>CM045750.1:14859418-14956918 GCA_024760905.1 Plotosus lineatus
CACACACACACACACACACACACACACACACACACACACACACGCAACCATTGACACAAAGTGTCAGCACCAAAGTGCAATTTGGAACAGCCATTGAGCCCACCTTGAATGTGCTAGACTGTGGGTGGAGACTAGCTGTTGGGGGGGGGGGGGGGGGATTTGTATGTAGTCTGAATCCTTTGTTTGATTGTACCCCAAGCTATGTGTTTTTAGTTCATGTATGTGTTTTACATCTCTGTATTTTTCCACTTTACACTAACATGTTATTTTGCACGTATACACGGGCATAACTCATTCACACCAAGGACACCGATGCTCCCCTTTACCCCTGCAGTCCCTTTTGTAACAAGCTTGTTCCTGGTCTTCACACACTCCCGTGGCAGGAAGCTATAAAACACACACACACACACACACACACACACACACACACACACACACACATTCCTTGCCTATAAATACCATTTCTATCCTGACTGTGATTCTTCAGAAGGCTTGAACGTCTTTGAGTTACATCGCTCGACTCTCCATTATTGAAGCCTCTCCTGAGCTCAGTAAAAGAAAATCTGGATTCAGGGCACAGCACAGAGAAAGGAAATCCGAACACCACCGGTCCCCAACAGAAACCCCCTTCCAGGGACTTGTGTCTCCAAATTGATCCGACTGCTCAAGCATGGACTCCGCAAGACCCCCTCTGGCTGTGTTGTGATACCTGGCACTATAGTTTACAGCATATCCACTAATTCCTCTAAATTGCAAAGTAGGGTCTCAATGATTTGGACTTGGTTGACCAGGACATCCACGAAAAAGTGGCTTTGGAGGACAATTTTCATTAAATTTCATTTCATCCCTGAACATTTTTTGCAGTATAGCAGGGTGCATAATCTTTAATCGTTCTTTTTTTTTTTTTTCTCCATTCACTTGTTCACCTGTCTATACGTAATTCATATGATCAAGTCTCGCGAGCACTAGCAAATAAAGCAAACTAGTGAGGCGTGGCTTATAATCAAGCACCTATTTTATAAATAAATCCCGAATTCTCCTGGAAATAAAGGGAAAATTTACGAGGGAAATGATGTCACCGAGTGGCGAATGACATCAAATTAAGGGCAGACAAGGGACAAACGGGAAAAATAATGGGAAAACTAGAAAAGAATGGAAATTAAAGAAGGAAAGACTAGCAATTAACAGGCCTTAAATTACGAGTATATAAGCAGGTGAAGTCAAAACAGTCTTTAACAGACAGACTGGCAGACAGACTGACTCAGGGACGGTAGGATGTTTGACTGACTGCTGTAACTGACTTCTTTCTTCCAACTTATCTGTTTGAATTTTTTTTTTGAATGAAAGAATACCTGCCTCTTCTCATCTGTTGTGGTAAGTTTCTTGATTTTATTAAGCCTAAAGTATTATTTGAGATAATTGACCAAGTACCAATAAGACCAATGATGAAATATAGCGTGGCCTTCTTTCAACAGGCATATGTCCAACTTGGGAAAAGTTTTTTTCCGACACAAAGCTCAAAGCATGAAGAACAGCAGCGGAGACTGAGATGAGGGGGACGACTGGGTGTGGGGGTGTGGGGTGGGGGGAGTGGGGGCGCTCCAAAAGGATCAAGTGAGTCAAATCTATTTCTACTTTGCCATAACATAACATAACATAGACTATCTAGTCTTTCTGCAGAGGGCTCATATGCTAAATACCAAACTTCTACGTATGTTTTTATGCTTATCATTCCTTTAGAAAGTGCATGCTATACTCATGATATTTTTTAGTAGACTCGAGATTGTCATTCCGTGATTATGACAAAGGAGTTTATTACAACACTACCACTTAGTGGTAATCACTTGCGCTCAAGGCGGGCTGTGGTGGTGACCGTAAAGAAGCCCATTCCACTCCATTTATGTTGTAAATAGGAAAAGGGATAGATATGTAGATTTCCACCTGCTGTCTGGTTAATTTCTTAGGACTACATTTAATGTGTTTAATTGGAATTACTCTCTCCTGTGACTACACAGGGCTAACTGTGAAGGCTCCTGAAGGGAACGTTCCAAAGGGTGAAACAGAGCTTTAAGGTTCTTTATGTTTATGAGTAGAGATTGAGTGACGCCACCAATGCAGCCATGAGGTGGGAGGGGCACACTAACCAGTGTCTCTCCTCCTCATGCCGGTCCCAAGCCCGGAGAAATGCAAAGGGTTGTGTCAGGAAGGGCATCCGACGTAAAACCAATGCCAAACATTTATGATGCAAATCAGAAGTACTACCCCCATACCGGATCGGTCGAGGCCCGGGTTAACAACGACCGCCATCAGTGCTGTCAATCAACAGGGTGCTGATGGAAATTGGACTACTGTTGGTCGAAGACGTCGAAGAAGGAGAGGTGGGAGGCGTGTCCGTAGGCAGAGAGAGAAAAGGAAAGGCATGAGTCTAGGACTGAGAGTGGGGACTTTGAATGTTGGAACTATGCAAAGAAAAGGTAGAGAGCTCGCTGACATGATGCAGAGGAGGAAGGTGGACATACTGTGAAAAGAAGATGCGGAGGACAGGGTGAGGTGGAGGCGGATGATTTGCTGTGGCGACCCCTGAAGGGAGCAGCCGAAAGTAAAAGAAGAAGAAGAAGATTGAGTGAAGCCACCATTGATATCATTCCACAAATGTTATTACAACGGGCACATGACCTGACAACTGCACTTCCTGTATGTTCTCCAAGGCACTTACTATATACTCTCTACTAATGTGCACTGCACAGCGCACATACCAGCCAGGGTGGGCCAGCTGAGTGTACAGTAGGCCTTTCACCATTCGCGGTTCAGCGCTCGTGCCCCCGCATACTCGCGGCTTGGCAACAAACCTGGAAGTAATTGGCACGTGATTCAAATCTAGCCAATGGCTGAGAGCTTTTTTTTCTTCTTCTGCTGACTGGTTGCAGATGATGTGTACACCTCTTTTTTTCCTTCTTCGTGCACAAGTTATCAACATGACTGCTTGAATTGTGAAGTACATTTTTTTAGTGTTTTTAATTATTATTGAAGCCCTATGATGTCACTCAAACGGCCTGCATCTTCTCTAGCTTCTGCACTTTTTTTGGTACATTTTCTGTACAAAATTAAAAAGTTTTTACTTAATCATTACTACATTTTACTGCATTATTATTATACTTCCGGATTAGCGGCAAACCCTGAAGTTACTGGGACGCGATTCAAATTTAGCCAATGGCTGAGAGTTTCTTATTTCATGTCTTACATGTATATTTTGCTTGAAGCAACAAGAAATACCTAACAAGACATATTTAGTTAATAAGTGTAAGAGTGATGTTATATGATTATAATTCTATAACAATCATGTGTGGCTAAAGTGTTGTCAAGTGTACAAATGTGAAAATGACCTGAACTGAAGAAAGAAGAGAAATTTATTAAACAAATTGGACATTGCAAATCCATCAGCCTGATCCAAGGGAATAACAAGGAGCACATCAGAGGGGGAAGAGTCAAATTCCGTGGAGGAAGTAGGAGAATAGTCTGTGGATGAATCAGGCCAATTCATGGGCATCCCAATTCAGTGAGAGGTGGTGGAGAAGGTGCTGGAGAAGAGTAGTCAAGGAAGCCAAAGGAATGAAAGCTGACCCTGAAGGAGAAAAAGCAGTGAAATAGCCATCAGAGGTAAGGCAATCAGTCTGGCAGGACTAGTCACTGGTCTCTGAGTGAGACTAGGTGGCCTGTTCATGGGTAATGGTGGAGGTGGAGACTGAAATTGGGCAGCTGCCAGGAAGTGCAGGAAATACAGGAGGTCAGGAGATAGAATCGATGACTGAGGTGGATGATGGCGTTGTATGACTCTTCGTCTCCTCCTAAAAAGCTTGTGACAGACTGACTGGGCGAAAGAAAAGAGACAAAGAAGTTGGTACTGTATATAAGTTGCATGTTCTGTGAATATCCAGTGACACTGCCTTGAGCAGCCTTTCAAACAATGGTGATATGAAACCCGCTTGGCTGTACACAGTGACATTGTTATTTCAGCATTTTCCAGTTCATGGCAGGCCCAGACTTTGATGATTCAAGGGTTGTTCTGGACCATTTTACTCACAGCTAAAAGTGACAATTTGGGTCCTGGAAAAAATCTTTGCAAAATGGTTAAACATCATGATAATGTGGAACCATGGATGAATACTTGGACTACTGTACTCCTAAGGACAGGAGGCAGAGCTGGAGGTAGCGGAGATGAAAATGTTGAGGTTCTCTTTTGGAGTAAGGAGGATGGATAGGATCAGGAATGAGGATATCAGAGGGACAGCACATGTAAGATGTTTTGGAGACAAAGTCAGAGAGGCTAGATTGAGATGGTTTGGACATGTACGGAGGAGGGATAGTGAGTATATTGGTAGTAGGATGCTGAGGTTGGAACTACCAGGCAGAAGGCCTAGAGGAAGACCAAAGAGACGATTTATGGATGTGGTGAAGGACATGAAGGTAGTTAGCGTAAGAGAAGAAGATGCAGAGGACAGGGTGAGATGGAGGCAGATGATTCGCTGTGGCGCCCCCTGAAGGGAACAGCCGAAAGGAAAAGAAGAAGATGTATGAATACTTGAATAGATGATCTTGGAAGCTGTAGGTGTTCAGTAATGGATCCAAGAGACAACACTCCTCATCTTCAACACTCTTTCTCCAAATATCTTCACCGGGCTTATTGGACTTTCCCATTATACTGTGTGTTGTTCAATCCAGTGAGTGCAAACTCATTGCATGTTAACACAGAACAGGCTTGTTCTTCTTCTTTTCCTTTGGGCTGTTCCCTTCAGCCTCTCACCATAGACAGTGAGAGACATGGCCCGCCTTTGATAACCCAGTTAGCTGCACTGGGGGGACAGTGACAACCCTGTGGTTGTTGTTGTATATCTTTGTATATTTCTGTGTCTTATTTCCATGTGGACTTTTGTATTCTCCTGTTTTTAATCTCCCTTTTAATCTGCTGAGTAACAAATTGGGACTGAGGGCTTACCTTGGCTCACTTCTCTCGATGTGAACAGTCTGTACTTCCTTAAGCCGGACGTAGTCGGTGCTGTAAAGCCCCTGTGCCTGAAATCCTACTCTATTATCCAGAAATATCAGCATGACCCTGTTTAACAAAACAGTTTAACAAAAATAAAGAACGCTTTCCAGTGAAAAGAGATTTCTTTGAGATCGTCTGCACGATTTTCAAAGCTGACAGGACAACAAGAACCAACTATTTTAACACAGAAATAACAAGAATCCACACCACACACCGACCACCTTCCAACGGTTTTGTTATGACTGGAAGTTAGGCCATTTAGCTACGTTTACATTTGGTAGCATTTGGCAGACGCTCTTCTCCAGATATGCTTACATTTATCATTTTTTAATACAACTGAGCAATTGCTGGTTCAGGGCGTTTGCTCGAGGGAAGAAAAGTGGAGATAGCACAAATTGAACCGCTGACCTTCGGATCAGTATCTCTTCGCCTTCCACTGCCCCACGAGAGAAGCCACTACTGCCCCATTCAAGAGGGGCAGCGCACAGTCATCAGTATTTATTATAAGATTATTCTACACCAGGGGTCGAGAACCTGTGGCTCGCGAGCCAGATGTGGCTGTTTTCATGACTGTATCTGGCTCTCAGATAAATCAGGTGGCCTTTCTTAACAGAATAATGAATACATAATTTCACTGTCATTTAAATAAAAATACAAAAAAAAGCCATCAAATAAAACCCTCGCATTTAAATCTATACATCTATATTCAATGCCACGTCACTGTGGCGCGCAGCGGAGAGCCAATCCTTTCTGTCCGCCAGTGTGTGGGCAGGTCCGATACCTTGAAACTCAAATTTTATTGGATTATAAGAACAGCCACAGACTGTGCGTGTTGTTTTTGAGTAAAGAGATAAATTTCCCTTGTTTTTGATCAGCTCATTTGCACGAAGCCAAGCATAGCTGGCAAGCAAACACAAATGGACAGACATGGAAAAACTTCAACCCACAGACCAGCTGATTGCCAAAACTTGGGACGCGCTTCCTGTCACATAAACACTGCAGCGAAACCATGCAGCACCAGAAGGCGCATTAATAAATAACTTCATTATGACAATGCAATTTAAAATAAATTCAGTCTTATTATACTCTCAAATTGTTGGTCTTCTTTTTCAATTTAGTTGTATTCAGTATTAATATATATATATATATATGTGTGTGTGTGTGTGTATATATATATATATATATATATATACACATATACAGGGAGTCCTCAGTTTACACTGGTCCCGACTTACACTGTTTCGTGGTTACAAACGCGCCCCCATAAAAATATTAAAAATAATATTACGCGTCATTAGTCTTTCGCGGTTACATAAACAAACGCGAGCTAGTTTTGGGCACGCAAGGCGGAAAAATACGCTGTGTTGTGGGCCAAGGAAGATTGCGTCGCTTCCCTTCACTCAGTCTCGGTACTGTAATATTACGCGTCATTACGTCTTACGTGGTTACGTAAACAAATGTGAACTAGTTTTGGGCGCGTGAGATGTAGCAAGTGTTGGCAACTTTTGAGGCTCAGGATCCCAACTTGGAAAGGTTCACTAGGGTTTCCAGAGGCATCATGGATTGTCCCTCCCTTACTGTATTTTTTGTATATTGTCCGTCTCTCCCTCCCTTACTGTATTTCATTCTTGTTGTAAGGAATTGTTTTCTCTTTTTAAATACTTTTTTATGTCATTAACTGTTACATTTTATTATAGCACTGTATGTATAGTACTTTTCAGTATATTTTATGTTATGTTCCGACTTATACTGAAATTCGGGTTACATCGCATCTTAAAAACGAATTAGCGTCGTAAACCGAGGACTCCCTGTGTATATATGTGTGTGTGTATATATATATATATATATATATATATATATGGCTCTCAGGTGATTAGATTTTAAAGTATGTCTTTTTTTCTTTTCTTTCATAGTCAAAAAGTTTCCCGACCTCTGTTCTACACATTACTGACCCAAATGAAGTTAGCCAATAGAATATAGTGATGCATCTAGCTGCACACTAAAATGCATTCTCATTGGCTGATTCTGCAAGCCTGCGGGTGCGCAGACTGAATAAATGCAAGACAGTAGCTCACCTCCACTTCTGCCTATTTCCCAGGTCTGTAGGTTTAGACCAGTGGTCCCCAAACTACGGCCCTTGTGCCGTATATGGCCTGCCTCCACATTTCGCCCGGCCCCCTGAACAATACCAGAGACGCATTATGATTTTTTTTCAGTCTGGCCACGTGATCAAGACGAATATACACATAGAATGTGACATTCTATTCCAGCCTTCTGTAGTCTGTGCCCCTATCTGAACCCCTTCCCCAGAAAAAAAAATCCTCAACTCACCCCTGTCAAATGGATCGGAATAATGGCGAAAAGGTTCAGTATGAGAAAAATTGGTTCAGAATGCAGGGTATTTAACCTGCACTGGACAAATGATTTTTTTTTTTTGTTCAATGCAAAGAAAAGGCTGTTTGTCTCATCTGTCACGAGATGGCGGCGGTATTCAAAGAAAACAATCTTCGCCGACACTATAAATCACATCACAAAGACCAGGCCAAATGTGAGCAGACAAACTTTCAAAGCTAGAACGTGGATGGTTAGTTCAGTAGAATACATTTGTACGCCAGGCTCAGCCGACCAGTCATCCATTCGGGCGGCTTTTGGGTTGCTCAACTGATAGTAAGGAGCGGTAAACTTTTCACTGATGGAGATTTTGTCAAGAAATGTTTGAATGCTGTCGTGGAGGAGGTGTGTCCCGAGAAGAAAGATGCCTTTAATGCCGTGAGTCTGTCGGTGAGGACAATCACCAGACGAATTCAAGCTGAACTTTTACCTGTTAAGATTGTGCACTGCCCAACAGAAAGCTAATGTTCCATGGACTCTTTTCTGTGTAGAACCCTGAGAGGGTTATTAATATTTGGTTATGTGTGGCTTTCTGAAAAACATTAAATGTTTACGTTTAGGCACCCCAGCGATCGTCACACTTTTTCTGTTACAAACTGACCCCACGCTGCACAGTGATGTCGTGGTTAGCATGTTCACCTCACAATAAGAAGTTCCTGGGATCGAGTTCCTGGCCCAGGTGTTTCTATAGAGACTTTACATTTGCATAGGTTTCCTCTGGGTCCTCCAGTTTCCTCCCACAGTCCAAAACAAAGTCCATTATGCTAATATGAATTTCAAAATTACGTCTGGGTATGGATGTGTTTGTGTGTGTTGGCTCTGCGATGGTCTGGCAAGCAGTTTAGGGTGCACCTTGCTTCTCCCCTTCTCCTAGTGCCGGCTGATCTAAGCTTCAGCTTCTCTACAGCCCTTATAGGTGCAAGAGCAAATGAGTGAGAAGAGTGCTTGAGTGGTTTGTGTGAAATATTTCTCTCATACTCCAGTCAACTCCGTGACTGATGGAGAATGATGCATGTTATCACCAGACAATTTGCCTGTCTGTTTTTCATCACTGTGATGTCCTGGCGAGCTGTCCAGGGTGTACCCCGCCCTCGCTCTGAGTCAGCTGAGATGGGCGTCAACTTCCCGGCGAAGAAAACGTTGAGAAAATGAATAGACTGGATGGACGCTTCACTTCAGTGTAATATGTAAATGGAAATTTGTCTCATGCCGTCTGTCACTTTCCATGTCTGCAGTGCAGGAATTTTGCAATCTATCCCACTGCAGGGAAGACAGTAATCATATGCCAGACTTTCGCTCCTCATTCTCAAACACTAAAATAGGTTCTGTTATTTATCAGCCCACACATCAACCACAGCGGAGCCCGGTGAAGAAATTTAACTCGACTAGAAACAGTTAAGAGTTAGTACATGCTGGAGTGTGTGCGCTTTGATTTGTTTTCAATTTCTTGAGATAATTGAGTGTAATACCCCCATTTCACCAGAGCACGGCAGACTTACCGAAGCAAAAATGTTGTCATTCACAAACGTTCCGCAATTATGCCCTCATCTTCCGTGTCATTCCTTGTCATTCCGTAGCTATTCCTCAAGTCGTCCTCCACTTCCGTATGCTTCCGGCAGGCCAAAATATTCCGTGAGTGTTCCGTGTGGTCACTTTGGCGTACTTTGCCGTGCCTGTTCCGCACATGCTGTGAACGTTCTGAGAGTGTAAGAATTTCCACTTTTCCGGAGGATTTTCGCCCATTTTCCGTGTAAAATGCCGAAGCTCTTCTGTAGACTGCTTTCCGCGCCTTTCCGCTACGCGATCATTCGCATGCAATAGTCTAGTGAAATGGGGGGGTATAAGAATTTCCAATTTTCCGTAGGATTTGCACCCGTTTTCCATGTAAAAATGCCGAAGCTCTTCCGTAGATTGCGTTCCGCGCCTTTCTGCTACGAGCCTTGCATGCCGTAGTCCAGTGAAATGGGGGTATAAGTTACACAGTAAGCAATCATGTGTAGAGTGATGATAAGAATGAAATGAGGACAGAAATACTTGAAGCTGACTAATCACTGGTGCAGTAGTGGCCTGGTAGTAAAGGTGCTGGATCACTGATCCTAAGGTTGGGGGTTCAAGCCCCACTCTCAACGGGTTGTCACTGTCCCCCACAGTGCAGCTAACTGGGTTATCAAAGGCCGGCCATGTCTCTCACTGTCTATGGTGTGAGGTTCGTGTAAAAGAAACATTGCTGACTTTTGACAAGCGTAGGCTGCAAAGCCGTCAGCATGTTTCTGCCCTGCGATGGCTATCCAGGGTGTCCTTTGTCGTTGCCCACGCAAGCACGGGGAGAACATGCGAACTCCACACAGAAACACCCGAGATTGGAATTTCTACCCAGGACCTTCTGGCTGTGAGGTAGACATGCTAACCACTACACCACCGTGCCACCCTAGAAATAATCAGCTGTTTGATATTAAGAAAATCAATACCTGAATAAAAAAAACAGACAAAGTTAAAACGTTCATCAAGGAACATAAATGTTATGAAGCAATGAGAATAGGTCAAGAACGGCATGGTGGCGTAGTGGTTAGGTCCTGGGTTTGGTTCCCAGCTCGGGCGTTTCTGTGTGGAGTTTGAACGTTCTCCCTGTGTCGTGCACGGGTTTCCTTCGGGTACTCAAGTTTCCTCCGACAGTCCAAAAACATGCAGAGTACGTTAATCGTCTGTTCCAAAATCTCCCCTAGGTGTGAATGACTGTGTGAGTGCTGGTGCTGCAATGGCCTGGCGAGCTCGCCAGGATATATGCCGTCTGTTCCCGGAGTTGGCTGAGATGGGCGCCAGCCTTCCCGTGACGCTAATTCTGATTGAGCAGTTCAGAAAATGAATGAATGAGAATAAGTCATGTGACCCAATGAGTCAAGATTCATTATCACATCCATGGAGTTTCTCTTCCCTGATGGCATGGATATAAAATGGAGCTAAAATACTCAAAAAGTTGTTCTTGGCACATGAGGAATCTCTCATGAACTGGCATCATGGAGTCCTGATTTCATCCTTAGTGACTATGTTTGGGATGAGCTGGGGTGGGCTTTACACATGGGTTCGACTCTTCCAGCTTTCACTTGAAATCTCATTAAAAAAAAAAAAAAGTAATATATAAATACAGTGTATATATATATATATATATATATATATATATATATATATATATATATATATAAAATTTCAAAGTCACACCTAGGGGCAATTTGGAACAGCCAATTAGCCCAATGTACATGTCTTTGGACAGTAGGAGGAAACGAGAGTCCAAGCACAGGGAGAATATGTAAACCCCACACAGAAACTCCCAGCCCAGGACTCAAACTACGGACCTCCGTGTTGTGAGGTGGACATGCAAACACTACTTCGACTGTGTCGCCAGGTTGTGATGTTGCTTAAATTCTCAGAGACAATTCCATATCAAATCTTGTCGGTAAGCTAAAGGCAGTCAAACACCATATTAAAGTGTGACTTTCAGCAGGACGGTGTAGCACTACTGTAACAGTAAGTACAGTAGAGAGAGCAGAGTGCACAATCAGTTAAGTGATATTCTCTCTCACGCCCAAGTGAAATCCTTGGCGGTACAGATACATTTTCTATTAGTCATCAAAAAAAGAGATGGAGAGGAGTGCAAGGTCATTTCGTGGTCACATTATATGAGATGACTTGAAAATGTACGTCTCCCAGATGAATGTGAATGATCTCTCTCTCTCTCTCTCATTCTGTATAAACACACACACACACACACACATAATTGTGTGTGTGTGTGTGTGTGTGTGTGTGTGTGTGTGTGTGTATAAACACACACAGTGATCTCTCGCTCCTTCGTGCTCCAGTCTCTGCGGCTTCAAAGTACATCGCGGGTTTTTCCAAAATATTCAACGAAATTAAGGAAAAATATGGGAAAAGTTAAGGAAAATGCCACAAAACAAGGCCAATTATGCAACCCCCCCAAACCCCACCCAAACAAACAAAAACAAAAAAACAACCCTACTCAGCCCCCAACAAAACTACTTACATTTTTATGTGAGGTACGCATCTGTGTGCGCGCCTGTATGTGTGTATTTATATTTTATTTACATCTTATGCATTACTATTTAACGTTTCCTAACCTGGGGTTTTCGTAAGTAGAGGTGTATTTTACATGTAAAACGTGTGATTCGTTCCAAGGCTCCCAAGACTACCCCATAAACCCTTTAAAAATGATAAAGGTACACCAATTTTGTATGAAATATGTGTTAAAAGTAAACGAAAATTATTTACCTTTTTTTAAGTCTCTCGAACCACCCATGCGACGCTTTAAAGTCCGGGGGTTGCTGGTCTGAAGAAGTCTCACCCCCACCCCCCTTCACAAGGTCTTTAAATATGGTGGTTGCTTTTTTCCGAAATAATCGCCTTCGTCACTATATCTCCGCTTTTAAAGTCTCCTTCTGCTTCAATATCGTCCCGATTGTAGAGGGGTTTCGGCCATACTCCTTTGCGATTTCTCTCAACCGCATCCCACTTTCGTATTTGTTTATCTCCTGCTTCACTTCGATTGATAACGGAGCCCACTTCTTCTTTTCGGTGTCACCGGGAATCACTTTCTTGGGGTCCATGATGGATAACGAAATATAATGCTGCAATGATCACTCTCAAAAAACTCACGAGCCAACAGTCCTGTTCAACTCTCCTTCACACACAAACAGGAAATGACAAACAGGAAGAATGAGTACAGTTCAGCTCCCTCCTGGCCAATGGGAGGCCAGCGGGGCAGGATGTTTGGAGACAGCCAATGAGAGAGCAACTCGCACATTGTTTGAATGTGTGAATGGCGCATTTCAATTTTTGCATGGCGCGTTTGGCGCTTTTTGTAAAAAGAGGTTGCTTTCATAAAAAGGGGACGAAAATTTAGGAAAATGTTTTTCGTAACCTGAATTTTTCGTATTCAGAGGTTTTTGTAAGTAGAGGGCCGACTGTATATCTATCTATCTATATATAAACACACACACACACACATATATATATATATATATACACACATACACACACACACACACACACACATGTCAGTGAAGGCACAAGACTATACTTTCCAATTCATGAAAAGAGAATTTGTTAGTGGTGGTACGGTGGTGTAGTAGTTATCACATCTGCCTCACAGCAAAAAGGTCCTGAGTTCAATTCCCAGCTCGGGTGTTTCTGTGTGGAGTCTGCATGCTCTCCCCATGCTTGTGTGGGTTTCCTCCGGGTACTCTAGTTTCCTTCCACAGTCCAAAAACATGCACAGTAGATTAATATGTTTGTTCGAAATTGCCCGTAGGTGTGAGTATGAACAGTTGTGTGAGTGTCGGCTCTGCGATGGCCCGGCCAGGGTTTACTCTGCCCTCACCCGGAGTCGGCTAAGATGGGTGCCAGCCTCTCCATGACCCATTAGGATTAAACGGTTCAGAAAATGAATCAATGAATTAGAAGTTTTAGAATTTGCCTGTATATTTTCAGTAACGTAATTATTTTTCAATAAGCACAGGCAGACGACAGGATATCATTAGTGCAAGCTTTTCTTTTCTAATTGAAAGGGCATATGTTAACTTATTTACCATGGATCCATAATCGTTGGTCTTGGGCGTAATGTCGAAGGGAAGTACACTGCTGGATAGAAAGAGCTAATGAATGCTGCCACCATGGGAGAAAGCCTTTACAAAGGGGGCGAATGGAAGGATTAAATTAACGCCAGCGTGGCCTGCCCTTCCGTTCAAAGCTGCAGGGTGACCCATGTGCTGCCTCCTGTTGAGCCTGAATTATTGATGAGAGCCAAGTTGAACATCGTCCAATGGAGAACAGTGTTAGACTGGAAAAAGAGCTTGAAGACTAATGACGGGCTATTAACAGTTTGAATTATGAAAATGGAATCAGTTTATTGGTGAATGTGGAAAATATATACACTGCAGTACTTTCTGTCTCGACAATTAAAATAGTTTGCAATGAATTTAGGACCTAATTTTGAAAGAAAAATATATTTACATACGTATCTAATATGAAATCTACCGTTGCTATATTCATAGTTTTAAAAAGGGAAGCATAGTGTTCTAGTAGTTAGCGTGTCCAGCTCACCGCAATAAGGTCCAGGGTTCAAGTCCTGGGCTTTTTCAAAGCTGTTTATGTGTAGAGTTTAGAGTTTTGATGTTCTCTAGCCTGCGTGGGTTTCTTTAAGGTGCCCCGGTTTCCTCACAGTCTAAAGTCATTCATATTATGTTACATGGATATTCCCAATTGTGTGTGAGAGTGGGGCCGGTGATGTAGTGGTTAGGGTGCTGGCGGCTCATGATCAGGAGGTTGTGTGTTCAAATCCCAGTTAGATCCCCACTGCGCTAAAACCCCTGGGCAAGATCTTAACCACAAGTGTGTCTCTGTTCTCCCAGCAGTATAAATACTGACTTACTTAAGTCTATTGGGTTTTTACACCCGAGCCGAGTGGTTCATCAGGCCGGTGCTTATCCCCGGTTTCCGTAGCATGAAGCGACCAGGAGCTCAACTCCTCCTGGATGGGACGCTAGTCCATCGCAGGTTACCCTCCCAGTATATATATTTTTTTACTGGTACCCATTTATACTGTTGGGTGAACAGAGGCACACTTGTGGTTGAGACCTTGCCCAGTGGTCTTAGCACAGTGGGGGTCTCAGTGGGATTTGAACTCACAACCTCCCGATCATGAGCCCAGCACTCTAACCACTACACCACCGACCCCACGCAAAGCAGTATAAATGGGTACCAGTAAAAATATACTGGGAAGGTAACCTGTGATGGGCTCGCGTCCCATCCAGAAGAAGTTGTACTCCTGGTAGCTTCACACTCTGGAAGCCGGGGATAAGCATCAGCCTGATGAGCCAATAGGCTCGGGTGTAAAAAGCCCACATTACCTCAGCATGTTTTACCAGATGACCTCAAGCTTCCACACAATCTGTATAACTCAGCATCAAAGTGACCAGAAATAATTTTGCTTCCTCAAAGTCCTGACACAGAGTGAGATGATCCTTCTCAGTGATTCTGTTTTTTTATTTGTTTGTTTGTTTTTTTCAGAACTCAATCATTCGTTTGCTGAACTCCTTGATCGTATTAGGGTTGCCGGGAAACTGGTGCCTGTCTCAGTGGACACTGGGCAAAGGTTGGGAACACCCTAAACACACCATCACACTCATCCCTCTCGGCTGTTTGGAAAAGGCAAATAGTTTTTAGACTGTGGGAGGGAACTGGAGTAAACCCGTGCAAGCAGAACAAGCACACTTCACACAGAAACGCCCTCACCAAGCCTGGGACTCAAACCTATGACCTTCTTTCTGTGAAGTGAAAGTGGTAACTACTACACCACCATAACACGTTTTTCTATTTTACGATGCAATTATAAGTTGAACTGAGTAACCATATATGGTGTGTTTTATCAACATTTCAGGGCGTAAAGCAACAAAATATGATTTTTATGAATATGAAACTATACTAGACAGATTGCGAGAATAATCCGACATGACTGATGTATACAGATTTCGCAGAGCTTGTCTTTCAGGACATTCTTGGTGAACAACAGAGTGTACTGAATGCAGCTAATAGAGCACAGTTGGGATTAAAGACTTAAAATCTCTGTTAATTATGTACCATAATTATTTTCCAGTTCAGGATTTGAGATTTGTTTATAAATGGAATGCCTGGATATTGCAGCAGCTACTACTACAATTAATATCCACCAGTATCCATATTTATATTTAAAATATGTTTATTCAGTGATATCAATAGAAATCTTGCCATGCACTGATTCAGGCACCGCTGACACCATATTTCAAAAATTATAATGAATAAATGCACATTTAATGAGTAATACTTTTGCGTTATATATTTAGTATCGAATGGGCAAAAAATTGGTCAAATTTTTGCATTTTTCATCATCATCATCATCATCATCACCTTTCTAGGCTTAAACTGGGTTCAGGTCGTGGGGGCAGCAGCCTAAGCAATGAGGACCAGACATCCTTCTCAATCACCACTTCCTTCAGCTCTACCATTTGGACACTGAGGCGTTCCCAGACCAACCAAAGGACATAACCCCTCCAGCGTGTTCTGGGGCGACCCTGAACTATTTTCTCTGTTGGACATGCCAGAAACACCACACCAGGGAGGTGTTTGGGAGGCATTTTAACCCGATGCCCAAGCCACCTCAACTGGCTCCTCTCAACGCGAAGGAGCAAAAGTTCTACTCCAAGCTCCTCCTGGATGACTGAGCTTCTTCCAGTATCACTAACAGAGAGCCCTACCACCCTGTGAAAGAAGCTCATTTCAGCCACTTGTATCTGCAATCTTGTTCTTTTGGTCCCTACCCAAAGTTTGTGACCATAGGTAAGGGTTGGAATGTATTGTGGCTCAGCTCTGCCTTTACTGTGTACTGGCAAGGGGAAAGTGTGACCTTATATCTCCATTAGGTGGTCTTCTGAAGCACGGTTTGTCTGGATCTTCACCTAGGACCTGTTTGCCTTGCATAACCCTACCATTGCCAACACAGCTCCTGGGATTTTTAGGACATGCAAATCCCTCCACCACGATAAGGTGGCGATTCAGGGAGGGGTTTTTCCATTCAATAATTCTGAAACACTTGGCCTTATCTTATCTTATAAAAATATGCTGGATTTACCAGGAAGTAAAAGTTTTATTTTGCTCTCATTCAAAGGCTCGTTAAAATATTACCTTGATATTTGCAAGGATTACGAAGAACATCCTTTTCATGAATCCAGTTCATTTTTATAAGATTATGATTAGGGGAATCATTGAATGTTAACAATTGGCCCCTTTTCACACCCCAATCGATACATACTATATGTGTGTATATATATATATATATATATATATATATATATATATATATATATATATATATATATATATATATATATATATATATATATATATCTGTATATATATATATATATATATATATATATATATATATATATCTGTATATATATATATATATATATATATATATATATATATATATATCTGTATATATATATATATATATATATATATCTGTATATATATATATATATATATATATAGAGAGAGAGAGAGAGAGAGAGAGGAGAGAGAGAGATAGATAGATATAGATATACATATAGATAGATATATATATATATATATATATATATATATATATATATATATATATAATCCTGGTAACTTTTAATCAGTAACAACCTGACATATATGCATGACGTATAAACAACATGACATCGGTGTCGATACAATCATTTCCTGTGACCTGAAAGGCTGCTTAATGATGCATGTACTCGAATAAAAGCTTGGATTCCGCCCAAGGCTTCGCAGCTGTAAATGTCACTGTATTTGCCCTGAATGGAGCTATAATGTTCGCCTGGAACAGAGCTTTTAGGCAGGCAGCTACAGCACCTAAGTACCATCTCAATCACATTTATGGGCTCTGTGTTTGTGTTTGTCATGTCAGGAAGGAAAAGGACAGTAAAGTATTATTCCCATTGAAACACTGGGTGCATTTATGTGTTTATCTTTTTACAGTGCCATATACTTCCGAAATGGGTTTTACACACAATGATTTTCATGCAAATTAACAAAGTAACATGATCTCAGGTGTTATTTAACTGGTAGTAAAACCTAACTTCATAACCTGATGTGGCACATTGTATATCTTTCCTCAGTCAATCATTTGCTGAACTGCTGAACCGTACTCCGAGGGTCGCAGAGAAGCCCATGTCAGCTGAAACAGGGTGAAGGCGTGGTACGCTCTGAGCAAAATAAATACAGTGGTACCTCACCTTATGAAATTAATCCGTTCCAGAGCCTTTTTCGTAACGTGGATTTTTCGTAAATTGAACCGCATTTTACATGTAAAACATGTGATTCGTTCCAAGGCCCCCAATACTACCCCCTAAACCCTTTAAAAATTATAAAAGCATACCTTTTAAGACCTCCTTCCACTTTAATATCGTACCGATGGCAGACGGGTTTGGCCATATTCCTTTGCGATATCACTCAGCCACATGCCACGAGCCCGCTTCTTCTTCTCACTCACACCGGAAATCACACACGTGTGTGTGTGTGTGTGTGTGTGTGCACGTATGTGTTGACCATGTCTTCTTAGTAGAGTTATAATCTTACAAATGTTAATGGCAGGTTAAAAGCCTGAGTCAAAAAATAAAGTCGCAATGACTCAAAAAACTCATGAAACAACAATAACTCTGTCCTTTACACGAAAAGCATTATGGGAGATGCAGCTCCATAATAGCCAATGGGAGGGAGCTGCATCATCCCTCCTAGCCAATGGGAGGCCAGCGGGGCAGGATGTTGGGAGATAGCCAATAGAAGGGAGCTGCGTCATCCCTCCTAGCCAATGGAAGGCCTATGTTACGGAGAGAGAGATGGGAGGCCAGTGTTGCGGGATGTTGGGAAATAGCCAATGGGAGGGAGCTGCATCATCCCTCCTAGCCAATGGGAGACCAGCAAAGCGGGATGTTGGAAGATAGTCAGTGGAGAGCAGCTCGTGCATTGTTTGAATGGCATGTTTGGTGCATTTCGTAAGGAGAACTTGTTTTGTATACAGACACAAAACATTTTGGGAAATGTTTTTCGTAACCTGGATTTTTTGTTTGCTGGGACTATCGTAAAGTAAGGTACCACTGTAATAATTTTCTTTTTTTTTATTATTATTTTGTGTCTGCTGTTCAGTAGAATGGTTTTCTTTACTATGAACGTCCTCATAAACACATGGTCAGAATTGTGATTTTTTTTTTTGCAATACTAAAGTGCCAACATTGATTGCAGCTCTATTTATGATTCAGTATTGCTGTGGCAGTACAGTAGACATTTAGCATGGAGCACTAAGACAGGCTCAGCTGGTCTTAGTAGGGTGATGGAGAATCATACTTCTCCAAGGATGGCATGTTGATCGATTATGCTGATTGGAATGTTTCTGTATGGTGTTCAATCCCAAGCGTGGGGTTTATAAATCATTCTGTTTCACACCTCGGATGCAGTGGAGGCTTTGCTTGCTCTATCTCAATCAGCCTTGTCGGCTGTAGGCTGGCCTGCTGGGACCTTAGTCAGCTAGATTTTATATGGTCTTTTAGGATGCTTTACCTCAAAAACTTAAACAGCCAATAGAAGAGCCAGTGTCATTGTGCATGAAGCTTTTAAATGCACTCAGTGGCCCCAAAAGGTCACCTTTTAATAGAATGATCTACATTAATACCAGTAACCATCCCACAGTGAAAAATATTATCAAAGACTCAGCAGCTTTAAAGGTTACATTTGAAATTGGATGCTAATTTTTCCTTCTCCAGAAAAACCTCAAGTGTTTTCAAAGTTGTTTACTTATTATTATTACTTACTTGTTTTCAAATATTTACTTGATCTACCAGCGTTGTACTTAACACTACATGGATTCATCAAACTACCATATAAAAAACAACCAATCTTAAATTACCTATATTATACTTGGGAGAGAATATGGTAGTGGTGGCCTGGTGATAAAGGGTGCTGGATCGCTGATCCTAAGGTTGGGGGTTTGAGTCCCACTCTCCACAAGGTTGTCACTGCCCCCCCAGTGCAGCTAACTGGGATATCAAAGGCCGTCCATGTCTCTCACTGTCTATGGTGAGAGGTTCATGTAAAAGAACCATTGCTGACTTTCGCCTTCTGCGTGTTTCTTGTTAAAGGGTTGTGTCAGGAAGGGCATCCGATGTAAAAAACCTATGCCAAATCAAACATATGAATCAGGTGATTTGCTGTGGTGACCCTTGAAAAAGCGAAAAAGCCGAAAGGAAAAAATATATATATATTGGGTGAGAATATATTCAGATCAGAAGTGAAAAAATGTAGGAGAGATGAACTACTCATGAGATTTTAAAATGTATTCATTTTCTGATTTTCTTAAACCTGCTATGGCCATGGGGAGACTGATGCCTATCACAGCCTACTCTGAGTGAAAGGGTACACCATGAACAGTTTGCCAGTCAAGTCAACACAAACACACACACACGCGCGCGCACACACCTAGAAGTAATCTGCTACAGCCACTAAGGTTAATGTGTGTATCTTTGGACTGTTGGGGGAACTGGAGTTCCCCTAGTTATTACGTACACAAACACGAGAAAAACATGCAAACTCCACCCAGAAATGACCCAATCCCAGGATTTGAACCCAGCACCTTCTTGCTGTGAGCTTTTTATTTATTTATGTTAACTGATCTCGCTCTGAGGTTTACGAATATCCACAACACATTCCTAATTCTGTGTTGCTCTTCGCTTGTTCCTATCGTGGTTATGTAGGGGAAGATGAGAAGCAGGGCATTTGCTGCAGTGCGCATCTGTTATTCAGGAAAGTCTCTGAAGGTGTATGGGGGCTGGTCAGGTGTCATATAGAAGTGAATTATGATGTATCAAACTGCCATGTTTTGTTGGCCCCATCAGCACTGTACCAAGCTGAAGCATGACTCAGCCTGACACTACAGAACCTACGCTGTTCACGATCCACCTATGGCTGCTAAATCCATGCAGATAACACCCCAGGATTGCAATATGCCATTTATACGGCATTTCAGAATGATGGGAAACATATATACAGTTGGACTACAATTTATTAACTGTTACCTAATTAATCCTCGTCATTATATTAAATATTAATTGTTTTATGAAAATATAGCAATACAATGTTTTGCATATTAAAAGATGAGGAGGAAAAAGTGATCTCAGTAAGCAGAATGGACTCACTTGTTGATGTAAAAAAAAAAAAATCTTATAAACTGTCTGTCTCTATTGTGTGATATTTAGATTCATTCATTAATAATTACACATCATATTGGGTTGCCTGGTTGTGCAGTAAGAAAGTATAGCAAGAACGTCCTGGGTTCCAGTCCCAGTTTCTGTCTGAAGTTTGCATGTTCTCCTGATGCTTGCATGGGTTTCGTTTAGCTTCTCTATTTTCCTCCCACAGTCCAAGAACATGCACATTAGGCTGATTGGCTGTTCCAAATTGCCCTAGGTATGAATGGATGTTTATGTCTTGCCCTGCGATAGACTGGGAAGTTGTGAATGGATGTTCCCCACCATCACCTCTTGTCGACTGAGATAGACTTCAGCCTCTCTTTGACCCTAATAGGATTAAGTAATTTGGCAAATGATTGAATGTATCATGAATTCACTTCACTTATCCCTTAACATCCAAGGATGTCATTGGGGCGCCTTCATGGTGAGACTTGGGCTAATTTGGGCTGGCAGAGCCCATCGCCCTCCAGGTTGTAGAAACACGCTGACGACTTTGCAGCCTACTCTTTACGAAAGTCAGCATTGGTTCTTTTACATGAACCTCTCACCATAGACAGCGAGAGACATGGCCCGCCTTTGATAACCTAGTTAGCTGCACTGGGGGTGAAAAACCATAAAGATACAAACCATATATGAGAAACTTCACTACAGTACAAAATGTAGTCTGATTGGTTATTCAACAAGTGTAAGTCTTAAATAATTGTGGCAAAAGAGTTTATATCACCAGCAGTGAAAAATCTGAGCATCTTCACAGTCTGAGTGCATATCTAAGTCCATATAGATCTTCATCAGCAGAAGGGGGAGGGTTCCAAGATAAGAACTCCAGCCAACATCAGCATACCAGGACAGACCACAGAACCCAGAAAGCAGAAGGATCCGGATCACTGGCATCCCAGAAGAAGAATGTGTAGCTCAGCAAAAACACACACAAAGCAAGGGGGAGGGGGAGGGGCAGGGGGGGGGGGGGTGTTGTTATGTATACTCATAATAGTGAAATGGAAACAAAATAATTTATTTCTTGCTGAGTGCAAGCATGGAATCCAGCAGCATAACTAAAAACGAGAACCAGAAGGAAGGAAGACATGATTCACCCTGTGACGCTGGACAGTCAGCCACCTCACTGTCAACAGACCTGGGTGAGCATGTAGCGTGATGGAGCAACAACATCCCAACATCACAGTTTACCAGAACTCTCTATACCTGAGACCCCAGATCTGCTCCTTTACCCAATAAAAGCGTATTAACAAAATGCTTTACGAAACAAGTACGTTTTCGTCCTCGTCTTAAAACCAGAGACTGTGTCTGAGTCCCGAACATTAACTGGAAGGTTATTCCATAACTGAGGAGCTTTGTAAGAGAAAGCTCCACCCCAAGTGTTTGTGGAGGAAATGCTGAAATCAGAAGACTGACATACCATGACCATCTTAAATATATTGAAATAAATAAAAATAAAGATAATTAAACAAAGGGTCTACTTTGGTTCTCTGTACTTGAAGCCTTTTCACAAGTACAAACAATAAAGTCCAATCACTATCTATCAACCAGACTTAATAGATTTGCAAATAATGTACAGGTAGTGCTGTCTCAATAAATATGGGCGGGGTACATTATGAACAGCTCGCCAGAACAACACACGGCAACCCACACACTGCTATTCACACTCACACTGAGGAACAATTCGGAGCAGCCAGCTAACCCCATGAGCAAGTCATTGGACTGTGGGAGGAGACTGGAGTGTGTAGAGATAACCCACGCAAGCACGAGCAGAACATGAAAACTCCACACCCAATTAAATACCCAGGGGACTCGAACCCAGAACCTTCTTGCCGTACTAACCACTACACCACTGTGCCGTCCTCCAATTATTTAGTTATGCAACCAATAATAAATTATTCACTCACTTATTTATCAAACTGTTTAATATTGTAAAAGATGCAGGGAGGTTGGAATCCTATCTCAGTCTTCACTGGGTGGAGGTGGGGTACACCACCCCAAACACTGGGGGTACACCAGGGCAACGCACACACACACACACACACACACACACACACACACACATGTACAAAGCCATTCACATTCACATCAACACACAGGGCCATTGGATTGTGAGAAGAAACCAGAGTACCCAGATGGACTCAAAACACAGGAAGAACTCCACACAGAAACGCCCAACCCCGGGGCTCGTGCTCAGGATCTTGTTTGCTGTGAGGCAGATGTGATAACCACTGCAGCTCCTACCTAATGAACTCTATTTCCAAAATCTCAAAACAGTCCCTGCAATCAAAACAAAATCATGCTCCACTGTTCAATTTACAGCCGTAATGTTGACGGCTTTGCTTTGCTCTGAATTGCCCAATTTCCTCCTGACCGGACCCTACAGAAACGTACGGATAGTAATTTGTGAATATGTTGTGCTAGTGTCTAAAGACAGGCTTCATTTGGGGTTTATTACAGTTTATCCAAAAATTATCTAAAAGGTAAAGTAAAGTCTGTTGGGCTGTTTACACCCGAGCCTAGTGGCTCATGTGGGGCCGGTGGTGTAGTGGTTAGAGTGCTGGGCTCATGATCGGGAGGTTGTGAGTTCAAATCCCACTGAGACCCCTACTGTGCTAAGACCCCTGGGCAAGGTCTCAACCACAAGTGTGCCTCTGTTCACCCAGCAGTATAAATGGGTACCAGTAAAAATATACTGGGACGGTGGTAACCTGCGATGGACTAGCGTCCCATCCAGGGGGAGTTGAACTCCTGGTTGCTTCACACTACGGAAACCGGGAATAAGCACCAGCCTGATGAGCCACTAGGCTCAGGTGTAAAAACCCAACAAACTTACCCTAGTGGCTCATCAGGCCGGTGCGTATCCCCGGTTTCCGTAGCATGAAGCGACCAGGAGTTCAACTCCTCCTGGATGGGATGCTGCTGGAAGAACAGAGGCACACTTGTGTTTAAGATCTTGCCCACGGGTCTTAGCACAGTGGGAGTCTCACTGGGATTTGAACACATGACCTCCCAATCATGACTACAGCACCCTGACCACTACGCCACCGGACCCACTAATTATCTAGTTATGAAATAAGTAATTCATGATAGGGCAGTAGTGGTCTAGTGACTAGGGTGCAGGATTGCTTATCCTAAGGTTGGGGGTTCGAGTACACAAGGTTGTCACTGTCCCCCCAGTGCAGCTAACTAGGTTATCAAAGGCGGGCCATGTCTCAGCGTGTTTCTGTCCCTTGCTAAAAGGGTTGTGACAGGAAGGGCATCCGACGTAAAAACCTCTGCCAAATCAAGTGTGCGAATCAGATGATTCGCTGTGGCGACTCCTGAGTAAAAGGGAAAAAGCTGAAAGGAAGACAAATCTTTATGGTTTTTCACCCATAGAAAAGAAGGTTTCCCTTCTGGGCCTGGTTCCTCTCAAGATTTCTTCCTTGCATCAACTGAGTGAATTTTTCCTTGCCACTGTCGCCACAGGCTTGCTCATTCGGGGTATGTAGGGCCCAGGTGGCACAACAATGCAGTGGTCAGCATGTAAGCCTCTCAGTCAGAAGGGTCTGGGTTCAGTTCGGCGCTTGGGGTGTCTCTGTGTGGAGTTTTCATGTTTCCCGTGTGCTTGCATGGGTTTAATCTGGGTACTCCACTTTCTTCTCACAGTGGGCTAATTTACTGTTCCAAAATTGCCCTGTTTGTAAATGGTCATATGACTGCTGTAGTGGTGGGTACATGCCGGTACACGCCGTGTACCCGCTTGTTTTTCGTGACTGAGTTGCGTGTACTGACTTAATTTGGTCTACTTTATAGTTGATCAACATAAATTTCCGCGACTGTGTAAATAAAAAGCAGAGATGAAGTGCTAAATAGTTTCAAAGCCAAAGCGGCACCCTCCCCATGCTGCTGCACGCCTTGGTATCTTCGCTGCCATCGTGTACTCACTTATTTTTTGACCACTACAGAGGGGAATGAAGGTTAGCCTCAGTAAGACAGAATACATGTGCATGAATGACAAGGACCCAAGAGGAATAATGAGGTTACAGGGAGCAGAGATAAGAAAGGTGAAGGATTTTAAGTACTTAGGCTCAACAATCCAGAGCAATGGAGAGTGTGGAAAAGAGGTGAAGAAGCGTGTGCAGGCAGGTTGGAATGGTTGGAGAAAAGTGTCCGGTGTGATGTGTGATAGGAGGGTATCGGCAAGAATGAAAGGAAAAGTGTACAAGACGGTGTTGAGGCCAACGATGTTGTATGGTTTAGAAACAGTGGCCCTGGGGAAAAGACAGGAGGCAGAGCTGGAGGTAGCAGAGATGAAAATGTTGAGGTTCTCTTTGGGAGTAACGAGGATGGATAGGATCAGGAATGAGCACATCAGAGGGACAGCACATGTAAGACGATTTGGAGACAAAGTCAGAGAGGCTAGATTGAGATGGTTTGGACATGTACAGAGGAGGGATAGTGAGTTTATTGGTAATAGGATGCTGAGGCTGGAACTACCAGGCAGAAGGCCTAGAGGAAGACCAAAGAGACGATTCATGGATGTGGTGAAGGAGGACATGAAGGTCGTTGGTGTAAGAGAAGAAGATGCAAAGGATAGGGTGAGATGGAGGCAGATGATTCGCTGTGGGGACCCCTGAAGGGAAAAGCCGAAAGGAAAAGAAGAAGAAGACAGCACTGGTTGTGTGTTTCTGCCCTGAGATGGCCTGGAGAGCTTTTCATGGTGTACTCCGCCTTCACCTAGAGTCGGCTGAGATGGGCACAAGCCTCCCTACAATCCTAATAAGGATTAAGCGGATCAGAAAATAAATCAATGCGTTCAGCACTGTCTTCAGTTCTTTATTGTTTTTAATTTAATGAGGTATTGCATAACACAGACCTCAGGATCCAATAATTAATTCGAAATTGTCACATGACTGATGCATTATTTAAATCAACCAGCCAGCCAAGGGCTAAAAGCTTACTAAAGGAGCCCATTCACTTATCAGATAAATTAAATAAACATAAAATACAGTGTTATTTCTTTGAAATAAAATAGAATCAACCATGATGACTATTAAAGTACAGTATTCTGGATATTACTGCATGCCAGTCATAATAACTCCAGCACCGGGCATGACGATATTAGTAAACAAAGGCATTTTGAGGTGACTGATAGTGAGAATTCATCATGACTGCTATGCTTTAATCAGGTCAGCACAGACACTGAGGGCAAGAACAGTGAGATATCAGTGCACAGGAGGATCATTCCATGTCTGTTTGCACAAATTTCCAAAACCTCCCCAGTGACACCCGTTCAATTTGGCTAATACTTATTCTAATGGTGTATTATGATGCCAAATGAAAGAATCTGAAGTTTTAACTTCCTAGCCTTAACCGTTTTCAAGTTCAGGCCCTTCAAAGTTTGGGTGCCACGTCCACTTTTGTGATCCAGGAATCGCACACTTAATTTATAAGCATTTTTTTGGAATCCACATGGCCAACTCATGGCCTTGAAGTAGGGGGTTAGAAAGGGTAATTTTGTCCCGAAGCCTTTAGGACTCTCCTGTACCCACATCAAGCCTCGCAGTGCCCTGAAACTCTCTAAATACATATTGGAATTTCCAGATATGATGATAAATTAGTTGAAATCCTACCAGGACAAGTACGGTTCAAGATACGGACACTCAAACTTCCAAGGGCCATAACTCGAAAGTCGCTAGCGCTAGGATGCTAAAACCTCAGATTCTTTCATCTGACATCATATCAACTAGAATAAAAATCAGCAAAATCGAAGAGGTGTCACTGGGGAGGGTGTGTGACTTGACATAACTTAAATTAAAGAGTACCTGTACCCAAAATTGACAACGTTCAAAATATATCAACTATACCTTATTATTAACTTTTAAGCATCGCCTGATGTCGGTAGTTTCATGTATAAGTCCACATTTCATTTTCTTCTGTATGACAATCCTTGCTCACGAAGGTTCAGCGCGCGGACATGTTAGCTTTTTTTCCACCGGGGTCAAAGGTCATTGTGACGTAACATTGTTGACAGTTGTATAGCCAATTTCAGAATGTCAGTATATATTTCCTCAAGCAATTTATGTTCTTTACAACAATAGCACTCCTGATCTTTTGACGCACGCATTTTCCACAAACAGCACCAAATATTTGCTGGTTGTTTGCTACGATTTTCCCGAATAAGAGCTTCTACCGACTCTCCAATATAATCCTCCCGTCGCTTTCCTGGTCCGATTTCACTAAATGTGGATAGTCTTTCTTCAGTGCTTCATATAAATAACCTTCTGCTCCTTCTGCGACATTATCTTCGTCCATGGTTTAAAAAAAACTATAATGTCTGTTTTTTTTTTTTCAATTTTCCGTGAGCTTGTGTTGTTGTGTCAGCCATAGGTTTACATTGCAATCTCGCAGTTCCGGTCGAGGCTTTGTCAATAATGTGACGTCACCGGAAACGCGACGCTGCAAAACTCCTGTGCTCTGAAGCTTGACAATGGTGAAGCCCTTAAATCGCTTAAAGCTGGTTTGTGAGAGAATATAATAAACGCCTTATAGGTGTATTGTCACTAGCTATACACAATACATCAAATTAGGTATATGAGCGCTTTCACTACAGGTACCCTTTAAATGCAACGCCCCTCCCCCTCTCCACCCCTCTCTCAGTTCAAAAGCCTGCATTTATGAATCAGGGTGGGGTTTGTTTATTCTAATATGATTATGTTTCCCCAGTTCAGAATGGCCAACACCTTCCCCTGCCTGTTATGTTATTGTGACCTGGAGATCCAACTGTGAGAATTAAACTTTTACCTCATAAGGGTGTTCTGATAAATACTTTAAAATTAATCAAATGAAGGATTATTCTGTGATATAATCACAGTTTCCTGTCACTGAGTGAAAAACTCTGTTCATGTATTAAAAAATTCAGGGTTGGCTTCTCTGTAGCATTACAAGATGTAAAATCAGGAGCATGTTTATTTTATGGGAATGGGAAGGGGAAGATTAAAGTAACAGCCCAGGATTAGAGTCCATGTTTTAATAATGCAGATGAAGTATTGCAGAGACTCGGCCTTCTTCATTACATTGAGCTGTAAAGAAAAATCATGGAATATTCTCCTGATTTTTTTTTTTCCGAGCACCTGTTTTTTGCATTTTTCTTTTATCTTTTGTAAATTATGCCAGCGTATGTTCCATGTTTCATTGTTCCCTGACAGAAAAATATAATAACGGTATAATTCTTATCCACTCTTGGTTAGATGTAGCATGTGATGAAAAGGAATGGAGTAGAACAGAGACTTTGAATTTTTTTTTGAAAGGGTTGTCCCAAAGGTTGGCTTCTTCAAAGGTGCATTCATTCATTCATTCATTTTCTGAACCGCTTAATCCCCTAATTAGGGTCGTGGGGAGGCCGTGTCCACAGTGGGTTGCGTTGGCTCTTCAAAGGTGCAGTCTTTTAAATTTATTTATCCACAAAGTACATTCAGGCAAAGTGGAAGTGTTAGTATGACCGCCTCAAGGCACTGGGTTCGGGTCCTGAGCTCGGCCATTTCTGTGTGCAGTTATGTTCTCCCCTTACTTGTGTAGGTTTCATTACCCTTACTGAGCCCAGAGGTCAAACCTAGAACCTTTCTGCTGTAAGACAGATGTGCTAACCACTACAACCACTGCGTCATCTAGGTTTAAGAACGAAAGAAGCAAAGGAGAATCGGGTTCATGTGTGCAGACCGAGGTTCTGTCTGGCTTTTCCCAAACCGATTCATCCTTCTGGGGTTGAAGGGAGCCTGAAATCTATTTCAGACCACACTAGACAAAGGTGGTTACACCACAGAGCCAACATACTCAGACACATACGGGTGTATGGGTTTGAGTATGTTGACTCTGCCATGGTCTGGTGAACTGTTCAGGGTATACTCGAGACTCTCCTAGATAACTGAGAATCTCACCCTATCTCTAATGGAGAGCCCCACCACTGTGCAAAGAAAGCTCATTTCAGCCACTTGCATTTGTGATCTTGTTCTTTTGGTCGCTACCCAAAGCTCATGATCATTGACTGGTAAATTGAAAGCTTTGCTTTGAGGCTCAGCTTCCTCTTCACCACAATGGACTGGTACAAACTCTGCTTTAGAGCAGAGGCTGCAACGATGTGTTGTTGATTGCCTGCTTCATGATTCCCTGCTCATTCAGAAACATGAACTTGAGATACTTGAACTCCTCCACTTGAGGCAGCACCTCATTCCAGACCCGAAGGGTGTAAAGGGATTCCTCACTTCCTGCAGTTAATTGAGACCGAGATCCTCCCGCAACCGGCAAATTCCGCGAAGTAGGATCAACCCCCCCACCACTGACATATCTGTACATGTATATGTGTATATACAGTAATATAAATAAATACATATTCAACGCTATAAATGCTAATAATAACAATTAACCATTCAAAAATAATGCGTAAGATGTAAATAAAATATAAATACACACACATACAGATGCGCGTGCACACAGATGCGCACCTCACATAAAAATGTAAGTAGTTTTGTTGGGGGGTTTTGGGTTGTTTTTTGTTTTTTTTTGGTTTTTTTTTGCATAATTGGCCTTGTTTTGCAGCATTTTCCTTAACCTTTCCCCCTATTCTTCTTTAATTTCTTTATTTTTTTTATTTTTCGATGAATTTTTTTTTCAAAAGCCACAATGCACTGAAGTCGCATGAATTGAAGCGTGAAGTAGCGAGGGATCCTTGTATTCCATTCTTTTCCTGCTGAGGATCTTGGCCTTGGATTTTGAGGTGCTGAATCCTATTGCAGCTGCTTTGCACTCTAAGCACACTTCCTAAAGATTCAAAAAAAAAAAAAAAAAAAAAGACTACTCTGTATTGTCATATGGTTCATAAGCACAAACAACAGGATCCATCCCATCACCCCAAGGCACACAGAAACCCCCTCACCAAGCCTGGGACTTGCACTCAGAATCTTCCTGCTGTGAGGCAGACGTACTGCCCAGGTTTACGAACTCCTGATTCCAGTTAGTTGTGGTTGAAATCATTTGCTTGGAATTAATTTACTTTTTCCAACAAACTGTATAAATGTTTTAATGATAAATTTAATATGAATAAAACTAGCACATTACTTATCTTGTTTTTAAAAGCTCTTAAATGTACATATAAGAAATGGCTTGGTGTCTGCCAGGGCATTAAACTGTGGAGTTACTCAGAATTTTCTCAGATCACCATGTTTTATTATTTGAAGGAATAGATGTGCAGAGAACAGGAGCTATACATGTGAGAGCTCCACCCCTGCGTCCACTTGTTGTTCGGACATCAAAAACAGACACTGTTTGCTCATTATTATAAACTAGGTAAAGGTCAGACACTTCTAGATCGTCTTTTACTGCCTCTATCCTCATTACCTGGTAATTTGATTCCTCAGTTAATAAAATTTTGCTCCGTTATAAAAAGGTAATTTGTCGTTCATCATTTTATTTTATTAAAAAAAAAAGTCCTTTAGATGCAGACTGCATGAAGTTAATTAAAATAGTGTTTACTCTACTGTGCTTCCTGTAAAAATTAAAATAATGAATTACCTCCTAGAATTATAGAATTAGCTATTACAGAGAGATTGATGTGTTTAATATCAGAAATGAATATTCATTGAGCTTCATTGTTCAGTTCAGTTCATTTCCTGTAACCGCATAATCTTAACTAGGGTCGCGAGGGAGGCTGGCGCCCATCCCAGCCGACTCCGGGCGAGGGCAGAGTACACCCTGGGCAGCTCGCCAGGCCATCGCAGGGTGGAAACCCGTTGACAGCTTTTGCAGCTACTCTTGTCGAAAGTCAGCAATGGTTCTTTTACATGAGCCTCACACCATAGACAGTGAGAGACATGGACCATCTTTGATAACTCAGATAGTTGCACTGGGGGGGACAGTGACAACCTTATGTAGAGTGGGACTCAAACCCCCAACCTTAGGATCAGCGATCCAGCACCCTATACCACTAGACAACCACTGCCCACATGTGTATTATTGTATGAAAGAAATAAAATGTAATAAAACCAAAATCAGAAGAAATGCATGGAGCTGAATCAATCCAATGAAACGATCTCAGCTTAAATTTGTATCTCAGGCCGTAATGCTGACGTGCGAAATCCTGCATCTTCTGGTGTTAAATCTCGACTACACACATTTAATTCAACGATGCATGCAGCTCAGTACACATTATTGATTTGTATGTGCATGTGTGTAAATCCCTCAGTACTAGTCTTATGTTCTGCAGTGGGCTCTTGATTGATAGTTGTCCCTCCTAACGACTTTGTTTTGCCCTTTTGCTCCTGGACACCACACAGCATACTAATATAAACTGGTGAAAATGAGCTGAGAATGCAATACTTACTGATGAGCTGCAATGCTGGATCGTGGGACAAATTGACAGTTGAAGATCGAAATCATTCCGAGGACCTTGCAAGTGAATATAATAATAATAATAATAATAATAATAATAAACTCTCTGTGAGTTTCACGAAGAGGACAAACAGAACCATCATGCGTTTTTTTGCTCTGGCTTCTCACCTTGTATTCATTCACTGCACCCCCTCATTTGCTCATACCATTTAATACTACTTGGGCCTTGGGGAGGATGGAGCCGATCTCAGTCAGCTCCGGACAAAGGCAGGGTGCACTCATATCTCGCAAGTCCATACATAGCTAAACATATTTTATTGATATATATATATATATATATATATATATATATATATATATATATATATATATTGAGGGAGAGTTCATCACTACACCACCGTGCCACCCTAAAACATCACCAAAGAATTATTAAGATAAAACCCTGACAGACAGAACAGATCAGATCGTCACCAGTATTTTGAAAAATTTTATATCCTTTTGATCGCACCTACAACCTTTCTATGAGTTCTGTGCAGAGGATTTAGAAGATATTAAGTACTGTTTAAAGTAGACGAACACACTGGAGAACGATGCCTAGCACCTGCATTTGTTTGACCCAGTGACTGCATCTATGTAATTGTTTTAGACATTGTATTTCTTCAGGAGGTCATTCTGCCAGTGCCTCTTGCGATCCGGGAAGAGTTTTGGGATTCTAATTTTATGGAACTCCTCGATGCACTTCTTAAGCTCCTCCTCGATTATCATTTTCTCCTTATCCTCTGATTCTTGGGCTGGTGATCCCCAACTCTTTTTAATGCTTGAGATATGGAACATTGAATTTGGAGCCAGAGTGGTGGGTCTGGCCAGGCTGAAGGCAGAAAGTTGAGTCGGGCTGGCAGAGAAGTTGAGTGGAGATGAGCATTGTTGTAAAATTGGAGTTGGAGATGGAGGAAGTGGAAGGACAGTGATGTCTTGCTTTTCTAAAGGGGTTACAGGATCTGGTGGTGGTACATCTTGCAACTCCAGGTCTGCACCAATTCTGTCCATACACAGGTCATGTACTGGTTCTTCCACTGGCTTTATAAATCCTGGGTCACTTATAAGTGAAGAAGATGATTGACTTCCTGTAAAAAAAAAAAAAAAAGACAAAGAGCGTAACAAATTTTGGTAATATTTAAGCTGAACTGGTGACTATATCAGTAAAACTACTGGAACAATCAACACATTCCATACAATACGGGTGGGGTGGGGGTGTATGCTGACTCTGGGTGAAAGCGGAATACACCATAAACAACTTTCTAGATCATTGCATGGCAACACACACACACACACACTCATTTAGACATAGGGGCAAATTGGAACAGCTATTTAGCCTAATGTGCAAGTCTTTGGACTGTGTGAGGAAAGTAATGTACTGAGAGAAAACCCACTCAAGCATGGGGAGAAGATGCTTACTACACACCAAAATGCCCTCTTTGCTGCCGTCTCACACTTTCATATGGTATTGTTATTATTACTGCAAACTGACACAAAGTCAAAATAGGATGTAGAACAGGTGAGTAAGAGACATTAAGCAAATAAGCTGTGGTGGTTTCACCAGGAATCTTCTATATTCATCCAAAATGGATTTAGCCCAATTGGTAGAGCGTCCACTTTATCCTCCAGAAGCTCGGTGTTTGAATCCGGCTGCGTCATACCATGAGACGTTAAAATTTGGGAGTTGTTGCTTCCTGCTTGGTGGTCAGCATAGTAGCTGCTATGCCACCCACTGATGGACATTCATCAGTATGTTAGGAAAATTAACTTCTGAATATGTCTTAAGGAGGGGCAGTGGTGGCCTAATAGTGAAGGTGCTGGATCACTGTTCCTAAGGTTGGGGGTTCAAGTCCCATTCTCAAAAGATTGTCACTCCCCCCCCCCCCCCCCCCAAGTGCAGCTAACTGGATTATCAAAGGCTGGCCATGTCTCTCACAATCTATGGTGAGAGGTGTAAAAGAACCATCGCTGACTTTCAACAAGAGTAGCTGCATAGCCGTCAGAGTATTTCTGCCCAGCGATGGCCTGACAGGTTGTCCAGGGTGTACTCTGCCCTTGCCCAAAGTCAGTTGGGATGGAGGCAGCCTCCCTGTGACCATAATTAGGATTAAGTGGTTACAGAGAATGAATGAATATGTCTTCAGACCAATTTGTGATAAACAAGGCATTACCCATCCATATTTTTCACATTTTGTCAAGTTACAGCCAGAAACATGAATATATTTTGTTTGGATTTTATGCCACAGACCAACAGAGTGGTGTATAATTGTGACGTGGAAGGAAAATGGTACATTCTCCAAAACATCTTTTACAAATAAAAATCTGAAAATGGGGTGTATATTTGCAGTCTGAAATCTAGTGGAACCAATTATGTTGTGAAGCAACGTAATCAATAAATACTGTCCACCTGAGTGTAATCTAATCTTAGTATAAATACTGAGGCCTCAGAGGTCTAGATGTCAGAGAATATTAGTGAAGAAAAATCTTCTTGAAGCCCAAGGAACACCCCAGACACATCAGAGATACAGTTATGGAGAAATTTAAATCAGGGTTTGTATATGTATATATATATATATATATATATATATATATATATATATATATATATATATATATATATATAAACGCCAAAGCTCTGAACATCTCATGGAGCACCATTCAATCCTTAATCCAAAACTGCAATCCACAACTGCAAACCTACCGAGACATGAATGTCTACCTAAACTAGCAGACCAGGTAAACAAAGAATTAATCACAGAAGCAGCCAAAAGGCCAATGGTAAGTCTGGAAGAGATCCACCGCTCAGAGAAGAGAATTATTCCACAGGACAACTATTAGTGGTACAGTCCACTAATCTGTCCTTTATTAAAGAATAACATGAAGAAAGTCTTCATTGAAAGAATCACAAGAGGTCCCATTTGCAGTTTGCCCCAAGCTATGTGGAGGACACTTCATGTGGAGGAGTTTTCTCTGGTCAGATGAGATCAAAATTAAATTTTTTGGCCTAAATGCAAAAAGGTTCTATGGTAGAACTCATCATCTTCTTCTTCTTCTTCCACTTAATCTGGGGTTGGGTCGGAGGGTCAGCAGCCTAAGCAATGAGAGCCATACATCCCTCTCCCGGGCCACTTCTTCCAATTCTTCTGGGTGCACACCGAGGTGTTACCAAACCAGCTGAGAGAGATCATCCCTCCAGCATGTTCTAGGTCGACCCCGGGGTCTCTTCCTGGTTGGACATACCTGAAACACCACACCAGGGAAGCATTTGTGAGGCATTCTAACCAGATTCCCGATGGGGTTAGGTGCCTTGCTCAAGGAAGGGAAGATTCAGCTCATTCCCCCACCGCCAAACATTTTTTCTACTGGTTCTTAAATCAAACCAGTGACCTTTTAATCCCAAAGTCATTCTATATCGTAAAGTCATATTTGGCTACAGCTGCCCCAAAAACAGGGATCGTGAGTCATTAAAAACACGTAAGCTGGATAGAGGTTTGCCTTCCATCAGGACAATGACCCTAAACATACAACCAGAGCAACTGTGAACTGGTTTACATCAAAGAACATTCATGTGTGAATATGGTCTAGTCAAAGTCCAGACCTAAATTCAACTGAGAATGTGTGATTCAAGTCCCACTCTCCCCGTCAAAGGCCAGCCATGTCTCTCACTGTCTATGGTGTGAGGTTCATGTAAAAGAACCATTGCTGACTTTAGACAAGAGTAGCTGCAAAGCTGTCAGTGTGTTTCCGCCCTGCGATGACCTGGTTAGCTGTCCGGGGTGTACTCTGCCCTCGCCTGGAGTGGGCTGGGATGGGCGCCAGCCTCCTTGCAACCCTGATTAGGATTAAGCGGTTAGAGAAAATGAGTATTAACACAGAGGATGAATACAAATTCACACCACACTTTTCAGATTTTTATTTGAAAACAGTTTGAAAACCAGTAATCATTTTCCGTTCAACTTCACAATTATGCGAGTCTATCACATTAAATCCCAATAAAATACACTTGCGCTTGTGAAAGTAACATTAAAAAAAGTGGAAAAGTTCAAGGAGTATCAATACTTTTGCAACTCTTGAAAGCCAATGTGTAATATAATAATTGGATTTTCTATTTTTGACAAATATTATCAAATGTTCCTGCCAACAGGGGCCTCTAACCGTGTGGTGCATTTAGAAATACTGACATGATGATCGTCGATGAACTGTCACTTTTTGATGTTTTTGGATTCGATGAATGCGTCCCAGGTGAGTAGATTCATTTCAACTCATCTCTGAATGCTAAAATATAACGTTTTGAGGGTTGATTTCACTTCATTAAAAAAAATCCCATAAAACTAACACCCTGAGCAACAGCACTGATCTAAAAATAGCTCTCTACTTGTATTTAAATCCTATGGGATGCCTTATCATTTCGTCACGGTCATAAACATCACATTCTTGGAACCTACTTTAATGAAGTCACCATGTACAAGTAGACAAAGTTTACTGGGTTGCAGAAATAACCAAACATAATATATGGCGGCATGGTGGCGTAGTGGTTAGCACGTCTGTCTCACCGCAAGAAGGCCTGGGTTCGAATCAAGGCCTGGGCGCCTCTGTATGGAGTTTGCATGTTCTCCCCGTGCTTGCATGGGTTTCCTCCGGGTTTCCTCCCACAGTCCAAAAACCATGCACAGTAAGTTAATTGGCTAAATAATCTGTGGAGAGGGCTTCATTAAGTTGGATAACTTGTGCCCAATCCATTTCTTCAATAAATAAAATATGTTTCAATCAATCGACATAATATATAATCAATTTAACTCACTCACTCCCTTATTTGCTGAACCATTTAAGCACTTATTGGTAATGAAATCATTACTGATGAGGTGTTTAGTGTAATGTGTTTAACAGAAATATAGATCAAACCCAATGAATATGTAGCATGAAATGAAGCCAGTCCTCCCAGATACAGTTATATACACCAACCTCATCTAACTGGCAGAGGAGGAGGCATCGTAGTTATCCTTCATTCATTTTCTGTAGGCTCACGCTCATCCAAGCAGACTTGCGACAAGGGCAGAGTACACCCTGGACAGTTCACCAAGCCATCGCAGGGCAGAAACACGCTGACGACTTTGCAGCTACTCTTGTCAAAAGTCAGCCATGGTTCTTTTACATGAACCTCACATCATAGACAGTGAGAGACATGGCTGGCCTTTGATAACCCAGTTAGCCACACTGGGGGTGGGGCCTGAATACCCAACCTTAGGATCAGTGATCCAGCACCTTTTACCTCCACCCTATCAGCATCACAGTTATTTATGCTGATAATCTCTGCCTTATACAAAAATCCCCAGGGCCATACTTCAAATTCCTACGTGAATTTGCAGAACTTTAGATCTTTAGATGAAGCTTCTAATTATTGGTGACCTTAATATTCAATTTATTAAGCCAGAGGACCCTTTAAGAACAGTGTTCGTATCAATCCTAGATTCACTTTTACATCAACAACTGCTCAGAGTTTCGTTAATAATCTTCTAGAATTATCAACCATGATTGGATCACCATCACACCCCACAAGTCACTGAATGTTTTCAGTCAAATTTACACCATATGCTAGACAATGTAGCTTGTCGTAAAAGAAAACCAGAGAAAAAAATTACTCCTCTGGTGTAATGATGAGGGTCAGTGGTGGCCTGGGTTAGTGATCCTAAGGTTGGGCGTTCAAGCCCCCCTGTCAACGGTTGTCACGACTGTCCCCTCCCATTGTAGCTAACTGGGTTGTCAAAGGCCGGCTATGTTTCTCACTGTCTATGGTGTGCGGCATGTAAAAGAACCATAGCTGACCTTTGACAAGAGTAGCTGCAAATCCGTCATCGTGTTTCTGCCGAGATGGCCTGGCGAGCTCATTGCCCTCGCCAGAAGTCGACTGAGATGGCCACCAGCTTCCCCACAACCCTAATTAGGATTAAATGGTTACAGGAAATGAGTGAGATGAATGTATAATCATGAAACACACACACTAAAAGAGAACACCAGCAAATTAGAATGCAAATGGCGGCAAAATAAATTACTGGTTTTTCAATCAGATGAGAAAGACTCTCCTTAATTTCAGAAAAGCTCATAGTGCTAATAGAAGATAACAAAAATTTAAAAAACCTAATAGAAGATAACAAAAATAATCTGAAATACCTATTTAATATTGTTCCAGAATTAATTAGGAGTAAGACCATGGACAAAACATCCAAATCGTCAATTTAAAGCAGTGACGAATGTATGAACTTTTCAAAGTTAAATCGAAAATATCAGGCAAAATTTTAATTTCCTAAATTTAAAGACAGGCATGTTAATAACTAAAATAGTAAATAATATACTGCCAGCAGATTCACAACTTGAGTGTTTTAGCCCCATTCAACAGACAAAACTAGTGTCATTAATTTCTTCAGCAAAATCATCAACATGTGTGCTTGATCCAGTGCCTACATTTTTTCTTTAAACAAATATTATCAGAAGTGATCAACCCTCTATTAAAATGTAATACATTTTTGTCTTAGCACTGATTATGTAAGTAATCCTTTAAGCTAGCAGTTCTCAAACCTCTGATAAAAAAACCTGATCTCGACCCATATCAACTGTCTAGCTATAGACCAATATCAAACCTTGCTTTAGTCGCTAAGATCTTAGAAAAAGCAGTCGCACAACAGTTATGTTCATATCTTTGTAGGAATAGCATTCATGAAATGTATAGGTCAGGTTTGAGGCCTGAGCATAGCACAGAAACAGCACTCACTAAGGTGGTAAATGACGAACGGATGGCCTCTGACCATGGCTGTGTCTCCCTGCTTGTGTAACTTGACCTTAGTGCAGCTTTTGACAATATTGATCATATGATTCTCATTGACAGATTAGAAGATGTTGTTGGAGTTAAGGGAACAGCTCTCTCCTGTTTTAAATTATTTAACTAACCATTATCAGTTTGCAGACGTAAATGGTAATTTCTCTTTATGTTCTAATATTAAGTTTGGTGTTCCTCAAGGTTCTGTCTTAGGCCCATTGCTTTTCTCTCTCTATATGCTCCCTTTCATAACTCTTTACTTGTTTCATAAACAAGTGACCTAACTCTTTACTTGCTTCATTTTGTTTATGATTTGGATTAAATTAAATTAAAATAAATGAATTAAATTAAACTCAAATTGGTCAACATAGGGTGGTTACCATGTCCACCTCATAGCAATAAGGTCTTGGGTTCCAATTCCAGGCTTGGCAAAGGTGATTCTGTGTAGAGCTTGCATGTTCTCTCTATGCTTGCATGAATTTCCCCTGAATACTCCCGTTTCCTCCCACAGTCAGAGACATGCATATGAGTCTTACTGGCTGTTCCCTTCGGTTTGGTTGTGAGTGTGCTGAGATGGGTACCCTAATAATAGGAATAAGTGGTTTGGCAAATGAGTGAGTAATTAAATTAAATTATCCTATCATGCTTAATGATGGTAACTTAGCATAGTAAATAGAGATCAGATTGTGATTTTCACCACTGTAATTAAAACTAAAAACAAAACTATTAAATAAATTAAAAAATATGTGAACTGCTAAGCTACATCACAAGGATCTCTTTGAGAACCAATACCATAAAAGGTCACATGCTGATTTTCCTGAGGTGAAGAGCTGAAAAACTGTATAAAAAAAACAAATACACACACACACACACACACACACACACACACACACACACACATATATATATATATATATATATATATATATATATATATATATATATATATATATATATATATATATATATATATATATATATATATATATATATATATATATGTGTGTATATAAACACAAATGAAGAATGATGAATATAGCAAAAAGTCAAAGAGAGCGCAACTTCCAGCATTTCCTTTCTTGCTTTGTCAGAGTTTTTAATCAGTGGAACTTTAACTAGATTATTTGATCACATTCTTTCCTTTTGCTCCATCAAAGTGCTTCAGTAGACCAACCAGACAATGAGAGATTGAGATCAAATTGAGACAACTTGAAGAAAAGAACATGAGAAGACAGGAAAATTCATTCTTAGACAAGTTGTATTGAGAAAAAGTGGATGAATGCCAGTTGGGGGGGGGGGGGATGCAACTCCAGCGATAAAGGAAAGGTTTGTGCTTTGTCAGCTGAGTTTGCAGAGGTGAGAGTCTTGCACAGTCATCTTTCAAGTGAATACAGCACTGAATAATACAGATTCTGGCTTTGAGGGAGCATTTATTGCTGTCCAGGATGCTGCATTAAACACACACACACACACACACACACACACACACACACAAAGGCATAAGCACACTTTCACACGCACCTAGAGACTAATCCAGACTGTAATCCACTTAGCCTGCAGCTCCAGAAAAAGCTTAGTTTGGGTAACACCAACACTGGATAGAATATTGTGAATTGCTGTCCAAACACAGCCGAGTATCAACATACTCATAAATAAAGGGACAAAAAAACTGTACCCTTTCTTGTCACAATGGTGGCTCCCTCAAGGGTATGTCTCTTTTATGTTTAATATATTTTACCTCAAAATTCAAATACATTATATAGATTCAAGCACTGCCTAAAATTGGAGCTGTTTATCAATATCTCTGTTGATAGATGTTTGAGGCTGGTGTTATAATACCATGTCTTCTTATAAGCCCGTCCAAAAATGAATGAATGAATGTTCTGCTTGATTACAGCCTAAGATAACCCCCCTCCTCTCCCGCCCCTACTGTAGAACTTTGGGACTAATCCTTGTGAAACTTAATCAATAAAAAAACACAATAATATCTAAGTTAAATACTATTTAGCTTTGTCATGATGCAACATCGGATCATGGCACGAATACATCGGAATAAGAAAGAAACAAGCCACTTGTATTTTTAGTAGCAGGGATGTCACAGAGGCAAACCACAAGAACATTATGTGTCAATGTATTCACGATGTTAAGGCTGTGCAGATGGTGCGATTATACAAGCAGCACGAATGACTGACCACATGCTCATTTCCAACTCTTTCACAATCACATTCTTCCAGATACACTTACTGTTGTGACACAGTAGGACCAGACGTCATCCCCAGAACAGATTCAGCACCCAAACTGAAGCAGGTGCACTTAGCTGAAGTCCAAGCTATGGATTGGTGCTAAGACCTGCTCGTCGACATAAAGGCAATATATATTGTTAGCTGGGGTGCGGCTAGCATTGAGCTACCATTGCATATTAGCTCAGGATAGGAGTTGAGTGTGCTCAGTTGTAAACGCCCGAAGACTCCGATCTCATAGCTGTAGTAGGGTCGACCGGTCATAGCGCATAGTGCAAAACATGAACAAACAAAACAACAAATAAAACATATTAAAACGAACAAAGAAACAATTTGACTCTGAGAACTCCACGACGTCACCCTCTAGGCAGCACCATCTTGGAGACGTCACGTTCAATGCAAAAGGACAGGAAGCGTAAAAAAGTTTATCCTTTTGGTATTGTTTGCTAAACATGCTACAGAACATAAAATCTCACACACAAACATTCTAGACATTAACTTAGATACTCTGCTGGAATAATAATTGAAAAAGACTTTAATACAAAAGTTCAAATGATTATTCCTCTTCAGGAACTTCAGAGGAAACTCTCATTTCTTCAGGAGAAAGTCTTATTTCTTCAGAAGAGACATCCAATGATTTCTATCGCTTAGCCAGAGAAGACTCACAGCATTTGAATCTCATCATAGAGCTTAACTGGTAATTAAAACACACTAAAAAAAGAGGCCCATTGACAACTTGTGCACGAATGAGGAAAAAGGGGCATTACATCATCTCACCCAATCAGCAGGAAGGAGGACAGCCATTGGCTGAATTTGAGTAATGTGCCAGTTGCTTGGCAGTCCGCGAATACTTAAACTGACCGCAACTAGTCAAGGGCCCTACTGTATATATATATATATATATATATATATATATATATATATATATATATATATATATATATATATATATATATATATATGTATGTATGTATATATATATATATATATATATATATATATATATATATATATATATATATATATATATATATATATATATATATATATATATATATATATATATACACACACACACACAAAACTTAGCAATTGAGGGTAAGGGGCCTATTATATATAGGGTTAGGGATTGAACCACTAAGCCACCACTGCCGAATCACAGTTCAGCAGTGCAGGAAGCAGTGACATCTCAGTAATAGCAGGGCTTGAATACCCGACCTTAAGATCAGTAAGCCAGCACCTTAACCATTGAACTACTACAGACCTTAATTTAGAAATCATTGCTTAATCAATGAGTCAAACTGTCCTGGCAAGGATGCAGCAAAACAGGTCCAAATGATGACATAATTATGGTGATATAACAAAACAGCGCCAAACCACCTTGTTATTGTCAACACAAACATAAACATAGCCAAAACAAAATGTGGAACAGGTGGACAAGAAATATTAAACCTGTGAGCTTGGGTGGTTTCACCAGGAAACATTCATTCATTTATTTTCTGAACCGCTTAACCCTAATTAGGGTCACGGGTAGGCTGGCGCCCATCTCAGCTGACTCTGGGCGAGGGCGGGGTACACCCTGGACAGTTTGCAGGCTAACGCGGCTATATTCAATCAATTATCTAACATTTGAAGATAAAACATATCAATCATTCACTATTAAATAGAAAATTTCAATACCCTTGTGTATGTATATCAGCATGTGTATTCGGCAGCACATTGGCGTTATAGTTAGTACGTTCGCCTGACATCAAGAAGGTCTTGGGTTTGGAGGATTTGGAGTGAAGTCTGGATGTTCTGCTTGTGTGGGTTTTCTCTGGGTACTCCAGTTTCATCCATTAGTCCAAAACATACATATTAAGCTAATTGGCTGTTCCAACTTGCCCCTCGGTGTGAGTGTGATTGTGGAGGATTTTGTGTGTATGTTGGCCCCGCAATGATCTGGCAAGTTGTGCAGGGTGCACCTTGCTTTCACTCAGTATCTGAGATAGCCTCCAGCCTTGCCATGACCCTAATTGAAGCAAGCAGTTTGGCAAATGAATGAGTTTGAGTGTATGTGTATGGGGATTTATTTACCAGTGCATGCAGATGCTTGAGGGTTAATTTCAGTTTATCACGAGAAAGAAAGCTGAGCTCACATGTACTTTCAAAGTGGCTGATTGGCATTGTAAGTATAGGTTCACATTTATTCAAAGTGAAGACATGTATATAATGGCTGTGCGTGGGTTTCACAGGCTTGAACAGTGGGTATGCATGGGGGCTTTTGAGTTCTCTTGGAATTACACAGAGTAAGAGGGGGATGGGTCGCATTTCTCTGTCATGGTATGCAGAATATGGTGAAAGATACTCTTCTATTTTCCTGTCAGACTGAACAAATACGAGAGTGCTCTAGTCTATAGCACCCTTCATCGTTATTCATGCAGCTATCAGCCAGTGTCACTGTTTTCTACAAAACCATCATATTAGCAACGATAATGTGACAATCAACTTAAGCCTTTCAATAAGAAATACATATGTGATTACCTATGGACAACATTCTTCACCACCGATGCCTGAGTGATGACTTTCAACAGACAAAGTTACTTCTTCTTCTTCTCCTTTCAGCTTTTCCCTTTTTCGGGGGTCGCCCCAGCGAATCATCTGATTTGCATGTTTGATTTGGCATAGGTTTTTACGTCGGATGCCCTTCCTGACACAACCCTTTAGCAAGGGACAGAAACACGCTGCTCTTTACGAAACTCAATAATGGTTCTTTTACATGAACCTCACACCATAGACAGTGAGAGACATGACCGACCTTTGATAACCCAGTTAGCTGCACGGGGGGGGGGGGGGGGGGGGGGGGCGGTGACAACTTTGTGGATAGTGGGACTCAAACCCCCAACCTTAAGATCAGCGATCCAGCATCCATTACCACCAAGCCACCACTGCCACTCAACAGACAGAGTTACAGAAGAGAAAATTTGAGAACACATCATTCATTCATTCATTCATTTTCTGAACCGCTTAATTCTAATCAGGGTCGTGAGTGAGAGAGTGAGTGTTTCAATAAGCAAATGAGTGAGTGAGTGTGTGAGAGAGTAAGGGAAAGAGTGAGAGAGTAAATAAGTGAGTGAATGAGTGAGCGAGTGAGTGAGTGAGTGAGTGAGTGAGCGAGACGGAGCGAGAGAGTGAGTGGGTGAGAGAGCGAATGAGCAAGTAATAGGTTGGGTGAATATTCATGAGGATTAAGAGACCATAAAAAAAAAAAACATTACTCTACAAGAGTAAAGTCATATACAGAATTTATCTCTGATCAATATTACAGATTTTTTATAAGATAATGGGAGGCATGGCGGTGTTGGGGCAGGCTAGACTGATGACTCTTTAAGTGGAATTCCAATAATTCAATTCAATTCAGCTTTATTTGTCTTGTATTTGTATACAAGTTATATTGTCAAAGTAGCTTTCCACAGTAAAAGTAGGAGTTTACAAAATTTAGTTTACGGCACGGTGACGTAGTGGTTAGCACGTCCACCTCACAGCAAGAAGGCCCGGGTTCGATTCCCGGCCTGGGTGTTTCTGTGTGGAGTTTGCATGTTCTCCCTGTGCTTGTGTGGGTTTCCTCCGGGTGCTCCGGTTTCCTCCCACAATCCAAAGACATGCACTGTAGGTTAATTGGCCGTTCTAAATTAGGGACTACAGATGGAAACTAGCTATTAAGCTATAATCTGGTACAGTACGTCTCTATGAGCTTAATGTTCCTGTACATTGTCCCTTAAATAAATAAATATAAAAGAATTTAAACATTTTCTACAATCCCTACATATCTCTAATGAGGAAATCCGTGGCGATGGTGGGAAGACAGAACTCCCTCAGGTCACACAAGGAAGAAACCTTGAGAGGAACCAGGCACAGAAGGGAAACCCAGCCTGATTTGGGTGCAACCATAAAAATACAAACCATATAACTTCAGTTCTGTTGGTTATACCAAAACTGTAAGTCCTAAATAATTGCAGGAAAAGAGTTTGTATCACCAGCAGTGAAAAGTCATCTTCACAGTCTGAGTGCACATCTAAGTTCATATAGATCTTCATTAGCAGGAGAGAGCGGCTTCCAAGCCAGAACTCCAGCCAACATCAGCACAGAACCCAGAAAGCAGAAGGATCAGGATCACCAGCATCCCAGAACAAGAATGTGTACCTCAGCAAAAACTCAGTGAGTGAGAGAGAGAGAGGGGGGGGGGGGGTTTAATATGCTCTGGCCACATCCCAATACGCCATGGTGATGTCGCTTACAACAGGCTACGGTTGCTGAACTGCTAGATGTCCAAGTGGTGTTCTGAAAACAAAGTGGACTTTATAGATAATTAATTGGAGTACTTTTGAGGGTAAACCTGGCCTGATAGGACGGACCGGTATCCATCCCACTTGGGAAGGTGTTGCTCTCATTTCTTGCAGCATAGCACATAGTCAAAGAACAGGTCTAGTCAGTCAGTGACTATCGAGAGCCAAGGCCAGAGAGAAGACAAACAAGCTAATCCGAGCATCTGCTGGCTGTACAGAGTTGTCAGTTAAGGTCAAGCTCAATGCTATAGAGACTGTGTCTGTTTCCCAAAATAAACACAAATGGAAAAACTCTCAGAGGGTTTGTTTTGATAATCTTATTAACATAAATTGAAATCATACCAAACTACAGCCTGCACCTTTAATCTAAAGATAGTGTTTTTAAACGTTAGATCTCTTGCAGCTAAAGCGCGGAGTTCCATGTAATGTGTTTAACAGAAAGATGGCTTAAACCCAATGAGTATGTTGTATTAAATGACGCGAGTCCTCCACAGTTATACACACCAACCTCGTCTAACTGGCAGAAAGGGAGGCATTTCAGTTATTTATACTGATACTCTCAGCCTTGTACAAAAATCCAGATAGGAATTTAACGTGTTTGAAATTCTATACACTAACAATACATATGTTCCTGGAAAAAATATGTCTATGCACCTGATTCCTTTAAATATTATGTATAATTAAATAATTAATTATATATATTTCCTTTTTTTAAATTCAATGAATATTAAAAATATATATATACGATGCACTGAAGCCACATGAATTGAAACGCGAAATAGCGAGGGATCCCTGTGTATGTAGCTTTTTTTTTTTTTTGAAAGAACATTCAGGAGAAGATTATATGGATTGAGCACCATGGAGAGTTACGCCACAGGACAGTAACTTGAGCAAATACCAAGTGCATGTGCTTCCTGTGTTGTGCTAATCCCAAATGCTCATAAAGGGAGGGTGATAACTACATCAGACTTCCCCAGCTGGTCGCTCATTAGTGGAGTGACAAAAGGTCTGCTCACGGCAGGAGAAATCCACTGCATCACTCTCTTTTCCATGGCAAATATTCCTTGGTGGAAAGCTCAACTCCAGTGATATTACTCCATCATGTAACCATTGTAATTGAGAGCCAGTTCAAAAAACACTCGTGCCTGCTGGAAGGTACCAGATTGGGGCGGATACCACAAATCTGATTGTCTGTTTGTACTGCACACGCCAGAGTGTCCTAAGAACAGAGAATTGAAAAATACTATTCACCTCATATTGCTGGTAGCATGAGCACGACAGACAGCGTTAATATCAGCACCAGAAAATCCAACAGTAGAGGAACTGCATAGGAAGCCAATGGGAGAGCAACTCCGTCACGGTAATTTCAAAACAAATGCCGAGCGCGTATCGTTTGAATTTTTGAGAGGTCGCGTTTCGTAACGTGAATTTTTTTTCGTATCCGGAGATGGAAATTTTAGGGAAATGCGTTTTGTAACTTGGATTTTTTTCGTTTGTTGGGTCTTTCGTAAGGTGAGGTACCACTATATCAAACTTTACTTACTCAGTGCAACTTCTGATTGCCAAATCAAAGATGTTATAGCATCAGTTTAGAAAATAATAATAAAAAAATATGGAGATGGTTAAGGTGTCAGTACTTTGTTGAACAACCTTTAATAGCTTATATAATAGCCATACATCTGTTGGGATTCTTCTCTACCAACATAGCACATGTGGACTGTACAATATATAACACACATTTCCTTACAAAACTCGTAAACACAGATGTTGACAGTGATCACAAAACCTGACAGCTGAACGAAAACACACACGCACGCACACACACACACACACACACACACACACACACACACACACACACACACACACACACACACACACACACACACACAAATAAAAATAAAAAATCTGTCAGTGACCAAATCAAGTCTAAGGCTTCAAAATCTATTTAAGACCTTTCTATACAGCAGACTAAACAGTATATAAGAACATTTCTATGTGCAGTACACATGTTCTCCCCATACTTGTGTGGGTTTCCTCTGGTGATTCTGGTTTCCTCCCCACGTTAGGCTAATTGGATTCCAAATTGCTCTGAGTTGTGAGTGTGTGTTTGCAATGCAATAGTCTGTCAAACTGTTTAGGGTGTACCCCACCAGCTGAGAGCTGTCAGCTGACATAGGCTTCAGCCTCTCCATGACCCGAATAGGACAAAGTGGTCCAGGGAGTGTATTATTTCATGTCCGTGTATTATTAATTACACTCATATTAAAAAGTCAATGCAGTACTGTAGTAACTTCCTGACTCAGAACGAACTCAATGAGGAATGAACTGGAACAACCACTGGACCCACCTTTTTCCAAAGTATTGTTGGTGATTTCCGAAGTATTGATTTTGGTGGACTGCAATCCTCAAGTCATTCTACAGATGTTCTACATGCAACAGATGTGTGTTTTGGGTCAACTCTCATGTAGACGAACATTTTCCCCAGTGATAACTTTCCGCCAGAGAGCATCAGTTGTTCCCCAATAATTTGACAGTACTTTTGCTCCCACAAGAATCCTCGACCACGCCCAATGCTCAACTGTAGATACAGTGTTCTTCAGATGGTAAGCTGTGTTGGCTTTCCACATTTATGGAGTATTTGTGAGAGTGCTGTCACATGCACACAGTGACCACTTTTTAATCACAAAATTGCTATAACTACTTTAAAGTTGCCAGAGCCCTCGTGATAGTCACTCTGTGGCCAGTTTCCTTCTCGAACTTCCTTCAATTTTGGAGCTACAGCCTGATCCAAGAAGGTTCCTAGTGGTACCATTTCCTGATTATGGACCATTCTGTGCACCTATGGACTGATATACCCATTGAACATTAATATCTATGTCCTGATTGTGTCTGTCCACAGCGATATCCCTGTAATCCTTTGACAGTGCCTTGCTTTCAGGTATGCTTTCAGTAATCAGAACGATTACAATTGATCTCAGGTTGATATCAGACAACAGTCTGGTGTGTAAATGAGTGTGATTAGTTGGAATTTATTGAGTGCAAGTATTTTTACGAGGGGTGATCTTTTAGCCATGTCACTGATTCAAATTTTATTTTCTGAATGATTGCTGTTGTATCTTACAACTACAAATCAGAAAAAATTGGGATAGTGTGGGAAAACACAAATAAAAAAAGATGGGTGCTTATTTACAAGTCAAATGATGTTGACCAGACAAAACTTGAATTATCTTGTGTGCATACTGTTTGCAATAAGGGACATTTATAAATTATTGCTTTATTATGTTTGTTTTTTTGCTTTTTCCACACTGTCCCAAATTTTTCTGAATTGGAGCTGTATGTGTTGTAAGTTAAATTGAATGAATAAAGCTGAAACAATATTTTTATGTGTTGCATTTTCTATACCCAGTGTCCAAAAGGTAAACTCTTAGAGAACTCATGTTCAGTTCATTTTCTGTAAACGCTTAATCCTAATTAGGGTCGCGAGGAGGCTGGCGCTCAGCCTAGCTGATTCCGGGCGAGAGCACACCCTGGACAGCTCGCCAGGCCATCAATGGACGGAAACAAGCTGACGGCTATGCAGTTACTCTTGTCGAAAGTCAGCAATGTTTTTTTTTTACATAAACCTCACACCATAGACAGTGAGAGACATGGCCGGCCTTTGATAACCCAATTAGCTGCACTGGAGGGGACAGTGACAACCTTGTGGAGAGTGGGACTCGAACCCCCAACCTGAGGATCAGCAATCCAGCACCTTTTACCACTAGGCCACCACTGCCCCTTAGAGATAATACATATTCCAAAACAGTAATCCAGTTGATTTCATACAGCTGGACAATAAAAAAACAAGTCTCAACCAGTTATGCCTTGTACACCATGGGATAGAAAGCCCACCTGTACTCTTGCTGTGAGTGTTGTCACAGAGCCACTGAATGCTGGGCAATTATCCTGGAACTTTTATTTAGGCTGCATTCAGCTCTGCTTATGCTCATAGCTATCAAGTGAAGACAGAAGAAATTGGTTAGGTTCCTAATGTTTTCTTCTTTTAATCAACCATATGTTTATTTGTTTGTTTGTGTGTGTTTACTTATTCTTTCACTTGAGGTGCGGTAGAGGGCATGTTGGCATAGGGTTCAAATTTTGATCTGGTGCTTGGATTACCGTCTACTTGGGACATACAATATTATTCCTGTTTGTGTGTAAACCCCCAAAGAGATTATTATTATTAATATTATTCCTTCATTCAATTTCTGATTCGCTTAGTCCTAATTCTGATTCCGATTCTGGGCGAGAGTAGAGTACACTCTGTACAGCTCGCCAAGCCCTCGTAGGGCAAAAACATGCTGACGGCTATGCAGATGAAAGTCACCAATGGTTCTTTTACATGAATCTCACACCACGGACAGTGAGAGACATGGCCGGCCTTTAATAAGCCAGTTAGCTGCACTGGGTGGGGGACGGGGACGAGTGGGGCTTGAACCCCCAACCTTAGAATCAGTGATCCGCCACCTTACCATCAGTTCACCACTGCGCGTATATCTTATTGTACTGTACGTATATGTACTGTGTATTATATATTGTATAATGATTTCAGTGTAGCATCCTGATTGATTTTTTTATTTACTTATTTATTTTACAAATAATCAGCTGTTACGCTTATGTTTTTCAGCTGATTACTGTCGACCACCATTTGGAAGGATGTGTTGTTTAATCTGGCAGAATATATAATGAACATAATATTATTATTATTATTATTATTATTATTATTATTATTATTATTATCCTTCCTCTCACTTTAAAAAACACATACAGGGAAGTGGATTTGTTTTTCTATATTTGAATTAGCATGTGAATGTACTGTAAATGTGCATGGTACTTATGTACTACTGATACCAACCATTGCCAAGGATTGGTTCTGGATCCATTATGATTCTGGTCAGAAAGAGGCCACTAAAGATGAATAAATTTATTTGTTTTTTTGTTAAAATTAGGAAAGTTATTATTTAAATTAACAATAACAAATTAGCTTAAATCTTTTTGGTAAAGATTTTTTTATTCTTTTCATCGACTGCTGTAGAATTTAAACAGCTGAAATGTACTTCAGAAGAGCAGTTCTGTTGCTCATCATTAACACTTGAGTTCCTCTCTGCTTGCCGTACAACCAATACATATACAGGAACCATGTCCTAGTTTTAAAAATATCTCTGTAGCATTCAGAAATCAATTAGTTTCAGAGAACATCCAGCAGCACACTGTTTGGCATTATAATTGAAGCTGTGAGCCTTTAATGGAATAATTCAAGCCTTCTGCAGCAAACAGTTCATTCTGTTCATTATATATTCTGCCAGATTAAACAGAACATTTCCTTCCAAATTGTGGTTGACAGTAATCAGCTGAAAAACATACGTGTAACAGCTGATTATTTGTAAAAATAAATAAATAAAATAAAAAATGCTACACTGAAACATTATGAATATGCTTATGGTTTTCAAAGTGATAAGCAAACAGGGTGCTTAAAAAAATTGTAGTGTGTGTGTGTATGGGGGGGGGGTTATTAAAATGGTTACCAGCGGAGTGGAATGATAAGTACTTATTACCATGGAGGTGGAAAACATGAATAATAACAGAACAATAAAAGAGTTTTACTGGTATTTACGTTATTCATTTTGTATTATCAACCAAAATACTTATATGAAAGCTGAAAATAAACAGAAAACAGCATAATTAAAAAAAAGACCCCTTAATTTCCCCTCCCTTTAAACATTTTCTTTAAACATTTTCCCAGAAGTAAAATGGAGCCAATCAACACTATCAACTTTAGCACATGGCACATTGAACCAATCAGCACCAACATAAACAAAAGCACATGGTTTTGGAACATCTTTTAAATTTATGAAGTTAGTGAGCCGGAGAATCTGGTGAAAAATACTCGTCTTCACCTTCTGATTGGTCCATATCTGGCTCATCGCTCCATTCATTCAGAGCATCCCATAGTTTAGCTGTAGCAGTTTCTAATGGTTCATCGGTTCTTGGACATTTACCAAGAGAACACAGCAAAATCTTTTCCTGTTTTTTTAAAGCAAGGCGGAACAATCAAACGTGTTGTTCCTGATGAACATTATAGACATTCCCCAGTGGCAATGGGTCTTGAAATACCATGTAAACTCACTTTTACAGGCAGTGAAGGCCTCATTTTAATGTTACAGAGACTGATTGAATAAAATTGATAAGTTTGATCTACCATTTTGCTCCCAGTACACATGGGCAGTTATTATACCTAAGATAAAAAACACTGGGGGGGGGGGGGGGGTGCTTATTGGAGCAGGGCGCTTCTTATCTCAAATACAGTGTATATATAATACACAGTACAAATATGTACAGATGTACAGTACAATAGGGTAGTGGTGGCCTGGTGGTAAAAGGTGCTGGATCATTGATCCTAAGGTTGGGGGTTTGAGTCCCACTTTCAACAAAGTTATCACTGTCCCCCCCCCAGTGCAGCTAACTGGGTTATCAAAGGCAGGCCATGTCTCTCACTGTATATGGTGTGAGGCTGTAAAATAACTATTGCTGACTTTCGACAAGAGTAGCTGCAAAGCCATCAGCGTGTTTCTGTCCCTTGCTAAAGGGTTGTGTCAGGAAGGGCATCCAACGTAAAAACCCATGTCAAATCAAACATGCGAATCATAGATTTGCTGTGACGACCCCTGAGAAAAAAAGGGAACAACCAAAAGGAAAAGAAGATATATGTACAGTACAATAAGATATAGGGCAGTGGTAGACTGGTGGTAAGGTGCTGGAACACTGATCCCGAGGTTGGAGGTTCAAGCCCCACTCTCAACATGTTGTCACTGTGTCCCACCCCCCACCCAGTGCAGCTAGCTATCTGGGTCATCAAAAGCCAGCCACGTCTCTCAGTGTCTATGTTGAGAGGCATGTAAAGGAACCATTGCTGACTTTCGTCAAGTGTAGGCTGCAATGCTGTCAGCGTGTTTCTTCCCTACACAATCAGAGCTGGCGTTCAACAATTTTTTACCTTCTATGGGCCAGTGGCCTGGCGAGTTGTCCAGGGTGTACTCTGCCATCACCCAGAATCGGCTGCGATGGGTGCCAGCCTTCACGCAACCCTAATTAGGATTAAGCGGTTCAGAAAATGAATGAACAATACGATATATTTTTACACTGGAGTTTAAGCTATTGGTTTAAATTGATTGTGGTTGTTACGGCATCAAGTCAGGAACATCGAAGACCTGAATTTCCACATGTGCTTTCAAGCCAAAACTCAGACCCAACGATGCTTTGAATTCCTCCTTTTTTCTGACTCAGAGCTCATAATTCATGAATTTATAATATGTGATGAATATTCAGGAACACATAGTTTAATTAGCCTCACAGTTGGCACAATTAGGTTTAAGTTGTTTCTGCGTGGAGTTTGTAAGTTCACATCAAGCAGATATGGATTTCCTCTGGGTACTATGGTTTCCTCCCACAGTTCAAGACATACACACATTAGTCCAATAGGATTAAGCGGCTCCACAAATGAATGAGTGAGTGTTTCCATTCCTCAATTCACATGAAACAATGGTTATTCTTTATGTACTGAAGAGAAGCTCGGTGAGTATGGCACAGTGGCATAATGATCAGCATGTCCGCATCACAGCAAGAAGGTTCTGGAAGTGCCGGACTTGGTGTTTGCATGTTCTCCCCATTGCTTGGGTTTCTGCTGGTTTCTGCAGTTTTCTCCTTCAGTCCAAAGAGATGCACATGTGAACAACTCGCTGTTTAAGATTAACCCTTGGTGTGAATGTTAGTGGTTCTGTGTTCCCTGCAGTGGTCTGGTGAAGTGTTTAGGGTGTACACCGCCTTAACCCAGTGTTGGGTGAGATATGCACCAACCTTCCTGTGACTGGTGCGAATTAGGCAGTTTGAGTGAGTTTATTATTTTTCTTGTTGGTTTATGACAAAAAAAACAAACAAAAAAAAACAGCTGGGTAACCTGCTTTCTATTTATCCTCATTTCTATTCCGGCCTTTCAATCATCCTTCTTTTAAATATATAGATAAAGAAGAAGCACGTTTGAGAAGCGCTGATTACATAGCAAAGAGAAGACATGTTCAAGAATGATGTGCAGGATAATAGACTCCACTATTAACTACATACACAGCAACATCAACAACAAGGTCGGTTCACCGAGCCAACCGAAAGGCTTTTTTTCGAGTGTGGCCAGAATGCACAATGCTCAAATTCTTCAGATATTAAACAAAATGCATTTTTTACAAATGCATGTACTGGCAAAAATTATCCAATCAAGTCTTTCATTAATTATAACTGTACCCATGTTGACGATATGCTTCGGTGTCCTTGTGGTCTGGTTTATATTGATCGAACCAAAAGAGCACTAACAACACATATTTCAGAGCATGAGACTGCAATACAGGGTACAGGGATCTCTCACTTTCCGTGGTTAATTGGGACCGAGACCCCTCCGCGACCGCCGATTTCCACGAAATAGGATCAACCCCCCCGACTGACGTATATGTACATGTATATGTGTATATAATATCAATAAATACATATTCAACGCTATAAATGCTTATAATCACAATTAAACATTTAAAAATAATGCATAAGCTGTAAATAAAATATAAATACACACACATACATTTATATGTGAGGTGCACACATGCAGATGCACACCTCATATAAAAATGTAAGTTGTTTTGATGGGGGGGTTTTGGGTTGTTTTTTGTTTTGTGTTTGTTTGGGGTATTTTTTTGTTGTTCCATAATTGGCCTTGTTTTTGCTGCATTTTCCTTAACTTTTCACCCTATTCTTCCTTAATTTCCTTATTTTTTAATTCGATAAATATAAAAAAAAAAAACGCGATGCACTGAAGACGCATGAATTGAAGCGCGAGGTAGCGAGGAATCCTCGTACCTACACATAACATGGATAATGCAATAGCCTGCTACCACTGTACTGTACATGCATTATGCACATGGCTCAGTAGCCTCATTGAGGTTCTGGTGTATAGAGGTTTTTTTTCTCCCGCAAGAGGTGTAAATTAACTGGTTGCTTAGAAGAGAGGCTTTTTGGATACATACTCTAAATACTGTGGAACTTCAGGGTATAAATGAAAAATTATATGTCTTGTTTTTTATGAATGTTTGCTCCTGCAGTGTTGTCTGTTCGACCTGCAGTGCGACTTGTGCTACATCATGGATCGTGTTTTTTAAGAATTGACCTGCTCAGTTCATTTTCTGTAACTGCTTAATGCTAATTAGGGTCGCGGGGAGGCTGGCGCCCATCCCAGCCAACTCTGGGCGAGGGCAGAGTACACCCTGGACAGCTTGCCAGGCCATCGCAGGGCGGAAACACGCCGACGGCTTTACAGCCTACTCTTGTCGAAAGTCAGCAATGGTTCTTTTACATGCCTCACACCAGAGACAGCGAGAGACATTGATAACCCAGTTAGCTGCACTGGGGGGACAGTGACAACCTTGTGGAGAGTGGGACTCGAACCCCCAACCTTTGAATCAGTGATCCAGCGCCCTATATCACCACTGCCCCTGATTTGACCTGCTGTCTCTCTAAATGCGGAAAAGTGTTGTCCACCCCGATCTTGCCTTGTTGCCTGGGGTGTGACTTATTAACAGTGATGGGGACAATTACATGCTTGGACTCTAGATTATTAAATTAAACTTTGAAATGGTTCCAATTATTCAATGATGTTATATTTAAAATGTTCCACAATTCTGTTAATTATGACTCTGACAAAGACCCAGTGTGTTGAAATGGTAATCTGTTTGCACAGATTAAAAGGACTGGAAGATCGATCCGTGTGCTCAAGACGTTCTTATGTTTTGTCCTTCGTCCTTCTGAGAAGCACCTGATACTGCACACCTTAAGGATTGATGTGTGATGTGGTTTATTTTGATGAGATTGTACTTCACCCGCTGGTCTGATTTTCGTATCTTGTTTGTGAGGTTATGAATGAAATTCTTTATTTTAATTTTACAATTTCACAGCAATTAGAAACTCGGGAATGTAAAGAATAATATACACAACAACATTTTTTTTGTAATTTAGTTCAGCAACCATTACAGAATGACTGATTTATTCATGCTTCCTTTTAGCACTGGTTTGCTAACCTGGTGCTAGCAATATGCAATGTCTTCAAGAGAAAAATTAATTGATGGTTTCATTAGATATCTTGGTCAGGTTTAAGTAACTCAATGTAATATTCTTTTTTTTTTTTCAAATGAGAAATTGCACACATGAGGTAAAGTTTCTGCAAAAAAAAACATTTTGTGAAAGTATTTCACTCAAATCTCTGTATCATTGTGTTAAGTTTTTTTTTAGATCTCTGAGGTAATGGCTGTGCAAATCCATGATTATCCTGAGGATGGACCTGAAAATGTACAGTATTTTCAATCAGTTTAATTGTTCCCCCTCCTACATCCTTCTATACTACAATTTGCTAACCTGTACAGTGTGGTAGTCTGCTCAGTGAGGGTGTTTCTGACAGCAGTACAGTGCGATATGAGGTATGCTTCAGGGATCACCCTTGGCCACTCACTCATTTGCCAAAATGCTTAATCCCATTAGGGTATCAGGGAGGCTGGTGGGTATCTCAGCTGACACTGGGTGAAATTGGGGTACACCCTGAATAGCTTGACAGACCATGTCAGGTCAACACATACAATTCACGTGCACACCTGAAACAGCCAGTAATCCTAATCTGTACATCTTTTTTACTGTGTGAAGAAACCAGAGGATCTGGAGGAAATCCATGCAAGCACAAGGAAAACATGCAGCCTCCACACAGACACGCCCTTAACGAACCTAGGACTTGAAACCTGGACCTTCTTGCTGTCTTCTCACACTTTCATATTGTCATGTTATTGCTATAAACTGACACAGAAGCTAAACACAATAGAAGACAGGTGATTAAAGACACTTATCAGTGAGGGCATAGTCGTTACGGTGACGGGTTACTGCTCTGAAGGTCAGCGTTGAATCCCCACTGTCACTACTGTTGGGTCCTTGAGCAGTGCTCTGAACGCCCAATTCCTCAGTTGTCTAAAAAAATGATAACGAAGTTGCTCTGGATAAGAGCATCTGCCATATGCTGTAAATGTAAGATTAAACCCATAATCTGGGATTTTTCATCAGGAAAACCTCTATATTCATCCTAAATGAACAGAAAATGGAAAATAAAACACATCGGCTATGCGTGAGTGGGCGCCTTTAAATACATGATGTACTGTACACATCCAAGTGCAGTAGCTGTTACTTTTTAAGATAAATGTTGAATTGGTGGAAAGTTACATAGAACATGGCAGAGAACTAAAAGCATAATAAACAGTGTGGACGGAAACTGTACAGAGATTAAAAAAAAAAAAAAAAAAAAAGGCTTTGATTAACATTTCTCTGAAACGGATGAACAGAACACAAAATGCTTCACGTTTCTATCAATACAGGCTTTACTGAGCACGTCTTAGGCAACAATTTAATCATTTCTGTCCTGATCAGAGTTCAGCCCTTCATGTGCTTTGGCAAGTACTGTAGGTAAATCCCCCCCCCCAACACCATGGTGTATGACTTTGCCAGGTTGCATGGAGGCTAGCGCCTATCTCAGCCAACTCTGGTCTGAAGGTGGTGTATAGCCCAGACAGCTTGACAGTCCATCACAGACTTTGTGCGGACTTTCTTTTCTTATGAACGCACTTCATGATGTACAAAAACAAAGCCTGCCAGATGTTTTGATCTTCCTCACCGTCGCTTATTTACATGCAGTCCAGTTGTAGATTCAGAATGATGTGCATGTCTCACAGTCAAAGACGTAAGCTTTATGATTCGTACATCTATCCTGCCTACTGCTTGGTCCCAAAATATTTATCTTGATGTTAGACTGACTGAACCAATGATCATTTTCAGATAACCAACACTGAAGAAAACTGATGAGAAGAATAATGTTATAAGTACTGTACCGGTATTATTATTTTTGGTTCCAAAGCTATGTGGCTTTTTTATGACTTTTGGAAGAACAGGCAGCAAACATTGAAGCCCAACAGGATTACACAGCACATCACAAAGACCCGAAATGGGTACCCAGGTATCAGGTGTCTCTAGCTGCAAGGACAGGGCTGGTTGATGAGATGGTAAGTGGTCAAGAGGCATCAAGGATCAGGGGTAAGTCTGGTTGGAGGAATAGGGTGGTGATCTAGAAGCGTCCGCATCTAAGGGAGCAAGTAGAGGCTAATAGGATTAGGATGAGAAGGGTCAGGAAAATGGGTCTGTCTCACTCACGGTAAAAAACGTATTCTGTGTAGCTGGTCCAGATCTTGTCGTCAGTTTGGTCATGTGTGAAAGCGCATGTGCCTGTTGAGTTGCAAGCCACCATGTTAAAACCAGCATCAGCCAGCTTGTCGAAAGCTTGTTCGAGGAAAGTGAACTTGAGGTAGTAACGACAGGTGTACCTTTCTGGTGGCCGGTCAGGGTCACGGCTTTCGTTAAGGGTTTCCCCAAATACCTCTTTGGCCAAAGAGGTCTTTCCACACACCATGATTCGGGCCACGCGTCGGAACTTGGCGTCTGTTTGGCTATCCCGACCCAGTGTGTAAGACCCTCGGTAGCCGATCGTAATGAAGCCAGAGTGCTTGCCGTCACCGGTTGCTAAGCTGCTGCAGGCCGCTGTTCCAAAAGATGCCAGGTTTCGGATAGCATCAGCACTTGGTGATGACTCCTCCTGGTCGCTCTGGCATCCATCGTCACCCAGTGAGTTCTGCTTGCTGATCTTCGGAGCCAGAAGCTTGACAAGCTCAGGAAGGTTAAAGTATTCAGCCTCTCGTTGCAGTCTTGCTCGCTCTGGGAAATGGTCAGGCAGAACAAGTTGCTGGTCCCGCATGTAGTCTAGGATGTAACGAAACAAGAAGCCATCGCGGTCAACAAAAAAGCGACCCTTTGTGTCACGAGCCAGGTCCTTGGCAGATTTTCGGCGGAACATGTCCCATAAGACTGAGTCAGGAACACTGGTGAGAGTTGAGTAACGTGTTATGTACACCTGTCCCCCTACATTGAGTTCAATAATCTCCGGAAAGGACGCCTGCTCTGAAACGCCACTGGAATGATCAGGCAAAGCCATGCTGATGAAGCGATTCGTTGTCAAGGAGGAAAACTTTCATAAGATGAGCTCTCGTTGAGACATGCAGGGGTTCAAACACCAAGAGAACTGAGATTGTATCTAAAATACACCATGATCCAGTGTTTAAATTCAGAAGTGCTTCTGAGGGAAGAGAGAACCAGAGGTTTCGGACATCAATCGGGTCTCCTCCGTCCTTCTGTCATGCACTTCATTCAAAAATACTTACACCAGATGTTTCTTCTTATTATTTTTATTACCTTGTTTCTATCAGTCTCCTTAAAATCCTGTGAATGAATGTGACCAGACCAGCTTTCTCCACCACAGCACAACTAAAGTAATTCCACTTCCACCGTTGATTATAACACACCCTGCAATGCAAACACCATATTTAAAAATATTCTGAAAATATAAAAAAAGGTATAAATAAACACCTCTGGATAAACACCGTCCATAACTGATGCTGCATGAGACTACATCTCTGTTTTTCCTCCTACTCTCTCTCTCTCTCTCTCTCGCTCTGCTACAACCGTCCTATGTTTAGCTCCGCCCATATCACATGACGTTACGCACAAAGTGGAATTTTTCTAAATCCTTCTTCTAAATAAATGTGAATAATGTCAGTTTTTCTTTATTGGATATGGATTATTATTTATTGGACGTTTATAAACTTATAAAACCTTATTCATCAGCATACAGGCAAATTCTACAGAATAAAAGCAAATGTACTCTCATTAATCACATATATATATATATATATATATATATATATATATATATATATATATATATATATATATATGTGTGTGTGTGTGTGTGTGTGTGCCATTAGTGTTTGTTTATAATTCTTACAGCAGTAATAACGAGCGAAAACACTTTCCATTTGAAATACTGCCATCTAGTGGCCATATGTGAGTTATAAAAGGAGGTTAAAAATATGTGTCTTGAAAACAATTAAGAATAATAGAGTATAATCATTGGCGCGGGAAGTGGTAGTGGGCTAGTTGTATAGGTACTGGTTCACTGATCCTAAGATTGGGGGTTCGAGTCCCACTCTCCACAAGGTTGTCACTGCCCCCCCCTTCCCCCCAGTATGCAGCTAACTGGGTTATCAAAGGCCTGCCATGTCTCTCACTGTCTATGGTGTGAGGTTCATGTAAAAGAAACATTGCTGACTTTTGTCACGAGTAGCTGCAAAGCCATCAGCATGTTTCTGCCCTGTGATGGCCTGGCGAGCTGTCCAGGGTATACTCTGCCCTGGCCCAGAGTCAGCTGGGATGGGCATCAGCCTCCCCATGACCCTAATTAGGATTAAGCGGTTACAGAAGATGAACTGAACATAAATAATCATTGGTGAATTGCTGTGGTGTAAGAGAATAAATATAGAATGTGCTGTATTTCAATTGAATTGAAGTGGAATTACAGTATTCCTACTTAACCACTGCACACTACATCATCAAGACTATTCCCCCTGAACAGCACAAACTTTTATTTTATTATTCCATGCATGTCATATTTATGGTGTCGTGGAGGCGTAGTGGTTAGCACACCCATCTCTTCGATTTCCAGGTTCGAGGAGTTTCTGTGTGGAGTTTGCATATTCTCCTCATGCTTGTTTTGGTTTATTTCCAGGTACAGTACTCCAGTTTGCTTCCACAATCCACAGTCAAAAACATACAAATATGTTAACTGGCTGTCTCAAAATCACCTCTAGGTGTGAGTGTGAATGCTTGTGTGTGCTGGTCCTGTGCTGGCCCATTGGCTGTTCAGGGTGTAACCCGCCCTCGCCCATTGTTGGCTGAGATGGACACTGCAAGAGAAAATAGAGACTCATACACAGGGATAGAGAACACACACATAAACAATGGCATAAATAACACACCCACATATATGCACAGACATAAATAACACACACACACACACACACACACACACACACAGGGATAAAAACAAATACAGGGATAAAAACCCATAGATGGATAGAAAACACACATGCATATGCACACACACAAACACACACTCACACAATCACACACACACACACACACACACACACACTCACGCAATCACACACACACACACACACACACACACACTGGGATAGAGAACAAACACACAGGAATAGCAAACACTCATGCATATGTGCATGAGCACACACACACACAATCACACACACACACACACACACACACACATGCACACACAGGGATAGAGAACATACACACACATAGGGATAGAGGAAACACACACAAACACACTGATGGAGAACACCACACACACACACACACACACACACACACACACACATATATATATATATATATATATATATATATATATATATATATATATATATATATATATACAAGGGTAAAGAAGATGTACACACAGGAACATAGAACATACACACACACACACACACACACACACACACAGGATAGAGAATACACACACGCACATGGATATGAAATGCATATGCATACAGTATACACGTATACACATGCATGCAAACACACACACGCGGGGATAGAAAACAAACACACACAGGGATGGATAACACACTTGAGAACACACACAAACCGGTAGAGATACAAGCATACACAAGGTAGATAACACACACGCATGCATACACACACAGGAGTAGAGAGAACTAACACACACACACACACACAGGGATAAAGGAGGGATAATGATTGGTTGTGAAATTGATTTGACCTGGTGTTTCATTATTACTGTTCTTGGGTTTATCTGAAGGGGAACATTTTATAAATACAGAAAACTGTATGAAGCTGTTGACAGTATATCACATAATGATACACACTGTGTCTGTAATTTAATCCCATTCTAATCACACTCACACGGTCTTATTAAACCAGTACCTGATGAATCACTCAACATTTACATCCAGCACATCTGAACTCAGACGTTGCACCATGTTCACCAGTTCTTTTGTTCCTGGGGTGGTACGGTGGTTGGTGGAGTGGTTCGCACTTCTGCCTCACAGCAACATGGTAGGTCAGGTAAAGTCTGTTGGGCTTTTTACACCTGAGCCTAGTGGCTCATCAGGCCGGTGCTTATCCCTGGTTTCCATAGCATGAAGCAACCAGGAGTTCAACTCCTCCTGGATGGGACGCTAGTCCATCGCAGGTTACCTTCCCAGTATATTTTTTACTGGTACCCATTTATACAGCTGGACAGGGGCAGTGGTGGTCTAGTGGTTAAGGCGCAGGATCACTGATCCTAAGGTTAGGGGTTCGAGTCCCCACAGGGTTGTCACTGTCCCCCCCAGTGCGGCTAACTGGGTTATCAAAGGCAGGCCAGGTCTCTCACTGTCTATGGCGAGAGGTTCGTGTAAAAGAACCATTGCTGACTTTCGTAAAGAGTAGCTGCAAAGCCGTCAGCGTGTTTCTGTCCCTTGCTAAAGGGTTGTGACAGGAAGTAAAAACCTCTCCCAAATCAAATGTGCGAATCAGATGATTCGCTGTGGCGGCTCCCAAGAAAGGGAAAAAGCCGAAAGGAAAAGAAGACCCATTTATACTGCTGGGTGAACAGAGGCACACTAGTGGTTAAGACCTTGCCCAGGGGTCTTAGTACAGTGGGGGTCTAACTGGGATTCGAACCCACAACCTCCCGATCATGAGCCCAGCACCCTAACCACTACACCACCAGCCCCTCACAGCAACATGGTCCTGGCAATTTGGTACAGCCAATCAGGCAAATGTGTATGGAAACTACAGTATCCAGAGAAAACCCACCCAATCACAACGAGAACATACAAAATCTACACAGAAACACCCTCACTGAGGGCAGGATTTGAACTCATTTCCTTCTTGGGAGGGATTCAGCTGTGAGTTTTGAGGAGGGGGAAGGTCCTTCCTCCACTGCCACATATTTTTTTTTTTTCTGCAGGAATGTGATGAGAAGCGGTGACTGTTTAAAATCACAAAACCTGCTTCTTCACCCATTGGGCCACAGCTGTCCCTGTTTTGAAACAGCAGACATCGATGACAGAGACAGCGGTCTGACATCGATGCTCTGATACAAGCTTCAGAATCAAGTTTTCCTTGAACCACTGCTTTGAAGCTTGCAAGAATGTGACCAGTGAAGATTCCTGAGTGAATCACGTGACTGGTTCAAACTAGTCGATACTGCTTTATCACGTGATATGCTTTACAAACATCCACACAATGACACAATGACAATGCTATTGTGTCACTACTACCCCATTCTACATCAATTATCATCAAGGATCGTGGCAAACAAATGGAGAGATGGGCTGAGCACTACTAAGAGCTCAACTCGAGAGAAACCACCATCTTGAACACAGCTCTTGAGAACATCCCTCCACTGTCTGTTATGGATGAGCTCGATGCTCCACCCACCATCGAGGATCTCAGCAAGGCAATTGACCCCATCTCAAGTGGCAAGGCTTTAGGCAGTGACAACATCCCGCCTGAAATCGTCAAAACCGCAAAGGAGAGCTCGCTCTTGAAACACCTCCACGAGCTCCTGCTGCAGTGCTGGGAGGAAGGGGCTGTTCCTCAAGACTTGCGAGATGCCAAAATCAATCACCATCTACAAGAACAAGATGGAGCGAAGTGATTGCAACAACTATCATGGCATCTCACTCCTAAACATAGTTGGCAAAGCCTTTGCCCGTGTCATCCTCAACAGGCTCCAACTACTTGCAGAATGCATGTATCCAGAAGCAAAGTGTGGATTCAGTGCAGCCAAGTCAACCATAGATATGGTCTTCTCTATGAGGCTGTTGCAAGAGAGACAACCCCTCTATTTGGCCTTCATTGACCTGACCAAGGCTTTTGACTTGGTCAGCAGAGATGGACTGTTTGCCCTCCTCCAGTGAACTGGACATCCCCCCCAAGCTCTTGAGCATGATCAACTCGTTCCATCAGGACATGAATGGCATCGTCCAGTTTGATGAGATCATCCACAGACCCTTTCCCAATCAAGAACGGTATGAAGCAGGATTTTGTCCTCGCTCTAACCCTTTTTAGCATCTTTCTCTCCCTGCTCCTGTGCTACGCCTTCCGGGACTCTGAAGACGGCGTCTTCCTCCATGCCAGAAGTGACGGAGGCCTCTTTAACCTGGCATGCCTCAGAGCAAAGACCAAGGTGCAGAGCGTTCTCATCAGGGAGATGCTCTTCGCTGATGATGCTGGTCTTGTTGCCCACACCGAGGAAGTGCTTCAGCATCTCATCAACTGCTTTGCTGGTGCCTGCTCTGGGTTTGGCCTCACCATCAGCCATAATAAGACCAAGGTCATGTGCCAGAATGTCAGCAGTGCTCCTAGTATCAACATCGATGACCACACCCTTGAGGTGGTGGAAAAGTTCACCTCCCTCAGATCAATCATTTCCAGCAACCTCTCTCTAGACGCCGAACTGAACACCCGTATCGGCAAGGAATCGACAGTGATGGCCCATCTAAAAAAGTGAGTCTGGGACAACTTCATGCTAACCACCAACACCAAGATAAGAGTCTACAAGGCCTGCGTACTGAGTACTCTCCTTTATGACAGTGAAGCATGGACCCTCTACTCTTCCCAGGAATGCCAGCTGAACACTTTCCACCAACGCTGCCTTCGCAGACTACTGGGCATCACTTAGCAGGATCATGTCTCCAACGTCGATGTCCTGGCCAAAGCAGATGTGCCCAGTATGTTTGCCATCCTGACCCAGACACGCTTGCGATGGCTTGGCCACATCACCAGAATGGATGATGGCCTCATCCACAAAGACTTAACGGGGAGCTAGCTACTGGAACCAGGTCTAAGGGACGTCCAGCTGTCAGGGTCACGGATGCCTGCAAGCGAGACCTCAAGGCTGGAGGTTTCAACCCCTCCGACCTGGAGTCAGCCGCATCCGACCGCTCCGATTGGTGGACTTCCACCCAGGATGTCATCAGGACAGCAAAGGAGAAAAGAGACACCCACTGGGGGAGAAGAGACTCCGCAGACAGCGGAGACTGTCCCCACCCCACCACATTGCGAGGACGACTTCTGCATCGGCTGCAGCAGGATCTGCAGATCCCATATCGGCATCTACAGCCATGCCCGACACTGCAGCTCCCTGACCGAAGACCCACGGCACAACCCCCCCCCCCCCCACCACCACCATGATCTTTCGAGATCGACGGAGCCAACAACAATTATGTTTTTAATCACTATTTAAAATTGTACCTTATGTGTGTCTTTTTGATATGACAAAATTCCCTCAGGGTATTACTAAATCAATTAATCAATCAATCCATCTATCTATCTGCTCAAGCACACCTTCTCCCAACTACTACACTGAATATATTTATGGGAGCAATTGACCAATCAGTCATCTTAAAAAATTGTATATCATTCATACAAAACCTTAGTTACGCTCATCACATAATTATTAAAATATTGTTTACTGAAGGGTCAAACGTAGTGTCAAACTCGTTCCACAAAGGGTCACGTGGCTACAAGATTTTGTTTCAACCAAGCAGCATTACACCTGACTTGGCTCATTTAAGCAACTGGTCTTAATCTTCAGGCAGTTGATTGGTCAGTCTCTGTACAGAGCACACAGACTGACCAATCAACTGCCTGAATACATGAATTAATTTGCCTGCCTGAAAACCCGCACCCATGCAATGGAGAGGGAGGAAAACGCCAACTGGACCCAAAAACCGAGTGCGAGACTCGGACGTAGGCGGTTCTTGTGAGGTGGACGCGCTAAACACCACCTTACCGTGACTTTTGTTTTTTTTTAAACTTTATTTAGTAAATATCCCTGAGCTTTTCTTCGCTTTCAGATCACTAGGCTGGACAGTGACTGTGGACACGTAACCAAACTTAAAAAAGGGTCTAAAGTGGGAGGGTCTTAAACGGCCGGCCACGTGACCGACCAGTCACATGTCTATTTTGTTATTATATGGATAATATAAAATATATGAATCAGCTGTCTGTCATAAAATAACTGGAGTTAATAACACCGCTAACCGATTCAACATCTTTGTCTTCACTGAACGATAAGCGCGCGCCAAAGGGGAAATTGTGACGTCATTACGTAAGCAAATACGCGAGTGTCGGATCTCGCGCATCGTCGAAGACCTGAGATAGATCACGCTATGGCGGAAAGGTAGAGACGTTCAACTTAACAGGGGGCTTCCTCAGCAGCTAGCTCGAAGTTAACCGACACAGCAGGTGCTGTCTGCTCAAGCAGAAGCCGTCGCTGTCGTAACGACTTCCGGTCACTCTTGGTTGTGCGGCACACCAGTGAATAGCGGAACACGAAAAGATGCCGAATATTAAGATTTTCAGCGGGAGTTCCCACCAGGATTTGTCTCAGAGGATCGCCGACCGGCTCGGTCTGGAGCTGGGGAAGGTCGTGACGAAAAAGTTCAGCAATCAAGAAACATGGTAGGTTAAAACCCCGTGGTTTGTTGTACAGAACTTTTACGTGCATTGCCTATGGAGCACCACCTCATCAAGATACCGTTAAAACGGATTTGTAGTTACAGTGAAGTCTGTCCTTCCACGTGCGGCTCTATACACTACACCTCCCAGAATGCTTAGCGACAGCGGGGTACTCTCCCTCAACGTCTAAAATCAGCACATCGTTTGTTTGTTTGTTTTTAGCGGTTTTGTGGTGCATTTTATCAAGTCTGTAAATATATTCTGTGGTAAATTCAAGCAAAAATTGATTTTTTTGACCTTCAGATTGTTTACACTCCGTCTATTCTACAGATGTTTATCTGTACTTTTGTTTGACTTTTATAGATTCGTCAAAACGAGAATTCTCATTCAGAATGAAATGTTGTACTCCATTTTTCTGTTAGTGTTCTAAAATATGATTGAAATGAATACAATAAAAGCAAAAACGAATAAACTTTTTTTTTTTTTTAAGATAATAAAAATGTACACAACGAGCTTCGAACTAGAAAAACTTATACTGTAGTACAGCGCAGATGCACGCGCGCCAACCAGTCTGATGCAGCACATGGTTTTATTACTGTAGATTGCCTTTTGAAAACATGGCATGATCTGGTTACCATGTTATCTTGTGACACTCGCCAAAATTACTTCAAATTAAATCTATTTTGTCATCTTTCAAGGCTTCGTATTTGTCTTATTTAATATTCTAATATTGCAGTTTCAGATATTCTGTAACATTTTGATTGTAGCAGTTAATCCAATGTTTACTCCAGGGCTCACCAACCTTTTTGAATCTGAGAGCTACTTCTTGGGTACCAATTAATGGGAAGAGGTACCACACACCCCCTGAAATTACAAATTTTCTCAATTTACCTTTAATTATGTTGTTATTATTAATAATTAATGATATTCATCTATGTGAAGGTATTCGTTTGATTTAAAAAATATTCAAAAAAATTAGATGCAGCTCAATGGAGCCTTGGGCCTGTCCTAAAAATAGCAGTGAACAGGTCTGTGGCCGACTTGTATTGTACTTGAGGGCTACCTGGTGCCCAAAGGCACCACAGTGATCCCTGGTTTACTCCATATTAGGTTGGGTTGTGGTTCTTCAAGTAGGAACGTCTTTCTTTTCGCATTATTTCATAGTAAACATTGTCAGTTTGGTGAGGGGGGAAAAAAGGTTTCTAATAGCAATATAGCAGATCTTACATAAATATACAGTATATATCAGGTGGATATCATATACGGGATACCTCGCTACTTCAATTCATGTGGCTTCAGTGCATCACCTTTTTTTCTTTTTTTTTTTTTTTTTAAATATTCAGCGAATTCAAAAAACAAGGAAAGTAAGGAAGAATAGGGAAAAAGTTAAGGAAAATGCCACAAAACAAGGCCAATTATGTTTTTAAAAAACCCTAAACAAAAAACAACCCAAAACTACTTACATTTTTGTGAGGTGCACATCTGAGTGTGTGTGTGTGTGTGTGTGTGTGCATATCTGCATGTGTGTATTTGTATTTTATTTACATGTTATGCATTATTATTTTTTTTATGTTTAGTTATGAGAATATCAATAAGTACATATTCAATGCTATAAAATATTGTTATATACATGTACGTGACAGTTGGGGGGGGGTTGATCCTACTTCACGGAATTCAGAGGTCTTGGTCCCAATTAACTGCAGGAAGTGAGGGATCCCTGTATTCATTTCCTAGTGCATTTTAATAACTAGGCGGCATGGTGGTGTGGTGGTTAGCACATCGACCTCACAGCCATAAGGTCCTGGGTTTGATTCCTAGCTCGTGTGTGTGTGTGTGTGTGTGTGTGAAGTTTGCATTTTCTCTCCTTACTTGCGTGGGTTTTCTGAGGGTGCTCCGGTTTCCTCCCTCAGCCCAAAAAACATTCATGGTAGGTTAATCAGCTGTTCCCAATCGCCTGTAAGTGTGAGTAGAAATGGTTGCGTGTTGGCTCTGCAATGGCCTGGTGAGCTGTCCAGAGTGTACCCCACCCTCGCCTGAAGTCAGCTGAGATGGGCGTCAACCTCCCTGTGACCCTAATCAGGATTAAGTGGTTCAGAAAATGAATGAATTTTAATTACTACCTTTTTACACAGATAAATACTCGGATAATAGACTGATGCGCATGTTCAACACAAGTTGTTATTAAAACATGAACCTGTGAAGTAAGCGTGATGAAAGAAGCACATAAAACAGAGATTCAACTTTTAGCTTTATTTAATAAACGATGGCCACAATGCCACTTTTATGCAATGTCCAATTTTGGTTATTGATTTTCACATTTACTTTTTCCGTATGTACAGAAAATGTAAATGTGGGGATTTGTCCTTCGTGGTAGTTTGAGCTGTTTTCCTCTAACCTGTCATCAATAAAGCGTGTCCACTCAATCCGTCACTCACTTGGTATTTTTCCTCACTGTTCGCTGTAAAATCTGTGTGGAAAATCCCAGAAGATCAGCAGTTTCTGAAATCTACAACACCGCCCTCCTGTCAGCAGTATCAATGTAATGATTAAAGTCACAGAGAAGCTCTTGAGCTGTATCTGCATGTTTTGAATGCATTGTGCTATTGCCACATGATTGGCTAATTGGACAGCCATAGAAATGAGTAGGACCCTCATGTACAAAGGGTACGTGTGCACAGAAATGTGGCGTGCGTCTTTTCTCACGTCAAGAATGAAATGACCATGGAAAAGTGCAGTTCATGGCTGGCATGCACATTTGTAAATCTGTTGGTCCTTTGGTGATGCTGTTAAACTTGCGAATTTGAAAACAATTCATCCTCGGAGTGATGTGCACATACGAGACACGAACAATGGACACATCTGTGTCTGCAGTTAAATGAGTGGATGTAGAAGCATGAGCAAAGTGGTGTAGAGAGTTCCGCTAATATCAGTAGCTGCCTTGGCAGTATTCGAAGACATTGTGATTGGTGCAATAAGAGGAGAGAAAGCGAGTACTCGGAGGCTGACAGGATCTACTGACACATGATTGACACATCAGCCTCTTCAGGTTCTCGAGGGCAATCCTATTGGAACTGTGCGCAGAGCTGCGGCTAGCCACGGAGCGTGACACAGCAGGGAGCAATGCTCTGCCAGTAGCCACCCAGGTACTGACCACACTTGGGATTCTAGCAACAGGGGCACGCCAGAGAGAACCGACTGACCACTCGGGACCAGGCTGTGCTGGCTGTGCGTCTTAATTATCCCCATGCCAGCCAGATATGAAATTCCCATACAGTACAGCTGAACAGATCAACATTGAAGCGCGATTTGCAGAGAGAGCTGGTTTTCCGAATGTAATTGGTGCTGTCGACTGCGCACACATTGCTATTAAACCGTCATCACAGAATTAATTTTTTTGATAACAGGAAGCAGTTTCATTCACCAATGTACAGATCATATCTTATTTCTTTTCCTTTCGGCTTTTCCCCTTTTTCAGGGGTCGCCACAGCGAATCATCTGATTCGCATGTTTGATTTGGCATAGGTTTTTATATTGGATCCCCTTCCTGACACAACCCTTTAGCAAGGGGCAGAAACACGCTGACTGCTTTGCAGCTCCTCTTTACGAAAGTCAGCCATGGTTCTTTTATATGAACCTTTCACTATAGACAGTGAGACTTGGCCCACCTTTGATAATGTACAGATCATATGTGATGTGCAAATGCAATTAACTAACAGTGTGGCGACGTGGTCTGGTTCAATGCACGATTCATACATCCTGAGTAACAGCATGGTTGGGAAACCACTATCAGCTGGCACTGTGTGTGATTGGTGGCTTCTTTGGCGAGTAAATGTATTCTATTGTTCTATGAATCTCCCTCATGTGCACTGAGCATGTACGCCCCCCCAATATAATCCTGTCTTAACAGCATCAGTACTAGTTAGTGGCTTGCTGTTCTGGTTAAACCACAGCTTCAAAGCTTTCTGATAGGAAACGGCCAGTTGGCCTGGATGCAGCAGCCGGTGGCTCTGGCGCACTGACACCAGAGATGCAGGGGTTGGCGGAGGACTCCCTCGAGTCTTTGACAGGACAGTGTGCCAAACAGTACATTTTTACTCGTCTCCACTTTAGTGAGGAGCGTCTCTAATTCACATTCAGTGAAATTTCGCCTTTGTCTTGTTTTACTCATGTTTTCTGATCTTGCAGGGAGGGGAATCTCAGGTGCAGGGTGTATTTAAATATGATTTGCATATTTAAATAGAGGCAGGGAGAGGGAGATGTCAGGTACTCAAACATGTGCGCTCAATTCCGCATTGATTCGATGCTCAAAGGAAATGTGTTTTAGATGAATGTGTATGCATGGATTCAGATATCTGGATGAGTCTGTGTGAACCGTGTTTTCAGGACTCGGGCATACGTCGTTTTTCAACAGAAATTCCTTGCAGGTCTTTGTACATGAGGGCCCTGGTGTTGAGGTGCTCCAATTCAATTTGACAGTGAGTGCAGTGTTAATTAGTGGTGGCTAATCTAAATTTTTCTGAAATGCCTGAGATACAGCAGTTGTATTATCACTGTTTCTGAGAACTGCTGTCCATCCGTGTTGCATGGAGTCAACTAACGACACCTGTGAACAGATATATATATTTTTTAAAACATTCATCGACTTAAAAAATAAGGAAATTAAGGAAGAATAGGGGAAAAAGTTATGGAAACGTCGCAAAACAAGGCCAATTATGCAAAAAAAAAAAAACAAACCCAAACAACAACAAAAATGCCCCCCCATCAAAACTACTTCCATTTATATGTGAGGGACATCTGCGTGTGTGGGTTTTTTTTTTTTTTTTTTTTTTTTTTTTAAATATACATCTTATGCATTACTTTTGAATGTTTAATTGTTATTATCAGCATTTCTAGCATATACATTTACGTATACGTCAGGGAGGGTTGATCCGACTGCGCGGAACTCTGCGGGAGTCTCAGTCCGAATTAACTGCGTAAAGTGAGTGATTTTATTTATATATATATATATATATGTATATACACACACAAACCTTACTGTTTTTCCAGTAATTATGAAAATATTATAAATATTCCTAAAAAAAAATCCAGTGTTTATTTCTGTTAAAATCAAGTAAAAATGATATTAAATATAAACACTTAAAAAAAGACATCCACCACATTTCATACTTGTATCAAAGAACTGTTCCATTGCAGCTCCACTACGTATATTTAGCTGATAAAATTTTCACCAGCGTTCTGAGACGCTTTCCCCTCGATTAACAACTTAACAGCTGATTCTCCCAACTTGACTCATTGTGTTGATTTTTAACAGTAATTCACTAGCCATGTGCTTATTTTAAACTGTTATTTCATGTAGTATTGTGTACGTGAATAAATGATCAATGTTATCCAGATTTTACTTGTAAACACATTGTGCTAGCAGGTTCACAATACAGGTAGTTCCTGTACAGTTTTTGTTGGGGTGTGCAAGTTTAATTATTGTTTCTCGCTATGATTTGCATCTTACTGGTATTGTGATCACATTTGTTTTTTCTGGCTGAGTGCCAAGTATGCTAAGCTTAACCTATGACACTATGTATGCACAGTGTGGAGATTGGAGAAAGTGTACGGGGTGAGGACGTTTACATCGTACAGAGTGGCTGTGGAGAGATCAACGACAACTTAATGGAGTTGTTGATTATGATCAACGCGTGTAAGATCGCATCAGCGTCCCGAGTCACTGCAGTCATCCCCTGTTTTCCTTATGCCCGTCAAGATAAAAAAGACAAGGTGAGAGTGCTCAGGTCTCATGCAGAAAAGTTTGATGCAAATATTTTCACACTTGGTGGGTTGCACAGCAGGTTGATTTTTGCGTGGGAGGAGCAGGTCATGTATCAGTGAGAAGACAGTAAATTAATATAAATACCATACTTTTCGGACCACAAGGCGCACTTAAAAGCCTCGAATCTTTTTAAAAAATTGACGGTGCATTTTATAATCTGGTGTGGCTTATGTATGGATGCGGTCACGCAGCTCCATCTCACTGATACAGTCAAAACCCAGGTGAAGCAATCTAATTCAGAGCTTACCATCATTCTGGTGGATGAACCAAAGAATACCGCTAGATATTGGTGTTAACAGGTTGTACAACTGAACAATGTTGAGGGTTATTGTGAATGAGTGGAATCAAGTTTGACTTATTTGACTTTTATTCCACTTAATGAACCTTATAATCCAGTGCGCCTTATGTGTGGAAATAAACCGGTCATTCATCGTTCATTGATATTGCGCCTTATAATCCGGTGTGCCTTATGGACAACAAAATACAATAAAAACAAACTTGTACATGCATTTCATTTGTGTCAAATATTAAGATTGATGTAATATTCATTAAAACCCGTTAATTGTTAATATTCATAGAAAGCTAGAACAACAAAGGTGAAATAGGAAATTTTACAGATTATGCTGCAATTTTTCAACAAGTATCTTTTTAAATATTCTAATATGAAAATTCTTTTGTGAAATAACCATGGATGGGAGTTTTGGTGCACTAATGAATCAATTACAGTGCCAATTTTAGAAACGACTCTCTGAATCAGAATACTGATCCCAGAGGAAATTGTAAAAAAAACAATTTAAGATCAATGAATGTGAAGATGGACCAGAATTTCAGTTTGAGAATATTCCCCGGAATTCCACATTTCCGAGACGTCGGCTCATCCTTGAGAATTGTGTAAATTCATTCATTTATTTATTTTTTTTTTAAACTGCTTAATCCTAATTGGAGTCGCAGGGAGGCTGTCTATCTCAGCCGACTCTGGACGAAGGTGTGGTACACCCTGAACAGCTCGCCAGACCATTGCAGGGTCAACACGCACATCTATTCACTCTCACACCAAGGAGAAATTTGGAACAGCTAATTAGCTTCCTGTGCATGTTTCTGGACTGTGGGAGGCACGTTTAATGCACATTATTAGCTATGTGTTTGTATTTCCTTCAGAGAAATGATTTAGAAATGTGTAGAATGGCCAGCTTTAGTATAAAAAAATGTGTACTGTACTTCCTTTTCCTTTGGCAAGTCAGTCGTTCCCCCTCTTGCTGTTCTCTACCCTGAATAAATACTGGAACACGTGAGAAGAGCTTCTTGTTCCCTAGGTGTGTTCTGTTACGATAGATTGACTATATTTTTAGAAATGTAAAAGATTGGGGCAGAAAGGATAGTTTTAAACTGTCCTTAGTCAATCACAAGACCTCCACCCAATTTAGCACACATCAATCCCCTGTCCCAGTTTCCCTTTAGCTCCACCACTCTGTTGCACGCTCCCACTTGGGGTGTGAGTTCTTTTGGGGATCGGGTATTAGTGGCTGGGCCTCATGTACAAAGTGTATATGCCACATTTTTGTGCGTACACGCCCTTTCCCACTGGACATAGGTGTGTGTATGTACATTTTTTTTCAGTAGGAATTTCATGAAAGTCTTTGTATATGAGGCCCGTGGACTTCAAAATAAAATGTGGTCTTTTTTTTGGGGCAGATACCAAATATAATGGTCGAATAAAAGGCAAAGAATGCGTGCATCATGGCCACAGCTATTGACTATCAGTCTAAGGGCAGGTGTTTGAATTCTGTAAATAAATATTTTAGATGTTCTAGTAATAATGCAGAGATAAAATAAAACTTTTCTAAAGGTCTTCAAATGTTGTTTTGGGTTATCTATTAAGCTTGACTGGTGAACATTAGCCACTTAATTCCTGATACGGGTGACCTGCTGAGCTACACTAAAGACACTGCAGACTTCAGAAAACCCAACTCTCAGGGAGTAAATTAAGACCCAGTAAAATAAAGACCTTCCGGTTATGACATTTTGGAAGTTTGGTAACCAGTTAGGAAAAACTAGTTACCATGCATTGCCCAGATCAAACCCAATTACAATTTGAAGACCAATAATGATTGGTTTATATGGACCCTATAAGACCATAAGGATCATATCGTCTATGCAATAAACTTGTGTTTCAACTGCACATGCATTTTGTTATCTTTCAAAACAATATTTAAGCAAAGTTGGATAACTTGTATTGTAGAGATGAGCCAAAATCACTGGCTGTTTTATCATAAAACTCCAACGATTTTGGACTTAACTGGTTAACACCTGAAAGAAGAAATCGTGGAACAAAATGGTCACTGCTATAGGTAATAACAATCTTAACTTTCCAAACTGGAAAAAAACTGAAGGGATATCAACAATATACTATAGTTGGTAACAGAAGTAGGCGGTATAGCTGGCAGGGTTATGTCAGGAAGGGCAGCCGATTGGGGGGGGGCCTATGCCAAATCAAACATGCGATGATTTGCTGTGGCGTCCCCTGAGGAAAAAGGGAACAGCCGAAAGGAAAAGAAGACTGTACTTGGTAACGGAAGTACAAATAGATGCTCCAGTAAAAGGAACAGCACAGCCAGTCGTGATCAACAACCAGTGAAATAGCGCTCGGCCATTTGGGATTCCTCAGGGTCTGTTTTTAAAAGAATAATACACTTGATGGATATTTGGTGTGGATTGTGTTGTGGCCGGTGGCGTAGTGGTTCGAGTGTTGCACTCGTGATCGGGAGGTTGTGTGTTCAGATCCCAGTGAAACCCTCACTGTGCTAAGACTCCTGGGCAAGGTCTCAACCACAAGTGTGCCTCTGTTCACCCAGCAGTATAAATGGGTCCCAGTAAAAAAATATTATGGGAAGGTAACCTGCGATGGACTCGCGTCCCATCCAGGAGGAGTTGAACTCCTAGTCGCTTCATGCTATGAAAACCGGGATAAGCACTGGTCCGATGAGCCACTATGTCTCGGGTGTAAAAAGCCCAACGGACTTTACCTTGTATTGGATAGACTCTAGCCTCCCCACAACCTGCAATAGGATTTAGCAAATGAGTGAAAGCAAATAAAGAAAACAGCTTACATAATAAGTATACTTTTTTTTAAAATTACTATTTGTCCAAACATCCAACTCTTGTATTTTCTGACATGATTTTTTGCTTTTTATTATTTTACACTTGGAGTAATTAACATGATCATTAATACAACTGGGGAATTCTGGGTTAAAGGCACAACAGTGCCAGCGAGTACTGGGGATTGAACTCCTAACCTTTAGATCAGCAATCCAGATCCTCAACCTCTGAGCCTGCCCTGCCTTTGTGTTTTATATGACAGGCTTTCAAAATTCTTCACAGAATTTGGAAAATTAATTATGCAAATGTATGAAAACTTTTAAAACTGGGAGTACTTCTTTTGGTTTCTTGACTGATTTGAATTATTTTTGTTTTCGCTGATAAAGCTTGGTGGGGCAATATTGTGCGCACACACAGTTTTGTTTCTTTCTTTTTTTCTTGTTTCCTGCAAAATAATGTTAATAGAAATTTACCATAATGTTTAAATACATTCATCAAATTCATTACCACTCCAATAAGTGCAATTCTGTGATACTGGTCCATTTAAATATTCAGTTCTATAACTGCACTTGTTGAAAATTGCTTTTTTTAATTTTGTGTAAGTGTCTGATGAGCATAATATCGTTCTGTACTGTAGAGAAAGGTGTTTTATGAGTTTGGCGGTGTTGTCATTATAGAGTCGAGCGCCAATCTCTGCCAAGCTGGTAGCCAACATGCTGTCAGTTGCAGGAGCAGATCATATCATTACCATGGATCTACATGCCTCTCAGATACAGGTGATGTGCAGCTGACTCCATTAAATCTGAATACTCTGAGTTTAATGGTCTTGACTGGCTGCTCTATAAATTTTACATGTTTTTATTTTAAAGGGTTTCTTTGACATCCCTGTGGACAACTTGTATGCTGAGCCTGCAGTTCTGAAGTGGATTAAGGAAAATATTCCTGAATGGAAGACCTGCACTATTGTTTCTCCAGATGCCGGAGGAGCTAAGAGGTCTGCAGAGTCTTTTCTTGAATATCATTACACTGAAACAGAAAGGTGTTAAACTTTTTGTGTTACCCTTCTATTAATTAATCAGGTCCTTGCATACTGCAGGCATCCTGTCATGATCAGCGCATTCCTGACTTTGTTCAGACTAGAACATCTGATTTTTTTTTTTTTTTTGGCGGCACCATTTTCAAGTTTTGTGGCTATGTGGGCGGTAAGGCAGCGTGTCGCGTACCATCGTTAGGCCACCGAATAGTATTGTCTGGTCCATATTACATATATGCTTACGCTCATATATGCTAAACTAGGATACTTGAACATCTCAGGTAGGGGCAGTGTAAGTGTCACATACCAACAACATTAGCCCACTGTGACCTTGACCTTTGACACCACACAGAAAAAATCTAGTCTGAACCATATTCCTATGGGCCACTTACTTGATAATGGAACGATTAGATGGCATTTTACATTTACAGCATTTGGCAGATGCTCTTATCCAGAGCAACTTACAATTATCATTTTTATACAACATGAGCAGTTCCTCCACTGCAGCTAACTGGGTTATCAAAGGCGGGCCATGTCTCTCACTGTCTATGGTGAGAGGCATGTAAAAGAACCATTGCTGACTTTTATAAAGAGTAGGCTGCAAAGCCACCAGCATGTTTCTGTCTCTTGTTAAAGGGTTGTGTCAGGAAGGGCATCCGACGTAAAAACCTTTACCAAATCAAACGTGCGAATCATTTGCTGTGGTGACCCCTGATAAAGAGGCGTTTGTTGCAGGTGACTAACGGAGCTTGTGAGACGAAGCGCGGCTTATCCGGACTTGTATCTTTTCAAGTTAGCAACTTGCGCACTTGTGGCCTTGCATTTGCGCACTTAAAATATCAAACGCCGTTTGTCACCTGCAACAAACGCCTCACATTCAAAGGGGAAGGACTTAAGAAGCGCGCTTTAATTGAGGTGAGCGTGTGGTTTGTGTTTATAGGGAGTAAATGAGATTACTTAATTCAAGTATAAACTGCATTCAATCCGAGCAGCTCGGCCACACCTCTCACCCAGAGCGGGAAGAAAGCAGACACACACACACACAAACATTATAAACATTAAACTTGGGCACTATACTGGAGTAATAATTGAAAAAGACTTTTAAAACTCCAGCTGTACAACTCACTACAAGGCTTTCCTTGCTGGCATTCGTAGCGTGCACATGCACAAAATTCTCCTCATTCTGTTACGCACCACCTCATGCCTGCCCACGTGACATCTTCATGCCACATGACATCTTTTGCCGCAGTCGATGATCGGAAGGGTTAGTTGATTTATTGTTTATTCTTGTTTAATTATTATTAATGTTAATGTAGATGTATTATTAATAATAAATATTTTTTGTTTTTAGATGTTTAATTTATTAGGTCAAATATACATGTTTGTCAGGTTATGAGTTTTGGAGAGGGTGGGAATGGATTAATTGGTTTTCTATTTCCTATGGGAATTTTAGTTTTATCCAACGGACCTTTTGACTTATGAGCTTGCCCTCAGAACGGATTAATTTCGGAAGTCAAGGTGCCACTGTACTGTATTTTGAATGTCGGTGTATTTCAGTACTACTATCTACTTTTTAATTTATTTAAATCTCAGGGTATACAGTGAGGTTCATCTTTTGCTTATATAACCACAGTACATGTCCTTTATTACTTAGATCATAGTTTGTTTTCCCTGTCGGATTTATTTTTATGATACATCATGTGATTGGTCCATCAACCTCAAATCATTTTCTGTTATTTATTTATTTATGAATGATTTTCACTTCATTTGCTTTTTTTTCTGTTATTTCAGTGCAGTGTTCCTTGTGTCTGTTTTTCCCCCTCCTTTGACGTAAGTGTTTTTCCACTGGCAGGGTCACATCTATAGCAGACCGGCTGAATGTTGACTTTGCATTAATTCACAAAGAGAGGAAGAAAGCTAATGAAGTGGACCGCATGGTGTTGGTGGGAGACGTGAAAGACCGTGTGGCTATCCTGGTTGATGACATGGCTGACACGTGTGGCACCATCTGCCATGCTGCTGACAAGTAATTCGTGGTTATCTTTTCCTGCTCTTACACTAATGGGGTTATAATGCGTAATAAAATCAGTACTTTATTGATCCTGGATGTGCACACAGTGCACACTGGATGGATCCTGGATGTGCACATAGTTGCTCCATACAATTAAGAGTGTGAGATGAAGATAGTTTTGATTAAAAAAAAAAATTAAGAAAAATGATAAATATTTGTGTGTGTTTGCGTGTGTGTTTTGTGCCCGCTTTGGCACGCACTTGTAGAAAGGTACAGTATACATACTAATGGTAATATATGTACAAACCCAACTTGCGTCCAAACCGTCTTACGACCTATTGGTCAGAACCAAATGCGGTTGTAAGTTGGACACTACCTGTACATATAGACACTCTGTGTATGCATTTATGTCTACTCACACATACATTTTATATAATATGTAAAACAGTGGATTTTGTTGATGTATGGAGGCGTTATACAATTTAATGGCCCCAGGTAGGAATGAGTTCCTGTATCGTTCAGTAGAGCATTTGGGTGGTGTCAGACTCTCGCTGAGTGGGGCCGGTGGTGTAGTGGTTAGGGTGCTGTGCTCATGATCGTGAGGTTGTGAATTCAAAATTCCACTTCGACCCTCACTGTGCTAAGGTCTCAACCACAAGTGTGCCTCTATTCACCCAGCAGTATAAATAGACACAGCACCAGTAAAAATATACTGAGAAGGTAACCTGTGATAGACTAGCGTCCCATCTAGGAGGAGTTGAACTCCTAGTTGCTTCATGCTACAGAAACCGGGGATAAGCACTGGTCCGATGAGCCGCTATGGCTTGGGTGTAAAAAGCCCATGGACTTTAACTTTTTACAGTCGCTCGTTGAATGTGCTCCTATTCAGGTTTTGAAGCGGGTGGGAAGTATTGCTCAGTATTGAATAAAATACAGTAATATCAGTCTGGGCAGTCCAGGCTCTGTATCATACCATTTAAGAAGACCAGCTGATGATAAACACACTCTTGAGATTATATTTTTCTAAATTCATTTATTTTCTAAGCTGTTTACTCCTAATTAGGATTGCAGGGAGGTCAGCACCCATCTCGGCTGACTCTGGGTGATGGCTGGGTACACCAACACACATACTGATTCTCATACCTGATGTAATTTGGAAGCACCAATCAGTAAAGTGTCTGTTTTTTGGACATTGGAAGAAACCAGAGTCGTCGAAAAACTTCACAAGCACGTTTGTGGGGTGGATGGCAGAGCAGACAAAACATAGTAACTTTAATGTTGATGGTTTCTTTTTAATTTTATTTCTGTTTAAATAATGAATAAAGAGCAAACAAATTTGGCCTGAGTGTGTTAACTGAAACATGCTTGTGTTTGAAGCAATGTGTGCGCGTGTGTGTCTACAGAAAGGGAAATAATTGTGGATTGGTATATGTGTAAACCAGATTTCATATAGTACAGATGTAGTCTAAGTTGAAGCTGAGCGATGTACTCATATTTCTCTTTCACTCATTCTCATTTTTCTAGGCTGATTTCGGCTGGGGCAACCAAGGTGTACGCCATCCTGACTCATGGCATTTTCTCAGGACCTGCCATATCACGCATTAACAATGCCTGCTTTGAAGCTGTAGTTGTAACCAACACAATTCCACAAGAAGAGAAGATGAAGCATTGTCCTAAAATACAGGTTGGATACCAAACATGCATAAAGGGATACGTGATGAAAACACAGAATTTGTGCTGTTGTGTGATTCAAAAGAAATTAAAAAATAATGCTAAAGTATCGTGGTATTCCCAGCCCCCAAAAATTAACGTGGCCTAATGAGATTCCTAGGCATGACGGGCTACTACAGCAACTTTCGTAAACTTTGTAAGCTGCCCCATCAATGGATTTGTTAAAGAAAGACAAAGTATGTTTGGTCCTGGATCCGGAGAAAGCATATGACAGGGTGCCGAGAGAAGAACTGTGGTATTGCATGAGGAAGTCTGGAGTGGCAGAGAAGTATGTTAGAGTGATGCAGGACATGTATGAGAGATGTAAGACAGTGGTGAGGTGTGCTGTCGGTGTGACAGAAGCGTTCAAGGTGGAGGTGGGACTGCATCAAGGGTCAGCTCTCAGCCCCTTCTTGTTTGCTATGGTGATGGACAGGATGACAGACGAGGTTAGACAAGATTCCCCATGGACTATGATGTTTGCAGATGACATTGTGATCTGTAGTGAGAGCAGTGAACAAGTGCAGGAAAATCTAGAGAGGTGGAGGTATGACTTGGAAAGGAGGGGAATGAAGATTAGCCTCAGTAAGACAGAATACATGTGCATGAATGACAAGGACCCAAGAGGAACGGTGAGATTACAGGGAGCAGAGATAAGAAAGGTGGTGGATTTTAAGTACTTGGGCTCAACGATCCAGAGCAATGGAGAGTGTGGAAAAGAGGTCAAGAAGCGTGTGCAGGCAGGTTGGAATGGTTGGAGAAAAGTGTCCGGTGTGATGTGTGATAGGAGGGTATCGGCAAGAATGAAAGGAAAAGTGTACAAGACGGTGTTGAGGCCAACGATGTTGTATGGTTTAGAAACAGTGGCCCTGGGGAAAAGGCAGGAGGCAGAGCTGGAGGTAGCAGAGATGAAAATGTTGAGGTTCTCTTTGGGAGTAACGAGGATGGATAGGATCAGGAATGAGCACATCAGAGGGACAGCACATGTAAGATGTTTTGGAGACAAAGTCAGAGAGGCTAGATTGAGATGGTTTGGACATGTACAGAGGAGGGATAGTGAGTATATTGGCAGTAGGATGCTGAGGCTGGAACTACCAGGCAAGAGGCCTAGAGGAAGACCAAAGAGACGATTCATGGATGTGGTGAAGGAGGACATGAGGGTCGTTGGTGTAGGAGAAGATGCAGAGGATAGGGTGAGATGGAGGCAGATGATTCGCTGTGGTGACCCCTGAAGGGAAAAGCCGAAAGGAAAAGAAGAAAGTATGTTTGGTCCGAATCTTGCCAAAAATCCTTGGACCATGTTGAATCCACATTACGCATACAACCCATTCTTCAGGTCCCAGATTTGGCCAAACCTTTAAGAAATCTATGAAAGACTTCCCTTAGATGACATGGATGGGCATGCTAGGTGTTTCTGTAGATTATGATGATGTCCATGTAAAAGTCAACACTGTCGAGGGCTGCCAGGCATTGGTTCATTATCCTCTGAAAGGTGGCTGGTGAGTTCTTCGTGCCAAAGGGCATCATGACCTTATATTGGTATGACAAAAGCTGATGTCTCTTAGGGCCCTCTCTGTGAGCGGAGCACTCCAGTGTCCTTTCAGCAGGTCACACTTTGTAATGTATTTTTCCCTGCTGATTTTCTCGATGTAGTAATCTATCCTTGGGTGTGAGTTGGATTTCTTGAGCACATTTACTTTTTGGTAGTTGTGCAGAATCAAAGTGAACCATCTGACTTGGGAACCGTGACACAAGGTGAGGCTCAGTCACTCTGGCTTGGTTTGATGATGCCGTGCACCAGCATGTAGGACATTTCCTTATGCACTAATTTAGCCTTTGGGGTTAACCAGTGTGGGTGCTGCTTGATCAGTTGTGCGGTTCCAACATCCAGGTCATTTTGAGCAATGTGGGTTTTGATGGGCACATCAAGGAATAGTGTGTGTATATGTATGTATATATGGACAGTGACAACCTTGTGGAGAGAGGGACTCGAACCCCCAACCTTAGGATCAGCGATCTAACGCCCTATACCAGTAGACCAACAATGCCCCCAATTACATAAAATCCAATCAAGAATCCATGCGGATTCCAGGTTGTCAGGCAACAAAAGGAAATCTGCTAATTGGGTGAATAATTTTGCAAGTCACTGTAGCCGCATCTTGAGTTGCACTTAAGGTAACATCTTGCAGAGTGCCTGCTCCTGACATGAACAAGTATATTGTTCAACAGTATTAGCCTGCAAGTTCTCTCTCTGTGTGAGTTGGTAAATTTGAGCCTCTGTGCTCTCGTTCTCTCAGAAAGAACATGCAGGGCTTAAAATTTTTTTTGAAAAAGAAAAAATAGCTTGCGTCATGTGCTTTTGAAATAGCTTTTGAGTAGCAGGAGAAAAACTAAAAATAACAGGGCGCACTGTACTCATGATGTCGTCATCATCATTACTGTTAACCTACTTAAAAATGACACCGAAGGTAGCGCTGAATTGAGAATCCAGCGTGAGAACCTGATAAATGCACACGTGTGTGTGTGTGTGTGTGTGTGTGTGTGTGTGTGTGTGTGTGTGTGTGTGTGTGTTCGTACGCATGTGCGCTCGCCCACGTGTGTGTGCGTGTGAGAATTTAACTTATTCAGATCAAGTATTGCATTGAACCTGCAATGAAAATATAAATAAATCCAAGTGCCTTTAATTTTTTTTTATATTTCACATGTAACCTCCATTTGAGTCGAGTGGATTTTGTTGAATGAGTTGTGTATTCCAGCATGAGCTGCTGTCTGAACTCGGGTTTAGCTGATAGGACGGCTGCTCATGCTGGAATACACAACATGAGCTGCTGTCTGAACTCGGGTTTAGCTGATAGGACGGCTGCTATCTCGGCCTGCACCGTTGGTTTGAAGCTAAAACTCAGATGTGCGTGAGATAGTGGAGCACAGAGCTGCGTGTAAAAACCTGTGACTTCCTTCATTTCATGTCAGATAAGAGCATAAATATCTGGAAGAGGATTTAGTGATTAAACCATTGGACTTATCATTTTTGGACACGTAAATATTTAGAAATATTATTATATATTTTATAATATAATACATCTGTGAGATGGAAAAAGTCACATTGAGTGTAGGAAACGTGCAGATTTTTTTTCTTTAGGAAACGAAACTGAAAATAGAGATGCACAGGACTCCACTAGCTGGAAATACCAGCAGTTTAATTTGAAAGCCCTAAAAACAAGTTTTGTTTCGATCAGTAAATGTACTACTGGAAATTAACCCGGTTTTATTTGATTTTGTCACTGCACCAGGCACAGACTCGCCGGAACGTTGACTTGCATCTGGGGAATTTTATTAGCGTTGCACAATCACTAAAGAATGAATTTCGATCTCTATGTGGATTCTCTGAAAATGTCATGTGATGTGCTAGTGGTTTATTTGTACAACGCTTGTGATGCTTGTTTCAACAGTATAGGTTAAAGAGTAATGATATTTAATGTTTTTCACTTTCCAGGTCATCGACATTTCAATGATTCTTGCCGAGGCTATCCGGAGGACCCACAATGGCGAATCTGTTTCATATCTCTTCAGCCACGTCCCCTTGTAGCCCGTACTTGGTGTGTCCCTTTATTATGCTTTATTACCAAAACAAGGGGAGTCGGACACCCCACACGTCCTGAACAAGCTGTATCTGACTGAAACCCCAAAGGAACTGAACCATCTGTGAAGTTCTAGCACTCAGTCCGCCTGTTGTGCTTTTCATCTCTAGCTGAACTTTTTAGCAAAAAAGAAAGAAAAAAAAGTTCCCATTAAGGTCAAATCTGACATTTTGTTTGTAGTCATAAATTCCTGTTTATGAACTGCAGCTCGAGCTCCGCTAACCAGGTGACCGTCTGTTACACTTTTAATTTATTCGGTTTTGTTTGTAGAAGTAACTTGTGTGATGTGTTGCCATTCAGGAGGAGAATTCGAGGTCGATTGAGTTGCTTTTCTGTTTCTGGTAGTAGATCCTGCCAGGATTTTTAACTTGTGCTTTCTGCAGTCTGGAACATCTTTCCAGTCTTTATTCATTTATTTTTCAACTTTCACATTTTCAATTTGAATGTACTCTGTGCAGGGGTTTCTCTCCAGCTCCATCATGACGGCGCTCGTTCTGATTCCCTTTTATACATGTTAGGTTTTTAATTTCAAACAGTAAAATAAATTCTTATTAAAGAATTGTGACCGAGAAAATTGGTTTGGGTTACTTTTTTATAAACATGGTCTTCATTAATTGAGTGAATTGGATGTTCATCGTGGACTGTTTTTTAATTTTTGTGGTGTGAAGATCCCTGACCTTTGACACAGGCTGATTGGTTAAACTCACTTTACGCTAAAACGTTTACACAAATCTTGGCACTGCGGTTAGCAGATATTGCTGTGCTTTTTGGATATAGTGTTCCACGCAACCTACTCTTGGGGACAATATTGTGGGGTTTTTTTTTCCTCTTATTGCAGTTTTGAAGTTTCACGGGAAGTGATTTCACTGTTCAGAAAAAATTAGCATTAACACCATTTTTCATATTCAAGTGAAGGGTGGTGCTATGACTTATTCAGGCATACGTTCAAAAATAATGCATAAGATGTAAATAAAATATAAATACACACACTCGGATGCACACCTCACATAAATATGTAAATCGTTTTGATGGGAGGTTTTAGGTTGTTTTTTTTTTTGTTTTGTTTGTTTGTGTTTTTTGTGTTTTTTTTTTTTTTGCATAATTGGCCTTGCTTTGTGGCATTTTCCTTAACTTTTCCTCTATTCTTCCTTAATTTCAATACTTATTTTCTTGAAGCTAAATAAAAGCAGGGTAGTTACCACATCCACCAAAAGCAAGGACGTCCATGGTTCGATTCCCAGGCATGAGATGGTGTTTCTGTATGAAGTTTAAATTCTTCCCCATGCTTGTGTGGGTTTCCTCTGGGTAATCTGGTTTCTTCCAACGGTTTTTTTTTTTTTTTTTTTTTGAGCAACACACATACACACTTCGAGCAGTGGTGACCTAGTGGTATAGGGTGCTGGATCGCTGATCCTAAGGTTGGGGATTCAAGTCCCGCTCTCTACAAGGTTGTTACTGTCTCTCCACCCCCCACCCCCACCCACTGCAGATAACTGGGTTATCAAAGGCCAGCCAAGTCTCTCACTGTCTATGGTGTGAGGTTCATGTAAAACAACCATTGCTGACCTTCGACAAGAGTAGCTGCAAAGCCATCGTCATGATTCTGCCTTGTGATGCCTGGCAAGCTGTCCAGGGTATACTCTGCTCTCTCCCAGAGTCGGCTGGGATGGGTACTAGCCTCCCCGTGAGCCTAATTAGGATTGAGTGGTTATTGAAGATGAACTGAACATCCCCACTTGGAGCAGTGCACCACACACGTTGAGTGACCTGGAGAGCAGTTGGAGTTTAGGTGCCTTGCTCAAAAGCACTTCAGCAATTAAAGTGGAGGAAAGGAAGGTGTAGCCTGCTTCCCACAGCAACTCATCTTTTTTCCTGCTGGTTCAGTTTGGGTTCCAAAGCCACTTTAACCGTTAGGCTATGGCTGCCCCCAAAAATTCCCTGCAAACTTGCAGATTGCAAATACGATAATTCTCTCACGACACTGATGAATGATTGATTAGCTCAGTATGAAAGTGTCAGAAACTCAGCCCAGAGTCCAAGTGGACACATCACCATTGGAAAGTCAGACTCCTGTTGATACCTTCTAGCTTTCTTTGGGCTTGTCCAATATACTTGACGCACAATCAAAAACTAGTCAAGATAAGAGACCATTACGCCAGATGAGAAGAAGCAGGTATTCTTTATTCAGCCATATTCATCTCTGAAAAAATCCCCAGAATTCCCTGTTCTTTAGATACTCTTGGTGCCCTGTGGTGCTTCCTTTAATTTGCATGTCGCTGAGTCAGTTTCAACTTATCTTCAAGACATTTTTAATGCTTCCTCTCTTAATTTATATACCGTTCAAAATTTTCACATTTGTACAGATACCACCCTTCAGTGACATCATTTTCTTTCATACGAGTTTACCTCAATGCCAAACCTATTTGGGTGGTTTCATAAAAATTGGCACCTACCCATAAGCACCTATTTCTTTATCGACCTTGTTTGGTTGTAATTTTGGAAGTTGTGTTCACGGATCGTCTTTGGTTCTACACGCTTCCTACTGGTCATCTTAACCTCAGACGCTGCCTGTCACAACCGTGTGTAAGTATCCTACTCCTGCCTATTTCAGGATATGTTTCAGTCTTCTTTTTCTTTTTACAAGTCGGCCGTTTTATGGTTATATTGCTTTACACTTGCACACAGTATGCCAGTGATGTTGGTTACCACAGACTTGGCCGCAGTATCCTGATAGTCCACAGCTGTTTCCTACCAGTTGCTTCTTTATTCGTGTCATAGTGTCTCTTCCCTTTTTCCTATTTTGTTGCACCTTCTGAGCTTTAAGCCTTTAAGCATTGCATTACATTCTGTTTGCTCTCGCACTTTATTCATTCATTTCCTTGTTTTTCTTTAGTTCAGTCAGCCTGCCATGCCACTTTGAGAAGTCGTGTCACACCGCTCTGTCATCTGCTTTGCTATGCACTGACCTTCTTGATTTTCTGGAATTCTTTGTGGCCACACGTTTCCAGCCTGTACCGCTCGTCACCCATGAGCAGGTCATTCAGCCTCAACCAGAGACCTGGAACCAGTTCACCCAAACTGATGGCTATTCCATTGCCTCTTCTTCTTCTCCAGGCTCCCCTGTCTTCAGTTGGCTTCTTCTGGATACTCTTCTCCAGAACTTTCTCCACTGCATCTCATTATTAATTGGCCTTTTGATTGACCTGATTTGCCCACTGGCTATTTCCCAACACCCCCTGTGGGTGGAGCTTCCTTCTTCCTTTACTGACCTGGTCCCTATCATTCCCTTAGACAGGCTGACTGATCTTTTAATGTTCAATTCATTCAATAAATTCTCTTTTCTTCTTTTAGTCTCTGTGTTTTCATTGTTTATAAGTACACTAATATCAATAGTCGTGTATGATTATTATAAAGTTGCATGTGGTTATCATACTCACATTAATCCAAGTTAACTATTAATTGACAGCTGTGTAATTTTACCCAGTGGTTGCTATTGTTAGGCAAAATATTGCTCAAACTTCAAGCAAAATGCAAACTTGGAACATTAGTTCTAAATTTTTTTCTCGACAAGTAGATGGTAGTAAGCAGCGCAGCCTTGAATGTCAGTATTCCTGAGTTTATCAACACTTTCACAGCCATATACAGGATCACCATCTCGAAAATCTGGTGGCCTCTGCTCTGGAGAGTCCAACCATTTCTCTGGGGTCACTTCATCATGTTGCCTCCCTGCGGACCCGTCCTCAACGTCCATTGGTGCACCTCTAATCTTCAGCTGCTCTCATTGACTAAAAAGAAATGGACGTAGCCTACTGCGAGGTCACCCATTGGTTTGTGCTCTGTTGGTGAACCGCCATGAGGAAGCCTTGGAAGTTCAATGTTCACTGCTGCCTTCCATGATATTTGGCTCCAGAAGTGACGTATTTTGACTCAAGATGGAGATGAGGAGCGATGGGTGGATCAACTCACCCACCCAGTCTATGTCCTGTCTTATGGCCCAACCAACTTTCACAGAATCTTTTTATGAAATACTACGCACTTTGTCATTTCTCCACAAGGGGGCCAGCATTCGTTTTATTAACCACTTAATCCAATTTAGGGTCACAGGGAGGCTGGCACTGATCTGAACGGACTCTGGTCAAGGGTGTACTACACCCTGGACAGCTCGACAGGCCATCGCAGGGCCAACACTCACAGTTATGGGTGACTTGAAACTCTACCTAGGTTTTTGACTCTGGGAGAAAACTAGAGCACCCGAAGGAAACGCACGAGAAACGCCCAAGCGGGTAATTGAGCCCAGGACCTTCTTGCTGTGAGGCAATTACTGCTTAAGACTTAAATCAAGGTGATCTCACCAAGATGGCTCCACTTCAGAATCGAAACAGTAATGTCCAATCTAGGTTTTTTTTCTTTTCTTTTGATGATCAGTGATTGGTGAAACAGGTGGAAGGTGTGGCTATTGTTTGGTTGAAGTGAAAACCTGCACCCACACCGGCCCTTTGCAGATAAGATTTCCAACCCCCGTGCTAACCCAACCTATGCCACCGTTCAGTCTTAACTCCTACATCTGTAAATAGACTTTCAAGAAACTCTCACAGATATTTAGAGCATAATGCCATTATACACGTCATATTTTAATACCTCCACCACTGTTTTCACCTGTGTTTGGTTTATTTTGTAGTTTGTTTCTGTGTGATATTCAAATGGTCAAGTAAAAGGTTACAATGGAAGTCTTTTCTGTTGTAATGTGGTCCATGCAACATGCATTTTGGAGGTGATCTGTGAGTGGGATCATAAAATAAAATAAATAAATAAATCGATTATGGTCAACAAGGGCACATCATGTTTGAATGAAAGAACATAACATGTCCACTAGGGGGCGGCATTTCATTATAATATATCAAATTCTAATTTAAAAAATGTCATCTCAGGCAGATTTTTCAGATTAATCAATGCAATTGTGACCATCATTCTATACTTTTGAATGTATTTTAAATTAGATTTATATAATGCAATAGTGCACCTTATGTTTATGTACATATTACAATTTTTGACTTAATGGAAATTTAAATTCATTGAAATTATTCTAAAAATTATAAATGATGAGTAAAAGCATATGAGCTAATTAAACATTTGCTCAATAAAATGAAATATAAATGATAAAAAAAAAAAACAGTTCAAATTCAATCATCTTCAATTATTTGTAGATTATTTGTAAATATAGTTTTTAGCTTGTCAAGTATTTCTGTGCGTGATGAACCTCCAAGCAGACCTCAAATCATGAAGGAAGGTTTCCAGCGGCTGGTGGCTTCTGACACATGATTTCTGATGAATAAGCTAAACGAAGGAATATGTGTGACGTAATATGCATCATTCATGATGTATATGCTGATTTTATTTATTTAAAAACAACGTTTATCCTTTTAATCCAATCAGTGTTTGAATACGAAGGATAAGATTTTGACCACTGGAAGAGATGGATGAGAGCACAGTCCTGTATAGTATGGTACTGTGTATATATATACATATATATATATATATATATATATATATATATATGTGTGTTTGTGTGTGTGTGTGTGTATATATATATATATAATATAAACACACACATATATATATATATATATATATATATATATATATATATATAAACACACACACACACACACACATATATAAACACAAACACTCCCACCCACACATATATACACACACACACACATATATATATATATATATATATATATATACTATAAACACACACACACACACACATATATATTGGAGGCACGGTGGCGTAGTGGTTAGCACGTCCGCCTCACAGCAAGAAGGCCCGGGTTCGATTCCCGGCCTGGGCGTTTCTGTGTGGAGTTTGCATGTTCTCCCCGTGCTTGTGTGGGTTTCCTCCGGGTGCTCCGGTTTCCTCCCATAATTCAAAGACATGCACTGTAGGTTAATTGGCCATTCTAAATTAGGGACTACAGTTGGAAACTAGTTATAAGATGTATGATGTAAGATATATGATGTGAGGCGACCTTGAGTGCTGTGAAAGGCGCCATATAAATAAAATGTATTATTATTATTATTATATATATAAACACAAACACACCCACCCACACACACACATATATATATATATATATATATATATATATATATATATATGCTATAAACACACAGACACACATATACATATATATATATATATATATATATATAATGTGTGTGTGTGTGTGGAAGAGGATGAGAGTACTGTATAGTACTGTATATATACTGTAAATATTATCATGCAAAATAGATTTGCATAAAAACAACATGTAGTCTCTGCCTGTGCATTTATCTCCACGTTCTGATGGAATTGATTTATTAAGATTTGTTCTCAGTGCTGTTTATTTATATTATTATATTTGTGAATATATTTCTGTATAAATCTCCGCGAGGGTTTTAGAGTAAGATGTTCTCTTTCAGGACGCTTCACTCTCTCTCTCTCTCTCTCTCTCTCTCTCTCGCTCTGTGTGTGTGTGTGTGAAAGAAGCGGATGCGCAGGAAACCACATGGATGACATGGTTTCCGGTGAAGGAGATCACTGTATCTTAGAGAATGGAGTGATGCTGGACCGTTGCACGCGACCATACAAAGAGAACAGAGAAACAAGGTGCATCCTTTAATTTCCTTCCGGTGGATAAAATCTCAAAGATCACGCACTGTTCCACCCCATCCATCATCCATCATCCACCGTCTGCCATCCATCATCCATCATCTATCATCCATCATCCATCATCTATCATCCATCATCTATCATCCATCATCAATCATCAATTACGCTGTCGGGTTCTTCAAGGTAGGAATATTTTAAAATAATAACCAAAAGGTTAATAATACTGCTATATCTATTAATAACCCCCTGAACCTCTTATGTCATTACTGACGTCACATTCATTTCTTTTTTGAGAGCGAGAGAAATGTCACAGTTGCTGCTGTGTTATTTGATGCTGCACTGTTTGCTGAACTTGTGTATCTGTGCTACTTGGGCACCATTGGCTCTGACATCATTCTCAAATGTTCCTCATCACTTCTACGTATGGAGCCAGGGCTGTCGTGACCTGCGTTACTTGACGTCACGAAAAAAAAGACCTGCCAAAAATCGAGTCGACTTTATTTGAAATTTCTCCTCCAACTAGGAAACTGATAGTGATGTCATTTAAAAGCCTACATGACTACTAATTCACAAAATACTTTCCTTCCCAAAATTGGTAGTCAATTCCTTTTTATCTTTTAAAATGTGAGTGACTAACAAGGTCTCACCAGACGCTCACCATTCATCAATAACATCTCCAAATTTTATCCGAATGATTACAGAATAATACACAGAATGGACAACTGAGCCCTGGTTCACAATCCGTATGGGCAAGTTCATCAATTTCCGGTATGAGTCTCAGATCATGTCCAGCAGATCCACGCATTTGCATGGACATTGATGGATGGGACACCTCCAACAACATGAACTATGTGTGACTGAACACGGTCACGTGGCTGAAAAAATGAAACAAACCAAACTTAGGAAATTCATCTTCCTTAAGATCATAACTAAACATCTCAAGTGTTTTCGAGTTGAAAGCTGAAGTTTTATTTTTTTTTCTCCTGCGTCCTTCTCTTCATGGAATTCACCTTATAATTATCTATGACCTCTCTCTCTCTCTCTCTCTCTCTCTCTCTCTCTCTCTCTCTCTCTGTGTCTCTGTCTCTCTCTCTCTCTCTCTCTCTCTCTCTCTCTCTCTCTCTCTCTCTCTCTCTCTCTCTCTCTCTCTGTCTCTCTCTCTCTCTCTCTCTCTCTCTCTCTCTCCCCTGTTTTCTCTCTCTCTCTCTCTCTCTCTCTCTCTGTCTCTCTCTCTCCGTCTCTCTCTCTGTCTCTCTCTCTCTCTCTCTCTCTCTCTCTCTCTGTGTGTCTATGTCTCTTTCTGTCTCTCTCTCTCTCCCTCTCTCTCTCTCTCTCGCTCTCTCTCTCTCTCTCTCTCTCTCTCTCTCTCTCTGTCTCTGTCTCTCTCTCTCTCTCTGTCTCTCTCTCTGTCTCTCTGTTTCCCTCTCGCTCTCTCCCTCTCTGCCTGTCTCTCTCTCTCTCTCTCTGTTTCTCTCTCTCTCTCTCTCTCTCTCTCTCTCTATCTCTCTCTGTCTGTCTCTTTCTCGCTCTCTCTGTCTCTCATTCTCTTTCACTCGTTTAATGTATTGTACTGCTTAATCCCACTAGCATATCTCGGCTGGCACTGGTTGAAGGCACGATACACTCTGAACAGCTCACCAGGCCATTGCAGGGCAAATTACACTTACACCTAGGGATAATTTGGAACAGTCAATTTGCATGTCTTTGGGAGGAAACTGGCGTACCCAGAGAGAACGGAGACACATGTTTTCTGTCTCTCTCTCATATATATATATATATATATATAGGAGAAAGGGAGTGTCTGGGGTGTCCAGGGTACAATTCCACTGACTCTCGGCTGAAATCTGTCAGTGTAAATGTCACCAAGGGAAGGTAGTGTAGCTTCAATCACCCGCTCTGCTGTCCTCGACCCCCGTTGCAAGGCCTTCCTGTCCTCTGCAGTACAGCCAGTAAGCCACACTGTACAGCAGTAACGCAGGAGGGTCTCTATGGCAGTGCGATAAATGTTCGTCAGTAGGGGTCGAGGTAGATGGGCTTGTCAGAGCTTCCTGAGGAAATACATCCTTTGTTGTGCTTTCTACACCGGGTGGGAGATGTTTATGGTCCACATGAAGTCAGCAGAAATGTGGACTCCATGAAAATCTCATCTCCATCAATGTAAAGTACAGAGTACTCAGTTTGTTTCGATCTCCTGAAGTCCATTATCATCATGGTTCTGTATGTGTTTAGTTCCAGGCTGTTGTTGTTGTTGTTGTTGCAACATTGCTACAGATGCAGGACTGCCTTCCTGTAGATAAAATCTGTTGGGCGTCATCAGGCCAGTGCTTATCCCCGGTTTCTGTAGCGTGAAGCAACTAGGAGTTCAACTCCTCCTAGATGGGATGCTAGTCCATCTCAGGTTACCTTCCCATAATATTTTTACTGGTACCATTTGTACTGCTGGGTGAACAGAGGCACACTTGTGGTTGAGACCTTGCCCAGGGGTCTTAGCACAGTGGGGGTCTAACTGGGATTTGAACACACAACCTCCCGATCATAAGCGCAGCACCCTAACCACTACGCCACCGGCCCCACGCCTTCCTGTAGACTGACTCGTTATTCGTAATCAAACCTACGACGGTGGTGTCAGCGGATTTGACGATGGTGTTGCTGGTGTGAGTGGGGAAACAGTCAAATGTAAAAAGGAGGAAGAATAGGGGGGCTAAGAACACACCCCTGCAGTGTCCCTGTGTTCAGGATGAGAGTGGAGAAAATGTGTTCTGCTATTCTAACGTTCTGAGGACCGTTGCTGAGAAAGTCCAGTATCCAACTGCACAGTGAACTCCCTAGACCCACATTGCCCAACTTCTAAAGCAGTTTATGCAGTTGAACTGTGTTAATAGCATAACAGAAGTCTACGAATAGCATCCTCACATAGGAGCTGCTGTCCAGGTGTGTGAGGGCTGTATTGATGGCATCCTCTGTTGACCTGATTGCTAGTATGTAAAATGATGTGGATCGAGATTAGCAGGGATGGCAGTCTTGATGTAAGACAAGACCAGTCTCTCTAAACATTTAGTGGTGGTGATGATGGTTTGGGCAACTGAGCAGTAATCCGCTTGCCGTGCTCTTCTTATTCACTGGAATGATGGTGGCTGTTTTGTGGTAGGTGGGCACCATACATTGCAGTAGTGAGAGGTGGTGAAAACCCCCACTAATTGATCTGCACATGCTTTAAGTACCCTTCCTGTTTTGCCATCTGGACCAGTAGCTTTCCTTGCATTGACTCTGTGCAGGGTGGCTCTTATCTAGTGCTGCTGCAGCTGGATGGGGTCGTCACCTCTCCCTGGAAGATCATGGCAGTTGCACTAACAGTTTTCAGACTCCTAGATCCATTAAGGCAGGGCTTAGTTAATGACGTCACCCCATGTTCAGCTCCTCCCCAGAAAGAGCTGGATTTACAGTAATACGGTTTAAACTGATCTGATTCCGCAGACAGCAGAGTGGGGAGACCTTCTGTTCTGATTTAACTGGTATTCAAGTTAACTGATGGTGCTGGTTTATAGATGTTAACATATCACCAACATTGACTTTGTTTTGGGTGGCATACTGGTTCGCGTGTCCACTTCACTGTCCTGTGTTGGATTCTAGGGTTCAGGTGCTTCTGTGTGGATTTTGCATGTTCTCACCATATCTGCATGGGTTTTCTCTGTGTACTCCAGTTTGTTGACTGTTCCAAATTGCCCTTAGATGTGATTATGAATGGTTATGTGTGCCTTTGAGAGGAGTGATTGGTGGGTGTGGGGGGTAGCAATAATTAATCAAATAATTTCTGATATTTCATTGTTGCTATGGGATGAAATAAATTGCAATATACAGTGGTACCTTGACTTATAAGTGTCTTTTGTAATGAATATTCCATGACACGAGCTTCAATCCCACCAAAAAGTTGCCCTATCCAATGAGCAAAATTTTGATTTACGAGCTCTGCTGGGGAAATGGCTTTTCCGGACCAATTAGCCTTGTATTCTTCCGGTGTATTCCTCCGCGCTCCGAGAATGCCTTGTGCAGTGTTTCTCAAGCATTTTCTGGGATAACCCCTATAGGAAGAAAAAATAAATAAATTCACGCCCCCCAGCGCCTCATGCGCGACTATAAATAGTGTTTACAGCACTGCATATCGTTTGCTCGATACTTTTTTCCCACACCATAGGGAACACCGTGAGAGCGCCACTGCCACCTACTGTAGAGGATGTGCAATTACACTTAATTCTAGTACAGTATGGCAAAAAAGCATGTTCCCCAGGGTCATACGTAACCCCCCCGCATCACATCGCGTCCACTATTTGAGAAGCACCGGCCTTGTGGGAACTCACCACAAGCTTTTCCTTGCTGGCATTCATAGTGTGCACAATCACAAAATCCTCCTCCTCCTCCTCCTCTGTTACACACCGCCTCCTGCCTGTCCACGTGACATGTTTGCCACAGTCGATGATCGGAAGGGTTAGTTGACTTATTGTTTATTCTTGTTTTATTATTATTTATTATTAAATATCATAGTGCTCAATGAATGAGGTAGCATAGAGCATCATGGGATATCGGAGGTGAACCGATTGAGAAATGATCAAAACAAGTGATCGTGTTGTCAAGTACATAGCTTAACAAAGCCGTGAAAATGTTTTTATTAAAGATTATTAAATATTATTCAAACAAAAGTCATCTAAACTAGCTGAGGAAGATAGTGAACACACACACACACACACACACACACACACACACACACCCGCGCCTGGAGGCATAATAAGTTGAGAATTAGAGATCGTCCCATTTCCTCAGCAGAATTACAGTGAAAAAGGTGATATCTGTGTAATCTGATCTACATATCTGTACAAATTTCACAATAGACCTGTTTTACCAGGAAATATCCAAAGACTCTGCTTTATTATTATTTTTCAATAACAATCTTAAATCTCAGCAGGTCAGACAATTAAAATAATAAATAATAAGCATAAAATAAATTAATCATATACACCAGCATACAGTTATATTCATATATGCACTCGTACACAAATACAAATTTATATACACACTCATTTTACATACATTTTAAAGGGTATACACCCAGTGTTTATAGATTAATGAGTAAGAATTCTTCAAAAAGCAAACAAACAAATTATGTAAAATTTTCCAATAGAACAGGTAGAAAGGAATAGATAATTAAATAATATTAATGATTTAAAATAAATGAAATAAATCTAAATATAGTCCTCCCCCTATTTCCACTCGGAGCCTTTTTTGCTCTGGCTTTGACATAAGTTTACAATTTCCTGTGAGGTAGATGTAGTCGTAACAATTATTGTGACTTTGTTTCCGGTGAGGGTTTGGAGTCTGCCCAGACTGTCCTTTGTCATCAATTCTGTTCATAATTTTTACAGATAGAATTTCTAGGTGCAGCCCAGGCGTTGAGGCGTTCTGGTCTTGTGGCCATTGTATCTCGTCTCTGCTTTTTTTTGCAAATGATGTTGTCCTTTTGGCTTCATCAAGCCTGGACCTCTAGCTTCTATTTGGAGCGATTCACAGCTGAGTGCAAAGCGGCTGGGATGAGAATCAGCACCTCCGAGTCCGAGGCCACGGATCTCAACTGGAAAAGGGTGAAATGCACCCTCTGGGTCTGGAATGGGGTCCTGTCCCAAGTGAAGGAGTTGAAGAATTTTGGGTTCTTCCTCACTTGTTGATAGGTGGATTGGTACAGGCTCCGCCGTGGTGAAGAATGAATTGAGTCATGTCGGTCTATGTTCCAACCCTCATTTATGGTCACGAGCTTTGGATGGTGACCAAAAGAACAGGATCATGGATACAAGAGGCTGAAATGAGCTTCCTTCGCAGGAGCTTGAAGTAGAGAGAAGCAAGCTGAGGTGTCTTGGGCATCTGAATATAGAATGCCTCCTGAACGCCTTGCTGGTGTGGTGTTTTGTGCATGTCCAACAGGGAAGCGATGCCAGAGTTGGCCCAGAACAAGCTGGAGGGTTGATGTCTCTCTCGGCTGGTCTGGAAACGCCTTAGAAGAGAAAAGTTAGCTTGTTATACTGTGATTTTATTCATCGTAGCTCCTGCTGCTTTTCTGTCTCATGATAATAAAGTTGTTGTTCCAGTTCCCTAAATTTTTGTTCAAGAGTCTTTGGTTGTTATGTTTTTTATTTGTATTTTATAATAACCCGATATGTGACCTCCTATAAATGCTTTGAATGCCTCACACTTTATTGATGAATTGGTTTTATTTATATTTAAAGAGAAGAATTCATATACAGTCGGCAGGATGTTAGGAGACAGCCAATGAGAGAGCAACTCGGGCATTGTTTGAATGTTTGAATGGTGCGTTTGAATTTTTGAATGGCGCGTTTGGCGCTTTTCGTAAAAAGAGGGTTTTTTTGTAAAAAAAAAAAAGAGTACGAAAATTTAGGAAAATATTTTTTCGTAACCTGGATTTTTCGTATTCGGAGGTTTTCGTAAGTAGCCCCACTCACCACAAGGTTGTCACTGTCCCCCCAGTGCAGTGAACTGGGTTATCAAAGGCTGGCCATGTCTCTCACTGTCTATGGTGTGAGGTTCATGTATAAGAAGGAGGGTTCATTACTTCAGAATCTGAGCAGATACTAATGTGCCATTCAGTTCAGTTTATTTTCTGTCACGGGTTAATCCTAAATAGGGTCGCGGAAAGGCTGGCGCCCATCCCAGCCAACTCCGGGCGAGGGCAGAGTACACCCTGGACAGCTTGCCAGGCCATCGCAGGGCGGAAACACGCTGACGGCTTTGCAGCTACTCTTGTCGAAAGTCAGCAATGGTTCTTTTACATGAACCTCTCAACATAGACAGTGAGAGACATGGCCGGCCTTTGTTAACCCAGTTAGCTGCACTGCGGGGGACCGTGACCACCTTGTGGACAGTGGGGCTTGAACCCCCAACCTTGGGATCAGTGATCCAGCACCGATACCACTAGGCCACCACTGCCCGTTGTGCCATTAAGTATCATGTATATCTTGGGTGGATGTATGTTTTTGTTTTTGAACTGAAAGAGATTATTTTATGAATTAATATCATGACACCGCTAGCATAAGAAGTAAAGCAAGTAAACTTGCCTTGACCACTTTTTTTTTTTTCTTTCTTACAACATTTTGAAGGTCATTATTACTCAAGTGTGTTTCCTGTATGAAAAACATGTTTCATTTCATTTGCTTCATGCTGCTCAATGCCTGTTTAAGTTTCACTCATTTATTTAGTTCTCTTGTATTACAGCTTGAGATCCTTAACTCTAAACCGTTAACCATGAGATAGAAACATTTTTAAACTCTGTCGTTTTTGGATGACATGAACTTAATGCAAAAACAAATTAAGAGATAAATAAATAAATACAAAATTAAGGAAAGCGTAAAAACAGCGTGCTGAGATCCCAACCCCGTCCAGAAACCCCCTCATGCACTTCACCAAACGGAGCAGACCAACAGAACACAATGAGTTGTTAACTCTGATTATGAAGAATGTTATGATCCACCCGAAGAGGAGCAACGTGGAACAAACACCGATACACACCTTTATAGACTTGACAATTTGTTGAAAAAAAAAAATCGATGTGGGCTCAACTTACGGTGTTTTAAAATGGAAATATTATTAAATAAAATCAGCAAAAATGAGGGGAAAATGGAAATGAGAAAGCGATGGGAGAGAGAGAGAGAGAGAGAGAGAGAGAGAGAATAGGGAGGAGGAAATGTAGTTACTTGCAGTCTATCTTAGATGATCCTTTTATCATCATTATAGTTTAATCAGAACATTACTGTTTATACGTAAATAAGTCCGTCGTTGAAGATCTTATTAATTTCAGTTCTCGGGTTTTGGAAATTCTCCAAAGCCGCCTGCATGTTCTGGGGATGGTCTTTTGCCTCAGCAACAGATTTAAAGTTCAGATGCTGATCCTCATGCGTGACCACCAGGTTTACATCCCCATAGTGGACCTTTTACGGCTTGAAAATTCAAAACGGCCTTAACTCCATCAAACTGTTGTTGAATGTTGACGGGTGTCAGTTGATAAATCTGGTTAGAAGCTGATTCGATGGTTTTCATACCGCACTTTTTTTCAGGCTGTGGGCTGTTCTCAGTATCTTCTTACGGTCTGCATGACTCAGAAGTTTCCTGCTGATTGTTCTGGTCATTGAGGAACCGTTCGGATTCACCTAGCCGATCCACTGTGCTCTCTCAATAACTAGAGTGGAGGTGACATTGTTACCCAATGCCTTCGAAAAGCAGTTTTCCAAGAACTCGCAAATGTTTGAAGCTTTAATTATTTCAGGGAGACGACCCAATCTCAAATTGGAGTGTCTTGCTCAATCTTCTTGGTCATGTACAGTAGGCCCTTGAACTTTCGCGGTTCAGCACTCGCGCCCCCATACAGTCGCGGATTGGCAACAAACCCAGACGTAACTGACGTGTGATTCAAATTTAGCCAATGGCTGAGAGCTTTTGTTTCCAGGGATGGGAATTTTCCGTGGATCCACGGAATTCCGCGAATTTGATCAACCCAGGGGTCATTTTTCTGAATCGTCTAAATCCGAGGAGAAAATATAAAGGGGGGTTAGGTATGTGTTGACCCGGTCAACCATCGGGATCAAGGCACTGTTTACATCGGCAGTTCAGAACGCACACTGTATTTGATTGGCCATTGAAAGAGAAATATCGCGATTTGACCAATGGTAAATGAGCAAATATAGGAACTATGTTCCCTCTAAGCTGTGTGTGCGCGCAATTGTGCACTGGTTTCAGGGTCTCCTCGCATAGATATTTTGTTCTGCGCGTTGCTCCAGCCAATGATGCGATTCACATACGTACTGATGCACCGAATTGACGTGATTGACAACATCCTTATGCGCCGCCCGCCACCCGTGTTTGTAGTTCTCTAAACAGTGAC
>CM045750.1:14961918-15004418 GCA_024760905.1 Plotosus lineatus
CATTGGACCAACATTGTCTCTCGCCATGTTCCTGGAGATCTACTTTCCTGCAGGATTTCTCTCCAACTAAAATCTCACACACCACCTTCAGCTGATCAAGAACTTCTTCAGGCAAAAAAACAGTCAAGTGTTCATCATGATTTGGGTTGGAGCCAAAGTCTTCAGCTGCGATGGACTAGCGTCCCATCCAGGAGGAGTTGAACTCCTGGTCGCTTGACGCTACAGAAACCGGGGATAAGCACCGGCCTGATGCACTGAAGCACTGGCTCAGGTGTAAACACCCAACAGACCAACCTTACCTTACCAAAGTCTTCAGGGAGGTAGCGCTCCAGCAACAGGGTGGAGACCTTTCTTCTAAGGAAATGGATAAAAACATTGGCTGAAGATGCCTTTGTTGTTTTTGTGCATGGTGTCTGATATGGTTTTATGTAATCCCTATTCACCTGTAAGTGTTATTAACACCTCAAGCGCAAGGTGGATTTCAGCGAATAGTCCCTGAGATGGGACACTGACGGGTAATTCAGCGACATCAAACAAGCACGAGACTGTTTTAGTATACAGTATACTTACACAGGAACATAAGCAAGCACTACAATAAAATTCGAATGATTTTAAGAGCAAGAAAGTCCAGGCTCAGCAAGAGCGTTTTTCTGTGTACAGGGATCCCTCACTTTCCGTGGTTACTGGGGATCGAGCCCCCAACCCCCCCATCATGGACTGCCGATTTCTGCAAAGTAGGATCGACCCCCCTCCCCCTCGACTGACGCATATGAACATGTATGAGATTTCCTTTTGGCTTTTTCCCTGTATCAGGGGTCACCGCAGCGAATGATTCACACGTTTGATTTGGCGTAGGTTTTTACGTCGGATGCCCTTCCTGACACAACCCTTTTAGCAAGGGACAGAAACACGCTGACGGCTTTGCAGCTCCTCTTTACGAAGGTCAGCAATGGTTCTTTTAACATGGACCTCTCACCATAGACCGTGAGATACATGGCCCGCCTTTGATAACCCAGTTAGCTGCACTGGGGGGGACAGTGACAACCTTGTGGGGACTCAAACCTCCAACACTAGGCTCAGCGATCCAGCGCCCTTTACCACTAGACCATCACTGCCCCTTGTAAAGAAACACAGAGGATGTACCGATTATGCAGTGCACAGGTTTTCTCTGGGATTGTGTGCATGTGATGAGCTCAGGTAGCCACTTGAAGACCGAGACGGTGCTGAAGAGCTGAGAACTAATATTGTTCATGCAGAGTCGGGGAAAAGTCCACCTGAGTGGTAGACATGTATGTGTGCATATAATATCAACAAATACATATTCAATGTTATAAATGCTTATAATAACAACTAAACATTCAAAAATAATGCATAAGATGTAAATAAAATATAAATACACACACATACAGATGTGCACACACACTCAGATGCGCATCTCACATAAAAATGTAAGTAGTTTTGTTGGGGGGTTTTGGGTTGTTGTTTTTTTTATTTTGTTTTTGTTTGTTTGGGTTTTTTTTTTTTTTTTTTTTGCATAATTGGCCTTGTTTTGCAGAATTGTCCCCAACTTTTCCTCTATTTTTCCTTAATTTCCTTAATTTTTTTATTTTTCGATTAATATTTTTTAAAAAACCTGCGATGCACTGAAGCACGAAGTAGCGACGGATCACTGTGTATGGTTTCCTCCCACAGTCCAAAAAACATGCACTGTAGGCTAATTGTTAAAAATCTCCCTTTGGTGTGAATTGTTGTGTGAGCGTTGGCTACGCGATGGCCAGGTATGCTGGCTGTCCAGAGTGTGCCCCACCCTCGCCCACAGTAGATGAGATGGGAATTGGTCTCCCCATAACCGTAAATAGGATTAAGCGGTTTAGAAAATGAATGAATGAATGTTTTTTGATGCACAGCATGATGGTGTCAGTGTGGCCATGTTTCACAAAGTCCGAGTCGATTCACCCTCTCCAGCAATCAAACGTTGGGAACCCCATCCGATTTCCGGTCCTAAGTCTGGTTATTTCTGGTTATGTCTGGTTGTGTGCGCGCAAATACACATGCAACAGCATTTCCATCCAAACTGACACTCTCCCTATCATATACCCTTTAATCTCTAGCAAAGTGATCATATATCTGCAGTCAAACAGAATAATTAAAAGCATCTCCAGCATTACACGGATGCATGCAATCAATACACTCCATAAAAGTTGAAGCTTTGCCAGAGCCAAACACTGTCTTGTTCTGGTGAAACAGTTTGGGAGGTTTCTATGCCAACAATCTTGTCTGAAACTAAACGAGTGTTTGACACCCAACCTCATAACCAGATAGCATACTGGCAAGGTGAATACTTTGAATATATATATTTTTAATTTCGTTACTCCTTTATAACAGATACTTGTTGTAATTTTCCCATCTGAATGTCATTTACGTATTTGGGAAACACAGATAAACATTTTTCACCATTTAGCAGGAAAAAAAAAAAATCAACTCATCACTTGATGTTTAATAATTATTGATGAAAATACCTTTAATTTTTTTTTTTTTACATGGAATGAAATTATGAAAGTAAACAACATTCTAAATTGTTATTTGTTTGATAAATATGATAACAAGGATCTTCATTTAAACTATCTGTAGGATACACTCACTCACACACACACACACACACACACACACACACACACACACACACACACACACACAGGCATAAGAAGTTGGGAACAAGAGATTGCCCTTTTCTCTCAGATCTGGATTACAGGTAAACACACGTGTAATAAATTAATATCATAAAGATGAGGGTGCATGTAAAATTGATTTTTTTTTTTTTTTTTTTTTTTTTTTTTTACATTGCATGAAATTTTAAAAGTAAAACAGCATTCTAAATTATTGTTACGTGTTTGATAAATGTGATAGTGAGACTCTTCATATAAAATAACTGAGGGATAGTGAACACACCTACACTCACACACCCCATATATGAACACACACTGCACACACACACACACACACACATCCGGAGGCATAAGAAGTTGGGGATAAGAGGTCGCTCCATTACTTCAGCCGGATTACAGGTAAACACATGTGTATGAAGTTAATATCATAAATATTAAGATGCATGTGTGAAATAAAAATTCATATTTTATTTTAATTGTTAATATACATTTTTTGGCGTCTAACATATTCTAATATGAAATGCTAATGACTTGACTACTATTATCACAACAAAATTAGCAAAATTTACATGTACGTATTTCAGGTAAATGCTCATTATTTAACACCTTTATATTTTGCATAATTTAAATTTTTTTATATAATTTCTTTCTGTTAAGTTTTTATCAGGTGTATTTAAAGCATCTCACTCACATATTTTTTAATCTATGTAATCTGATATACTTATCTGGACAGATTTCACAATATACCTGTTTTTACCAGGAAATAGGCAAATAAACTAGTTTATAAATAAATAAAATTACTTACCTGCTACATCCCTGCTACATTTTTTTAAAATTATAAAACATTTTGTTTAAATAATTGTTTTTTTATGATTGCTTTATTCTTTGACTTTGCAGAAAACACGCAGTCCTATGATATACAGTTGTGTTCAAAATAATAGCAGTGTGTTTAAAAAGTGAATAAAACTCAAAATCCTTAGAATAGCTTTTATTTCCATACACACAAATGCGTTGCAAGTACTACACATTCTATTCCGAATAAAAACACCAAGAAAAAAGATCAAATTTGTGTTATTCATTTAAAGAAATTGAATTAAACTGAATCCGTATTAGACTGTTCAAAAAAAAATTGCAGTGCCTGCATTCCTCTTTACAAAGTCAAACATTCAGTTTATAAACTGAAAAATATTTGAAGATTTTACTTTCCTTTGAATCACTAAATGAATATTTCGTTGTATAACCACTGTTTATGAAAACTTCTGTATAAATGTGTTGCGTGGAGTCAACCAGCGGTTTTGCAGCCCAGGATGATTGGACTTCATTTCACAGTTTTTCTGTATTTCTTGGTTTTGCCTCAGAAACTGCATTTCTGACGTTAACCCACAAATTTACTACTGGAATAATGTCCCGGGATTTGGCCAGCCGCTCCATACCGTCAATCTCGGTGCTCTGGAACCAAGATGCTGCCCATTTACTGGTGTGTTTGGGGCCGTAGTCCTGTTGGAACCCATTTCAAGGACATTTCCTCTTCAGTACAAGACAATATGACTTCTTCAAGTATTCTGATGTATTCAAATGCATCCATGATCCCTGGGATGCAATAAATAGGCCCGACACCGTAGTATGAGAAACGTCCCCATATCATGATACTTGTGCCACCAGGCTTCACTGTCTTCCCAGTGTACTGTGGTTTGAATTCAGTGTTTGTTGGTGGTCTGACAAACTGTCTCCAGCCACGAGACCCAAAAAGAACAGTCTTACCTTCATCAATTCACAAAATGTTGCGCCATTTCTATCTAGGCCAGTCAATGCGCCCTTTGGCAAGTTGTAATCTCATCAGCATATGGCTTTTTTTTCAACAGTGGGACTTTGCGGGGCTTCCTACCGATAGCTTGGCTTCACATAGGCGTCTTCGAATTGTAACAGAACTCACAGGTAATTTTAGACCTTCTTTGACTTCCTGGAACAGATTGTTGGCTGAGTCCTTGCTATTTTGGCTCTTCTTCAATATATTCGAACAGTAGTTTTTCAATTTCTTCCACACCTTTCAGGTTTTGGTTGCCATTTTAAATCATTTGCAATGATTGTAGCTAAACAGCCAATCAATTTCTGCACTTATTTATATGGTTTCCCCTCTTCAATCAACTTTTCAATCAAGGAACGCCGTTTCTCGAAATCGGTGTTTTTCAACTACTGTACCGCAGCACACTAGTGTGCCGTGAGATATTATCTGGTGTGTCGTAGAAAATTATCAAATGTCACCGAGTTGGTCTAAAAAAATTTGAAAGCAAATTAATTATTATCCGCAAATAATGTGCCATTATCGAGTGTCTGTGCTGTCGAGTGATCGGCAGAGTAACCATATAATACTCTTCCGTATCAGCAGGTGGCAGCATGTAGCTAATTGCGTTGTACTATGCGGCATTGTGGCTCACGAGACTATATGGTGACAGTGATGGAGAAGTTTTTGAACAGTAAAGATTCTATTTCATCATCTGAATGAACTGAACACACAAATACAGGCTGAAATCAAAACCTGCTTACAAGTACAGATAAAATAAACGGATTTCGTTCAAAGGTGCAACTCTGGCAACAACATCTGGAAAGTGGCAACCGTGAAATGTTCACGCTCACCAAGCAAAGGCAAAATTGCCCCGCATTGTGTGAGGTAATAGTTAAACATTTAAAAACTCTTGAAGAGAAGATGTGATTTTATTTCTCTTCAGCCTCCACTGAATGCCTGGACTGGGTTAGGGACCCATACAGCTCGGCATCGGTTGGTGGAAAGGACATGACTTTATGAAAGCAGGAGGAACTCACTGAACTGAGACAGAATCGTGGCTTAATGCCAAGCTTTGCTATTGTACCTTTGGACAGGTTTTTGGTTGGCGACTGCCAAAGAGTTCCCCATTCTGGCAAACAAAGCTATTTTGACATTGCTCCCATTTTCGACAATTTAGAATCTAAAGAATGTCTGCAATGAATCATTTTCCTCAGAATTTCAGAGAGAAATGTTCTATAAGCAACATGTAAAACATTCGCTGCCTGCCCTCCTTCCTTCCTTCCTTAAATAAGGGAAATAATGGTACCTATTTGTCAAAGAATGAATGATGTCACAATCTGAACTCCTCATTGGTCCTATTTTGAACACACTCCTTTCAATTAGTAATTCGGAAACACGGAATCAGCAACATGCATGTCGTGACTGTTTGGTCTGTTGAATTTCTAGTAGTCTACTGCACCTGCTCGTAAATTATTTCCCATATAGAATTATAATTTCTACCAAAAACAGTGATTGACCAGGTTAGTGATGTCTCACTGCTATTATTTTGAACACAATTGTATAAAGCACAAATCTATAAAACAATGCCATCAGTAAAAACAAACACCATATAAACTGGGACAGCAGGTCTTCCCACTAAGTCTGCTTCCAGCTGACTATATGTCAGTCAGATCAGTTTGAACCTCATTTGTGTAAGCCCGGAAAATTATTCTTCCCTCTGATAGTGTCCATCCATTTTCCTCTGCTGATCCAAGCTCAGATAATGGAGGCAACAAGTCTCGGAGAGAAACTCAGGTATTCTTTCCCCCATTGACCCTCTCTAGTTCCCCAAGGCGTACGCAGGCCGTGGGTATGTATATAATATATCTTGCAAGTTTTGGGTCTGCCTCAGGACCTCCTCTCATTTGGATGTACGTGGAACACCCCTATGAGAGGTGATCGAGAGGTATTCTAATCAGATGCCTGAACCACCTCAACTAACGTCTTTTGATGCAGAAGACCAACAGCTCTACCCCGAGCTCCTCATCCAGACACGAATGCAGAACCCAGACACTCTCCGAAGGAAAGCCATCTTGGCTGTTTACCTGCAATCTTGTTCCTTAGGTCACTACCAAAATCTCATGAACATTAGGTGAAGGTTGGAATGTAGATATACCTTCAGGCTCAGCTCCCTCTTCAACATAACTGGCTGCTGCAGTGCTTGATTGTTTTCTGAATCATCTGCTCAAGCAGAAAGAGCCTATCATCATAACTCGGTAAATGAACCAATCACATGCTAACCAATCATCTATTCTGGTCAGGAGCTCACCACTTACAGTTTGCAAAAGATCTTAGGCTTCCACGTTCTGACTTCGGATCAGTCAGAGGAGAGGCAGATGGATAGATGCATGCATGGGGCTGGCCCTCTAAAAATGTGCTCATACAACGAATAACTTAAAAGTATAAACTGCAAGGATGTACAAGAAAACAGACTACAATGACATGTTTATCAGATATATTTACATGGCTAATGGGCGTGAATTTAGCATTAGCATTCCTGGCACTGTTTGTGCATTTATTCAACATATGAATAAATAGTACAAAGTAATACAAGAAAAATTATATTCTATGGTTATGTTTCCCATAATAAAGAATGATAATGTGTGATATGTGATGTTTTTCTGCCCCAACAGTGTGCTCCTCACCAAACAGAGAAATGCAGCAAAATCTCATAGAAAGCAGTGGAAATGCCTCTGAGCTAGGTAGTCCCTTCCATAGTTACTTAAATGGAGGAATGGCCTACTTCATGTCCACCGTCATTACTTTCCCTGTGTACAAAACTGTGTTTCGCCAGCAGTTGCACAGCACATCCATCCGTGAGACTGTGGTGCAGTTGTATGAGGAAGGGTTACTGAAACTTTACCGTGGTGTGATGCCACCCATGATGATGAAGACTCTTCAGGGAACCTTGTTCTATGGCCTCCAAAATACCATCATGCAGCAGCTATCTCCTTGGGCTGAATCATATTTACCCAGGGTGATACTTCCCTCCCTGGCCGGGCTCGGGACAGGTGTAGTGGAGAGTTTGGTTTTTACTCCCTTTGAGTGTGTACAGAGTATCCTCCAAAACAATAACAATGACTACAGCCTTCCCACGCTCAGAAAAATTGTGCGGAGGTTGAGGTCTGAAACTTTAGCAAATGGCTTCTACCGAGCCTTTTTACCCACTCTTACTCGCAATGCATTGGGAAGCAGTCTTTATTTTGGCCTGAAGGATCCACTGTCCAGATTGTTGCGCGAGCAAGATTGTCCTTCCGTAGTCTCGTCTTTTTTGTCCGGGATGGTCAGCTCCTTTGCGATCAGCTTGCCTGTGTATCCACTGTCAGTGTTGGTAGCCAACATGCAGGCCCAGATTGGAGGAGAAACCCTTGGGGTGAGGGCCAGCTGGCATCAGCTGTGGGAGAAACGACAGCGAAGTCTGGTGTTATTGTACCGTGGAGGATCACTGGTTATCCTGCGCTCCTGCATCTCATCTGGAGTTTCCGCGGCCTTATACGACCAGCTGAAAAGATGCTCAAACTGAGCGTTTTACGTGCAACTTCTCCTGGATATACTCAACGGGTGAAGATATGCATTTAACCATGAAGCCAGTCTCAGGCTGCCCCTTTTTGTTTTCTTTATTTTAGATGTTAATGCTAACAATAGCTAATTTTTTTTTGTTTTCGTTGTAATCAAGCAGATGATTGTTAACATAGATTTAACAAATACTTGTATACAAAATGTATTGCACTCACTTACATATTAATAACATAAGGACATGAAGAACATTTAAATAATTTACCTAAAAATGGATTTCTTATATTAATACTTTACACAACCAGAGTAACTTTGCCAATCACTGTCACAGTATAATTGCCTTTACCTGGAGATGTTTTTCATTTCTGTGCAGTAATAAAATAAAATAGCTCAACAAGTTATTCATACATTTGGATGATTTATTTTTTAAAGTGTTTTGTGATACAATTAATGAAGCATAAAGTTTTGGAGTTGATCCATGCCTGGGATCACATTGAATAATAATTTAAAAAAAATCGTAAACTCAGAAAAATCCCGGGGGCAGTGGTGGTCTAGTGGTATAAGGCGCCGGATCGCTGATCCAAAGGTTGTGGGTTCGAGTCCCACTCTCCACAGGGTTATCACTGTCTCCCCAGTGCAGCTAACTGGGTTATCAAAGGCTGGCCATGTCTGTCACTGTCTATGATGAGAGGCATGTAAAAAAACCATTGCTGATTTTCGTCAAGAGTAGGCTACATAGCCGTCAGCGTGTTTTTGCCCTGTGATGGCCGGTGAGCCGTTCAGAAGGGATTCTGCCCTCACTAAGAGAGCTCGGATACATGCAAGAGCCAGTGATGCCAGAAGCATGTCAACACACCAGCAACCAGTAATTATTTTAATTCTCTTTTATTCACTTCAGTCTCTAACCTCAAGATGGTACTGTTGCATTTTTAACCACAATTCGCCCTCCAACACAGGACACATGTGATCAGGGATCTGTCATCGCACTGATCAGGTCATATAAGAATGTCATATGTACAGTGGGTTTTTTAACCGATTTCTTTTGATGAGTAGAGATCTGTTTGGGAATCGGTGTACTGTCTCGGTTGGCATGATGGTGCAGTCGTTGCCACATCCACTTCACAGCAAGAAAGTTCTGGGTTTGAGTCCTGGGCTCAGCGTGGAGGGGAAATCTACATGTTCTCCCAATGACTGCATGGGTTTCTCTGGGTGCTCCAGTGTCCTCCCACAAGCCAAATACATGCACAGTAGACTAATCGTCAAGGTTGTGTGTTGCCCTGCAATGGATTAGAAAGGTGTTCAGAGTGTACCGCACTTTATTCACCAGCGTTGGCTGTGATAGGCTCCAGCCTCCCTGCAACCTTAATAGGGTTCAGTAGTTGACAATGATGAGTGAAAGCTCTGTCCATTATAATGTCTCAGGATTTATGACTGAATCCCAAATACAGTACTTCTCCATATAAACACACTTTTGTTGTATATCCATGATTGTGGTGTTCGGACTCAAACTGGAGGTTTTTTCCCCACTGACAGTAGAGGATGTAGAGAAGAGGGTGGGCCCAAGGTTTGGACCAATCAGTGAGCAGGGATTTGCAATTCGCTTGTGCAGAGCAGGGCGTGATTTCCTACTTAAACCGCTAGTCTTCTGCAGATTAACGCACACACACACAGACGTACACACGTGATACACAGATCCCTGCAGACATACAGTGAGAGTACAGGTACAGGTAAACACTTTTACATTATATTGCATTATGTAATATGTCACATGATTACTGTATAGTAATAGTTATAGTTAAATATTGTATTTATAGGATTTATGGTTTAAAAGTTATATCAGATAGTGTAGTTCTAGATGAAAGAATGATATATAATAATAAAAAAATTAATGCTGCTTATCCTAATTTACTGTGGAGCCGGTGGTGTAGTGGTTAGGGTGCTACGCTCATGATCGGGAGGTTGTGTGTTCGAACCCCAGTTAGACCCCCAATGTGCTAAGACCACTGGGCAAGGTCTTAACCACAAGTGTGCCTCTGTTCATCCAGCAGTATAAATGGGTACTGTACCAGTAAATATATATATATATATATATATATATATATATATATATATATATATATATAAATAAATACTGGGAAGGTAACCTACGGTGGATGAGCGTCCCAGCCAGGAGGAGTTGAACTCCTGGTCGCTTCATGCTACAGAAACTGGGAATAAGCACCAGCCTGATGAGCCTCGAGGCTCGGGTTTAAAATGTCCAACAGATTTAATCCTAATTAGGGTTACGGGGAGGCTGGCGCCCATCTCAGCCAACTCTGGGCGAGGGCAGGGGATGGCCTGGACAGCTTACTGGGCAATCACACACAGTTATTATTATTATTATTATTATTATTATTAATTCCATCAGTGTTAGTTCTCCAGCTTCCTTTCTTGAAATTTTAATGTTAATGCAGATTTTACAAAATGATGAACACGAAAACTCCTGAATTGTAAAACTACAGCGTATCATCATCATGGCTGTAATTTGTTGTTTGGGCAATCAGGGCGTAAACAGTGCATTAACTACATCAAATAATCTCATTTTATTTGATGCAATTCTGTCCCAGAAAGTATCATGAATAACAATACTATTTCCATTTTGTTTAAAAAAAAAAGTACATTTTAAGAGCAATAATAATAACCGTGACACTGGTGCATGTTTTCAAATATTAACAAACATCTATTCGTTTAAAATAGTTAAAAATGTAAAACAAAAATATGTAGATTAAAATGTGAATATACATTCCCCTCCCCCCTTTTTTGATTGAGTTACGTTTAATGAACAGTTTCTCTTGGGTCGTCATGGTGGTTCCAAATTTTCTCTAGGTGTGTGTGTGTGTGTGTGTGTGTGTGTGTGTGTGTGTGTGTGTGTGTGTGTGTTGGCCCTTGCGATGGTCTGTAGAGTTGTTCAGGGCATACCTCACCTTTGCCCAGAGTCGACTGAGAAAGGCTTCAGCCTCCTTGTGAAACTAGTAAACAAAAATAAACAGAAAGCAAGAAGCAGTAGAACTAAAAGATGTCGGAATTTTTTTTTTCCTGTAAAGAAGCACACATTAATTACGGTGATTAATGATGGTCGGGATTGAGATCATCTGTATTAATTGTACCATGAGGTGAGCAACTGTTCAGACGAGTCAGGTGATTAAAAACGGTGATAAAGGAAATAGTGCAGTGTGGATGCTGTATAGATGAAGAAAATTACATGTGAAGAAAAAAAAAATGATTGCTGCAGTAATTACATTCAATTAAAAGTGTTTTGTAATTCTGAATGGTCTTTAGTATTGTATGGTGTTTGTTGTACTCAGATCACATGACAAACATAAAATCATACGGCGGTTTGATTTTCATACCTCCCCACCTATAATTCAGGTGAATTCCGGTTTTGGTGTATGTTATCTGAACTGTCAATCAGTTAGGAACAGCTGAATACACTTGTTGGGTGGAGTACCAGGTCCTCAAGAACATCAACAACCTTTCCTTCCAAAGAACGCAACAGCGGACTGTTTAATGATGTGTTTTCATTACATATACCTTCAACTTCCCTGTCAATGAAAAACAAACTGTAGCCATTGTGTGTGTATGTGTGTGTGTATGTGTGTGTGTGTGTGTGTGTGTGTGTGTGTGTGTGTGTGTGTGTGTGTGTGTGTGTGTGTGTGTGTTCCACACTCAGATCTTGTGCAAGGGCAGAAATAAGTAACTCAACACTTACAATATGTATTGTAGTTCAAACATCTGGATTTACATCAAACTTGTATGCAACACATCAGCACAGATATAAAACACTGGCGTCTTTGTAACGTGTAGGAACGTGTGGGTCGAGTCCAATTGGCACGCCAGCTTTGATGAAACAAAGAATTTTGAGCGTAGTGTTCACTGTCTGTAATTGGAGAACACCAAATGTATTCATCACTTGTCTGTCTCAACCGAATCTGGGCATATGCGGGGTACACCCTGAACAGCTCACCAGATCACCGCAGGACGACACGCACACAACTATTCACACTTGCACTAACACCTAAGGTCAATTTGGAACAGCCCATTAGCCTACTGCGCATGTTTTTGGGTTCTTCGTGGACACTGTAGTATGTGGAGGAAACCCACAATAGCATTGGGAGAACATGCAAACTCCATGAGGAAATGCCCTCGTTGAGTTTGGAACTCAAACCCACAGCCTTCTTTTTGGGAGGCGAATGTGCTGATCAAATGGGCAGATGCTGTTCTTATCCCAACAGCAATAACACACTCTTCAGTATCTTTTTTTTTTTTACAAAATAAAGTCAGAAGGTTATGAGCAGACCTCTAGAAATGTCTGCTGATCAGTTTATGGAAGATTGTTTTGGAAATTCCTTCCTTTTTTTTTTATTCCTTTATCTTTACGGTTGCACAGAAGGAATTTATTCATGAATGGTCTGCTCTTCCTCTGTTAACAGAAAGATTAGTTGACGGGTGGGGCGTGGTGACCTGTCGAGGCAGTAGAAAAGAGGTATTAGTTAAAGGCATGTAGTAGCAGGTAGAAATAATGGCATGAATTTCAGGACAAACCTGCTCTAAAACTAACTCATAAAATTCAGTTACTCAATACGACTACTGTTGCTCGCGCTTTGGTTTCAGGGCAATACAGTGGTGGATTGGTTACCACATCCACCTCACTGCAAGAAGGTCCTGCCTCAAAAGGTTTGAGTCCCAGACTCAGGTGTTTCTGTGTGGAGTCGCATGTTCTGCCTATGCTTGCATGAGGTTCATCAGGGTACCCAGGTTTTCTCCATCAGTCCAATGACATGCACATTAGGTTAACTGGCTTTTCCAGATTGCCCCTAGGTGTGAGTAAGAACGGTTGTATATGTGTGTTGGCCCTGTAATGGTCTGGTGAGCAGCTCAGGGTGCACCAAATCTCCGCTACAGCCTCCAGCGAAGTCACACTAATAGGATTAAGCAGAACGAGGAATGAATGAATGTTTGGTTTCAACTCAAGATATTTCCATTTTTTTCCCCAAAGAATTGCCCACTAATAGAGAGTACACAAATATGATTGGCTGTAAATAAGTAAGAAATGTTTAATTAATATTACGTCAATAGCAAACTGCTTACATATAATGCTGAACCCAAACCGGTATGTCATCAAGACAGTCATTTTCTTAACATTGATATGGGTGGCCTGGATCTACGTTACAGTTTCAACAGTTTGTTTTAATGGTCTCTCTCTCTCTCGCTCTCTCTCTCTCTTTCTCTCTCTCCAACAGAACATCCAAAATGAATGATAATCCAGTAAAAAAGGAGGTGCAGAACTTTGACAAGCAGTGTCTCAAAAAAACCTGCACTAATGTGAAAAACACTCTTCCAACCAAGAACAGTAAGAGAAACTGGAAGCTTTTGTTTATCTTCCATCCATCCCCCATGTTGCAGCATGCAGAATAAAACAGGAGCATCCCAGTCTAATCCACGCTCCCCGACTTACGTTCATCTGTTTTACGTTTTTTCGATTTTACGTTTTTTTTTTTTTTTTAAAGTCACATTTTGAGTTCAGACGTACCTACGTAGTACGCTGACGTAATGATGCAATGACGTAATGACGCAATGACGTAATGACACTGTGTCCATTGTTTACAAACGACAGACTGAGCATGCCCCTCCTTCTCAGTTCAGTATATATATATATATATATATATATATATATATATATATATGTATATATATATATATATGTATATATATATATATATATATATATATATATATATATATATATATATATATATATATATATATATATATAAAACAAAAATAAAAGGACAGGACAAAGACTTTCTATTGAAACTCCATTTATCACTACAGATCTGTTTCGAGAGGTGGTGAAACCATCCTCTCTCTTCAGGTGATTATAGAAGAATTAGAAGAAGAATATTATAGAAGAATTCTTCTACAATCACCTGAAGAGAGAGGATGGTTTCACCACCCCTCGAAACAGATCTGTAGTGATAAATGGAGTTTCAATAGAAAGTCTTTGTCCTGTCCTTTTATTTTTGTTATTTGCTCTACCAAAAAGTATTGAGCACTCTCCTACGGAAGGATCTACTCAGAAAATCCTCTATATATATATATATATATATATATATATATATATATATATATATATACAGTTTTTATTTATATATATATATATACTGTATATATATGTAAATCAACAACTCACTGTATATATATATATATATATATATATATATATATATATATATATATATATATATATATATATACAGGTTGATTTACAACCTATGCGAGTTACGTCTGATCGCGACTTTACGACCACAAAAGTTGTGAAGCATGATTCATGGCAGTGCAGTGCAAGTGTTGCGTACGACAGTTGTTTTGACGCTGCTGGTAGCGCCAGCATCTTAAAAGGCCAAGCAGGAGATGATGCAGATTCACTTTATAACTGTTCAGAGCAAATATATTAATCTACTTTCAATGCCACGTCACTGTGGCGCGAAGCTGAGAGCCAATCCTTTCTGTGTGGGCGGGTCCAATACCTTGAAACTCTAATTTTATTGGACTCACACGCTGCAGTGTTTATGTGACAGGAAGCGCGTCCCAAGTTTTGGCAATCAGCTGGTCTGCGGGTTGAAGTTTTTCCATGTCTGTCCTTTTGTGTTTGCTTGCCAGCTGTGCTTGGCTTCGTGGAAATGAGTCGATCAAAAGGAGGGAAATTTATCTCTTTACTCAAACAACACGCGCAGTCTGTGGCTGTTGTTATAATCCAATAAAATTGGAGTTTGAAGTTATCGGACCCGCCCACACAGTTGAGTACAGAAAGGATTGGTTCTCCTCTGCGTGTCACAGTGACGTGGAATTGAAAATAGATGAATAGATTTAAATGCGCGAGATTTATTCATCTGTTTTTGTTTGCCGTGAGTGTATTTGGATGGAAAGTCAACATATGACCAGATCAAGTTGCGACCGATACTGTATATATATCGACAACCCACTGTATATATATATATATATATATATATATATATCAGTTATATAGCGTGTTACCCTTGTGTTAAGACGTTGCCTCTGTGATCTTTGTGTTTACATTGTTTTGCGGACTTTTGTTAACCCTAAGCAAATATGGTTGGTCAGAAGCGTAAGCCTACTAGCATGGGTGCAAGTCTCATACACAGAGATGAATTAACTATCTGCTCGGATCGGAACGATCTCGCATGCATACTCAGTTCAGCAAAGAGAGTTTTAAAATGAATGAAAACCCGAATCCAGGAAAGAGAATTCTCTGCTCCGTGATTCACATCAGTGCAGGCTGTGTTCTAAACGAGTTCAACAGCACCTTTGTGCACTTGAAAGACCGGAAGTCTGTATAACCCACACTACTTTCGCAAGTTCACTACTTTCGGTATTGAGCGCCTCACATATTATAAGCGTTGATTGGCTGTTTTAAGCTTCATGTAAAGTAACTCGGTATAAATAAGTGACTTATTTGAAATTAATGTTGATATTATTTGATATATTTAATATTATTTTACAATGTTATGTTTATAATAATTGATTTCGGGGTGTTTTATGAGATACGGTAATGGTATTTATGGATGTATAGTACAGTATGAGTGTCATACGTCACACGTCATACATCATATGTCACTGTAACAACTTACATTCACTTTCAACTTACGTTCGGCCGTCCGGAACCAATTAAAACATAAGTCAGGAGCGTCTGTATTGGTACTATATTTACCCTGAGCATGCATGGGTTGCCTCTCGGAACTTTAGTTTCCTCCTAACAGTTTCATGACATATTAGGCTAATTGGTTGTTCCAGATGGCCCTCATGTGTGAGCGTGACTTTGATTGGTAGTGTATATGCTGCCCCTGCAAAGGTCTTGCTGTTCAGGGTGTACCTCACCATTACCCAGTGTCGGCTGAGATAAGCACCAGCTTCCATGCGACCAAAGGGTTGTGATTTTCATTATAGAAAAAAAAGAGTAAATAATAAAGTAAAAAATATAATGTCAAGGCCATTAGTAAGATCAAAAATAGTAATAATCTAAAGAAATAACAGTAAATTTCAGATTTTAACAGAACTGTAGCCTTGTACTTTTGTGACTTCTGTAACATTTGCTATGTGTAAGTGTGTCATATGTCTGTTCTTATATGCATGTCTCTTTCTCTTTAACAGCCATCGATCAAGAAAAAATTGCTGCAAAAGAAGAAAATTGTCCTGCATAGCTTTATATAATACCGTCACCCTTTGCCTTCTCCATTTTAAATATGCTTTACGCCATCATACTCTTCACCTCTTGTACTTCTGACTTTGGTTTCAATATATATCACAGTCTGGTGACAGTGCTACAGGCATGGAGGGACTGAGGGACTACTGAGGGGTTCATTCCTGTAATTGCATCTCTGCATACTATATATATATACATATATATGTATTTCTGTTTTCTCTCACTGAGAGTGAAATAAGGTGTGATTAGACAAGCTTTGACAAGTAAACAAATTCATCATGCAGTTTATTTTGTCATCTCTGACATGTCTCTGTATCTGTTATCCAATGAATGTCATGTAAAAAAAAATTCTTAAAAAAATAAACAGTGTTCAAAACAGTGTGTTAAATTTCTTTTTGTCATTTTGGAGTTTTCTTCACGGAGGCTTTTGGTTTCACAACTAGTAACCAATGTGACTCTTCAGTTGTGGCTTTATCCAGGTTAGAATAGTGCTGGATTCAGTTGAATATCTGGGTGTGGACTCTGACTGTGAAACCAGTACATCACCATGCACTCACATTACACATATAACACCTAGCAAAGCCAGGTTACCTTCCAACCCTCAACCCTTATGATATACACTGTACGTGAATGCAGATGCCCCGGCGAGAATGCCATGAAATTCATGACGTAAACTATGTGTCACGACCACAGTCTGTTTCTACTGCTTTCCAGACTCACTACACTCCCCACTTCCCACAATACACTTCCTGAGACTGGTAGCAAGCTTCTGAAAACGCTTTAATTATGTTGAGATTGTTATTGTGTCTTGTGTTATTATTTTTCTGATGTTATCTCCCCCTGAAGAAATACTTTATCTACACGTTACCTGAAAATAAATGTTTTTCCATATATTGCATTATGTCTCTGACATTATACATTATGCACATGAATGCACATGAACATGGCATATGACTTGGATGGTCATCTGTCTAGTATCTGCACTTGCACACCACAGCAAACCCAGTATGGTTGTCACATCGCTGCATTGATGCTGTGTGACTGTTATGCTTCATTAATTTGCATGAAGACAGCAATTTTTTTTTTATAAAAGCAGATTTCTTATTAACATTGAAATCCAAAAAATAGAGGCTCATACACCACTACTTAGACTTGCACAGAATAAACACACAATCTAATTCAGGCTGGAAGACAGAAGTGCTAAAAAATGTCCAAGGAGCAAACATCAAAACCAGGACTGATTATACCAGGGGTGTCAAACTCGTGCCACAAAGAGCCATGTGGCTGCAGGTTTTTGTTTCAACCAAGCAGCAGCACACCTGACTTGGCTCATTTAATCAACTGAGCCAAATGTTCAGGCAGTTGATTGGTCGGTCTCTGTTCAGAGCACCCAGATTGACCAATCATCTGCCTGAAGACTCAGATAAGTTGATTAAATGAGCCAAGTCAGGTGTGCTGTTGCTTGGCTGAAACAAAAACCTGCAGCCACATGGCCCTTTGTGGCAAAGTTTGACACCCCTGAATTATACAAATCTACATTAAAATTAGAAAGGCAGCAAAAATTAAACTTAGATTTTTACACCTGTCAAATGTACTGTATTTCCTCAATAAGATTATTGATTTTGCGGAATTTTGTCACATTCCTTCAGAAACACCCAACCCGAAACCTTCTTGCTGTGAGGTGAACGTGTAAACCACTATACCACCCCAAGTCATGTACATGTTCTCAATAAAGGTTATGGCCTAACACTGGGCAGTGGTGTCCCGGTGGTAAGGGGCTAGATTCAAGGTACTAAGGTCAGGGGTTTAAGCCCCGCTATCAACAGGGTGCCACTGCTGTCTTCCCAGTGTAGCTAACTGGGTTATCAGAGGCTGGACATGTCTCTCACTGATGAGAAGCATGTTAAAGAACCATTGTTGACTTTTTTCAAGAGTAGGTTTCATAGCCATCAGCATGTTTCTGCTTTGCAGTAGATGGCCTGATCTGCTGTCCAGGGTGTCCTCTTCCCTCGCCTAGAGTTGGCTGAAATGGACACCAGACTCTCCGTGACTAATTAGGATTATGCTGTTCAGAAAATGAATCAATGTGTTGTACAACCAACTGAATTATAATCTTTATACATCACTACAGTAACGTTGAAAAACATGGTATGTTAACTGGAGTGTGGTACCAAACTATTGGAGGTGACCTCAATTTACCGTAGAAAATACACATTTATCGCTGTAGCGACGCCATTTTTTTTTTTCATTCGGCTGGGATTTGAGGAGTTCTTTCATTGGCCCAAGCATGAGGTGTGTCTGTGTTCTCCTGTTCAGGGAGTGTTTGAGCTGGTTACACCAGTCTGTTGGGAGGAGTATCCTGTATGGGATTTTACATGCACTCAAAGAGTAAAGAGCAAACAGATTTTTTTTTTCCTTTGTTCAAACCCACAAACTCTGCATGACTATGGAAAATAATAATCTTAATAATAAAATACAGTATTTCATTTGTTGCTATTATAATTATCTTCAGTACAGTTATTGTGCGTCTGGTGATGAAAACCAGCAAAAACAAGCAGGTCATTCATAAGAAAACTGTCATGCATAGTGTGGAAACCAAAACACAGATTGTTTGATAAAAGCTTTTTAATAGTACAACAGATAAAGGTATCCAAAACCCAGTCCGATAGCATCAATAAGAAAACAAGCTGTAGGTCAAGAGATGAATTTAACACAGTCGAAGAACACTGCAGGGCATCACCACTACAGGAAATGGACCTGACATGAAAAATTAAATTTGGAACATATTCAGAACTTCAAAACAAGGATCTATAATGGAACTTTCCATCACTCGACAAATGAGCCTTATGATACACCTACAATTGACTTAAGAAATATCTTGCCATCATTTTCTGTTGTATATCTGGGGTGGGTTGTTGGGATAAGGCACCAAACAAACATGTTTGGCCATTGTACTATAGCTCCCAATTTCACTCACTCATATTTATTTGCTGAACCATTTAATCCTATCAAGGTTGCAGGAGGGCTGGAACCTAGCTCAGTTGGCATAAACACAACCATTCACACACACACACACACACACACATACAGACACACACCTCGAAGCAATTTAGAACAATCTATACATCTCCCATTTTGTGCTAGATCATTCTCAGCAGGCCCGAGTGAATTACTTATGTCAGTATCATTCAGAGTCTATGTGCATAGTTTTGCTTTGTTATGATGTCATCATGTACAAATCTCACAGAAAGAAATTTAACAGAAATTGAATTCCTATTCGCTTCGTGCTAGCGAAACATGCATAAGCGCCAGCCTGATGAGCCATTAGACTCTGGCGTAACAGACTTTATCTACCACTACGTACATCACTAGGCTCTTAAAACACTGATAAGACTCTAGCCCCACCCCTCTGTGCATCTGTGTATACTAACAAAGACAGCCTTTAAGCTGTTTTTAAGCTGAGGTTACACCAAACTACTTTTTGGAAAGGAATCATTTGTTATTATTCATTAATTTTCTTAAATTTACCCTAAATAGGGTTGCAAGGAGGCTGCCGGCCATCTCAAATGATTCTGAGCAAGGGGATTACACTCTGGACTGCTCGCCAGGCCATCATAATACCAACACTCACACACACACACACACCTAGGGAACTTAGTAACAGCCACTTAGCCTGTGCATATTTTTTGGACTGTGGGAAAAAACCCCACTCAAGCACAGGGAGAACATGTACGCTCCAAACAGAAACGCCCAGGCAGGGAATTGAACCCGGGTCTTTTTGCTGTGAGGCAGAGATGCTAACCACTACGCCATTGTATTGCCTATTATTATTATTATCAGTTCATCAGTTCATTTTCTGTACCCGCTTAATCCTAATTTGGGTCACGGGGAGGCTGGTGCCCATCCCAGCCAACTTCGGGCGAGGGCAGAGTACACCCTGCACAGCTCGCCAGGCCATCGCAGGGCGGAAACACACTGACGGCTTTGCAGCCTACTCTTGTCGAAAGTCAGCAATGGTTCTTTTACATGCCTCACACCATAGACAGTGAGAGACATGGCCGGCCTTTGATAACCCAGTTAGCTCCACTGGGGGGGGGGGCGGGGGGGGGGGGGGCAGTGACAACCTTGAGCAGAGTGGGACTCGAACCCCCAACCTTTGGATCAGCGATCCAGCGCCCTATACCACTAGACCACCACTGCCCCTTATTATTATTATTATTATTGTTGTTGTTGTTGTTGTTGTTGTTGTTATCATCAATAAATTAAGCTTAATGAATGCAACAATGATTAAAAACTATATTATGAATCGGATAATATGGTGATGCAGCAGTTAGCATATTCTCCACACAGCAAGAAGGTTGTGGGTTCAAGTCCTGGACTTGGTGAAGTTGTTTCTGTGTGGAGTTCATATGATCCTGCTGTACTTGCATAGGTTTCCTCCAGGTACTCCTGTTTTCTCCATACCGCCAAAAACATGAACATTAGGCTAATTGGCTGTTCCAGATTGCCCCTAAGTGTACGTAGTATTTGTGAATGATTGCGTGTGTTGTCCTGCGATAGTCTTGAGAATCATTCAGGCCTTCACCCAGCGTTGGCTGAGATAGAAGCCAGCTGTTTCTTTCTTTTTTTTTTCTTTTTTCAAATTGAAGTTGCATCAAGTCTCAACAGGAAAAAATGACATGCCGTTCCTCCCCAATAAGGATCACTGTGTGTCTTTTGCCTGCAGGATGTTTGTCAAGAGAATTTTGGAGGGAGAACAGCACTGACAAATATTAATATATCTGTGAGTGAAGAAGAATGCACTTAGAGTGGTGCAACAACTAACAGAGTCTTGCAGCATTTCACTTGCTTGTGGATGAGAACAGCGCGTGTTTCTGCACGAAAGCTGCCTTCAGCACTGCAGCAAGGACAACAACAGATGAGGCATTAATTAGTATTCCACCTTATACTACTGCAAAAAGAGAGCATTTTTCCAATGCATATCTGCTTAAGCGATTTTTAAGCAATATTATACCCATTCAGGATTCAGCGCATCCAAACTCACGCCAGTTAATTATTTTTGAAGTGCATTTTTCATAGAGGACACAGTGTTTTTTTTTTCCTTGTCAACAGATTGTTATCACGAAGTCATGACATGACAGACAGCACTGAGGCTCAAACAATGCTTTATTGTAGTTCATAAAAAAATTCCACTTGTTTCTCCAGTGAACCTATTGAAAGAAAGCCAAAGAAAACTGCAGAGTAGAGAAATAGGTGGAAATTTTTTTCTCTGTTTATTTTTTTTGTCTGTTAATTATAACCACAGACCCTTTATAGAACACACAGTGCTAATGTCTACAGATATCAATTATTGCGCAAATAAAATTAAAACATTTACAATCACACACCATTTGTACTGTGCTTCTCATAGTGGGGCGTGTCCCCCTTGGGGGATGCGGTATGATGCCAGGGGATGCGCGGTGTGATGCTGGGGGGAACGCATATGACCCTGAGGAACATGCTTTTCTGGAATAGTGTACGAGAATTAAGTGTAATTGCACCTCCACTCCAGTAGCTGGCAGTGGCGCTCTCATTGTGGCGCTATGGTGTAGCAATTTTTTGCACGAGCAAACGATATGAAGTGTAGTAAACAACCCTTCAAGAAACAACATGGAAAAAAACCCAAAACAACAAACAAGAGAAAGGTGGAGAGAGGCGAAGATATTAAGACATAAATAAGTTGAATGAATTTAAATAAGGATGTATTTTTTTATTTCAGGCACATTGGTGCACTTTAAATCTTTTCTATTACAGATTTAAAAATTGTTAATGAAGTTTTTCTTTATTGTAAGTTGAACTATATTTCTTTTTTTGTTTGTTTTTAATGTTAATAAAGATACAATGTTATGCAGAGGTGTACTAATAACAATTTTATAGACAAATAATACTTTTATAGTTGTTCGGTGGTGGGTAGGCGGGAAATGGTTTTTTTCTTCCTAGAGGGGGCGCTACAGAAAATAATTGAGAAGCACTGTATTCGTATGATGCTCTAAATCTGTACTGTTGTATTTAGTGTATAAAGACAAAACACAGATACTGTATTCACTTGGGAAGAAAAAGTTATTAAGGGACCTATCAGACGAGGTTCTGGCAGGAGACACACTGGACAACTTGTCAGGCCATGACAGAGCACCTCAGACATTTCAAATACAAAACAAAAAGGAAAAGAAAAGTAATGTTACAGAGAATCTAATTATTTTTTTCACCATGAAACTTCATTTAATGCAGTTTTTAATTCATGTTTTATACATAATTAATAAAAAAACACAATTTTTAATGAAATACTATCATGAAATGTCTTTTATCCACACACACACACACACACACACACACTCACGCACACACACACATATATATATATATATATATATATATATATATATATATATATATATATATACAGGGATCCCTCACTTTCTGCGGTTAATTGGGACTGAGATCGCCCCACGACCACGGAATTCCGTGAAGTAAGATCAACCCCCCTGACTGACATATACGTACATGTATATGTGTATATACTACCAATAAATACATATTCAATGCTATAAATGCTTATAATAACAATTAAACATTCAAAAATAATGCATAAGATGAAAATAAAATAGAAATACACTCACACAGATGCGCACTCACACATAAAAATGTAAGTACTTTTGATGGGGGGGGGTTTCGGGTTATTTTTTGTTTTTGTTTGTTTAGTTGGTTGTTGTTTTTTTGCATAATTGGCCTTGTTTTGCAGCATTTTCCTTAACATTCCCTCTATTCTTCCTTAATTTCCTTATTTTTTAATTCGATGAACATCTAAAAAAAGCACGATGTACTGAAGCCGCATGGATTGAATTAAAAAATAAGGAAATTAGGAATAAGGAAACTTCGTGCTTCAATTCATGCGGCTTCAGTGCATTGCGTTTTTTTTAAATATTCATCAAAAAAAAAATCCAGGTTATGAAAAACATTTTCCAAAATTTTTTGTCTCGTATACGAAACAAGTTCTCCTTACGAAATGTGCCAAACGCGCCATTCAAACATTCAAACAATGCACGAGCACAATGCACGAGCTGCTTTCCCATTGACTATCTTCCAACATCCCCCTCTGGCCTCAAATTGGCTAGGAGGGATGAGGCAGATCCCTCTCATTGGCTATTATGGAGCTGTATCTCCCATAACGCTTTTCGTGTAAAGGACAGAGTTACTGTTGTTTCATGAGTTTTTTTGACTCAGGCTTTTAACCTTCCATAAACATTTATAAGATTATAACTCTGCTAAGAAGACATGGTCAACACACACACCCACACACACACACACACACACACACACACGCATGTGATTTCCGGTGCGAGTGAAAAGAAGAAGTGGGCTTGTGGCATGTGGTTGAGTGATATCGCAAAGGAATATGGCCAAACCCGTCTACCATTGGTACGATATTGAAGCAGAAGGAGGTCTTAAACGGTATACTTTTGTAATTTTTAAAGGGTTTAGGGGGTAGTATTGGGGGCCTTGGAACAAATCACGCGTTTTACATGTAAAATGCGGTTCAATTTACGAAAAATCCAGGTTAAGAAAAAGGCTCTCCCACTGAAACACCACTTGTCTGCCTCACGTGTCGAACAGATTTACTCTCCTTGGTGAGATACTTAATGAAAAACCTGAAAGGGCTCTGGTTACTGGAGCTCCATTTTAAGGCACGTGAAATTAGCTAGTCGATTAGGGGCACCAAAGGCGCTTGTTAGGTGTATCCCGGGAGCTAGAGCGCCAGATATAGCATTTTATTTTAGGTTATTAAATGAGCGCAGGTTCTCAAAGATAGTGACACATTCTGGAGTTAATGATATACACCTTCGTCAGTCAGATGTTAGTAAGAGTAATTTTATAGAGATGTGGAAATTAGTGAAGGTAATGCCTGATGTTGTAATACACTCTGGTCTCCTCCCTGCACGACATGGTAAAGTAGCTTACAGCAGGATATGGTCACTGAACTTCTGGATGCCCACGTGGTGTTCCGAAAAATGAAGTGAGTCTTATAGATATTTGGAGTACTTTTGAGGGTAAACCTGGCCTGAAAGGGAGGGACGGTATCCATCCCACTCAGGAAGGTGCTGCTCTCATTTCTCACAGCATAGCACAGTCTAAGAACAGGGTTATTCACTCATGTACTATTCAGAGCCAAGGCCAGACAGCAGACAAACAGGCTAATCCGAACGTCTACCAGCTGCGCAGAGTTGTCACTCAATGTCAGGATCAATGCTATAGAGACTGTGTTTGCTTCTTTAACTAAAATAAATAAGTAAAAACTCTCAGGGGGTTAGTTTTAATAATCTTGGTAACATAAATTTAAATCATACTGAACTACAGCCTGCACCTTTCATCTAAAGATAGTGTTTTTAAATGTTAGATCTCTTGCAGCTACAGAGCTTATTGTTAATGAAATCATTACTGATCAGGATATAATATATGTATATGTATATATATATATATATATATATATATATATATATATATATATATATACATATATATATATATATATATATATATATATATATATATAGTAATGACTTTATTGACTCACTCTATTTAAGTATATATGCTTGGAGGTAACCGAAAGCAACCGATCAACTATGGGTGTCAAGGCACTGTCAAAAGATTTAAAGTATAAAGTTGTGGTTGTGCTAATCTAAGTCTGTCTGTCTTCCTTTCGGCTTTTTCCCTTTTCCTCGGGAGTCGCCACAGCGAATCATCTGATTCGCACATTTGATTTGGCAGAGGTTTTTACATCGGATGCCCTTCCTGTCACAACCCTTTTTAGCAAGGGACAGAAACACACTGACGACTTTGCAGCTACTCTTTACGAAAGTCAGCAATGGTTCTTTTACATGCCTCTCACCATAGACAGTGAGAGACATGGCCAGCCTTTGATAACCCAGTTAGCTGCACTGGGGGGGGACAGTGACAACCCTGTGGAGAGTTGGACTCGAACCCCCAACCTTTGGATCAGCGATCCAGCGCCCTATACCACTAGACCACCACTGCCCCGGTTGTGCTAATCTATTTATCGCTGAAAAAGGTAGGTTTTTAGCCATCGTTTTAAGACACCCAGTGAGTCAGCTGTCCAGACATCCAGAGGAAGTCCACTCCACAATTGTGGAGCCAGAACAGAGACGAGTCCAGATGCATTTTCCCTTGGGAGAAGGAGGGATCACACTAGTAGTGCTAGAGGATGTGAAAGAACACGGTATAATGCGGCGTGTGATTAATGCTTTAAGTTGTTATGTATGGAATTTAGAATAGGAAAAGTGCCCTGTGAATCCAGAAAAACACGACAAACCACAACATACAATATATACACTTTAATAATATGAACAAAATAAGACAAAATAATAACTTACAATTTAGACCTAACCAAAATACAAATAGAACAAGGGTCACAAAATAAGGATAGTCACCAAGCAGCTACAGTATGGTAAATTTAGAGACGGCGTGAGCACTGGCGGTCGAAAGCTTGGAATCCCGCGTATCGAAAAAAACAAATGATGAAAATCCTCGCATTGGCTGTGGATGAAAGCGGATGATGGACTTGGGTGATGAAGTCTTGAATGACAAAACTTGAATCATACGCCTAGATGATTCCGTTTGGATGATTCCCCCTTAGATGACTCCCGCGAGCCGGTCGGCAACGGGTCCTTGTATAGATTCTCTAAAGTTCGGGAAAGTTACTTTTTCTCAAATGTTCGAATCACCTGACCCGTCACAGGGCGCATGCGCAACTAGGTCCATCTCAAAGTTTCCCTAATATGCTGGAAAGTTCCAAACCCAATTAGACCATGAAGGCAAAACAACTGTGACCCAAAACAGCTGAGTAATACCATGCGCCATCATTTACAGCACACCAACTGAATATTGTATAATTACATACAACGTTTATACATTCATTATATTTACATTTACATTTATACATTTATTTATATGCCCATAACAAAGTACTACTTGGATACTTCCTGTATCAATCCGTCCAAATTTGGAGAGGTCTCCAAGAGGCCTAATGGCAACTGTGTCCATGTGACAGAGAGATCACAACTGTTCCACAAATGTGGCTTGTATGAGAAGGTTGTAGGAAAAAAAACACTCCTTAAAAAATGCCACATCATATCCATCAATTAAGATTTGCAAAAACACACATTGAAGATTCTGAGGCTAACCAGAAAGACTCCTTTGGCCTTAACGCCAAGTGGTTATATCTGGGAGAGCAAATACAGCTTACCATTCAAAGAACACCATATTTACAGTGAAGTATGGAGGTGGTAGCATCCCGTTGTGAGGGTGTTTCTCTGCAGCAGGGAACGGGGCATTTGTCAACATAGAGGGAAAAATAGATCGGACAAAACAGCTTCAAATTATTGAAGAAAACCTGCTGCCCTCTGCCAGAAGGTTATCAATGGAAAGAAGGTTCACCTTCCAAAATTACAATGATGCACACAGCAAAATTGAGCACACAGCGGCTTATAATTTCGTGGCCCAGTTGGATCCCATAAAATGTTGAGATGTGCAGTGATAGATTTTTGCAAGAATTTTTGGACGAATTTAAAAAGAATTTTCGCAAGTCTAAAGTGAAAGGCTTTCACCTGCCAGAGCCTGTTTACACTTGTCCATGAAGACAACAATTCCGAGGTCTTAAGTAGGGAATAAATATCATAGAATCATTGCACAATATTAAGAGAGTACAATTTAAAGTTTTCCTTGAATGTTATGATTTCGGATTACCTGCTAGGTAACTTCATGAGCCTATAATTTCTCACAGCCCGAGTCCGTCCCTGGTGTTGTAGATGTGAATCATGTATTATCAGGACATTCAAGTTCATTGTGTAAGCAAGGTGTGAGTTGCATAAACATTTTACATTTGTTTATCTGCGCAAAGTCTCTCCTACACAACCAACCAAATTTATAGAAAAGTTCTAGCATGATTCGGCTCACATAACCAAACACGGGGCCTTCCAACAGAATTTAGAATTAACACAAAACTTTAAATAAGAATCAAATGTGATGTGTGTGTGTGTGTGTGTGTGTGTGTGTGTGTGTGTGTGTGTGTGCAAATGGATGTGCATGAGTGTGTATTGTACCTTGTATGGATGTGAAAATCATAGTAATTTATTTCTTATTTTCATGCCAACATTCAAAGGCAAGAGAAACACGTACAGACATGAGGAAAGTAAACACATTCACAATCAAGCCCTGACAAGAGATGCATATAAAAATACTGGGGTTGTTTTTTATCTTTTCCAGGTTAAGGGATGTGCTGAGGCTGAACATGTTATTTGTGGCCAAAAGATATTTTAATAAAGGTAAATAATAAACTATAGTTCACTAAACGGTCCTTAGATACTTTTATATTTACCTTGTTATTTACTCTAAAGACTCATAGAAATGCCTCATTGGCTTCAGATTCAAAATGTACTTCTATATTTCTCACTAAATCCTGTTACTTATATAAATATTCACATTATGTAATGGTATTCCCTCTTTCTAATGCATCCATAACACCCATATGCAGATACTGTATTTGTTTATAAGAATTTTGAAATTAAACCAGAGTATTTACTGCCATCTACTGAATATACGATGACATCACTTTACATATATATTGGTTTAGAAACAGTGGCAGGAAAAGACAGGAGGCAGAGCTGGAGGTAGCAGAGATGAAAATGTTGAGGTTCTCTCTGGGAGTAACGAGGATGGATAGGATCAGAAATGAGGACATCAGAGGGACAGCACATGTAAGATGTTTTGGAGACAAAGTCAGAGAGGCTAGATTGAGATGGTTTGGACATGTACAGAGGAGGGATAGTGAGTATATTGGCAGTAGTATGTTGAGGTTGGAACTACCAGGCAGAAGGCCGACAGGAAGACCAAAGAAGAGATTTATGGATGTGGTAAAGGAAGACATGAAGGTCGTTGGAGTCAAAAAAGAAGATGCAGAGGACAGGGTGAGATGGAGACGGATGATTTGCTGTGCTGTGGCGACCCCTGAAGGGAGCAGCTGAAAGGAAAAGAAGAAAGAAGAAGAAGATCACTTTACATATATACTGCTTTTTTTTTAATCGCAGCATATTCTTTCATTCTTTTGCTGATTCACTTAATCCTACCTGGGTAGCGTGGAGTCTGCAGCCTATCTTGGCCAAGCTTAGATAAAGTCGAACACCCTGACAGCTCATCAGTCCTCTGTACTGTACATCCAAAACCATTCATAACTAAAGGTAAATTTAAAACAGCCAATTATCATAATGTGCATGTTTTTGTCTGTGCAAGAAAACCAGAGTACCCAGAGGAGACCCAATCACAGGGAGAACATGCAAACTTCACACAGAAATGCCCTCACTGAACCTTGGACTCGTACCCAGGACCTTAATGCAACACTCAAAATAAATAAATAAATAAATAAAATAAATAAATAAATTTCTGAACATGTTTTTATCTTGGTAGCTAAATTCCAGCTCAACAAATCATGTACGCTCAATCCGTTTTAATCGTTATTTATACTTTGTTCAAATAATATGATTATTATTGTTGAAATACAGTAATAATATTATTATTTGAACAATGTATATATTGTCTAGGTGCAACATGATTAAGTTATGTTATGATTTTATGCTTAATAAGCAAGTTTATATTTTTTTAGTCTAATAAAATTCAATCTAATTTAGTGTACATTGGTGAAACATGTTGGTTAAACAAAATTCCACCTTGTTGTATGAATTACTACAGGACAGGATTAGTCTGTTGAGCTTCTGTCAGTCTTATTGAATGAACTAAATCAATCTCCTTGGCTCAATATTGTTGTGTTTGTTGCACGTTCACGCATCCAATGATAAAAATACCAAAACACAAATCAGTTACCAATGCTGCATTTTTATTCAACATTTTGTAATAACACAGATGCTAAATTCTACACTTTCAGCTCCCCTTTAACCATCTCATGCTAAATTGATCAAAAACATTATCTGTCCATCAGCACTTCTACTTTCTCAACTTCAACTTTACTTTACCAAAAATGAAACAAATCCCTGAATAAAGTGGACGTGTATTGTTGATGCAAGTTTTGTTTTGATTCAGCAATCATGGACCTCATTTACAATTAAAATTGTGCATGTGGCATACTATCAAGTCTCCCTATCTCCCCGTGAGGGTTTTTTTTATGGGGGGGGGGGGGGGGGGGGGGTACAAAAACACCATACTTTGGGAGGAAACCGGAATATCTGGAACCTGTCGGAAACTCACACATGCATAAGATCATGCATACTCCACACCAAAAGGCCTTTGTCAAACCTGTGGGACTGGAACCCAGGACCTTCTGTGAGACAGATGTTCTAACCACTGCATGCATGCATACATACGTGTGTGTGTGTGTGTGTGTGTGTGTGTATATGAAATCCATTCTGGACAGTGATCTGGTATGGTTTTTGACTCGTCTGAAAAACATCACAGTGCCACTACCAATATGGCGGCGACGTCATACCATACGAATTGTTAATGTGGCGTCTAATAATGTATTATTATGTCACGTCGATGTTGATGTGGTGTCACCCAGAATTATTTCCCCTATGATAAGCAAGAATCTGACCAGAAGTACTTAATGAAAAGAGTCAAAACGAATCTGACAGCTTTGGATTCACACTGACATGTAACCTTAACTTGTCCAGCAAGGAGCGCTAAAGACTAAAGTTCCACGAGACATTACGACTTCATGCCCCACCCCCGGGTTATGATTGGTTATAAGAGGAAGACAGCTCTGGATAGTGAACTATTGGCAAATGTGATTGGTTGAGCCCCGACGGGTTTACTCAGCGCTTGATAACAAACTGGCAAGCCAGAAAAACAGAAAGCTCGTTATTAAAGAAGGAAAACGAAACGCAGTTATTAAGTAAACAAATCTCAATGTAAATAACGTGGCGGTTGAATATCTACGACCGGGACATATTTGGTGAGGTAAGTTGTTTAATATTCACCGGAGACTATGAAAGTCTATGATAAGTACCACGTAACACACTGTTTATCCGGCATCAGTGCTAGCTGGCTAACGAGCTAGCATTCTTCATTGGATTAGCCTGGTTTTGCGGCGTTGCTAGGTAGCGCTGCACTCCAATTCAATTAAATAATCATTAATATAATCATAATCTGATACTGCAGTCACATTTCAGTTTGTACCAAAACACAGGTTACTGAATTGCATGGAACACCAAGGCTGGGTCGACAGGTTTCCTTGCAACACCTTGATTTTTATTTCTTTTCCTCAGTGCTGTAGGTTTGCTGGGATCTTCGTAATGCTTCATGGCCTAATTGTGTCTGAGATTTAACTACCGGACTGATGGCGACATATATGACTCTAGAATACTTAAGATAAATGACCACTTGATGGTCGACTGTGTGACTGCAAGGTGTCCAGGTCCTGCGCCCAAATCATTGCCCCTCCCCCATTGTGTTTGGCGGTTTGTTTGAAGTTGCGCGTGCGCAAACATCACACTGTGTATTATTTACATTTCACTTACAGTCATAGTATTTAGCAGACGACTTTATCCAGAGTGGCCTATGTATGTATTTAAATTTAACTGAGTCCTGAATCACTACTTGTTCAAACAAATTACAACTGCTCCTTAAATGTGTACTTGTGTTTTTTTTTTTTTTTTGGTTTGTTTGGCTTTTTTGGGGGGGGTTGCATAAAAATAGAACAAATTATCTAACAATGTATTTTATTCCAAGCCATATAGAATTTTAGTGGTTTGGGTGCTTCGATCATGATCAGGAGGTTGTGTGTTCAAATCCCAGTTAGACTCCCACTGTGCTAAGACCCTTGGGCATGGGCAAGGTCTTAACCATAAGTGTGCCACTGTTCACCCAGCAGTATAAATGGATACCAGTAAAATATACTGGGAAGGTAACCTGCAATGGACCAGCATCCCATCCAAGTGGAGTTGAACTCCTGGTAGCTTCATGCTGTGGAAACCAGGAATGAGCAGGCCTGATGAATCACTAGGCTCGGGTGTAAAAAGCCCAACTGACTTTACCTTTTTCCATAGATGAGTAGAATTTGGTTCCACTGTTATCCAATATAAACAAAAGTATGACATGTCGAAGAGTGACTATGGACACAATCTGAAAGTTTAAGAAATTAGATGCTATGGGACAGACAACCTCAATCATACTGACTAAGTATCACAATAGACTGAATGTTCACATATTAAAGAAACCTGGGCATTTATTTTTAATAACAATTTTAGAATTTCTGCTCAAGCTTGTTGTCGGCTTTCTGCACATTGTGGTACAGGGATCCATCACTTTCCATGGTTAATGGGGACCGAAACCCTGACCGCTGATTTCAGTGAAGTAGGATTGACACCCCCCCCCCACTCTGACGTATACGTACATGTATGTGTCTATAATATGAATAAATACATATTCAATGCTATAAATGCTTATAATAACAATTAAATATTCAAAAAGAATGCATAAGATCTAAATAAAATGTGAGGCGCTCCGCCGAATGTAGGCGCTTGTAGCACGGACTACTTTCGAGAAAATCGCCAAAAAAGTAACTGGTCATTTTTTTTTTTTTTTTTTTTTTTTTTTTTTTATCAAAATTCGGCTTTTTGCATAAACCATTAAAACAAGTATTCAACTATCACTTGCTGAAGTGAAATCGACTAAAACTCACTAAAAATGTCTTATTTCCATTTTTCTGACGAGTACCCTCATGAAACTAGATAAAAACAGTAGCAAGCTTACCGGTTTTCTTTGCAATTATTCACCGAGTTCGGTACAAGAGACACTATAATCCATACACCAGAAGAACGGTCGTGACGTTGTCTCTCCATTTTGGATACTGTTTTATTATTAAAATCCTGTTTCAGTCAATAAAATAAAGGTTACAACGACGATATGCACGTAAACAATGCAGGCTAGTCGCTAAGGAAAGATCTGAAACGAGCACCCTGATTGGTGAACTCGGTCGCATGCTCACACTGCACATGCTCAATGCCCATCACACGTTAACTTCCTGTTTACTTCCTGACTCTAGTATACCACATGTGGAACTTATCTCCAACTTTCTCTTCAATAACAGTAAGTTTTTTTTTTTTTTTTTTTTTTAAATAAGATTGTGAATACAAATAATTTCTGGAAAAGGAGAGTGAAATGTCATCTGTGATATCTAGCAGCATTAGTATAGATGTTAAATTCCACGCTGGAATTCGGCTTTGAAGATTATCTCTCTCTCTATCTGTCTGTCTCTTTGTCTCTCACACACACACACACACACACAGTGTGTGCAAACGGTTAAATGAGCAGCATCCAGATGAACTATTGCAATTTGAATGGAAGAAAATACAGTATATGAAGTGAGTGGGGCAAATGATTGCAGATGTACAAATGAGCACTCACTTCTTACAGTGCGTGCGTGCGTGTGAGATACCTCGGGTCTGCTGGAATATTAAGAGATGATTCCATTGCAATTCAGTCAATGAAAATCCCATATGCTCAGTATTATGTATTTTAAGTATTTTTCTCTGCATGCAAAATTTGATCATGGAATTCTTCTGATCATTTGATTTGTGTGTAATCTTGTAATAATGCTGGATCATGGGTTGTTTAATTTTGTATGAAAATTGGTCAAGTCCCTAAAAATACTTAATGTTTCATCCCTTTTACATATAAACAAACTGATGATGATGCCAGCTGTGTTGATGAAGACTTTGATGTTGATATCTGTTAATAAAAGTGTGATGACTGGTGTTTGTGAAGATGTGATTTTTATCTGCTGAGCAGGATATAGATGATGATAATGCTGAGGGCAGAGTTGATGAAGCTTACTTGTATAAAGAGATCAGAGAGTTTTGGTAGATGGTTATCATATATATATATATATATATATATATATATATATATATATATATTTTTTTTTTTTTTTTCTTCTTAATTTCAGTGTGATTGATTGAGGCCGAAAGTGGTTTTTTTTTTTTTGTTTTTTTTTTCAATCAGTATCATTTGAAGGCATTTGTACCTTTTTATATAATGATCAAAAAGATACATACTGATCTTATTGGAATAAACACAAGTGAAAAAAAAAGTCGGTTTTTTATTAATTTTTGGGGGGTTACCACGGTGACTGATTGGTTTTTAAAAGGGTGTGTCAGATTAAAATGAGGATGATTTCTCTTATCTCTTCATAAAACTCTTCCTATACATATTTTCTAAAAGTTTATATGGCTGAGGTGCATAAAAATGTTTGGTTGCTAAGGACTAATGATCTTGGAAGAAGTGCAATCTTTGTGCTCATCTTTCTCTAAAACGTCTTTTGAAATTTTTAGTTGGATGCTGACACAAGAAATGGCATAGCTCGCTCAGTTTTCAAGGTGTTGACAAACTTTTTGCTGCATTTGACAGCTTTGGGCCTCCTCTATCTGTCTTCCTTTCAGCTTTTTCCCCTTTACTCGGGAGTCGCCACAGTGTCGGATTCCTTCCTGTCACAACGCATTTAGCAAGGGACAGAAACACACTGACGGCTTTGCAGCTACTCTTTACGAAAGTCAGCAATGGTTCTTTTACATGCCTCTCACTATAGACCGTGAGAGACATGGCCCGCCTTTGATAACTCGGTTAGCTGCTCTGGGGGGGACAGTGACAACCTTGTGGAGAGTGGGACTCGAACCCCCAACCTTTGGATCAGTGATCCAGCGCCCTATACCACTAGACCACCACTGCCCACTTTGGGCCTCCTCGATCTGACTATGTAAAAATCTCATGTTTCATTTTTGGACCCAAGAGCCTACTTTCGGTGGAGTGGCTCACAAATATACAAACGCGCGCACACTCAGATGTGCACCTTACATAAGTGTAATTTTTGTTGAGTTGTTTGTTTTTGTTTGTGTGGTGGTGGGGTTTTTTTTTTTTTTTTTTTGGCATAATTGGCCTTGTTTTGTGGTATTTTCCTTAACTTCCCCCTATTTTTCCTTAATTTCCTTATTTTTCAATGAATTTTTTTTTTTTTTTTGAAAAACCCGCGATGCACTAAAGCCGCAGAAACTGAAGCACGAAGTAGCAAGGGATCACTGTATTACATTTAAGCTGCACTGGGGGGGACAGTGACAACCTGTGGTGAGTGGGGCTTAAACCGCCAACCTTAGGATCAGTGATCCAGCACCCTTTACCACTAGACCACCACTGCCGTACGGCACCCATATGTGGGCACGTAATGGTATTTTTTTTCACTTTTTCTGGATTCTGTGGGTTGCAGGTTTAAACCACAATTCCAGCATTTGCTGCTCACCTATACAGACCAGTGAATATCACACCAACTCACCCAGTAGGAGTTTCACTCGCATCTGCAAAGTGGGCGAGTGTCCGTTTACCACACTGCATTTGCTTTTAGTTATAGAGATGGACACACTTGCTGATGATCAAGTGCATTCGATCAGAAATATGTTCCTGCTAAGGCCTATAAAAAAAAATCTGTGTTTCCCCTAATAGGCTCAAAAAAAAATAGGGTCGGTAGGTTGGCATTTTTATTTCTTTGATTTTTTTTTTTTTTTTTCTTGCAATCATATGTTGTACCCCAAATACCATGAATTAATTTTTGTCAGAACTCTCGTGTCCAAGAACATAATTATTTTATATTTGTAGATGTGAACAATAAGCTGCTCTAGTCAAACTCTCAAGTAAAAATTTATATACAAGAAAACATCATTCAACTTAAATCCTCTTAAATAAACAGCAGATGCTACGAGCACAGTCATGGTAATGTCCTTTAAAGTGACCCAAATCTTCAGACAGCTCCTTCTGCTCTGCTGCCCCTTGTAGAATCATGCCAGTGCAGACCGTGTCTCACTTCTCCCTTCACTGTGTGTTGTGTAGATCAGTCTGTACTTCTTTAAGCTGCTGTACTAATAATATTAGCGCCTGTGCCTGGAATGCTATGCTCTTGTATATAAACGTTGGGATGAATCCTATTTTACAAAAAGAACACTTACCAGTGAAAAGCAGTTTCTTTGAGACAGTCTGCACGGTTTTCACAGCCAACAGCACAAGAAAAACCAACTACAGGGATCACTCATTTCCCATGGTCAATTAAGACTGAGACCCCCGCGACCGCCGAATTCCGCAAAGCAGGATCGTCCCCCCCCCCAACTGACGTATATGTACATATATATGTGTATATAATATCAATGAATACATATTCAATGCTATAAAGGCTTATAAGAACAATAAAATATTTAAAAATAATGCATAAGATGTAAATAAAATATAAATACACACACAGATGCGTGCACACACTCCGATGCACACCTCACATAAAAATGTAAGTAGTTTTGTTGGGGGTGGTGGTGGGCGGTGTTTTTGTTCATTTGGGTTTTTTTTTTTTTTTTTTGCATAATTGGTCTTGTTTTTTCAAAATTTTCCTTAATTTTTTTTTTTTTACCTATTCTTCCTTAATTTCCTCTTTTTTTTTTTTTTTTTTTTTTTTTTAATTCAATGAATATTAAAAAAAAAAAAAGCACTGAAGCCGCATGAATTGTAGCAAGGAATCTTTGTATTTAAACACAGAAATAGCATGACTCCACAACAAAAACCTATCATCTCCAAGGTTTATTTATTTATTTACTTTGACCAGAAGTTGAAGCCAGTTACCCACGAGAGAGGGGCGTACTGCACAGTGTAGATTACGCTCCACGTTGGTTAAAACGAAATAGCCAGTGGAATGTAGTGCTGCAACTGGCCGCACACAGAAATGCATTCTCATTGTCTGTATTTGCAAGTGACAACTAAATACAAAACACTCATGCTGACTCCGTAGGTCAGTGTCATGTAAACAAAATAATTAGCTGGTGGGCGCATCGAGACAAAAAGTCTGATCAATCAACAAAACTAACAGGTTGAAAGGTTTTCTTAATTATTTCATTTTTTCCCACGTGTCCAAAAAAAAAAAAAACCTTTTGGGTCGGCACAATTTTGCCGGGTCGGTCAGGTTTGTGGAAATACAGCATTTTGATTTTTAAATTTATAATTAAATTTAATGCGTTGAGGGACTGTGGTGTTCATGGATGTGCGATCAATGGTGTCGCATTAAGGGTGTGTTATCTTCACATATGCTTCACTTTAGTGTTAGTTCTATGCCAGGCTTTGTACATGATACAACCTGCCTGAACCTGTTTTTTTTTAATGCCTGACAGAGCGGAAGAATGGTAGTACCGGACAGTGGAAGTGGTGCTCAGCAGGCAGACGGCAGTGGGGTGCCGCAGTTTGAAGATGAGCAGGATGGAGTGGAGCTCGAGGAGGTTCGCAAGTTGCGTGAACTCGTGCGGCGCCTTGAAGTACAGAATGAAAGTCTTCGCAAGCGGGGGACCATGCAGCAACATCACCCTGGCGTGAACGCTAACAAGAGAACACTGTGTGAGGACACTGGCACTGGCTCATGTCCAGACTCCCAGACTTTGTCGCCTCCTCGGGGCAGTGTTAGTGAGGACATGTCTTTGCTTTCTGAAGCTGCAATTCAGGAGGATGAAGAAGAGATGGAACAGCACAGCCCAGTTTTTAATCTTCCTTATGCTGCTGCAACAGTGATGACTCAAGAGCACATACAAAGTCTTTCTTCCCCTGATAGCTGTGATTCACAGCCTATTGGAGAGAGGGATTCAGGCGTGGACCAGTCCGCTCTGGACGAGGTGGATGTGCTCAACTTGGACAGCTGTGCTGATATCGAGGACGAAGACTGCTGGTATGTTTTCCTTTTTTAAATTTTATTTATTTAGTTATTTTAAACGAAATCCAGTAATTTGACCCTTTTTTCCAGATGCATCTTTTTGACACGGTTGTTTAAGAAATGAGAAGGTACTCACTCCATCAGTTAAGGTTAAACGCATGTAACCAGTTGAAACATGAATTACTGCATTAATTATACAATGTAAATTTCCTGTCCATTTGCGTGTTTAAATTCAGATAGTGACTTTTTTAATGTGAGGGCAGTGTACATGCGAGTAACCCTTTTGTCAGTGTGCATTAAATAACATGGTAAAAGAAATAGCGGAAGGTGACCTTTCAAATTGGCAGGCACTGGATAATGGATGCGAGAAGCTGTAACCTGATTTTGAGTGGTTGTTATAGCACTGAACATGCTAAGCTATTGTTTTTTACTGTAAGTTATAGCCCCGCCTCCAAAGTTTGAGAATTTTAAGCAGGAATTTGCTTGTAATTCAACAATAAATGATACAGAAACCAAGTGAGACTTGTGATGTATTCAGGTCTTATTTTTGCAGTTTCACTCTGTGATCATCAGCAGTGTCTTGTTTTTAGCATTGATGTTGAAAGCATTTGCTCTTTCTGACAGTGACTTTTAATTCATTCTTTCTGCCTATTTTCACATCAGAGACTAGGGAAATTGACTAGTTTGCATTAAGCCACTCCTGTCAGACCCAAGCTTTAATCTTGCTGCTTTTATTTCAGCGTCGAAGTGAAAGTGGTGGTGTTTGTCTGTTGCTTAGCTTTTAACCCCCGTGGCTTTTAAAGTAATATGTATGTGGCTGTTATGTAACGACATGCTTAAAACTCCATGAAAGTGAACAAGAGCCTCTACTTATTGCTTGTGTGTTTCTTTCCAGTCTCTTAATTCCTGTTATATTTTGACTGATTATATTTGACTTCAGACAGAATAGTGTGTCTGTCTGTCTTCCTTTCGGCTTTTTCCCTTTTACTCGGGAGTCGCCACAGCGAATCATTTGATTTGGCAGAGGTTTTTACGTCGGATGCCCTTCCTGTCACAACCTTTTTAGCAAGGGACAGAAAAACGCTGACGACTTTGCAGCCTACTCTTTACGAAAGTCAGCAATGGTTCTTTTACATGCCCCACACCATAGACAATGAGAGACATGGCCCGCCTTTGATAACCCAGTTAGCCGCACTGGGGGGGGGACAGTGACAACCTTGTAGAGAGTGGAACTTGAACCCCCAACCTTTGGATCAGCGATCCAGCGCCCTATACCACTAGACCACCACTGCCCCCTAGACAGAATAGTGTGTATTGACTCAAAAAATGATCAGGTTGTTGGTGGGACATGAGGGTGGGACAAATAAAAATTGTCGAGACATGGGAAGTAGGATTTCATGAAGTACATTTTTAACCACTTTTTAAAGAGTTGAATGAATATCTCTTGCATTAATGTCAGATTATGATATCAGAACCAGCAACACCAAGTTGCTTAGTTGTTTGTAGTTGGGATCCTCAGAGCAGACACATTGACTGTTGGCTAGCGGTGACACGTGGAAGTTGATTTCTAAATTTTGTGACAAGTACTGTATTATTTAAACAAAGTTTTTAAACTAATGTGCTTCAATTTGTTGGAATCTGGTGAGTGAAGGCTTGGATAAAAGATTAGCTTTGGATCCTCAGCAATGGTCCGGTGTTTGTATGTGCATCAGAATAGCTAATTTTCAATTGATAATTATCCTTAAGTGCATGTCTTTAGACTGTGGTATTTGAAGAAAACCCACACAAAAATGGGGAGAACATGTACACAGACAGAAACACTCTTGCCGGGGATCACCTTCCTGTAAGGCAGACATACTAACCACTACGCTACCGTGCTGCCCAGCCTATATTTTATTTTGAACTCAAAAGGAATTTAAAGATGTTGTTTATTTTTTTCATAGCTTTGAAACCTTTTCATGCACTTTTCTCTGAGTGTTGCTATTACATATAAGCCTTTTTTTACTACATTGTTTACATTTGAGTAGTTGTACTGTGAAGCTGTAAAAGTTTGAATTATAAAGAAACTATCCATATTTAAATGATTAGCCTCCATCCAGGGTCGACTATCAGAGCTGCTGTTATGGGGAAAAATAATTGGTGCCTTCTGCTCTCGCAGAATATAAAATTCCGATTCAGAAAGCACATTCTGGTATGGAAGCGTCCATCAGAAGGCAGATGAGAAATGAAATATAATTTGTAAAATACAACTTTTCCATTCACCACCCCCCTTTTTTTTTGTCTCTAATTTGGTCATGTCCAATTTCCACCAATCAGTATTACCTCCCCTATCTCACGACCACTACCATCCAGGCAGGAGCAAAAGCATGCACACGCCTTCTCTGTGATATGCAAGCCTGCCCACCTCTTTTTGAACTGCTCTGCATGTGCATTTTTGAGGCAGTCTACCATACTTGGAGGGAAAGTGCTATCTGCTCCTTGTATGACTGAGCTCGTAGACGTGCGTGATTGGCTGGCGATCTCTGTAAGTGACAGGGAAGTGAGCATAGGCCATCCCTCCCTCCTGTGAGAGCTTGGCCGGTTAGCGTCCATGGACTCCCAGTCACAGATGACTGTGGCATTAAATCAGATTTGCAGGCATGTGATTTTTCTGCGAATTCATGGAATTTCGATTTTTTTTTTTTCATTGGCCCAGTTAAAAAAAAAAAAAAAAAAAAAAATTTTTTTTTTTTTTTTTTTTTTTTTTTTTTTCCCACACCAAATATGTCAAAATAATCTTTTCCGCTTTTAATCCGTTCTGAGTTTTGCATAAAATGACCTCTCTTGAAACATTACTGCTGATTGGCTGATGGCTTTTTAATAGCCAATCACTGATGTTGAAACATCTACGTAGACATTCGCGCCACTTCTGATCTGTTCTATCGAGAGCATGTTGGTGATCGAGAGAAAAGATGCTGCTCGAATCAAAGAAATAAACAAAGTCGTGAAAAACAAGCTTAGGTGTGAATGGGTGGAAAAAGGAACCGTAGCATTCAATTGCCGGAACATTTGGTGTTCAAGCGAAGATTCCAGAACCCTACGGACTTAACCCTTTGTTTGCCGTTCGACCCGAAACTTCCGTGCAAAGAAACAACGAGTTCCTGTCGCTGATTGAGTAGTTAATTTTGAGATATGTTTGAGAATTTTCTTGTCTAGTTTCCGATTATATTTTTCAAATTATTGTGAATGCATGCATGTTTTAGGCGTCGGACGTTCATGTGTTTATTCCGTGAACTGAATCAAATGAGCCGACTCCATGGTCACTGAACCATTTTTCTGCTGTTAGAATAAATTATTGCTGTATTAACTTACCAGTTTTTCATAATTAACTTATAGGCATTGTTATTCAGTGTTTCTAGAGTGTGTGCTCCTGTAATTAGCTCATTAATACTTGAAATGTAAAACTATGAATCAACCTCAACCGAAACGCCTCAGCATCCAGAAGGACCTCAAACTTTCTAAGGCAGCCTCCAGAAGGACATTTCAGGTTGCACAAAAGGAAGCAAGAAAGTGTCTTTCAGTGTCATGAAATAGCCTTTTTTCCCCTTCTGAAATGCTTAAAACCTAGGAGCTTCGGGGGGCTTCGCCCCCCTCCAAACCCCTGGCTGATTTTCAGATATTTTGGTGATGGTCAAATCGCATGCCTGGATTTGAACTTGTGATCTCCAGGTTAATAGTCACGCACCATGTCAATGCACCACTCTGGACAAGTGTGTACTTTTCCATTCACCAGCACATGGTCTCCAAAAGTAAACATATACACACACAAAAACACCATTGTGTGTGTTCAACCACGTCTCCCTCACCTCCTCCCTCTCTGATTTAGCTGTAAAGCTTGACTGTCTTGTATGTCTTGGGGAAATTATTCGACTCCATCTGTAAGGCTTGAGTGGTAAGTGATAGCTGTGAAAATGCAGATCAGCAGAAAACTGATACAAACCCTGATTCCCAAGATTTTGGTCTTTTAGCTCGTAGTTGATATCAGTGGTGTAGTGTTTCTTTTTACTCTAATGATGAAGTGTGTGAAAAACCTGATACAACAGTATCTATGTTGGTGAATATGAACATTTTATTCATTGCAATTAACCACACACTTTGCTTGAGCCCTATTGTAGAGTTTACGAGGTGTGTCTGTTTGTTCTACACACATCTGTCTTACCCTGATAAGAATGTCTTGGTCACAGAGCATGAATAGTTTCCTGTTCAAATTAAAAAATATTTCTTTATCACTCATTTGTCAAACTACTTCAAAATCACAATATTTTTTTCCTGATGGCTTGGAGAGATACTGGGACAAAATTTGTTGCAACATATTAAAGGGTCTCTCTCTCTCGCTTTGTCTCTCTCTCCCCCACTCCCCAAAAACTTCTGTAGGTTGTACGTGTCTCCGAAGAAGCAGGCACACTCTGAGCCGGGCCCAGATTCTCCTTTGAAATGGTGTCGGAAAGTACTTGATCACCCGAGTCCGGAGACCGAGGTGGCTTGCAGGACACTCCTGAGCCGTCTGGATCCAAGTATGCATTACTGATCTGAGAATGTGTGCATACTGTCACATATTCGGTGCACACTGATCAGCCATAACCTGATAATCCATTATGGCCACTAATGGGTGAAGGGAATAAAACTTGCTTATTAATTAAGGCTCTGAGGTCTTTACAAGTGAAGGAAGCAGTAGCTAGTATGTCTGATCTGTTCCCACAGTAGGGCTACTCCAGTACAAACTACTGAACTGTCAGAACATTCCTTGCAGTACATCACAGCTTGCTGTCCTACACACCAGTCAGGTGGTGTTTATGATATGACCGATCGGTGTACCGTATTTTCCGGACTATAAGTCGCACTTTTTTCATACTTTGGCTGAAGGTGCGACGTATACTCCAGAGTGACTTGTATGTGAAATTATTACATATAATTCTGTTAGTCATAATAGTAGACATAATTTCAAGTTTATTTTTGCACTCACAACCACAAGAGGGCTAGGCTTGGGCGTCAGTACCTGCTCATCCACCACTGGAGAAATGTCCCCAAAAAGAAAATCCTTTTCTGCGGATTACAAGCTGCAAGTAGGGGAAATATGCAGCAGAAAATGGTAATTGAGCAGCAGAAAGTTTGGAGTGAAGGAGAATCTTAAGGGAATGGGAAAAAAAGCGGAGATTACTATTACTGCAATGAAGAAAACATAAAAAGCTAATCGCAGGCTAAAAGCTAGATGGCCACAGCTAGAGGAACGAGCTTGCACATGGGTGCTGAAGCAACGTGCTGCAGGGAGGGGCTTGTCAACAGCATTGTTGTCTTCATGTTCAGATAGTGAAATATCTTAATAATAACAAACATAATTTCGCGTTTATTTTTACACTCGCAGCTACAAGAAGACGGCAGAAAAGCGGAGATTATTATTACTGCAATAAAGAAAACAAA
>CM045750.1:15009418-15141918 GCA_024760905.1 Plotosus lineatus
GCCACCACTTTGTTTTCTGCTCTGCCTTTGCATTCTTCACCTTACCACCAGCGTGATTCTGCACACCACCATCCTATGCTCTTTGGCAACATTCTCACCTAATATTACTTTGCAGTCACTGACTTCCCTCAATCAAACATATACATACACAGTCGGCCCCCTTCTTACGAAATTAATCCGTTCCAGCACCTTTTTCGGAACCTGGAGTTTTCGTAAGTAGAGGCCCATTTTACATGTAAAACGCGTGATTCGTTCCAAGGCTCCCAAGACTACTCCATAAACCCTTTAAAAAATATAAAAGCATACCTTTTAAGGTACTTACTTCGTGTTGACCATGTCTTCTTAGCGGAGTTATAATCTTACAAATGTTTATGGAAGGTTAAAAGCCTGAGCCATAAAATACAGTTGGAATGACACAAAAAAATGAACACGGTTCACACAAACTTGAACAAAGTTGGAATGACCGCGTCATCCCTCCAAGCCAGTGGGAAACCAGCAAAGACAGGATGTTGGGAGACAGCCAATGAGCGAGAGCAACTCGCACATTGTTTGAATGGCTCGTTTGGCATATTTCGTAAGAAATTGTTTTGTATACAGAGGAAAAAAATTAAGAAAATGTTTTTCGTATACTGGAATTTTCGTGTTCCGGAATTTCGTAAGAAGGGGGCCGACTGTATATAAAAACTTCAAATGACTTAATTTTCAAGTAACTGCTCATAGTCATTAAAACAGAAGCTATCGGTTTAAGATTTTGCACACTGAAAGAAATTAATCTGGGGATTTGAATTAGATTAACTTTTAATAATAGCCATCTTTTCCTTTAACATCTTACTGCAGCATTTTTAAATCAAATCTTGTTCCACCATAGCTATAGAATATGTACAATTAGCATGGATAAGGCGTTCATCACATTTTGATCTACTTCGAAAAGAAGGGCTGAACGAGTCACATATTTTTTTAGAAAACAGACTGGGCTAACGAGCGGGTTTAAAGGCAGTATTATCAAAATGGAATGACACCTTTCACCCACCATGATGTTCCCGGGGGCATTGTAATTTCGTCTGTCCAAACTTTCTCTTGGCACTCTGTCTTCCGAATCTATTAACCGATTTTATTAAGTTTCCACTCATTACTAATTATTAAAGGAAGTGATTTTAAAGGTCACAGGATAATGGCCAAGGTCACATGAGTTCATCTTGGTAGAAAAAACCTTCACCCGCTACTCACCAGTGAAGGCCCATGAACTCCTATTAGTTCCGAGGCCAAAAGTCAAGGGCATGTGAGGTACGGTAATCTAAGAAAAATATTTTGCAGGCCGAATGAGTTTGGACCAAACTTTTTACCAATTCCCTGTTATTGGAAACCCATAAACTGGTACAGCTTTTAAGATAAAAGATAAGCGTTACAGTTGAAAGGTCTTCCTTTTACAGTAACAGCCTTGTGTGTGTGTGTTTGTGTGTGCGTGCAGAAGAATTAAGACACAGCATGCCTAACTTGGCCCCACGCACCAGCCTGCGCTCGCTGGAGGCAGTAAGAAACAGCCGCAGCATGGAGGCTAATCTGCACAGTTCAGGCAGCCGCATGTCCTGCCTGCCCCAGTCCCCCACAGGTCGGTACCCAGCATACGCTACTAACCTCATTCCCATTCTCAAACCTAAATATGGGACAAGTGAATGATTGTCATCCCACCTTCATACACACTCTGGCAGGTTGATGCAATCTTTTCTTTTTCTTTTTTTTTTTTTTAAATATGCATATCTTTATTTAAAGTGTTGTCATTCATATCATGTCATATGTTGGTCCTTATCCCATAAACATTTGTACTGTTGCTTTGTCTGAGTGCAGAGGGCATCAGTGCTGAGGTATGTTTCATTGTTGCAGTGTATTCGTACATATTGACCCACTGGTTGACTGGCCGGTTTGAGCCTGAACCTGGTTGCTATGGGATGATGGTGTACCATGAATTACGATGATCACTAGGGTGTGTCGAAGTTAGATGGGTTAAAACATGTACTAATCAAACATCACACACACCCTCTCATTTTGTGATGTTACCTGAGAAAACCCTATAAAAAAATTCATGTTAATCAGTCAATTTTAACTGACAGCTCAATGTCATCAAACATTTAAGGAAAATAGCCAATTTAATAGTAAAAAAATTAGCGAACAATTATTTAATTTTAAAAATGTTTCCAATTAGCTTTGAAGCTGGAAATAGCTTTGTTATACTTCATGAATCTTAAATATCATAAATAGAATGTTTGTCACAAAACCTAATACATTTCATGCAAAATAAAGGATACTGAAAATTATGAAAATATGCTGTGATCGGCTATTTTCCTTAAATTTTTTATGCTGTTGAGCTGTCAGTTAAAATTGTCCGAGTGACCTGAACTTTTTTACAGTGTATTTTTAGGTAACCTCACAAAATGGGAGGGTGTGAGATTTTTTTTTTTTTTTTTTAATAACAATCACTGCACCACCGTGTTATGCAACTTTATTTTTTCTTTATGATGACATCATCCTTGTTTGACTACAAGCCATAAACATCTCAAAGCATCATCTGTATTTTTTATGTGAACACCATAACTTTACACCAGTTATGATTGTGTTCATTGGCAAAAATTTAGACATATGTCACATCATTAAATTGTTGTAACATCCAATGGCTTTTTTTTTTTTTTTTTTTTTTTATTCATTTATTTATTTTTTTTTAATTCTGATGGAAGGTGAGTTTTTAGATGTAATTTATCTCTCTTGCTTTCTTTCATTCACTCCTTCTCCTCCCCCTCTCCATCTGCCTGTTTTCTGTTTCTCACTGTCTGCATCATGTCTCTGTCTTTCTCTTTATCCATCCCTCCATTTCTGCATATTCATTCACTCATTCATTTTTCTAAACCACTGAATCCTAATTAGGGTTGAGGGGAGACTGGTGCCCATCTCAGCTGACTCTGGGCGAGGGTGGGGTACACCCTGGATAGTTTACCAGGCCACAGCGGGTCCAAAACGGACAACCATTTCCACTCCCGCCTAGAGACCATTTGAAACAGCCAACTGGATTACTTGACATGTTTTGGACTGTTTGAAGAAACCCAAGTACCCAGAGGAAACCCATGCAAGCACAGGGAGAAAATGCAAATTCTACACAGAAATGACCCCAGACCTTCTTGCTGTTCGGTGGATGTGCTAAACACTGTGCCAGTGTGCCACCGTCCTCTCTATATCAATTAAGTAATTTGTTAAAAATATCCATCCAATCTCTACAATATCTAACCATCAATCTGCAGTTCTGAAACCAAAGTTATTCTTTGCATCCTTTTTCATGATGGGGGCTCATGTATCTACTGCCTTTCAAACTTCCAAGTTTTAATGTCTATAAATGATCTTTTGCTTGCTTATATATTTTATTATATGCTAGAAGGACAGTCAGGAGGGTGTAAACCTGTGCCAAGCCAAAAAAAAAACCCCCAAACCCAACAAAAAAATTAAACCCTCCCTGCTGTGCTGATTGTAATACCAAACATAATGTTTTATCTTACGATGTTAAAGAATCTTTAAATAGTTCCCATATAAAGTTTCATACACATTACCACCAGAATCTAATGGAATGTTACTTAGAACCTTCTCCATCCCTATTGGGGGAAATCTCATTCTGTTTAAATTTTTGCATAAATATGGTAAATAACAAAACAAGTGCTGGTAGAAACAAAGTCTTGTTTTTGCTAACTTGTACAGGTTAACATCTCTCTCTCTCTCTCTCTCTCTGCTGTCTCAGTAGGTTGAATTCTGTCTGCTCTCTGCCTCTCACTCTGTCTGTGTGAAGTTAATTGTTTAAATGTAATTTGATGATCTTTTTGTTATTGAAAAAGACTGATTTTGAAAAAGATTTGGTGAAATGTTTAATTCAGAAACATCTAAACGTGTAAAAAAAAATTTAAGTATAAATTGAAATGTTGTTGCCTGTGTGAAAATTCACCTCACTATAAGTGCTGGCTGTCGCTTGCTTTCGTAGGTGTGTCCACCACTCGATTACGAGGAAGTGCCCAGTCCCCGCTTTTATTGCAGGCTCCTGTGAAGGCTCTCAGCCCTGTGGGAAGCATGGCTACAGTGAGACAGCCTGTCAGAGGGACCGCTGGAGCTCGGGGACACATTCCAGGAGCACGGAGGGTTCAATCACCTGGGCCTGCCAATAGAGCAGCCTTCTCTGCAGGACGGACTGCTACTTCGGGGCCAAAACAATCAGTTGGCAGAAGCACTGCTCCAGCTTCCTCAAAAAGCAGACTTGCACAGACCCCTAGAAGGTATTTTTTTCTAGCTGAAAGCAAAAGGAAGTCCTTAAGTTTAGGTACATGGTAAAAATATATATTGTAGAACACACCAGTCAGCCATAACATTAACACTACCCCACTTCACTGGTCTGCGCCAAGATAACCCTATGTGCAGCATGCTACTGTGTTCTGACTCCTTTCTATCATAGGAAGCATTAACAGTTTCTTCTGTGGATCAGACAAGGCATTATAGCCTTTACTTCCCACATGAGCCTCACTGGTTGTCCTTAAGTGGACCAGTGTTGGTAGCTACATTCTACTGTATACCAGGAACAGCCCACCAGATCTGCCAGTTTGGAGATGAATAGACCCAGTCTGTGTGACCCTCACTGACACTCAATCCTTACACTGGCTCATTTTTCCTGCATCCAGCACATATTCTACCTGATTATTTTCTGCCTAATATATCCCAGTGCATGGCAGACACCACTGTCATGAGACGTTATCACTGTTCTCCACTTCACTGGTCAGTGGTCATAAGTTTTAATGTTGTGGCTGGTCAGAGAAGAGCAATATACAGTGGTGCTTGAAAGTTTGTGAATCCTTAGAATTTCCTATCTTTCTGCATGACTATAATTTAAAACATCTTCATATTTTCACACAGGTCCTAAAAGTAGATAAAGAGAATCCGATTGAACAAATAGGAATATTACACCTGGTCATTTGTTTATTAAGGAAAATGATCCAAAATTACTTACTTGTATGTACATAACACTGCCTTATGCAGTAATAATTTGTTGAAAGTCATCAATGGCTCTTTTACATGAACCTCACACCATTGACTGTGAGAGACATGGCCAGCCTGTGACAACCCACCTAGCTGCACACGTGACAACCCATGGAGAGTGGGGCTTGAACCCCCAACCTTAGGATCAGTGATTCAGCACCTTTACCACCAGGCCACTGCTGCCCTTGGAGAGATCGATTTGGATTAATTTTAGTTCATTCCTTCATATAAAATAATTTTGGGATGTTGGAGGGTTCCTTGCTCTCACAACATTTCTATTGGATTTTCAAAAACCGTTAATATTAGCCACTGTGAAAAAGGCCTTTAGTTGCTTCCCAGGATTCTTTTTAGACGGCCCGCACTATAGTACACCTAAATCTTGGGGTGATCTTTATTGTTAACTACCCCTGAGGGCGGTAACAACAGACTTGAATATCCTAATCTGTCTGACAGGTGGAAACCAAATGTTTTGTTAACATTTTTCAGCCTGGTGAGCATCAACAACTCTTTCCTTTTGTCCATGCCATGATAAACTTCCAGAGACGTTTATTGTGAAGGTTAGACTTTGACAGATGTCTGATTAAAAAAAAACCAAAGCATAAAAACATAGTACTCATTCACATCTGCCAGTCACGTTTATGCCCATCCCTTTCTTGTTTGTTGTTTGGCACACCCATAATGTCACCCTACAGGTTGGTGTGGAAATCAAGCACAAATTGGATGACAGGCTGTTTAACCTTCAAAGGCTTAAAGCAAAGTCAACAACAGAGCTCGACATTATTCTCTATGCAGATGATGCTGCTATTTCCACCACAAGAGCAAATTCCCTGTGGGAAGGGGTTACTGCACTGTGAGTAGCTCTTGCAAAGTCGAGGTTAACCATCAGTAAGCCTGAGAGGGAACTAATGCATGTTCAGTAAGACCAACCAATCAAACCACCTGTCACTACAACTGTGTATTTAAAAAAAAAAAAAAAAAAAAAAAAAAAAAGAAAGCGAGTAAAACCGTTCACATATCTTGGCACTAATATCAAATAATGCAACCCTTGACTCGGAAATCCAACGCAGAGTTTCACGTGATGCATCTGCATTTATTCTTTAAGAACTTTTCTGCCTACTAAACTGACTGTGTACAAAGCCATCATTCTCTCTTCACTTCTTTATGGATCCGAAACGTGGCCAATGCTAGTTCACCATAAACACCAACTGGAAGCTTTTCATCAAACATCGCTCCAGAAAATAATAATTGTCAAATGGCAGCACCATGTGACAGATGTTGAGATATCGGAGCGTGCTAGTTCCAATACTATGGGGTCCATGAGCCGGAACAAGAGACTCCGATGGCTTGGTCATGTGTCACATATGAGCAGCTGTTATTTTGGGAGCTAAAGCTGGGTAAATGTCAGTAGGCTGCCAAGAGAAACGATGGAAGGACGGTGCGAAAAGATGTCTACGACTATATGGCATTGATTGTACAACTTAGTACCAGTGCAGGATCTGCAGGCTTGGAGAAGCTCACGCTGTTTAAGAAAGCAGCATTGTGAGGAGCTTGTAAGGGCTAAAAATGGTCACCTGTTGTCATGGTCTGATGAGGATCATAGTATCTGCCTCTGAACATGCCTGTTAGCCTTGTAAAAACTGTCACCTTGAGCTAGTTTTTAAGGTCACGGAGATCAAACGGAGTAAAGATTGGCATGCACTCCAGCATATCAAAATTTTAATGGATGTACTTTTATTTTATATCAGACAATCAATGGCACACCCTGTCCGTCTGTCGAAACCTGGTCGCCTTGAACTAATTTTCAAGGTCACAGAGGTCAATTCATCATAAACATTGTGGTGTTATCACTCGAGAGAGTGCACTTTTTGTCAAATCAGTTTCCAGTTCGTACCAGTTACATTTAATATTGAGATCTTCAAGCCAGTTGAAACAGAATCACTGTGGACATGTGCACATGGTCACGTAAAAAGTCCGATAGGTCAAATTTAGCACAGGATTGTTTATACAACATATGCATAAGGACATCAGTTTATACCTAATTTCTATGTTGCAGAAATCAAATTTAATAAGATACCAAGTGTGGCATTGACCTCATGGGAAATTCACCCGGTGTTCTGTGACCAGAACAGTCTAATGTTGCTTTCAAATTTGTCTGCTAATCCTCATTCTGGAAGCTCACATACTTTTGCCACCCAGAATTTTGCAGTATTGGATCATTTTCTTCAATAAATAAATAACCAAGTGTAATATTAGTCTTGTTTGTGTAGATGAGTTTTTCTTTTCTTTCCTTTTTTTTAATCTATTTACAGGACTGGTGTGAAAACCTGGTGATGTTTTACGAAGTACCGTGTGTGTGTGTGTGTGTATGTACAATATTGTACATAGTTATGCTTGTGGAACTTTTTAAATATTTCTTTAAAATATATCCTAAAACATTTATTTAGTTGACTAATTCATAAATTTCTAGCTTTATTGTGCTTTTTACCTTTTGTGTAAGCAATGCGGAAGGAACTTTGATCTACAGATTTTCATTTTGCGTCTGTGTATATCTGTCCGCAGTCCACGAGCACGCACTCAGTCACAGTAAATTATTTACATTTTACAACATTTGGCACACGTTATTATCCAGAGCGACTTAGAATTGTCTTTTTTTTTTTTTTTTTTTTTTTAAATATATATACATCTTGAGCAATTGAGATTTAAGGGCCTTGCTCAAGGGCCCAACAGTGGTGACTGTGGGGATTGAACCACTGACCTTTCGATTCTTAACCCATCACATGAATCACTAAGCCGCCACTGTCCCATCCTAAATTATTTCGTTTAGTAAGCCGGTGGTTCACAAGTTTACATAATTAGGAGTTCAGCTTAATTTTTAATTTGGACAGAGTACGAGTGTTCTCGGACTCGGAAGAATTATGTTTTTAAATTTCTCCATTAATGACAGAGTAACTTGTGTCATGACGGTAGTAATGTTATTAGTATTATTACAGTAAACACATCATTCAAGTAACCTAATGTGAAGCCCTATTGTACTACAACAAAGATGCGGCATTAGATATGCCGGTTGGTGATATGCAAAAGATCAGTGAATGCATGTGTCCACGCCGTCATGTTTCTGTTTGTTTTTCTTTCTATGTATGAGTCTCGGTGAAAAGTCACTGAATGAAATATTCCATTGAGATGTTACATCTTTGGGACTATTCATCGATATTCATCTCTCTCTTTCTAGGCAGAATTGTTCAATAAATGTTGCTTACGTCCTTGTGACTGTAATCATATAATAATAATGGAGCTTTACAGTAAACAGTCCTCTAGACTTTTTTCCCCACTTTATTTGTGAAAATAATTTCCTTTTCTTATTTCATCTTCTTACAGCAGGTCTTTAGGAATGACAAAAACCTGTGGTCCTATAGCAGATGATTCCTGGAAGGATGGCTGTTACTAGAACTTGTCGTTCTCCGATACACACGCCTAGAAGCCATCCACAAAACACTGTTGCCTTTTAAAACATCCTGGGGAGGGTTGGGGAGGGTTGGGGGGGGCGACACGGGACACATCAAGACCAGAAGAAGAAAGGCACAAAAACATGCCAACACTGGAACATTTTACTCCAGCATGAATCCTGTAACCCCACTGTGACAGTCGACAGAGAAACCACCACCCTAAAACCTTTTGAGATGATATGATCTCTTTCATCACACTTGAAAAATGGGCTGTTTTTGTTTTGAAAATGCCAAGCTGCTTTATTTTATGATAACTGGAGAAGATGCTGGAAGTAAATGTGATAATCTATAAAAACTTTCAGCACAGTATGTATATGTTGTTTGAACTATTAGATTTTGAAATTAGACTCTTGGTTCCTTATTCAAAATAGTCAGATGTTCTGTTTTTCCATTAAATGAAGGAAGACCCACTATGAGCCATTTCAGTGCAATCTTCTCCCTCATACATTTTAAATCCACAAAATTACCGTACAAAGTCTATGCAGTCTTCCATCCTCTGGAAAGAAATCTACAATAAAATTGAAGTTTGCTTCAACGCTGTCTTAAACGGTCTTCTCTTTTCTCTATTTGCTGCCTGAACCACTTAATCCTATTTGGAATGCCGGAGCTTATCTGAGCTGAGATGCGGCAGGGGTGGCCAGGTGGTAAGGTGCTGGATCAGAGTTCAAGCCCCACTCTCAACAGGTTGTCACTGTCGCACCCCCCCCACCACCACCACCCCAGTGCAGCTGACTGGGTTATCAAAGGCCAACCATGTCTCTCACTGTCTATGGTGAGAGTCATGTAAAAACAACCATTACTGACTTTCGTCAAGGGTAGGCTGCAAAGCCGTCAGCATGTTTCTGCCCTGCGATGGACTGGTGAGCTGTCCAGGGTGTACTCTGCCCTCACCCCGAGTCGGCCGAGTTCGGCACCAGCAAGCCTAATTAGGATTAGGTTCAGAACGTGAGTGAATGAATGTATCTGAACTGACACTGGGTGAAGGCGAGGTGAAAGAGCTCATCAGACCATCACAGGGCCAACACACAACGATTCATTACTCACAACTCTGGGACATGTGGAATGGCCAATTCATCTAACGTGAATGTCTTTGTACTGAAGGAGATATTTATATACAGTACATATATGTACTGCCCGCTATGATTATTGGCACCCAGCTTAAGCTGTGTCCTTTAGCTAAAGTTCAGCTTCTCACAAATTCAGTTTATTTTTCTGAATAATATAGGACCACACTGGGGGGATAAAGAGGAAAATCCAACCTTTAATAGAAGTGCATTTATTCGGGGGGGTGATGCCACATGAAGAAATTAATTCTTTTACATCAAATTCTGTGTGCCACAATTACTAACACCCTGCCATTAATACATTGTATAACCACCTTTTGCCAACAAATCAGCACTTAATCTTCTCCTATAATGTTTAACAAGATGGAAGAATTTATATCGAGTGATCCCTCGCTATTTCTTGCTTCAGTTTCTGCGGCTTCAGTGCATAGTGGGTTTTTCAAAAATATTCATCAGACATTAAGGAAAAATATGGAAAAAGTTAAGGAACATGCTGCAAAACAAGGCCAGTTATGCAAAAAGACCCCCAATAAAACTACTTATATTTTTATATGAGGTGTGCATCTGAGTGTATTTATATTTCATTTACATCTTGTGCATTATTTTTGAATGTTTAATTGTTATAAGCATTTATAGTGTTAAATATGTATTTACTGATGTTATATACACACATACATGTACGTATACTTAGTCAGGGCAGTCAATCCTACTTCGTGGAAATCAGCATTCGCAGGGGGGTCTCAGTCCCCATTAACCACGGAAAGTGAGGGGTCCCTTTATATATATATATATATATATATATATATATATATATCATTCCTCTGTGCACAATCTAAATCATCCAGCAACCTGGATCCTCTCCACTCTTCGATTCCCGAACCAGCGTCCTTTCGGTCCCAAAGCTGCTTCTCTTAACCATTCTACAGCTGCTTCCATACTGAGATGAGTAAGAACATAGCATACTTGATCTTGGACTTTTTTTTTTTGCTTTTTACAAATTGATGGTGGACTGCAACTTACTGTTATTGTAACAGATACAGAACCATAACAAGAAGTAGAATGGGTGAACAAGAGCTACTCAGCATGTGAGCTGGGGTGATTTCACCAGGAATCCTTTATAATCACCAAGAATGAACTGATAATGAAATATAAAATACACTTGGATATTTACTAGTGAACACACACCGCAATGTTTGGAAAGCGATTTGGGTGTAGAAGGTTCTGCCACTCAGATTTGGTGAGCTTTGATCGAGCTTCCCGTGGGCCCCACAGGCCAGTGTATCTGTATATGATCCATAATCCAACTATTAATATCTTTTACACATCTTTAACATGTCTTTTTATTCAGTCGGTCATCTACTGATGAGTATTAATAAATAATTTCTGTCAAAGGACCTCCAGAGAGAAACTGCTTTCAAGGCCTTGTTACAAATAGTCCTGAAATACTTTGGTTATAGAAACAGACCCAGTAGGTCCTGCAGGATAAATCAGTGTAAAATGTGTAATGATGGTTTAATGTGCTACAGGGCTGTTTGGTATCTAACGTTTAACGTGTTAATAACAACATAATAGCTTCGGCTGTTTCTCTATGGGGTGACGTAAATGGCCCGGGCTCGGCGGTGAGTGAGGCCTCGCGCGCATTGTCTGCCCCCCTCCCGCCCCTGTTGGCGGCGCGCAGCCTGATTGGCCCGGGCCTGCGAAAGCTTGCTCGGGGATTCTGAATGTACAGGCCGCAGATGTGCTACGGCTGGAAAATAAAGCTAAAAGATAATTACGATGTATTGTGTACAGTAAAAAAGGCGTTGGCGCAACAAAAACGAATCAACGGACAAGGTAAAAGCGTCTGTATTATCACAAGATGGTCTCCAAATTTGAGCCGCGGCCTGTTTGGGCCTCGTCGGACAGCATAACAAACAAAAAAGCTCGCAGAAGGGCCCTGCTTAGCTAGCTGGCTAACTAACTGCTCTAACGGGGCGGAAAATTATATTCAACGAGTCGAATATTAGTCGCGTACACAATTTTCGTTATTCATACGAGTATATAGAGTGTTCGTTTATTTTTTATTTATTTTATCTTATTTATTAGTTTTTCCGTCTCGCCTGAAATGCTAACTAGCTTTAACTAAAATGGCGGAATCCAAGATGGCGTCTGCGGCAGATCTGTAACTAGTGCAAAGCCACCAGTTAGCAACGTGTATTCGATTGAAATACGTTAAATTCGACGGCTTACAGTCTCGTTTGATTTTCTGCTGCTTTATATTATAATTAGGAATTGTTAAAATGTCTTAAGAATTCTTTAACGTCCGTGGCAACACCCGTATTAGCGGGTTAGCGGGAAATAACCATGAATTCAGTTGCTGCTGCTGCAAAGGGCTCTGGGTAGATGCGGTGTGAGGGAGGGCGGGAGGGAGGGCGGTGATGGGGAATAAGAGATAAACATTAATATCTGCTAGACTTCCAGCAACATTAGAAAAAAACCAAACACGTGTGTTGCAGATATTAGGCTTTTAAAATGTTATATTAACGCTCTCACTCTTATTTACGGACACTGGGGAAGACTTCCTGTGTTTATTATAGGCGGTGCCATTACGTAATATCGGAAATTCCCTTCACAACATAAAAGACTTGAGGGATTTGTCTCACTATGTATATCCTGTCAGGTTCTCCTTTACGTGATGTTTTGTGAAAATATGAATTAATTCCAGACAAACTGATGAAGGTTTACCAGCTTTGCATGCTTAAAAACGCTGAACCTTGAAGTTGCATTGTTGAATCAATAATGTGAAGAGTATTTACAATTCTTGTTGTAATCAGTGTATGAGTATCAAAAAAAAGACTAAAAATATAATTTAGAAATATTCTGAAGGCCCCTGAATCCAGAAAATGCTGTGACCCCTGACTGGTCCTATTGCCAGACTTGGAAATGAAGGGGGCGTGTCCCTAGCTGTCAGACTATATAAATAATCACATGAACTAAATGAAAACTTAAACTTCACCTGAATAAAATTTATTTACGAAAGTGGAGGCCACCACATTCTTCTGCTTTTCAAAAATGTGGATAAGTTGATGTTAACAGTCATGATTGATTTGAGCATATGATTGGAGAGTCTATTGATTTGCATTGGATTTATGAATGACAAAAGTAAGATGTGTACCTCACCTACACCAAGTCACAGGTTGTTTGCTGAGCAGAACGTACACACTGACAGCATCTGATGTACCTATATTAATAATGCCACTTTATTTACTTATTTACAGGTGTAACTCTCCCTGATGACACACCCACACAGTGTTGATTAATCTTAAGTTACTTTTATGAGTTAACTATACAGTCAGCAAATGTGAAGGTATGTCTAAGTTTCCCGATATGAGGGATAATAATATTTTTATCTGAATAACTAATTTCAGTTACAGGTATTTGTGACTAGAACATTTTCTTCTGTTTCTATTTTTCCCCCTTCATTTCGGTTACTTTTAGCACTAAAAAAAATTAAAGAAAATGGATCAAGGAGGAGGGGTCCTAGAGCTTCACTCCCAAGATTTGAAAATTCCACACACAATGATAATGCAAGACTTTGGTAAGGTCGATTGCGAGATGCCTGTAATCTGCAAAGTATCGTCTTCACAATGGGACCTTACAGTTTGTCTGTTCAACTGTTTGTTTACAGAAAGAAGACACACTCACACACACTCACAGAGAGAGAGAAAGGGAAAGAAAAACTGGTTGTTCACTGGACAACTTCTTGACAGTAAATATATTGTCTGCATTGATTGTGCTTAAAATATTAAACCTGCAAAACCAAAATAATGTTATATGCTATAAACTGTTATTCAGAGATTTTTAAAAAAATCTATCAACTTTTAAAATATTTAGTAATAAATTTTATTAAGTACTTGTACACTCATTATTTTACATATATTGATTTCTACTTGTTTATAATTCATGCACTGCCATGGTTCCAACACTTCAGTCACTGGTCACCATCATTCCTGACACCAGATCATTGAATGCCATCATTTTTCTGCACCCAATCACAGCTCACCATCGTTCCCAACACCCAAATCACTGAACACTATGATTCCCAACACCCAATCGGTGATCACCATGATTCCCAACACCCAATCGCTGATCACCATGATTTCTAACATCCAATCACAGATCACATCATTCCCAACATCCAGTTATGGAACACCATCATTCCCAACACCCATTCAATGATTACTATCATTCCCAACATCCAATCATGGCTTACTATTGTTCCCAACACTTAATCACTGATCATTATCATTTCAGTTTTTTGTTTTCTTTTGAGCAGCTATATTTGAAAGAATACAAAAACCATCCCTTTTTTTTGAATGCAGAATTTTACAACAAATGATGCACTTTCAGTAATAATAATAATACTAATTATGATAATTAGTAGCAGCAGCAATAGAAACATTGCAAATTTGATTACTAATATTACTAATCCTGTTATTATTATTATTATTATTGTTATTATTATTATTATTACAGTATTATTATTAGTAGTATTATGTATACATACTGGGCTGTATTTCTCACCTGTCACACAGCAGAGCAAACAGTTTTTGAAGTTTATGTGTTGAAAGTAGGAAAAATTGTCAGAATGTAATATTGTGAGCGTCTTTGACGAGGGTTAACTTATGATGGCTAGATGAGTCAAAGCATCTTCAAATCAGCAGGATTTGTAGGGTGTTGCTAGTATTCAGTGTCCAGTAACTGTCAAAAATAGTTCAATGAAGGTTTTAGACTGTTGGACTCATGGATATGCTTGTGGAGTAAAGGCGAGTCTGTCTGGTCTGATCCTGCAAAAGTAACTACAAGTTACTACAGTAGCTCGTGGTTCACCGTTCGTGGTCCTGCATACATGCGAATTTTGCTTTCGAAGGCTTTTTTTATAATGTTTTTAAATTAGTGCTGTGCTTCTCAATTATTTTCTGTGACACCCCCTCTAGGAAGAAAAAAAATTTCATGGTCCCCCAGCACCCCGTGTGTGACTATAAATAGCATTATTTGTCTATAAAATTGTTATGATAACATTTTATTTCTGTAACCGCTTAATCCTAATTATAGTCGCGGGAAGACTGGCGCCTATCCCAGCCAACTTTGGGCGAGGGCAGAGTACACCCTGGACAGCTTGTCAGGCCATCGCAGGGCGAAAATACGCTGACGGCTTTGCAGCCGACTCTTGTCAAAAGTCAGCAATGGTTCTTTTACATGCCTTACACCATAGACAGTGACATTCTCTGCATAATATTGTATTTTTATTAACATTAAAAATAAAAAAGCATTATGTAAGAAAAAAACACTTAATTCTAGTACAGTATGCCACAAAAGCATGTTCCCCAGGGACATATGTGCTCCGCCTGGCATCACACCCCGCCCCCTAAGGGGGGGGGGCACGCCCCACTATTTGAGAAGCACTGAATTAGCAACAGCCCCTGGAAATTGTACATATGCATCATCACAACATAACTGGCATGTGATTCAAGTTAAGCCAATGGCTGAGGGCTTTTGTTTTTCCCTCCTGCTGATTGGTTGCAGATGATGTGTACACTTATTTTTTTCTCCTTCGTGCACATGTTATCAACGTGATTGCTTGAATTGCGAATTCAATTTTTTGGTGTGTTTTTAATTATTAAGCTCAATGATGCCACTTAAATGCCCTGCATCTACTCTAGCTTCTGGTAAGCAGCCTAAGTGCTTTATTTATTCATAAATATTATCACAGTACAAAATTAAAAAGTTTTTACTTAATCATTACTACATTTTACTGCATTATTACTGTATTAATGAGTAAGACTGTCTATAGAATGTGTTTAAGAAGCATATATTAGCGCAGGGTTTTAAAACGCATCAATAATTCGTGGATTTCCGGGATCCGCGGGTGGGGGAAGAACGTAACCCCCGCGAATAACGTGGGCTTGCTGTACTGTACTTACAAAGTTAATGCTGGCTGTGATAGAAAGGCAGTAAAACATATTTACATTGCAGGTTGTTAAGAAGATGTCAGCTGTTCTCTGTCTGCTGACCACTGTCCACTGCTGAAAATGAATACAGTGTTCATCAGAAATGGAAAAGAGCCTTCATTCACAGCAACACGATAGTGTAATATTACATCCCACCAATAATCAGAAGTATAAAAAACTAAACTTAAACAGCACCTCAAATAACCCTTGACCCGAATGATCAGTTGAGGCTCCACTGATAATGATATAGAATCATGTGATATGGTGCGTCCAGAATCACACAACATGGATGCACCGATTTATTTAGCCTAAGGCTAGTAAGAGTGTGGCCATTTTTAGTGGTTGTATCATAGGCAATGGACATGGACCTGCCATCACTAACCTCTCATTGCAGTCTTATTATTTGAGTTATTCTGATTTTGCAACTATTAGATTTTAATATTTTGACTGGACGTTTAGTAATTCAGGGTGTGTCTTTATGAAATTCGTACATCAAGCCACTGGGACTTTTGTCCATTCTTCAAAGCAAAAACGCTGCAGCTACTACAAGTTGGATGGGTTCTTCTGGTGTACAGTAATTTTAAGTCATCCCCAGATTTTCAGTTGGATTGTGGTCTAAATTTTGACTTGGTAATTCCAAAACATTTAAACAATTGCTTTAGTAGTATGTTGAGGGTCATTGTCCTGCTGTAAGGTGAATATCAATCCTACTTTAAATCTTTAGAATACTGTAACAGATTTTCTTAAATAATTTCCTGTATTTTGCACCATGCACAATTCCCCCAATTCTGAGGCATCCCCACAGCATGATACTGCCACCACAATGCTTCATTGTGGGGATAGTGTTCTTATGGTGATTAAAGATGTTGTGTTTGCACTGAGCATAGGGTTTTTCTTGATGTCCAAAAAGTTTTGTTTTAGTCCCATCTATCTGTGACCTTCTTTCATATGTTTGGGGAGTCTCCAGCATGCCATTTGGCAAACTCTAAAGGGCTTTCTATTGATTATTATTCATTTGTAAGCAGTGGCTTCTTGTTTCTTGGATCTTGTTTTCAGTTGGCCCTCTCATGTCACAGGAATTAATTCCGCTGCACGACAAGTCTCTGATCACCACTTGGTTTCCTTTACCATCAACTTACCTATTCTATGTATCACTAGCTCTCAGGGTGTGAAGTTTTGTCAAGTGGGGGAAGAAACCTCTCCTTCATGTGTTGCTTCCTATACTCTATCTTATCTTCCTAACCCAGTCCACTTTTCTTCCCTACCACTCGAATCTGCTACTGACCCTTTCCTCTCTTCACTCTCCGCTTTTTCGAATCTCATCTGCCCTTTATCCACAAAAGCCAATAAGACTTCTTGTTTTGCTCCTTGGCTCTTGGAGGTGCGCCGACACAATCGTAGCCAACTCAGAGCAGCTGAGAGAAAATGGATGAAATCTCAACTTGAATTAGGTCTAGCTTCCTACCATGCTGTCCTGTCCACATTTTCATCTGATGTGACTTCTGCTAAGACAGCCTTCTACAAGAAAAAGTTGGTTACTGATGCACAAGACCCATGCAAACATCACATCTTTTCATCATTACTCCAATCCATCTAGTCCAAAAACTTTGATGGGAAGATTAAACAAATCTGTGAGATATTTACTCAAAACCCAAATCCTACATTACACAACGTAGATTCCACTTCCCCTTCCCTTGCACAGTTTTCCAATCTCACAAATGAAGACATCCAGCAAGTCATTTCATCATGCAGTCCTACCACCTGCTCACTGGATGTTATTCCTTCCACAATACTCCAGACTATCTCTCAACACCTTCTTCCTTTTACATCCACTATCATCAATAACTCCATATCATCTGGTCAGGTACCAATAGTGTTAAAAAGAGCCAGGATTTTACCCATCATAAAGAAACTTCTCTGGATCCATCGGACATCAGCAACTACAGACCAGTATCACTTCTTTCTTTTCTTTCTAAAATTCTTGAACGCACTATAACCAAATGTCTTTCTATTTTTTGCAGATCAACCTCACTGAGCCTAATCAATCTGGCTTCAAAACAGCATATTCTACAGAGACCACTCTTGGCTGTTCCAGAGAAGCTACATGCTGCAAGATCAACCAAGATGCCATCAGTCCTCATTCTGCTCGACCTTTCAGCAGCATTTGACACGGTCAACCATAAGCCTCTATTGTCTATCAGGAATTTAGGAATTTGTGGTGCAGCATGGCAGTGGTTTGCTTCTTACTTGGAAGGTTGCTCATATGAGGTTACATGGAAGGGATCCATATCCTCTCCATGCCGACTTTCAACTGGTTTTCCACAGGGCTCAGATCTTGGTTCACTTTTGTTCTCTCTTTATACTAGGTTCCTTGATGATGTCATATCCTCACATGGGTTCTCATACCACTGCTATGCAGATGACACTCAATCTGTTCTCCCCCCACCCCACCCCCAGGCACTGATGTTTCTGCCTGGATCTCTGCATGTCTGGCAAGTATCTTCTCATGGATGGCAGCTCACCAGCTGAAACTTAATCCCAGCAAGACTGAATTGCTGTTCATCCCAGCTGACTCCCCACATCAAGATCTTGCTATCTCCTTTGGCAATGCTATGATCTTCAGGCACTGCACAAAGCCTTGGAGTAACCATGGACAATTTCCTGTCGTTTTGTTTTCATGTCACTAATCTTTCTCGATCATGTCAATTTTTTCTCTTTAATATCTGACGGAATCGTCCATTTCTTTCCGGTAAGGCCACTCAGATACTTGTTCAATTCCTTGTCATCTCAAGACTAGATCACTGCCACTCACTCCTGGCAGGTCTACCTTTGAGTGCCATTCGACCTCGGCAAATGATACAGAATGCAGTTCCACAGCTTGTTTTCAATCTTCCCAAATTTTCCACACCTCACTACTGCTAGAATCTCTCCACTGGCTGCCTGTAGGTGCTCACATTCAATTTAAAACACTAATGCTTGCACCTTCCTACCTCAAAGCATTTCCTGCACCTTCCTATCTCAAAGCACTTATCACACTTCGCACATTGTCTCAGATTCTCTAGCACTGCTAGATCTATCCCTCTACCAAGGGACAAGCAAAAAAAAAAAAAAAATCTAAACTCTTCCCTGTTCTGGCTCCAAGGTAGTGGAATGTACTTCCTCTGGACATCCGGACAGCTGAGTCACTGGGTATCTTTAAACGACCGCTAAAAACGTACCTTTTTCAGCAGCACTTACATTAGCATTATGCTGTACACACACACACACACACACACACACAAAACCCCGCACCACACCTACTGACAGTTTTGCTGATGGTATACATAGTCTGTGTTCTAACAAACTAGTATAAGAATGTATTCACTGATAGTGACGTTAAAGCACTTCTATAAGTTGCTCTGGATAAGAGAGTCTTCTGAATATTGTAAATGTAAATGAAAGACAAGAAAAACAAACAAAAATGAGTCTTTTATGGTTGGTTTGTCCATTTTAATGCATGGTATGATTACACAGCTTGCTCCAAGTGACCACGACCAACTCTTAAGTCAGTTGTTTTGATTTTAGCATTATCCTGTTGAAATATTGTTTGATATTGCTGAAATACTGAGCCAATCAGATATTGCCAACCCCATATACTGTATTATATATTATATCTGCATGGCCATCATGGAAATGTCATGTCGATATCATGATTTCAATAATTTCGGGATGAGTATAAAGCATTTTAAGCAGGAAATGAAACTATAACTTCTGATCATAACTGTGTGTGTCTGTGTGTGAGTGAGTGTAACATCATTCTGTTTTGCAAATCGTATTCTGTTTGTAAAGAGACGGGTGGATCAATGGATGGAAAACATAAATAGACAAATAGGTCCCAATGTGAAGATATTTTTACAGTGTATATACACAATCAGAGCTGTACAAGGCTGTAGCTTTTGTATAATGTGCATGTGTGATTGTGTTTCTTAGGCATGGGGGGCATGGCTCACATAGAGGGAGAGCACATTGTGGTGTCAGTACCTGAAGCTGTGCTGATATCAGATGTGAACACTGATGAGGGCATCCTGCTGGAGCATGGCCTGGAAGCTGAAGTAGTGGAAGGGCCTGATATTGGAAGAGAGGATATCATCATGTCTGAATCTATCCTGGGAGCAGAGGTGGCCATTGAGGAGGCTCTGGATGCTGACCATCATGTACTGTCTGCTGAACTCATCGAAGAAACAGTGCCTGAACAGGTGTTTGTGACTGATCTCATGTCCACACATGAGGATAGTTCACTGGACCCAGACCTGGTGTCAGACGAGGCAATGGTGGCGGACACAAAGGCCATCGTTCAAGCACATGAGACCACACTACCTTGTGCAACACTGAAGACTGATGACGACGAAGATGCCAAGAGCACCTCGGAAGACTACCTCATGATCTCATGTTAGTTAATATTGGTTTAATATAAAATAAATGCAATTTAAATGTACAATTGCAGATGTTCAGGTTTTTTTTTAACCACATTGCAGTGGATGATGTGGAGGAGAAGTTGGATATCGGTAACACAGCCTTAAAAATCAGTGCGGAGGTGGGACAGCATGATGAGTCCAAGGAGGATGAGTTTGGCTCTGAGGTTATCAAAGTGTACATCTTCAAGGCTGAAGGGGATGAAGATGTGGAAATAGGTGACAGCATGAAATGAATCTGAAGTAGCACTGACTCTTGTCTTTCTTTCTTTCTTTCTTTCTTTCTGTCTGTCTGTCTGTCACACTCTCTCTGACCTGATCCGAGAGTAAAAATCTGTAATGGAAAGCAAAATGGTTGTAAGATTCAGTAGCTGATAATTTATTTATGTTGTAGGTGGAACCGAGGTTGTTGCAGACAGCGATTTCCCCAATGGACATGCAGTGTTGGAGCCAACAACAACAACAAGCACAGGTCGGCTGTCCAGGGAGAAAATGGTCTACATGGCAGTAAAGGATACCAACCAAGTACAGGAAGATATGAGTGAGCACACCTTGTAATTTCCAAAACAATTGCGACGCCGTGTAAAATGTAAATAAAAACAGAATGTAATGGTTAACAAATCTGAAAAATATTTTAATTGTAATTGCACATATAAATCATCTCAAATGTTGAAAGTGAATTTCACTTAAATTTTCAGTCATTTTGAATTTGATGGTAGAAACACATTTGAACAGTTAGGCCAAGGCAACAAATAGCTGGACCTCCTTATCATGAGCCCTGCACCCTAACCACTACATCACCGGCCCCGATCTGCAACAAAACTATCTACAGTTTCAGAATAATGTTTCTCAATGTAAAATTGTAAAAGATATCTCATCAAGTACGGGATATAATATCGTCTAAAGAGGAAAGAACTCAAGAATCAGAATGCATCATTGATCCCAGAGGAAATCGTGTAAGAACACTGTACTTATGTTTTTAGTTACATTAGCAAAAAATACACTGCTGCACAAGACCTGCACAAACTCCGCATCTTTTCATCATTCTCTCCACTGGCTTCCTGTAGCGGCTCGCATCTGCACAAAACCTACACAAACTCCACATCTTTTCATCATTCTCTCCACTGGCTTCCTGTAGTAGCTCGCATTTGATTTAAAACACTACTGCTTGCCTACAAAGCCAAAAATGGACCTGTATCTTCCTACCTCAAAGCACTTATTACACCTTGCATTGCATCACGTTCTCTCAGATCCTCTAGCACTGCTAGGCTGATCCCTCCGTCTACCAAGGGACAAGAGAAAATGCATCTAAACTCTTCTCTGTTCTGGCTCCAAGGCGGTGGAATGAACTTCCTGTGGACATCCGGACAGCTGACTCACTGGGAATTTTCAAACGATGGATGAAAACTTACCCTTTTCAGCAGTACTTAGATTAGCACTATGCTGTATACAAGCACACACACACACACACACACACACCCCTCAAAAAAAACCCCACCTACTAACTGAGTTTGACTGATGGTATACTTATTCTGCGTTCTAACAAACCAGTATAAGAGTAATGATAGTATAAGAAAGTCACACTGATAGTGACATTGAAACACTTGTTTCAGTCGCTCTGGATAAGAGCATCTGCTAAATGGTGCAAATGTAAGAGTGCCAAGTTATATCACGAGCAAATAACTGACTACAAGCCGTACAGTAGTTATTCTCCCAACATCAACCAATCCAAATGAGGTTCAGCCACATTCACAGTTCGTTCAATTATCCTGCAGTAGTCCGGTGTACGCCATTTACTTCCAAAAATATGGGCTTTCATGAAAATTATGTTTTCTAGTGTTTATCCAGTAAACATCCAGCTTTGCTGCACATTATTTTTTTATGTTATTCATCCATGATCTGAAGGTCCGAGGGGCAGTGGTGGTTTAGTGGTATAGGGTGTTGGATCGCTGATTCTAAGGTTGTGGGTTCGAGTCCCACTCTCCACAAGGTTGTCACTGTCCGTCTGTCCCCTCACCCCCCAAGTCCAACTAACTGGGTTATCAAAGGCCGGCTATGTGTTTCATTGTCTATGGTGAGAGGCATGTAAAAGAACCATTGCTGACTTCCGTAAAGCGTAGCTGCAAAGCCGTCAGCATGTTTCTGTCCCTTGCTAAAAGGTTGTGTCAGGAAGGGCATCCGACTTAAAAACCTATGCCAAATCAACCGTGTGAATCATTCGCTGTGGCGACCCCTGATAAAAGGAAAAAGCCGAAAGGAAATCTCATTCATGTTCTGAAGGTCGGGGGTTCAAGCCCCACTTTTTCACCATGTCCTCCCCCCCCCCCCCCCCCATTACGAACGGCTGGCCATGTCTCTCACTTTGTTTTGAAAGGTATGAAAAGAAGCATTGCTGTCATTTGGAAAGAGTAGGTTGCATTGCCACCAGCTTGTTTCTGCCCTGCAATGGCCCGGTGAGTTGTAAAGCCCAGACTTGACAGAGACGGGCGGCAGCCTCCCCACAACCCTAATTAGGATTAAGAATTTCAGAAAATAGATGAATGACGATGATGATGAATGATATGGTATTTGAAAGACACTCTTATTCAAAGTGACCTACATTTATCCAATTGAACAGTTGAGAAATAGTGGCCTTGCAATAATAGTGCAACAGTGGCAGCTTAGTGGTGCTGCGGATTGCATGTCTGAATTACTGATCACTTTTAATGGCTTAGTGTAATATGAGAAAGTGAGTCAACAAGTTCAGTGAGTTTAGTGTACTTAACTGCATGTCACTTTCCCTATCTGAATTTAAACACTTGCATCTGATGTAACAGTAGATTCAGAAGATGATTGTGCAGCTGAAATTTACAGCAATTTTGTGACTGAATAATGTCAATATGCACCAAAATTCAAATCAATGTTTTGAATACCTTGTGGAATCCATACCATGAGGAATTGAGGCTGTTCTAAGAGCATAATATTAATTAAATGGCACAATAAATGTTTCGGCTGATAAACCCATGAACAAAATTATATTTGTATGGATATTCAGTAGGACAGCACACTTACTACTAGTGTGTAAAATGTAAAGAAAACTTTAGCCAACTTAGTTTAGGATTTCGAATGTCATATAAGATCAGTTTATCTCCATTATTACGTTATACATGGCAGAAAGTAAGGGCATAAGTAACCACGATTTGTCTAGAGGTCAGATTGTATCACAGGGAAGACTAAGCTTTACAAGAATGTAATTGGAAATATTTTATGGATAATCAGGAATATTGCTCATGATTTTGAAATGGATTGTTTATAATATTTTGAGAAGGTGAAGAAAAACTATTGCAGTATACTCAAGGTGAAATGTTTACACCTTTTAATAATGCTATGTGTTTTGTGAATAGATGTTTCTGAGATGACTGATCAAGTATACATGGAGGTGATTGTTGGAGAAGATGAAGCTCCAGCCTTACCAGAAGCACAGTTGGAAGATTTGACATCTCATAAGACTTTTGTTCCTGTTGCATGGGCAGCTGCCTATGGTTTGTCATTTCTTTTATAAGGTTAAACTTATGCCTTTATGTAATTATCCTAAACCCATCAGTTTACAGTAATGCTAACAAAATAAATATGATTACTTAGAGCTGCAGATGGTGCCTGTTGTAGTCACCAGTTCATGCAAAGGCCAAAGTTACTGTAGCGGATGCAGCTTCACATGATGTAAATACACATATTTTTGCTTTTCGATTTTGCTATACTTTATTAATTCTGTAAGGATGGATTAACCCATCCAAAGTGAGCGCACACGCTCGTGAAAAAGCTGCCACACACACATTGGGGCGCTCAGAGAGCAGTTGGGGATTAGGTGCCTTGCTCCAAGGGCACTTCAGCCATGAAGGTGGAGGTGCTGCTCGCTCCTCCACAAATTTTTACTGCTGGTTTGCGAATCAAACCAATGACCTTTTGGTCCCAAATCTGCTGTTTCTCTAGCCATTTTATGGCTGTTCCCAATGGATAGTGGTGTGTCTCCAAAGTATATTTGTGACCCATTACACCAAAGTGGGTATTGTGGTACCCTTTTGCAGCTGATACCCTAAGCTTTAAACATCCTAAAAAAAAAAAAAAAAAAAAAAAAAAATATATATATATATATATATATATATGCTGTAGGTTTTGGAGTAATTAACCAAAACCTGCCAGGAATATGTGAGCCACTCCACCGAAAGTAGGCTCTTGTGTCCAAAAATGAGATTTTTACACAGTCAGATAGAGGAGGCCCAAAGCTGCAAATGCAGCAAAACATTTTTCAATACCTTGAAAACTGAGCGAGCTGTACCATTTCTTGTGTCAGCATTCAACTAAAAATTACATAAGACGTTTTAGAGAAAAATGAGCACAAAGATTGCCCTTCTTCCAAGATCATTAGTCCTTAGCAACCAAACATTTTTATGCACCTCAGCCATATAAACTTTCACAAAACATGTCTAGGAAAAGTTTTAGGAAAAGATGATAAGAGAAATCATCCTTATTTTAATATGACACGCCCTTTTTAAACCCATCAGTCACCGTGGTAACCCCCAAAAAATGAACAAAAAAACGACTGTTTTTTTTTCATTTCTTTTTATTCCAATAAGATCAGTATGTATCTTTTCGACCATTATATAAAGGTTCAAATGCCTTCAAATGATACTGATTGAAAAAAAAAACCCACTGTCAGTAAGTTTCATCAACTCTGCCCTCAGCATTATCATCTTCATCTATATCCTGCTCAAGGGGAGTAGTGGCCTGGTGGTATAGGGTGCTGGATCGCTGATCCAAAGGTTGGGGGTTCGAGTCCCACTCTCCACAAGGTTGTCACTGTCCCTCAGTGCAGCTAACTGGGTTATCAAAGGCCGGCCATGTCTCTCACTGACCATGGTGTGAGGCATGTAAAAGAACCATTGCTGACTTTCAACAAGAGTAGGCTGCAAAGCCTTCAGTGTGTTTCCGCCCTGCGATGGCCTGGCGAGCTGTCCAGGGTGTACGCTGCTCTCACCCGGAGTCGGCTGGGATAGGCGCCAGCCTCCCCGCAACCCTAATTAGGATTAAGCGGTTGAGAAAATGAATAAATGTATAACATTATATAAAACAAAAAATGCCTTGCGATAGCTATTCATATCTGATTTGTTTATAATCAGACATTCATATCTGTTTCTTAATGTCTTATTCTAATAAATAGACCTACAAGTTTTCATTTGTACTTAGCAGTTGTTGGCACCTTTTTGATGTGCTAGGGGGGGATAATTTTTTTCTCACCATGTTTGGGCTCTTTTTACTCTTAAAAGTCAAGGATGTCCCACCAAAATAATGATGAATTTGAATAAAAGTTCTTCCGACTCAAAGATTCCTACAAAAAATCTTCTGGGACACCTGTCAAATTTTAAAACAATCCTTGACAAACTGGAATACAATAAAATTACTTAAGGTTTCCCCATGTAACTACTTCCAAATGCTGTTAAAGTGCCCTGTTTGGGGTTTTCACTCTCTGCTGATAAAAAAGATGCTTTAGCATTTCTCACTCTTTTAGTCGTCTTCTTTCTTCTTTTCTTTTCGGCTTTTTCCCGTTCTCGAGACTCACCACAGCGAATTGGTAAACCAATTCCAATTGACTCTAGGTGAGAGTGTGAGTGGTTGTTTGTGTTGCCCTGTGATGGTCTGGCAAGCTCTTCAGTCTCCATGAGACTAGTGAGAGTTATGCTGCTGTGGTATTTTATTTTATTTGGAATGTTGTTTATGCCACTTTCAAAGTCCATGCTCAATTTATTTCATGAAGAATAATTTTGATTCACAATTACTCACATTACTACACTATTCACTACTCATATATTTTGCCTTTATGATGGCTTTTGGCGTTTTTGTTTCATACCTCACTGTTTTGTTTTTTTTTTTACTTGTGGAATTACTGTAATTGCCGGTATAAAATTTTTCAAATATGTTATTGTGACGCAAACAAGAAATCCCCCCAAAATGCAGACAACGTTTTCCTTGATGGGCAAAAATTTTATTAAATTTTAGTCTCATCTGACAAGCGGACCCTCTTCTATATGTTTATGCAGTCCTCCCTGCAAGCGTTTTGGTGATCTGTAAATATATACAGTGGTACCTTCTTCTTCTTCTTCTTCTTTTACTTTCGGCTGCTCCCTTCAGGGGTCGCCACAGCAAATCATCCGCCTCCACCTCACCCTGTCCTCCGCATCTTCTTTTCTGACTCCAACGACCTTCATGTCTTCCTTCACCACATCCATAAATCTCTTCTTCGGTCTTCCTCGAGGCCTTCTGCCTGGTAGTTCCAATGCAAATATACAGTGGTACCTCACCTTACGAAATTAATCCTTTCCAGGGCTTTTTTCGCAACCTGGATTTTTCGTAAGTTGAACCGCATTTTACATGTAAAACGTGTAATTCGTTCCAAGGCTCCCAATACTACCCCTAAACCCTTTAAAAATTATAAAAGCATGCGTTTTAAAGACCTCCTTTTGCTTCAATATCGTACCAATGGTAGACGGGTTTGGCCATATTCCTTTGTGAAATCACTCGAGCTCGTTTCTTCTTCTTGTGTGTGCGTGTGTGTGTGTGAGCGCGCGTGTGTTGACCATGTCTTCTTAGCAGAGTTATAATCTTACAAATGTTTATGGAAGGTTAAAAACCTGAGTCAAGAAATAAAGTATAAACAACAGTAACTCTGTCCGATACACGAAAAGCATCATGGTGGATTCAGCTCTATAATTGGCAATGGGAGGTAGATGCATCATTCCTCCTCGGCAATGGGATCCCTGTCCAAGATGGCGTCAGGTGGACCTGTCCAAGATGGTGCTTAAGCGAAGGCGACATAAACGACAGCTCAGTTGTTAGCCAATGGGAGGCCAGCGGGGTGGGATGTTTGAACGTCATTGATGGGAGAGCAGCTCGTGCATTCTTTGAATGGCTCGTTTTAATGTTTGAATGGCGCGTTTGAATTTTTAAGATGGCGCTTTCGTAATGTGAACTTGTTTCGTATCCTGAGACAAAAATTTTAGGAAAATACTTTTTGTAACCTGCATTTTTCGTTTGGTGAGACTTTCATAAGGTGAGGTACCACTGTATATATATATATATATATATATATATATATATATATATATTTTTTTTTTTTTTCTTCTGGCCACTCTTCCATAAAGCACCCCTCAATGGAGTGTGGACAGATATGCTAGTCTTTGCTGTGGAAATTTCCAGTCTTTGGTCTCTTTGTTGCCTTTCTGATTAGCGCCCCCTTTGCCTGGTCTGTGGATTTTGGTGGACAGCCCCTTCTATACAAGTTTGTTGCCAGTTGAATGGGGAATGCTTGAATTTCCTATGTTTCCTGTTTCCATTTAATGATGATAGATTTAATGGTGCTTTATGGAATTCTTAAGGTTTTGATTTTTTTTAAATAACCCAACTTCATTGTGTACTTCTCTGCAACGTTGTCCCTTACCTGTTTGGAGAGCCCCTTGATCTTTCTTCATTGCTTGCTTGGTGGTGTTGCATAATCTAGGTCTATCCAGAATAGTTGTATATATATATATATATATATATATATATATATATATATATATATATATATATATATATATATATATATACTGAGATCATATGATACATAGGTTGCACATAGGTGGACATGATTTAACTAATTATATCAATGCTGAAGGTAATTGGTAAAGCCAGATCTTATTTAGGGGCTTCATAACAAAGGGGTGAATTACATATTCACACACCACCTTTGTGGTTCTATTTTTAATACTTTTGTTTGTTTGCTTTGTACAAGTTAGGACTATTTTATGTTACATTACATAAAACTTAAAAAAAAAAAATTGGATAAGATTCCTGGTTATAATTCAGCAAAATGAAATGAAAAGTGATCAATACTTTTGCAAGCCGACGTAGCGTCACTATATTGTAAATGTACATTTCTCCAACATAGCAGGTTTAGATTCAATACCGAGTTCAAGAACTCGTGCTCAGTAAGGGTGTTTTTGTGTGGAGTTTGTATTTTTTCCTATGCTTTTTGGTTTCCCCTGGTGTTTTGGTTTGCTTCCGTAGTAGCACATGCTTATTCAATTTAGAGACATTGGTTTTCCACATTGTAATTCCTTATTTGGCATGGAAATTTAAAGGCCTTAGTTAGGACTGGCTATACAATTTTTGTATTATGGTAAATAGAAAGAAAGCAATTCAATACCTGGATGAAATCGGTTACAGTATGATGCAAAATGCTTTAGTTCTTAAAAAACAAATGTCCAGCCTACAGTCAAGGTTTAAAATACAATTGTAGCCTGCCCCCATGTGGTGGCAAAGTGAAAAGGCTGATCTGGTTGCTGTTCACGTCTTGAACATTATGCAAATACAGTACTAGCCTCGGTGTGAACTCCAAAGCTATTTGCTGAGGGCATATAAACAGCCAATTGGCACCAATGATGTACGTAACCCATCATAGCAAAGTCAAAAATGATTAATTTTGAGTTACTGGTTGAGTTTTGTAGCTGAAATCCTAAGCTTTATAATGATACCAAATGTTCTAACATCATTCATATACTAATTTTCTGAACCGCTTAATCCTAATTAGGGGAAACTGGCGCCCATCTCTGGGCAAGGGCAGAGTACACCCTGGACAGCTCGCCAGGCTATAGCAGGGCAGAAATACACTGACGGCTATGCAGCCTACTCTTGATGAAGATCAGCAATGGTTTACATACCTCACACCATAGACAGTGAGAGACATGGCTGGCCTTTTATAACCCAGTTCACTGCACTGGGGGATGTTCTAACATTTCTCTAATTTTTAAGTAACATATCAAAATCTTCCAGGAATTTCCAGCCTTTAAAGCAACTTTAAAGAAAATCACATGCTTGCAGTTTAGTTATAAACACTCATTCCCACACCTCAGTCTTATGGTGAAACAAAATATTAGTCTCAAACAAGAGATGTTGTTGATTTATTTGAACATGTGTTATTCATATTAAAGCATGATCTGGTCGTTATTGCAAGACAAGATTATTACCAAATGCGTGAAGAAGATGTTTATCTCGTCTCTCCTGAGAATATAATTAACGATTAGTCAGGCATTCTATCCTGTGCACGTACAGGTTTTGTGACTGTGTTTCAGGATAATAGATGATTGATCTTGGGAACAAGGGTTAGGGAAATAAAAGTAATGGCTAAGGAAACCATCTACTGTGCCTTTCCACCCAGAGTGGGAAGTTGAGACTGTATAAAAGTGATGCTTTTGCTGACAAAGGTTATCTTTGATGCTGAGATTGCTTATTGCTCCTCGAGTCAATGGTAATCATATGTGAGTCTTAAAATTATTTACTCTTAAACCTCACCCACATAGTTGTGTTCCTTTATCTGAATTTCCAGGACAGTGTGTTAGTGTCCACCTTACTTTTTGCAGCCTAATGGCAAACCTGCTTTGTGAGGATTTATAACTCTTTTTATTTTATTTTATTTCCCGTAATCTCGGTACTATTTGGCGCGCCCGAATATAAGCCGCATCAACCAAATCTAAAAAGAAAAAATAATTTGTACATATATAGGCTGCACCTCTTTATGAGCCAAAGGTGTCTGTCTCACTCTTGTACTTCCTGTTAGAGTACCTCCCTGGCTGCCGTTAGCTCGTAAAAAAAATCTATAGATTAGCCGCATTGTTGTTTAAGCTGGGTCCAAACCATATGGGAAAAGTAGCGCCTTATAGTCTGGAAATTGCGGTATTTATTTATTTCTTTACGAGGAAGGTTGTAGTAAGGAATAGCGTTTTTAATAGATGGGGACTTGTACTACGCATGCAATGTTTTATTAAGTTTAATTTGGTGTTAATACCCCGTTAAACAGGTAAACAATGAAATTGTAGGCTTCAGAATGTTCAGACCTGATAACAATTGCATTCTGAAAACTTTTTTACTCCCGTTTGAATTTTACTTGAGCTAGACCAAAAATTGCCTGTTTGATGTCTTTGGCTTTAGCATTCACAATGTCCCATTTGTTTATTTTTTCCCTCACCATGTAATCCCAAAGTAGCACAGTATAATGCGTAGTATGCATCAGTCCTAAGTCAATGTTGGTGTGCAATGCTATGTGCTGCTCATCCATCATGGTTCCTCTCAAGAAGCTGTTGGTGATTGAATTGTTCTGCTGAAGTAATTCGAATGGTTTGTAATTTATTAATACCTGGCTCTTTTTATTATTTTCTGAAAACGGTTTCTTGTTGTAAATTTTGTAGCTCATTAATAATATCGGTAGCTACTTCAAAACGTTGAAGCTCCTATTTTTCACTATAGGTAACAATGTGGAGTCTCGAATAGAGAGTAAGCATGGTGCAACCACTCCATACCTGCAGATCAGTGACAGCATCAGTACAAGCCGTGCTCTCAAACAGAGGATCAAGAAGAAGAAGAAGGGAGAGACTCGGCAGTGCCAGACTGGTATGATGGAACAAGCTGGTATCTGTGAATAAGCTGTAGAACCATCATTAAGTGTGCACACTTACGTAAATCATCCTCTCTGTTGCAGCTGTTATAATCGGCCCTGACGGCCTTCCATTGACGGTCTATCCTTGCCACATCTGCGGCAAAAAGTTCAAGTCACGTGGGTTCCTAAAGCGACATATGAAGAACCACCCGGACCATATGTTTAAGAAGAAGTACCAGTGTACAGACTGTGATTTCACTACTAACAAGAAGGTTAGCTTTCACAACCACCTGGAAAGCCACAAGCTTATCATTAAAAAGGAAGACATCCCAGAATACACGGAGTACACGCGGCACTACCAAGAGGCGAGCCCACTCAGTCCCAATAAGCTGATCTTGCGTGACAAGGAACCCAAGTTGCACAAGTGCAAATACTGCGAGTACGAGACAGCCGAGCAGGGCCTGCTGAACCGTCACTTGCTGGCTGTCCACAGCAAAAGCTTTGCGCATGTTTGTGCAGAGTGTGCCAAGGCCTTCCGTCACCCATCTGAATTGAAGAAGCACATGCGGACACACACGGGTGAGAAGCCCTACAGCTGCCAACGCTGTGACTTCCGCTGTGCTGACCCATCCAACTTAAAGACTCATGTAAAGAGCAAACATGGCACGGAGCTGCCCTTTAAGTGTGCTCACTGCCCACAGGCGTTTGGTGATGACAAGGACTTGCAGAGGCACATGGAGGTCTTTCAAGGCCACAAGACTCACCAGTGCCCACACTGTGAGCACAAGAGCACCAATTCGAGTGACCTGAAGCGCCATATCATCTCGGTGCACACCAAGGACTTTCCACACAAGTGCGACGTGTGCGGAAAAGGCTTCCACCGGCCATCAGAGCTCAAAAAGCATGCAGAAACCCACAGGGGCAACAAGGTTCACCAGTGCCGGCACTGTGACTTTAAGATTTCAGACCCTTTCACTCTGAGTCGGCATATCCTGTCGGTGCACACAAAAGAGCTGCCTTTTAAGTGTAAACGCTGCAAGCGTGGCTTCAGGCAGCAGAACGAACTGAAAAAACATGTCAAGACTCACAGCGGCCGCAAAGTATACCAGTGTCAGTTCTGTGAGTATAATACTGCGGATGCCTCGGGTTTCAAACGCCACGTAATCTCCATCCACACTAAGGACTACCCACACAGGTGTGACTACTGCAAGAAGGGTTTTAGACGGCCCTCTGAAAAGAATCAGCACATAATGCGGCATCACAAAGACACACTGATATAACACTCCTCCATCTCCTCCACCCTGTTCAAAACTACAACTTAATTTACACAGCGGAATGGAATCATGGTGAAGTTCAATCATGCGAATGCTCCGTATCTCCCCCTGAAGGTTTTTTGTAAAGACTTTTCAAGTCACCTCAAAGTACTACCCCGTTCCATGAGAAGGATTTGTAATACCAGCCAGGCTCTCGAATCATTCTGCTTTTATATTCTCTCTGGCTGAAATACTGCAAGTGAAAAATAACCTCGATACTAATTGGGTAATTAAGGCTTAAAAATCTATGCTGTGACTGACACATTGTGACCCTTAGGATTCTATGTAGCCATGTTGGTGTGGGCTGCAGTGTACTCCCTCAGTGAGTACCTAACTAGTGTGCCTAGCTTATATGATAACTTTTTTTAAAATGCCAAATCATGTCACATAGTTTCAGTAGCTCATTCGTGGTATAAATTTGCTCCGTTTTCAAGTTTTCTCATATACCACTCATAAGTAAACATGTATATTTGTGCATATGGGTACAATTTCATTATGCGTAATATATCTGTTTATAACACCAACCAATAAAAATTTCTTACCCAAGATTTTAGGAGATTGCGTTCACTCTAGTTTGAATACGGATATTTAGTTGTTTCCCTTGTGAATGCCACAGCAAATAATATATATGTATAATCACATTTAACTGGCAAATGTGCACATATTGTCATTTTGAATTCCAGTTTGCAGTCATGCCTTATCTGTATTGTTATTTTTTCTTGCACTGAACTCAGTAAATTGAATGTGATAATTATTTTTTAACAAGTCTCATTTGTGACGTTAATTATTCAGTTTAGTAACAAGGAAAGTCAGAGTATTGATTCGTTATTCATTTATCTGCTGAACCATTTAATCCTTCATAAAGGCTGGAGCCTATGTTAGTCGACGCTGGTTGAAGGACAGATACCCTGTGAATAGCTCACTTTTATATTAATGCCATTTTGCAGATGCCATTATCCTGTGCGATTTAGATTTTAATACAACTGTGCAATTTAGGTTTAAGGGCCTTGCTTAAGGGCCCAACAGTGGCAACTTGGTTTTACTGTGGTTTGAATCAATGTGGATCATTAATCCAAGAGCCCTAATCACTCAGCCACCATGCCCAGAGCATTGCAGGGACTGCGCACACAACCACACACACATCCACCTGGGGGCAATTTGTAACAATCAGGTAGTGCAAACAGACTACCCACAGTAATCCCACACAGAAACTTCCTTGCGAGCCCACGACTTGAACCTTACTGTGAGTTGGATGTGCTAAAATCTACGCTATTTGTTCCGTTCCGATTTGTTTTTCTTTCCGTTATTTTTAATTGTTAGTTGGACAAACTGATAGTTTCAGTCCTCTGTTATTTAACAGGTCTTTATTAAAAATACACAGCTCCAGTGCACAGATTTGTCAACGTACAGATAAGATGTTAATATTGCATGTACTGATACCTAATTCACAGTCCTCAGGTTTTTTACATAAAGTTTGTCTTATATTTCTTTGTAGTTCTTACCTGGACCCGGACAAAAATGTTTGAGGAGGGGGTTTATATAAGAGTATGAGATCCTAAAATGGGGCTTAATATAAAGTAATGGTCACCTGACTGGTCTCTGAAAGAAATCTTTGCTTAATGAGCTATTTCACAGTTTTTACTTACATTTACAGGATTTAGCAGACACTCTTCTCCGGAGCGACTTACAGAAGAGCTTCAAAGTCACTGTCAGTGAATATACTCTTGTACTGGTTTGTTAGAACACAGACTAAGCATACTGCCAGTCAAACTTAGTCGGTAGGTGTTGTTTGTGTGTGTGTTTTTTGTCCAGATGAAGGTCATTCCACCGCCTTGGAACCAGAACAGAGAAGAGCTTGGATGCATTTTTCTCTTATCCCTTGGTAGAGGGAGGGACCAGTCTAGCAGTGCGAGAGGATCTGAGAGAACGTGGTCCAGTGTTGAAGGTGATGGTCCATTTTTGCCTTTGTAGGCAAGCATGAGTGTTTTAAATCTAATGCAAGCAGCTACAGGAAGACAGTAGAGAGATCATAGCAGTGGTGTAGTGTGGGCAAATTTGGGAAGGTTGAAAACAAGCCATGCAGCTGCATTCTGGATCATCGTGCAGAAGGCAATGGCAAACCACTGCACTAATCCTGCCAAGTAAACCTCCGTGAAGATGATAACCAGGGTGTTATCCTTCATGGCGGGTCGCCAATGGTCGTCCTACGACTCAGGCACTAGATAAATAGATTGAACAAGTATCTGAGTGGCCTTAGTGGAAAGAATTGAACGAATCCTTCGGTGGTTTAATTCAGTCACACAAAAGTAACTGCAGTGAATACCCAAAATATTTGTCAATGTTTGTTAAATATCCTTTCAACCGGCAAATCAAAAAAAGTCCAATGTTTTCGAACTTGACGTGGAGTAGATGGGAATAAATTGCCACAGGGACTTTTCGTTCTGTATAGTTTCAAAAAAGTTGAATTCCTCCTGCAAACTCGGAACAAAATTGTTGTATGAACTAAATTTCCATCTATATAAATGATTGTCTTGTTTGATATCCTGTTAATGTTATTTAGGTTATTTTCTATGGCCAACCATCACACTGAACCTTTAAATCAGACACTGGCTGATACCTCATACATACTTGTCTTATGAATTCACCCGAGGTTCTGGTGTAACAGGAATGACTCACATGGACTTCAGTACAACTCCAGGGTTTAGTGTCTTGGTTCCTGCCCTGTGTTGTTTTGTGTTTTTTTTTCCTTCTGCATTTTAACTGAGGCACTACCGTAATACCTGGTATATGAGGACTTGTATGTTCCCCTTGAGGATTCCCCTCAATTAACCACTTTAACCTTGTCTGTTATTTGCCGTATGTATTTGTTATATGAATAGGTGGCACAGTGGTGCAGTGGTTAGCATGACTGCCTGACAGCAAGAAGGTCCTTGGTTCAATTCCCAGCTCGGGCATTTCTGTGTGGAGTTTACATGTTCTCCCTGTGTTTGCGTGGGCTTCCTCCGAGTACTTCGGTTTCCTCCCACAGTCCAAAAACATGCACAGTAGGTTAACTGGTTATTCCAAATCACCCCTGGGTGTGAGTGCGAGTATGAAGGGTTATGCGAGTGTTGGCTCTGCCAACACTCCAGGGTGTATGCTGCCCTCGCCCGGAGACAGCTGAGATGGGCACCAGCCTCCCCGTGATCCTAATTAGGATTAAGTCATTCAGAAAATGAATGTTATATGAATATTCCATGAATATAGAAATATCCTTGTTATATTAGAATTTAAATGGAATTACTGTGATAGCAGGTCGCACATCCATCTCACATCAAGAAGATCCTGGGTTCGAGTCCCAGGATTAGCTTGGGTTTTTCTGTGTCATTTGATGCTCTTCCTGTGCTTGCATGGGTTTTCTCCATATACTCCCTGTGTCTTCTCACAGTTCATAGGAATGCACATTAGGCCAACTGGCTATTCCAGATTGTCAGTGAGTGTGAATGGGTTTGTGTGTGTATGTGTGTGTGTGTGTGTGTGTGTGTGTGTGTGAGTGTGTGTGTGCGCGCGTTTTGGCTCTGTGATGGTCTGGCGAGCTGTTCATGGTGCAGTCTACCATCACCCGGTTGTGAGCTGAGGTAGGTTCTATCTGCCCAGGAACATTAATAGTTTGTCCAGTCAGTGAGTGCGTGAGTGTGCTCTTAAAGGGGTGTTATAGTGGTGTGATGGTTAGCACATCCGCTTCATAGCAAGATGGTCCTTGGTTTGATTCCCAATAAAGGCTGTTTCTGTGTGGAATTTCCATGTTCTTCCCGATCTTGTGTGGGTTTCTTCTGCGTTACCCCAGTTTTCTCTCACAGTTCAAAGACAAGCACATTCGGCTAATTGGCTGTTTTATATTGTTCCAGAGTTTGAATGCGAATGGGTGTCGGTGTGTGTGCTTGTTTTGCGCTGTGATGGTCTGTTGACCTGTTCAGGGTGTACCATGCCTTCACCCTGTGTTGGCTGAGGTAGGCTTCAGCCACCCTGTGACTTTAATAGGGTTGGTTCTGCTAATTACTGAGTGGGAGAGTTCTCTTGATGCACACTACTGTATACAGATTTCTGACCATGCAGTCCTTCCTGTGGGTTGTTGTTTTAAAAAGATGTATATAATATAAACAGCATTTTATAATTTTTATAAATATATAAATATGTGCAGACCACAGTGATTTTATTTCTAAGCCAAGCACAGCTTTGTTTGCAATGTCATGGGACTGAAGGTTGGTGGGGTTGTTTGATTGTTTAAAAGTGATGCTACTAAGTGTTCAAATGAAACACTAAACAAAGTGTAATTACTGAGTTTCATTTATTAGTGGAGGTCTCAAGCTCAGTACCATGATTATGGAATATGACTTGAATGGTTGTCCCATGTCTGTCCGGTGTCCACACACCACAGAGTTGATGATGTTTGGTTGTTTGGATGTTTGTTTTTATGTATCGGTGGCTACCATGACGATTGTGGTCACAAGAAACATTTATTATTAATAATGAAACAGAAAGCTAAAAAAATAGAGGCTCATACACTACCACTCAGACTTGCAGAATAAAAAAAACACAATTGAGACAAGTAACTAGCTGAGCAGGTAAATAAATGTTTGTGGCAAAAACAAACAAAAAAATCAGAAGCTTGACGGAACATGAACTGGTTAAACAGATAATTAAACTAAAAAAAAATAGACAAGGGATGAAAGGAAAGGGGTGTGCACCAATTCTCATCAGTACAGATGTTTATTGGGAGCTCCACTTTTACACAGTGCTTAAATCTCTGTATTATACATTATTTGTTTGTTTTGATCAAGACTTTTAGGCAGTGCTGATTTTTGTCTTACTGAAAATGTGCCACGGTGAGCCACCACTGTATCAAATCAGAATTTATTTTCATTTGTAGGTTGTCCCGTTCATTTATAAACTATTCATTCATACATTCACTTTTTGAACTGCTTAATCCGAATCAGGGTCACAGGGAGACTAGTGCCCATCTCAGTCGACTCGGGACGAGGGCAGAGTACACCCTGGACAGCTCGCCTGGCCATCGTAAGGCAGAAACATGCTGATGGCTATGCGGCTACTCTTGTCGAAAGTCAGCAATGGTTCTTTTACACCTCACACCATAGACAGTGAGAGACATGGCCGGCCTTTGATAACCCAGTTAGCTGCGCTGGGGGCATTTATAAACTATTCGATTCCTTTTCAGTGATCATTCTTTAAAGCAGCATTCACACAGGACGTGACAACCAACACGCGAATCACTTTAGCACTAGGCTGCACAGTTCGCCACTGAGTTGTCAGATCTCGTTGCCTTGGTAACCCTCTTATATGCTTCCTGCATAAAAATCTTTTTGAGTGAAACTGAACAGCATCGAGCGAGTTCCCCACAGTAAATACATGAAAGCGCTTATGCTAATTATATTTCATTACTTTCTTTATTTTAGCTCATATTATCATCATGAATAGATTTTATTATTATTATTATTATTATTGTATGGTAAGTTCTCTGCAAGGTTGTCACTGTCCCCCCCCCAGTGCAGCTAACTGGGTTATCAAAGGCCGGTCATGTCTCTCACTGTCTATAGTTTGAGGTTCATGTAAAAGAACCATTGCTGACTTTTGTAAAGAGGAGCTGCAAAGCCGTCAGCGTGTTTCTGTCCCTTGCTAAAGGGTCGTGTCAGGAAGGGCATCCGACGTAAAAAGCAATACCAAATACAAATGTGCGATTCATTCGCTGTGACCTCTGAGAAAGGGAAAAAGCCGAAAGGAAATCTCTATCTCATGTATGGTAAGTATAGAATGGAGACGCTTGTACACTGGGAAGAATTAAATGTATATAAATATATAAAACTCGATGAAAACGCTCACCATTTCAGAAATGTGGACCCAAGCATGGCATTTTTCAGTCATTATACTTGTAAAAATGTAGAATGATAATAATTGCTGTACGCTATGGGGCTGGTTGTGTAGTGGTAAGGGTGTTGGGCTCATAATTGAGAAGTTGTGAGTTTGAATCCGTGAGACCTCACAGTCACGGGATAATCTCTGGCCTGATGAGCCAGCTCAGGTGTAAAAGCCCAAAAGTTGTATCTGCTCAGTTTGTGTAAAATTTTACTTCTGATTGCTCATTTCATGTAAGTACTTAGGCTCAACAGTCCAGAGCAATGGAGAGTGTGGAAAAGAGGTGAAGAAGCGTGTGCAGGCAGGTTGGAATGGTTGGAGAAAAGTGTCCGGTGTGATGTGTGATAGGAAGGTATCGGCAAGAATGAAAGGAAAAGTGTACAAGACAGTGATGAGGCCAGCGATGTTGTATGGCTTAGAAACAGTGGTGCTGGGGAAAAGACAGGAGGCAGAGTTGGAGGTAGCAGAGATGAAAATGTTGAGGTTCTCTTTGGGAGTAACGAGGATGGATAGGATCAGGAATGAGCACATCAGAGGGACAGCACATGTAAGACATTTTGGAGACAAAGTCAGAGAGGCTAGATTGAGATGGTTTGGACATGTACAGAGGAGGGATAGTGAGTATATTGGTAATAGGATGCTGAGGCTGGAACTACCAGGCAGAAGGCCTAGAGGAAGACCAGAGATGATTCATGGATGTGATGAAGGAGGACATGAAGGTAGTTGGTGTAAGAGAAGAAGATGCAGAGGATAGTGTGAGATGGAGGCAGATGATTCGCTGTGGCGACCCCTGAAGGGAAAAGCCGAAAGGAAAAAGAAGATTGCACATTTCGTGGCGTTCACTGACTTTACATGTTGACTTGTGGCTCATCGGTCCTGGAAACCTCCAGCTTCAGATATAAAAATAAATTCTCAAACATTTTCCCACAACTTTTGTACAAACTGCATGAAATAAGATCCTAGTATTTGATTAAATGGTGGTTTAAATGTAAAGTATTATCTTGAATCGCTTTAAAGAATATTAGCTTGGTCCCATGAATTGTTTCAGACTCTTTCCTGTTTGTTTTCTTTTCTGTTTTATTATTTTAATTTTGAAGAGAGGCCTCTGTTTCAGATAAAAGTGTTTAAAGTTATGAATACTACTGTCCAAATACTACTGGTGAAACTTTAAAATCATTTCATTGTACTATTCTTTATTGCTTTTAAATATAACCTTGCACATAGATCACAGTGAGAGTAATTGCATTGACAGGAATATGTATGTATGTATGTATGTGTATATATATATATGTATATATATATGTATATATATATATATATATATATATATATATATATATGTGTGTGTGTGTGTGTATGTGTGTGTGTGTATATATATATATATATATATGTGTGTGTGTGTGTGTATATATATATATATATATATATATATATATATATATATATATATACACACACACATACACGGGGATCCCTCGCTACTTCACACTTCAATTCGTGCAGTTTCAGTGAATCATGTTTTTTCTTTTTTTTTTTTAAATATTCATTGAATTAAAAAATAAGGAAATTAAGGAAGAGTAGGGGGCAAAGTTCAAGAAAATGCTTCCAAAACAAGGCCAATTATATAAAAAAAAAACCCAGAAACAAAAACACCCCCAACCCAAAACCCCCCATCGAAACTACTTACATTTTTATGTGTGCATCTGTGTGTGTGCGTCTGTATGTGTGTGTATTTATGTTTTATTTACATCTTGCATAATGCATAATTGTTATTATAAGCATTTATAGCACTGGATATGTATTTATTGATATTATATACACATATACATGTACGTAGACGTCAGTCAGTGGGGGTCGATCCTACTTCACAGAAATTGGCAGTTGTGGGGGGGGTCTCGGGTCCCATTAATCGTGGAAAGTGAGGAATCTCTGTAGTGTGTATGTGTGTGTGTGTGTGTGTGTGTGTGTGTGTGTGTATATATATATATATATATATATATATATATATATATATATTAAAATTCGAATATAGGTGTTTCTGTTTTAAATTCCTGTTCTAAATTCTAAACTGTACACTCGATCTTTTGGACTTTTGATAAAGACTTTTGTAGCAATTCTTGAATAACTTGGAAATGGATAGAAGTATGTTGTTTACAACGTTTTTACAAGATGAACAAGAGAACACTCCCATGAGAAAGTTGAAATCTGAATGTTTGGCTTTTGTGTTTTTTCACAAACATTATCATGTATATCCACTTCATTCAAATTCACTGTGGATGATTTGAAGTGTTAACATGCAAGACAGAGAACAGTGCTATATGAGAACCACGATCAGATTATTATCAGATTGTAAATGGTAAGCGCAGGAGACAGAAGTTTTCAGACAGAAAAAGGCTGTTGATTTTATTAAAATATATATAGAAGCTCTTATCTGGGCTTCTTTAATATCCTTTGAAGTGCACAATGACTACATGGAAATTCAAAGTGATTTCAAGTTTGAAACAGAGGAAAAGATTAAATGTCAAGAAACTGGAGATGCAGATTTTTTCTTTTCTTTTTTTGCAAGCCATAACACCTATACATGATTAGATAATTTTTCAATACAAGCAAGATAGTGGAGTTTATTTCATAAATAATTGCTTGTGAACTTTATAGATTTTCATTTTTACACCTCTTTCTAAATCTATCACAGTTGTGGTGAAAGCACAGTGTTTGTACATGTCAAAAAGTGAGTCTGTCTTTTCATCTTGAATTTTTATTGGGAGTTTAATCTCAGTGATGGAGGATATAAAACAAAGAATTTTTTTAAATAGCAAATTTAGATGTCTACTGCATCGTCTGGCCTGACCGGGTGCTCCCTTCCACCACCTTGTGACTGGGCCATTGGTGAGTTCATGAACAATGATTTCAATTGTGTAAATGTAGACTTTTTTTTCTTGATATAGGTCAAAATGCAAGATTGCAACGAGGGAAAATACTCTGGAATAAATTTCATGTCACAAACAAGTGGTACAAACAAGCACATTAAATACTCATCGCTTTCACTACCTAACTCACAGAATGTGCTACTTAACTTAAAATTCTCTGCAATATATTTACCCCTGGCATATATATATATATATATATATATATATGATATGTGTGTGTGTGTGTGTATATATATATATATATATATATATATATTATGTATAGATTTATATTTATATATATATATATATATATATATATATATATATATATATTTCGTTCAATATATCTATTATCCCTTTGCAATATTTATTTTAATAATTTACAGGGTAATGTATAACTGTATTTAAACATATGACATTTATAATTACAAAAATATGTACGTTTTTAATGAGTAGCCCTGTCGATCATCCATACAGTAAAGGGCAAAGAATGGTACTATTGTTCTCCCTTCTTGACACAAAGCACAAGGTACTCGGAGGTTCTTTGTCTTTTGGACGCTTATGTAAACATGTCATGGAATTTTCTGCAATTTGGTAGTCATGGATATTAAAAAGGAAAAGAAACGTGTTCGACCATCCTGCAGCGTCACCGTGGGTGATATATTGTGCAAAACGAATGTGTTACTTGATGGGCAAGGTTTTGATAGAACGGGCAACAGAACTCATGTTGGTGGACGTAGTGAGGCTTGCACTCTTTGTTGGCAAGCTGCAAGAATGCCCCATTGCCTCCTCAGCAGCCCGGAGAAGCAGTGTGTAGTTCACTGCGACCTCTTCTACCTTTCGTAAGAGCTGAAGCTTTTGGGTTTCAGATCGTACACCTCTTACCAAATGAATGAATGTCTGAGTTAAGCTGCACAACACCTCGAAGCTGGCTGTGACGGCGCTTAACATTCGTGAAGGACTTTTCTCAACACTTGCCACTCTTCTACACGAGGCCCTGAACTCTTTGAAGCGGACCGCGAGTTCCTGCTTGTACTCTACCAACTTTGCAGGAGGCATGCGCGGCTCCCCGTCTATCTGTGGACCGTTGGCACACTGCCTCAAAATAGAAAGCAATTCATTAGCATCTAGTTGTGCATTCAGGAAGCCGTCGGGTAAACAGAAAGTTTTTCCCTGCAGCGTCTGCACTCGTGCCATGCTTGTTTCCAAATTTGCACAGGCCCGCAGGTCAATCTCCTGCGTTTGTGGTTCCTCCTCCTCCTCTTCTTCCTCTCCACTGCAGTCCTCAGCATCAAGTACCTGCAGTGTCTTGCTCACAACTGGCATCATTCTTGAATCTTGCTGCATTCCAGGCAAGACCTGAAGGGGAATGGAGTATGAAAGTTCGTCTTTTTCACTGCTTTCATCAGCAGCCTCACATTTGCGATAACAGAAACAGAAGGAGCAACATTTTTCCCTGTCCTCATTCTCTTCACTCAAACCAAGAAGAACCTCGTTGGTTCCTTCTCGACTCTGACGAACAAGTTCTTCACCCTGGATAAAGAATACTCCTTTCTTTTTGGAATCCCCGTCCCCATGAGTGTGAATGGGTTCCACTGGAGTTGGAAGTTGTAGGCCTGTAGCCCTAACTCGTTCCATTTCCTTTTCCAGGCTTTTTGTTTTGGTTGATTTGACCTCAGCATAAAGGGGAGTACTGTCATTATCTATTTCCCCAATGCTATATCGTCTTTGTAGTTTTTTGTACTGTGGGGCGCCGGTGCATTCCGAATGGGAGGTGCAGGTGGGTAAACAGGACATGTGTGTATCGCTGAGTTCTCTTGACTCCAGGCTTGTTGAACGTATCCGTGTGGTTTTGATCTCCAAATTTTGAGGTTGTGTAGCAGCCCCTTGGATGTGTGAAGATTTGGGTTTTGCAGGGGAGCTTTTGGAGATGGCTGTCTCTCTGCCTCTATGCTCCATTGCAGAACCTACTGGAGTATCAGGGAGCCGCATTGCCCTACACATCCTCTTACAGTCACAGCTACGTCTCTGCTCTCGGGAGATGCCAGGGACTTTCTGCACTGGGCTTGTGCGCAGCTGGCATGAACATGGAGTACCTGATGGGATGGGAGATGACCCTTGGGACAGAAACTCTCCTTGTGATGTCTTAGGCTTTAGAAGCTCCTCAAGAAATTCCAGTTCATACTGCCTTACTTTCTGGAGCTGTGCACGGCGTTCATCAGTCTCCCGACGCAGGCGGGCAGGAAATGTAGCTGAAATGAGATTTCTAATACTTAGAAATGGAGCACTACGCTGGGTCTTGGCTTTGTTCTGCGCTTGCTTCTTATATTCTGCTCCAGGAATGGTTGCGCCCTTTTCTCCACAGCTCAAAACATGTGTTGTGTTTACTAGGACCGGCAAGGTTTTCGTGTTTTTCTGTGATTCAGCAATGACTGGAGATTTAGAGCTTTCAGTAGGAATCTTGGGTATATCTTTCCCTTCTATTTTCACAGGTACCACTGGAGAGCACTTTGCAGAAGGCAGGACCTTCGTCTTGGCTAAGTCAGCAGTAGTAACTGTGCTGTCTCTGTTGCCAGATAACTTTAGTCCTTTAGCACAGAGCTGCTCATCCCCACTGGGAGAAGATGAGGGCAAGACTACTTTTTGGGTAGGTGGGTCCTTCACTCGCAGTTGTGGTCCTGGTTCTGATCGAACTGGGCATGTGCAGAACAAATCATCAACTGGAAGTAGACCCTTGGAACTTGAAGGCTTATCGGTCTCAGTTGAGGCAGCCTCATTATCTCGGCTTATCTTTGTTGGAGAAATCTTGGCAGAACCATTTTTGTCTACAGGCAAGGTTATAGGTAAGGCTTTATTGGTTGTTTCTGGTAATGTGTGTCTAGGGCTTTTCTCTTTGACATTTTCAGAGATATTAGAGCTTAGTTTACCATCTTTAGAACAAGATAATCTCTTGATCTCAGAACTGTCACCCTGTTTCGGACTTTTTAAACCCTCTCCTGTCTGTGGAGCATGTTCGACAGTCCGTTCTTCAGCTTTCTCTGAACCTTGTTCATTTTTAAACTCGTCTCCAGTCTTACTGTGCTCCACGGGAACTCTGGAGAGTGATGTCCCTTGACTTGAACTGATTTTTAAGGGCACAGTTTTACTGAGAATCACAGATCTAGGAGGGTAACTGCCAGGGATTTGGCCCATAGAAAAAGCTCCTCCTCCAATTGCTTGGGTTGTGCAGCCGGGAATTGTCAAAGGGAAGTCACAACGACTAAACACACGTTCCTTGTTAATGTGGTGGGCCAAAAGGTAGGCCTGATTTTGATGGTGTTTCATGGCAGAAACCATTTCTGACACATCAGTTAACTCTGATGAGTTGGTCTCATGGCCGGAGTCAAGTGAAGACTCTGGTGTAATGGCTGCGAGAACAATCAAACCTGCAAAAGAACACAAAACAGGTCACAATTAGGGTCGTGTTTCACACACTGTTGGTAAGCAAAGTCAACATTGAGTCTTAGTTAGTTAATGAATGCTGTATAAATTATGCCAGTTTCCTGAGATTTCACAGTTCAATAAATCCTGTGAATTTTTTAAGGTGGACTCAGAGTGCAATGTGTCTTTGCCAGGCACAATTGGTTTATGACAATTTAAGATAGTTATGATAGTTATGGCATGTAGTAAAGAGAGAAGCCATTTTTTTCAAGGTTTCAGAATTCTTTTTCAACATGATCCCATGCACAGATCACCTTCAAAATGTAATGGTTTATTACTTACACCACATCATATTTTGGAAAAGAAATTTATCCAAATCAGTGAAATACATTTTGAGTTATCTCGCACACATACAGACAGACAGACAAACTGGTCGGGCGTAGGTAATTATCGTTTACATTTAATACCAAAACATGTGTGTGTGTATTATTAATTTACATATATATATATATATATATATATATATATATATATATAGTGTGTGTGTGTATTTTTTATATATATATATATATATATATATATATAGTGTGTGTGTGTGTATTTTATATATATATATATATATATATATATATAGTGTGTGTGTGTGTATTTTATATATATATATATATATATATATATATATATATATATATATATATATAGTGTGTGTGTATTTTATATATATATATATATGTGTGTGTGTGTGTGTGTGTGTGTGTGTGTGCTTTCATATTTTAGATTTTAATATATTTTAAATGAATCCATAAAGCACAATTGTATGCAAGATGTAGTTTTCGGACATAGTTCTTGAATTTATCAGGAAGTACTTGGTATGTCCACCTGCTGTCTGTGGAGTCTGCTGCTGTGGATGAGGGTAGTCTTCTGATGCAGCTAGCGCTTCCAATGCTTGCAGAGTGGACACTAAAGCATCATCTAACTCCTGAGCATGGTCTCGCACTGTCCTTGGGGCCACATTATCAATTAATGTCACGGGTACTTTCTCTTCAATATCTGCTAGAGGTGCTGCAGCTGTGATAGCAGCAGGTGTAGCAGCTGCTTTCCGATTCTTTTTAGCATCATCCTCATCTGAACTGTTATCTCGAAACCCTGGAGGGGGGGCTGCTATTGCAGGAGGAGGAGGTTGCAACTTTCCACCTGCATCCCCAATCTCTTCATCCTCTCCATTTCCAGGAGGAGGAAGGGCGATGAGATCAACAGCTCCACCTTCACAGGAGACACAGCCATTTGTGTATTGTGCAATATTCTTCCCGGAGGTGCCTTTCTCTGTTGTCACAACCCCAGCCTTAAGCTTTTCCTTGCAAGAATCACAGAAGAATCTCCCGGTACGCTTTGAGTTCCCCATTGTTTTTGACCTGCCTCTGAAGCCTGAGCTATCTGGAGTTGGGCTCTCTGGATCAGCCAATGAGTCACTGCTTTTGAGGGTGGGATCGGACTTGGCACGAGAGCGGTTCTGGGACTTGGATATGAAGTTCTCATTGAGATCCAGCTGATCCTCTGAATGCATCTGAAGCTCCAGGAGCTGCTGCTGCTCTTTCAAATGTATGTGACAGAGGCCAAGATGTTGTGATGGTGGTGCTGCTGGTGTTTTCTGTGACATCTCTTTGGATGACCCCTCTCTCTCTTCGCGTCGACTGCTACTTGACACAGAGGCCCCAGAGTGGGAATGAGGATGAGGGCTTCTGAAATCTGAAGAACATTACCATCAGAAGATTTGAAAAGGCAAAAGTGACATGGTGGATGAGCGTGAGTCCAGATGGGAAAAGCAGAGGCTGAGGGAGACCACAGATATGGAGACTGAAGAAAAGTCTTTGGGAATGTCATGTGTTGTGGTCATCCTCATTGGCAGACCAGAGCAAATGGTGATGGCATCCAATATATGGTTGAATAGTATGGATGTATGTTGCTAGGGCAGCGTGAATGAAAAAATCCAGAATGTGGTTACAGTTGGGAACAGAAAATGGAGCAGACACCCATGAACTATTTGGAAATGAAGATGAAAGGATCGAGAACAACAAGAAGAAATGAGTGATTCTCATGACTACTTCAAGTCTAAGACAGATTGATAGAAACCACGTCCAAACACACTATTTCAGGCAGGATTGTATGACAACTCAGAGAGAAGTGTATTTTCCCTGTTATTAAAGCTGCTGTAAATATTTCCTGATAAATTTCTCTCTTTTTTTTAACCCATCAGACATCAGGCTTTCAGGGTTTTGTAATGTGTCCATGTTTACATTTTGTCTTGGCTATTTCTCAAAAATTGTTGTGCAGATTGTTATAAAATTTTGCATGAGGTTTCCACTATTCTGTACAGTTGTGTTCATTATAATAGCTGTGTGTTTAAAAAAGTGAATAAAGTGCAAAATCTTTAAAATAGATTTTATTACTGGTCACTGGTGTGTTGACATACTTCTGGCATCACTGGTCCTTGCATGTATCTGCTCTCTCTCTCTCTCTCTCTCTCTCTCTCTCTCTCTCTCTTAGCGAGGGCGGAATCCCTCCTGGACAGCTCATCGGCCATCGCAGGGCAAAAACACACTAGCTTTTTTCTAGTGTATTATTGTTATTCATTATTTCATTCAGTTTCTGAACCGCTTAATCCTAATTATGGTCACCGGGAGGCTGGCGCCCATCTCAGCTGACTCTGGGCAAGGGTGGGGTACACCCTGGACAGTTTGCCAGGCCATTGCAAGGCCCTGTTGTTGTTATTATTATTATTATTATTATTATTATTGTTATTGGGAGAGGTGGCCTGGTGGTAAAGGAGCTGGATCACTGATCCTAAGGTTGTAATTCTCAACGTGTTGTCACTGTCCCCCCAGTGTAGCTAACTGGGTTATCAAAGGCCAGCCATGTCTCTCACTGTCTATGGTGTGAGGCATGTAAACAAACCATTGTTGACATTCCACAAGCGTAGGCTGCATACCCATCAGCGTGTTTCTGCTCTGCGATAGCCGGGTGAGCCATCCAGGGTGTACTGTGCCCTCGTCTAAAGTCAGCTGGGATGGTTGCCAGCCTCCCCATGACCCTAATTAGGATTCAGCAGTTCAGAAAATGGATGAATTATTATTATTATTATTGTTATTACTATTATTATTTTATTAGTTATATTGAAATGTCTCCCCCTCGTGGATGGCTGATGAATATTCATTTAAATATTATTTAATATTTTTTACACTTAATCCACTGTAATTGTGGGGTTTTTTTTTAAACATGACACCATGCACGGTTCAGCTCTAAAATGTTTAATGGTGCTTAAGTTTTCGAGGGATATTGCACACAAGCAAACTAAATAACTAACACAGAGGTAAACAAAGGTAAAAACAACCTTCTAGCAGAGGAAAAAAAGATGTCATATGTTCTTATCTTGAGTATTGTATAAAAATCAAGGTCATATTTCAGTCTAACCAAAATATCATCATCCTCATCATCATCTTCCTCAGCTTAATGCGGGGTTGGGCTGCAGGGGCAGCAGCCTAAGCAGTGAGGTTTAGATATCCCTTTCCTCAGCCACTTCTTCCAGCTCTTCTGGGGGGTTGGGGGTGAGGATTGAATGTCCACCAAGGCATTTCCAGACCAGCTGAGAAACATGTGGTCCCTGCAGCGTGTTCTGGGTCAACCTCGGGGTTCATAAATCAAAGCTTTCATGGGTTTTGGTGTGCTCTCCATCAGTCTCTCACATTACTCTTGTGTGACTTTGTCACTTCTGATGCAAAAACTCAATCAAGTCAGCTTTGTATGAAACCTTTTGACCTTCCTGTTTATCACATTTCAGTCAGTGTCCCTCTACTGACCAGAATGATCTTCGACTCTTCCTTTGACTAAGATCTTAATTTCTGTCCATTAGTCATAGTCCGAAAACATCCAAGTTTTAATTTTCTGCAGTTAACTGCTCTAAGTGACAGCTGTCCTTCGGTGTCAATTTGATTGTGTGTGTGTGCGCGCGTATGTGCCCGTACTGGTCTTGTGGTCAACCGGTAAGTTATTTATGGTTTACCCTGCCTTCACACAGAGTTGGCTAAGATAGACTTCAGCTTCCTGCGACCCTAGTAGGATAAAGTAATTTGCCAAATTAAATGAATGAAAATGAAATTCATAGGGAGCCCTGTGCCTAAATTATTATATTTCACTACTGTAGTTATTATGGTCGGGGGGCTGCATATTACGATAACTGGACATTCTTGTGTGCTCCTGGGTATGCTTGTGAAAGGCTGTGTGTGTGTGTGTGTGTGTATTGGACCGGTTATGTTCTAGTAGGCTTCTCGGGGTGTAAACAGCATTCAGCCAGGGTTGGTTGACTCAGTATGCTCCAAACAACCATATAATATCATAACATACCATAAAATATCAAGCAAAAATTGATTCCCTAAACTTAGACGTATGTCACTATCTCAAACTGTAAATAATAATGGACCGCTATCAGATCCGCAAATAGTGTTTTAGCCCCATTCAAATGACAGATCTAATCTCATTAATTTATTCCTCAATCATCAACCTGTGTGCTTGATCCAATATAGAATAACTATCAGAAGTGATCAACTCTTTATTAAATGTAATAAATTCTTCCCTTAGCACTGGTTATGTACCTAAATCGATTAAACTAGCAGTTATCAAACCTCGGATTAAAAAACCTGATCGCGACCCATATCGGCTGTCCAACTATGTTCTGCTTGTTCTTGGCATCCTTCTATGTCGAGACAATGGAGTTCGTGCCATGGATCAGTTCATGTATATCCTCTCCAGGGCGCGGGAAATTCTGGGTGGCCCAACCAATCGTCAGGATCCCCCTCTCGGCCTTGCTGACGGGGTCCAAAGAATGTGAGGCATGACATTTGGTGTCAGTTTGGCTGCAGGAGATGCCGGAACGATGTTACTTGTAGCACTGAACCGCCTGCAGGTCCCCACTCTGGATTTGAAGGTTTACATCTTTTCCCTCATGTGGTTTGGCCTGTCAGCTGTGATGATTTACTGAGCTGTGGCGCTTGGAGTCAGCAAGTGAGAGCTTTGGGAGATGGATGAGAACCGGTCTTGTCCGTCCACCCTATGAAAGAGGGTGCAGCTGTGGGCAGACAAGAGTACTCTCTCTATCCAGAGCCCCCCTACACCTCTGTCCAGCTATAGACCAATATCAAACAGTCCAGAAATTATTCTCATATCTTTGCAGGAATCGCGTTCACTAAATGTATCAGTCAGGGTTTCGGTGGTAAATGACCTACCGGTGGCCTCCAACCAGGGCTGTACCTCACTGCTTGTGTTACTTGACCGTAGTGCACCCTATGATACGATTGATCACATGATTCTCTGAGATATTAGAAATTGTTGTAGCTAAGGGTCCGGCCCTTTCCTGGTTTAAATCTTATTTAACTGACAATTATCAGTTTGTACATGTGATTTCTCTGTATATTCTAATGATAAGTTTGTTCTTCCACAAGGTTCTGTCCTAGGCCCATTGCTTTTCTCACTATACTTGTTCCCTTTGGGCTTTCATTGTTATGCTGATGATCAGAATCAGAATACTTGATTGAGCCCAGAGTAAATTATTTACATGCAGTTGCAAGTAGATTGAGATAAACATGAAAGCAGCTGCAACATGCTGCACATGCTTTGACGCATGCTTACGAGACATAAAGTGATATATACTAGCAAAGTCACATGAGAGACATCTGCCATCTAACGCGCCAGTTAGTCCAGAATGCAGCAACAAGAGTCCTTACTAGACCGAGACGACACGGGTATATCACCCTGATCTTATTTATGCTAATTATCAAAATGATTCGCTGTGGCAACTCCCGAGTAAAAGGGAAAAAGCCGAAAGGAAGACAGACATCTTATATATAATAACCCTGATCTTATTTATTGCTGTACTGACTTCCAATAAAATTTAAAATCGAATATAAAATACTACTTTTAACCTATAAACCACTTAATGGTCTCGTACCACATTATCTTAGCGAACTTCAGTCATTTATGATCCAGGATCAGGCGTTTCTGTATAAAATTTGTATGTTCTCCCTGTGCACGGGGGTGGGGGGTGGGGTGGGGGTGTCCGTGTGCTTTAATTTCTTTCCACAGTCCAAAGACATTGACATTAGGCTAATTGGCTGTTCCACCGTCTTCCTGGGTGTGAGTGTGAATGGTTGTACTGTATGTGTTGTCATGCAACAGTCTAGTGAGCGGAGTTAGGCTCCAGCCTCCCTGGAACTCTAATAGGAGTAAGTGGTTTGGCAAATGAGTGAGATGAGATGAGATGAGTAATTGGGGGCGGAGTTTGATGCTTTAGTTTGTGTTTCGGTATGAATACGTACTACACAACGCTGTAATGTGAGTTATGAGGCCTCAGATGTACTTAAAATGTTTACAGCAGCTTTAATACTTTTACATTACAAAAAAATTAATTTAATAACTGAAAGGAAAAGGCTGCTTCTTTAGAACTACACACCCACATACAGGCGCTAGTCTTTTTTTACTTTAGTGCTTTACATTATAATTTCACAAAGGAGAAAAAGAAGAAAATAACTGTAATGATGGTATGTATCTATATTAATAAAAACAGTATGATATAACATAAAAAAGGGGAAAAAAAACAAGCTGTGACTACTACCATACCTGCCTTGATCATATGAAACTGACCAGGTGTCCTGTAGTAGATGGTCCTTTTGGGATCCACAAACAGCTTGTAATACCCAGAAATCAAGCAGGCAAAGTTTGATGCATCTGGCCACTCCATCAGCAAGACCAGGGGCTGAAGAATAGATAAGTCACATGTCTAAATATTCTAAAGCTTGTAAATACTAATAATACTTTTGATTGCTATACCTTGGTGTCATGAATAGCCACTTCTACACGGGCTACTCCCTGGTGCTCTCGGAACAGCTGCACCTTTGCTACACGGCTGAATTCAGCCAAGACTGTTGTGAGGTTATTTTTCAGATCAATCACATGACTAATACCATGCCTAGGTCCTACCAGCAGTGTCGTTGCTGTATGTTTTTCATCCTTGGAGACACAAAGAGAGAATTGTACATGTGAGCGATCACGAAGAAGAAACTGTTTTTGTTCAGTCCAGTTTATTCTTACCAGGCCAACTGTATGAAACAACAAGCCTCCGAATGGTGGAAGGTCATTCAGCAAGCGTATGTACTGTAACTTTCCTTGCAGGGGAGGAACCTGCCAAATAGATAAATAAATAAATAAAATAACTAAAACTGACACACTCGCACCATGCAATGTTTTATTTATTTTTTTTCTCTAACCTCTCCTCAAAACTCTCCTTTAAAATGGCATACACAATGTAAAGTGAGATAAAAAGATGGTTTCAGTATAAATTGATGAGAAAATTCATTTCTGATCTGAAGAAATCAATATAAAAATCAAATGTGCAATAATTTTCTTAAGGCTGTTTCTGACAAGTGTTTGAACATGACTAAAGAAAAGAACAATGTTTTTGAATCAAATCTGTAGACCTTGTGCTCAGAACACAAGCGACTCCTGCTTGCAGTTGTGAAGTGGCGGACTTAAGAACTCTTCCTTAATAATTGTTGATATTCAGCTCACAAGTGGCATGTCGATATGGTGTGCTGCTATCGTTCTGGAGACTGTAAGTTTGAATCCAGAATAATGCATGCAGCCATCAATGGCTGAGAGTCTATGAGAGCTACTTGTCCAAACTCTCACAGGAGGGAGAGATGGACTATGTTCACCTCCCTCTCACTTAACGCAATTGTCAGCCAATCCTGGGGGTGTGTGAGCTCATGTGTTCAAGGCAGCGGATGGCGCTTTCACCTCAGTATATAATGCAAACCTTACACTGTGGTGGCACTAATAACAGTTCAGAATGGTGGACCGCAGTGACATTGTCTCCGTGCTGTCGTTTGCCATCATCTGGCGCTGACCACTGTATAGTTGCTGTCATCGCCTCTTGTTACCTTTTAAACCACATTCAATACAACCTCGTTCACACTATACCAGCATCATTTTAAATTGTGCTAAACCAGCCAATTAGGGCTGTTTTGTTATAATGCCATCATATTCTGGTAGTTCAGCATGGGTCCAATCTCTGCTGAACCATCGTAAGAACCACCTGTGTGAGGCATGCTTTACATGCACAGCAGTTTGTAAAGATGTTGTCAGAAAAACTCAGGCCCTCCTGCCTAAGTTGGTAATGATCTTCAAATTATCTTCAAATAGCTTCCTAATGGATGCTGCAACGCCAAACTCAAAAGACACAAAGATGCTAAGACACCTTTTATTAGAGCTATGCAACTCCATCATCTCAAGCTGCAATCCTATGACTCAGCTGGCAGAGAAACTGATGTCCATTCTGCCCTCATGGTGTAAAGTCAGACTTTAAAGAGACTAAACATCATCTTAAGATGCTGTACAGTTTTGTATGGCAAATTGCTTGCTCAGAAAAAGGAAAATGTCCATTTGGTCTATTTAAAGACATTTCAAATTGAGAAATTTAACCTGTGTCATTTAGACATACCGTATACGACGTAATAAGCGCTCTGTTCCAATAAGCACCCCCCCCCCCCCCCCCCCCCAAGAATGTTTTTTGCTCTTATGTCTAATAAGTGCCCATGTGTATTGGGAGCAAAATCGTAGATCAAACTTACCAATTTTATTCGATCAGTCTCTGTAATGGTAAAATGAGGCATTCACTGCCTGTGAAAGTGAGTTTGCACTGTATTTCAAGACCCCCTGCCACTGGGGAATGTCTATAATGTTCATCGGTAACAAAACATTTGATTTTTCCACCGTGCTTTAAAGAACAAGAAAATATTTTGCTGTGTTCTGCTACAGCAAAACTATTGTATGCTCTGAATGAATGGAACGATGAGCCAGATATGGACCTAACAGAAATTGATGATGAGTGTTTTTCACCCGATTCTCCTGCTCACTAACTTCATACATTTAAAGATGTTTATGTGCTTTTGTTTATGTTCATGTTGATTGGTTCAACTTGCTATGTGCTAAAGTTGACATTCGTGTTGACTGGCTCATTTTACTTGGGAAAATGTTTAAAAGAAATATTTAAAGGAACAGCACCAGGGGGAAAAGCAAGGGAAGGAAAAGTCTTTTTTTTTTGTTTAATTAATGCTGTTTTCTGTTTATTTTCAGCTTTCATGTAAGTAGTTTGGTTGATACCACAAAATGAATAACACAAATATCAGTAAAACTCTTTTATTGTTCTGTTATTATTCATGTTTTCCACCTCGATGGTAATAAGCACTTACAGTTTCACTCTGCTGGTAAATTTTAATAAGCGCCCACCCACTCCAATTTTTTAAAGTGCCCTGGGCGCTTATCACGTCAAATACGGTAATTACAATATGCCTGTGGAAAGCAAAGTCCCAATCTTCTAGAAATCCCTTGTTCTTGTTAAATTACTTTTCAATTCACTGCTTTCTGCTCATGTAATAGTGACTTTTCTTCCTCCTGTAGTTTGGTGTATATCCTGTGCTTCAAGCCTTCTAAGCGTTGCATTATATTTTCTTTTGCCCGTTCATAAGATTATAGTAGATTATATAGTCACAGGACATGCTCCTTTCCCATTCACTTTATCGCTGTTTTAGCTCAGTTAGCGTGTCGTGCAATTTTTAGGAGGAGAAGTGCCATAGAACATTCCAATCCACTTTACCATCCACACTATCTGCTGACCTCCTGGATTTCCTGAGGTTTCTAGCAGCTACCCAATTCCAGCCTGCACCTCCTGTTACCCACGAACAGGCCATTCAGTCTCAACCAGAGATGTGTGACCAGTTCACCCAGACTTATGGTCTTACTTCTGGTAGATAATCCAGTGCTTCATCTTCTCCTCCTTGTTCCCCCTTCATTCCTTTGTTCTCACATGACTACTCTTCTTCAGCACCTTCTCCTTTGCCTTCCAAAGCTTGCAACCTCATGAATTGGGCTGATTCATTAAACAATCATTCACCCACTTCCCCTGTGGAGTTCGAATCCCACTATTCTGATATAGTTCTCATTATCTCCCTGGATCAGGCTGACCGATTTGTAATATCCAATCTGTTTAATAGATCTTTCTTTTTCTCTGATTTGTTTTTTTTTTTTTTTTTTTTTGTGCTTATTTCACATTTGTGCCCTAACAACCCTTTAGTAAGTTATAATTGTTTTAAGATTACATATGATCTTCATTCTTGCTATCAACATCTAAATATTTTCTTTTACCTTATTACTATGGGCAACCTGCTATTGCCAAAAGTTCAAGCAAAGTAGACAGGGGTTTAGCTCAGATGGTAGAGCGTCCATTTTATCCCTCGGAAGGTCAGAGTTCTAATTCGGCCGCGAAAGGATAATCATCAAAGGATGGAACAATGCAGTAATTGGTGCTGCACAGTGGCGAGAGGTGCCCAGAGCACAAAGCAAATTTCATGTATATAATGTACTTTGACAATAAAGTTACTATCATTATCATAAAAATAAGACATAAAATAAGAATTTTCCCACAATGTAGGCAGCCAATTAGAATCATGTGTCACGTGTCTCACTTCTCCCTGGTTGATGGTGATATCTGGCTATAACAAAATTAGGGTAGAAAATCAGGGGGTGGGGTCTACTGATATTTATATTTGCAGCATGTACTCATAGTTTAATTGTAAAGCATAAAACGTATGGGTACGTTTTCAAATCTGAAACATTTATTAAGATTTAGAGTTTCTTTAAAAATAAACTGAATGGAAGATTTAATGCTTTTAATAGTACCACATCATATAACCGAAGGCAGCTGTCAGCTAATGGTTAGATAAGCAGCTTTGGGACCGAAAGATCTTTGGTTAGATTCCCTAACCAGCAGGAAAAACGTGTGGCAGAGGAGGAGCAGCACCTTCCCTTCCTCCACATAAATGGCAGAAGTGCCCTTGAGAAACCTAAAGCCCCCCGCCCCCCCATACCAACTATTCTTTGGGCACCCCAATGTGTGTATGTGTGGCAGCCCAATGCTCTGTGTGTGTGTGTGTGTGTGTGTGTGTGTGTGTGTGTGAGATCACTATTTATGTGTTTGTTCACTTTGGATGGGTTAAAATGCAGAGAAATTATTTCACTATCAGGATTAATATAGTATATCAAAAAAATCAACTGTAAATATTGATTGAAAAAAAATCTCTGAGTAACATTTTGCTTTCAGAAAGACTAAATTTTGATGAGGTTAATGTGTGTTCATTTTGTTTTTCACATTTATATCTTAGGTAAAACTGCACCTTGTTGCCAGCAGGTGGAGGGTGCTGATAAGTCTTGAGAAGTTGGGAAAGGGTCTTGCAGACATTCTTCTCCTTGATGGTTGGCAACAAGGTAAGAGGAAGGAAAGGTTCCAGACCCCATGCTTTCCTAAAAAGGGGTAAGGCAATTGCACTTTCATGGCTTTGACAAATGCATTTTGAGAAACTAAAGTGTTACCACCTCATGCCTTTACAGTGCACAGTTGTCGCTTGCATATACATTACTCCCTCTGTCAACCGTTGTAAAATTCTCCCTATGCAGACTGCCCCTGTGCATATTTCCCTATGGAGCCTCTCCTTGTGGAGACTGTCCCTGTCCGTATTCTTCCTGTGCAGATTTATATTTACAGCCTTTGGCAAACACCATCATCCAGAGTAAATTACATTGATCAACTAAACAATTTGGTGTGAAGAGTTAACAATGGCGCCTTGGTGGTAGTGGGACTTGAACACCTTTGGATCAATAATTCAGAACCTTAACCGCTGGCTCACCACAGCGTCTTGCTGTGCAGACACTTTCTGTGCTGACTCTCCCTGTGCAAATTCTCCCTGTGCAGACACCCCCTGTGCATTTTCTCCTCCTTCTTCTTCTTTTCCTTTTCGGCTGTTCCCTTCAGGGGCTGCCACAGCAAATCATCTGCCTCCATCTCACCCTGTCCTCTGCATCTTTTTCTCTTACGCCAGTGACCTTCATGTCCTGCTTCACCACATCCATAAATATCTTTTTTGGTCTTCCTCTAGGCCTTCTGCCTGGTAGTTCCAACCTCAGCATCCTACTACCAATATACTCACGATCCCTCCTCTGTACATGTCCAAACCATCTCAATCTAGCCTCTCTGACTTTGTCTCCAATAACTCTTACATGTGCTGTCCCTCTGATGTACTCATTCCCGATCATATCCATCCTCGGTACTCCCAGAGAGAACCTCAACATTTTCATCTCTGCTACCTCCAGCGCTGCCTCTTGTCTTTTTCTCAGCGCCACGGTTTCTAAATCATACAACATCCCTGGCCTCATCACTCATCATCTTGTACACTTTTCCTTTCATTCTTGCTGATACTTTCCCATCACACATCACACTGGACACTTTTCTCCAACCATTCCAACCTGCCTGCACACGCTTCTTCACCTCTTTTCCACACTCTCCATTGCTCTGGATTGTTGAGCCTAAGTACTTAAAATCCTCCACCTTCCTTATCTCTGCTCCCTGTAACCTCACCGTTCCTATCGGGTCCTTGTCCTTCATACACATGTATTCTGATTTACTGAGGCTAACCTTCATTCCCCTCCTTTCCAGGGCATACCTCCACCTCTCTAGATTTTCCTCCACTTGTTCTCTGTTCTCACTACAGATCACAATGTCATCCGCAAACATTGTAGTCCTTGGAGATTCTTGTCTAACCTCGTCTGCCAGCCTGTCCATCACCATAGAAAACAAGAAAGGGCTCAGAGCTGACCCTTGATGCAGTCCTACCTCCACCTTGAATTCTTCGGTCACACCGATAGCACACCTCACCACTGTCTTACATCTCCATGTGCATATTTTACCTGTAAAAACTCGCCCTGTGCATTTTCTCCCTTTTGTAGATTCTACCTGTGCATACTCTCCCTGTGCAGATTCTCCAACTGCATATTCTCCCTGTGCAAACTGTCCCTGTGAAGATTCTATCTGTGCAGACTCTCCCAGTCCAGGCACTCCCTGTACATATTCTCCCTGTGCAGATTCTATCTGTGGATTCTACCTTTACAGATTTTACCTGCTTTAGTGGCATTAAAATTGCTCCTACACTTTCATAAAGGTGGCACAGTGGCTTGGCAGTTAGCTCATTCACTCATAACAAGAAGGTCCTGGGTTCGAGCCTCATGTTCATTGAGGTTGCTCCTGTGTGTCTCTCATTTTACTCTAACATTACATACTTCATTGCTTTGTGTTAATCTTGATCTGAGACTTCTGATACTGTTCTCAAATAATTTTGTCATTCATAAGGAACAGGAACTTATTACGAGAGTTTGATTCAGGACTTACTCCACATGCTTGAGGGAGATCTTCTGATTCGGTCGTGCCACTGACACAGTGATGTAAATATGGAGAGCTGCCAGTTTAAGTATTATATCAGACTTCCAGTCCATTCCAAATCGTTCCTTAATGACATCATTGCGACTCTGTACATTATTACAAGTGGAATATTATAGACATTTGTCAAAGATCATAGTATTGTGTGTGTACATATATGTATGTGTATATATATACATATATATATATATATATATATATATACACAGACGCTCCCCGAATTACGTTTTTAATTGGTTCCAGACGGCCGAACGTAAGTTGAAAGTGAACGTAAGTGGTTACAGTGACGTATGACGCTCATACTGTACTATACATCCATAAATACCATTACCGTATCTCATAAAACACCCCTAAATTAATTATTATAAACATAACATTGTAAAATAATATCAAATATATCAAATAATATCAACATTATTTTCAAATGAGTCACTTATTTATACCGAGTTACTTTACATGAAGCTTAAAACAGCCAATCAACGCTTACAATATGTGAAGCGCTCAATACCGAAAGTAGTGTACTTGCTGTGGGTTATACGGACTTCTGGTCTTTCAAGTGCACAAGGGTGCCGTTGAACTCGTTTAGAACACAGCCTGCACTGATGTGAATCCCAGCAAAGCGGAGAGTTCTTTCTTTTGTGTAAGTAAGTAAACTTTATTCAAGAGATGCATACAAAGAACAAGTACAAATCCTAATGAATATTAATATAAAAATAAGTATACACTCTTAGGATTCTGCTAAAAGATAATAAATATCTGTAATTGTTCTGTAATTTGTGGATTCGGGTTTTCATTCATTTTACAACTCTTTGCTTAACTGAGTATGCATGGTAGATTGTGCCGATCTGAGCAGATAGTTAATTCATCTCTGTGTATGAGACTTGCACCCATGCTAGTAGGCTTACGCTTCTGACCAACCATATTTGCTTAGGGTTACAAAAGTCCGCAAAACAGTGTAAACACAAAGATCACAGAGACGACGTCTTAACACAAGGGTAACATGCTATATAATTGAGATATATATAAACAATGAATGCAGCGTCATTGCGTCATTACTTCAGCGTACTACATAGGTATGTCTTAACTCAAAATTTGACTCTTTTTTTTTTTTTTTCTTGAAAATCGAAGAAACGTAAAACGGATGAACATAAGTCAGGGAGCATCTGTATGTATGTATATATATATATATGTATGTATATATATATATATATATATATATATATATATATGTGTGTGTGTGTATATAGGGATTCCTCGCTACTTTGCGCATGCAAAAAAAAACCCCAAAAAAACCCCAAAACCAACAAAAACAAAAAAAAAACAACCCAAAACTCCCCAACAAAACTACTTACATTTTTGTGAGGTGCGCTATATATATATATATTGGTAAGTAGTGAAAGAGGTTTACCTGTATGTACAGGTACTCAAATGCAGCAGGATCCCTCCTCAGTAACTCAGCAGGGTCTTTAGGGAAGAAACAGATCCGGAAAAGACAACGCATCCCCTGAAAATAGGTTCTATGTACGACCTGAAGTAATAGAACAAAATGCATTATCTAGAATATGAACATCTAGAACTTTCTGAATTGACAGTATACCTGACTAAAGACAGAGCAGTTAATACATGCTCACATGCTTTTTTGTTCGTGTATGTTATGAGCATGTCAGACTACAGGACTGAAGAGTGTGCCATGATATTTCCAGTACAGAAACAGACTCACATGAGAAAGCGGTTGGCTTTCCTGCAGCAGATGTAGTCTCTGCTTGTGATCAAGCCCTCCAGACTCCAGAACCAGAGCAAAATGCTCGATGTAGCGCAGAGAGAGGCGATCTTGTAGTGAGGATATGACATCCTGTTGGCACGAAGGAAGAAGCACTGATCATCCACTCACTCACTTGCTGAACAGCTTAATAAGCTAGTGGCAATTTGTAAGAGTCAATAAGCCTAATGTAAATGTCTTTTGGATCGTGGGAGGAAACTAGAGTACCTGGAGGAAACTTGGGCAAGCTCAGGGAGAACATACAAATCACACACAGGAAAAAAAAATGCTTGTAAATAAATTTAAGTACTGTAATGCTTTATTTTACGTAAATCTCATTCCCTGCTTAATCCTACAAGGGTCACAAAGCGGTTATAGCTTACTTCATCCACACAGGCGGGGTATACACTGAACAGCTTGCCAGAGCATCACAGGACAACACACACTCAACCATTCACATTCACACTGCCATTTAGCTGAATGTGTATGTCATTAGACTGTAGGAGGAAATCCGACTACCCAGAGGAAATCCGACTACCCAAAGGAAATCCGACTACCCATGCAAGAACAAAGAGAACATGTAAACTCCACGCAGAAATGACCTCGGCAAGCCTGGGACTTGAACTCAGAACCTTCTTGCTGTGAGGCTGACGTGACTAACCACTACACCATTGTGCTGATACATTTCATCTTATTTTATCACAATAAATAATATTTTTGTTATTAGTAGTATTTATTCATTTTCTGAACTGCTTAATCCTACTTAGGGTTGCAGGGAGGCTGGCGTACATCTCGGCCGACTCTGGGCGAGAGCAGACTATACCTTAGACAGCTCGCCAGGCCATCACAGGGCTACTGTTGTTATTATTATTATTATCACTACCATGTGGAAAAACAGAGACTCTTGAGGATAATAAACCAGGAAGAGTTAAATGTATACAAATATAAACTCACAGGACATTCCAGCTATCTCAGAAACATGGACCAAAGCCTGCCATTTCTCGTTATTATTCGTGTTAAGCACACAACAATAATGAGCTACTCTCCCATGTTAATGTGGGCAGAGTCATTATATTCATGTTTGTTGTTTCCCATGGAAAATGCTTCGTGGAACTTTGTGCATCTGTCATTGCCTCTGCATGGTCACTTATCATTCATTATTTCCTGTGTGGGAGCCCCTTCAGGGTTGCAGGAGGGCTTGAGCTCGATTCAGCCTACTTCAGGTGAATGTGGGGTACACCCTGAACAGCTCGGCAGTTAATTGCAGGCCCAACACACACACTACCACTCACACTCATATTCACACAATACACATCCAGTTAGCTTAATGTGCATGTCTTTGAAATGTTGGAGGACATTCAGAACAATTTAGAACATTCAAACATGCATTCAGATAAATGAAAAGTATAAACTTTTCTCCAGTACAGTAGGCCCTTGACTATTCGTGGTTTTGCACTCGTGCATGCGCATATTTGCGGACTGCCGAGCAACTGTCATGTGATTCAAATTCAGCCAATGGCTGTTCTCCTTCCTGCTGATTGGTTGAGACGATGTATACGCCCCTTTTCCCCCTCATTTGTGCACAAGTTGTCAATGAGCCTTTTTTTTAAGTGTGTTTTAATTACCAGTTAAGCTTTATGATGCCACTTAAACGCTGGCTAAGCGCCAGAAAAAGGTAATGACGTTTGATGTCGCTTCTGAAAAAATAAGACTTTCTCCTTCAGGAACGACAGTTTGCTCTGAAGTGCCTGAAGAGGAATAATCATCTGAACTTTTGGAAAACACTATAGTATTAAAGTATTTTTCAGTTATTATTCCAGTACAGTACCTAAGTTAATGTTTAGAATGTTTGTGTGTGTGATTTTATGTACTGTGGTGTAGCATATTTATCATTTTGTTTTGTTCATCCAATTTAATGCTGCTCGGACTGAATGCAGTCCTCATCTACTCCCTGTAAACACAAACCACACGCTCACTTCAGTTAAAGGGCGCTGCTTACGTGATTCCCCTTTGAATAATAAATGCATTCTGCCATCTCATACTGCCTCGGAAATGCGCCTCACATATAGTAATGCATTATATCCCTCTGGGGGCATTTTTGATAACTACAGTGCTGTATGTTTTAAGGAAAATACATTTAAAGGTGTTGTTATATATTTATATATATATATATATATATATATATATATATATATATATATATATATATATATATATATAGTATATATGCTGTATGATGCTGCGATGCTTCGATTTTATTATTAATAAATATCACAGTACAAAATTAAGTTTTTCTTAATCATTACAATCAATACTGTATTAATGAGTAAGACTCTATAGAATGTGTTTAAGAAGCATATTTTAGCACATATAATAAATACATAGTATTTTACTTCCGGTTAATCATTCGCGCATGTAATATGATACATGGAGTTTTACTTCCGGGTACAGAACTCGTGGATGATCTTCAGTCGCGGAAGGGGCCAGAACCAAACCCCCGCGAATAACGAGGGCCTACTGTATAATAGAAAATATTTTACAAGTTTACAATGTGGTATGTCTACCAATCCTATACACATATGCAGTATAAAATGTGTAGACAGACGTGTGTATGGATGTGTGTATGAAGACATTTGGTATTTACTCCATTAATGCAGCAGGAAAATCAACTAGACTGAGTTAATCATTCATCCTCAACATTCCTGTTTAAAAAAGATATGTGAGGATTCTTAGTGTCTCATGGCTGTACTTGGGAAGAGATCTTGGAATATAAATGAGGGACTCATGTGCTCTATGCAGACATGGCATCTCCAGTGTTTCTGCGTGCTTCCTGCTGAAACACTGCAGTTTGCTCGGCTGGATTTTTATGCACAGAATCTCATTCATCTCAAGAGCCATGTTTACAGGGATCGGTTTATTAATGCAACATTCTGCTGTTAAAATTATGATAATGTATTGTGGTACTGTAATTGACCAAACGCTAAATCAATGAAAATGTTATTGGAGTTGCTCAGTGAGATAGAATATGACTTTGCTGAGCTTCACATATAAATATCTAGCTTAAAATTCATTCATTCAACGAACTGCTTAATCCTAATTAGGGTCACAGGGAGGCTGTTGCCCATCTCAGCCGACCCTGGTGAGCTCAGGTTATACCCTGGACAGCTTGTCTGGCCATTGCAGGGCAGAAACACTGATGGCTCTGCAGCCTACTCTTGACGAAAATCAGCAATGGTTCCTTTAAACGTCTCTCACCACAGACAGTGAGAGACATGGCTGACCTATGATAACCCAGTTAGCTGCGTGTGGGGGACAACAGTGACAACCTGTTGATGATGGGGCTTGAACCACCGACCTTGGGGTCAGTAATCCAGCACCCGGCCACGGGCCACGGCTGCCCCTAAATTAAAATGGTTTTGCTTAGTTGATGCCGCATTACACAACGATTGGTTAAATAGTTTTTTGTTGCACTGATCATATATCATTGTCTCTGATCTCTGTAGTTTAGATCTACATGATGGTAAAGTGGTTATCATGTCCACTTCACTGCAAAAAAAATCCTATTTGCATCTCTGGGCTCAGAAAGGACAAATCTGGGTGGAGTTTGCATGTTCTCCACGTGCTTGTCCGTGTTTCCTTCAGTTTCCACCCACAATCAAAACACATACATTAGGCCGACTGGCTGTTCCAAATTGCTCCTAGGTGTGAGTATGAGTGTGAGTGGTTGTCTGTGTTGACTCTGTGATGGTCTGGTGAGCTGTTCATGGCATACCCCGCCTTTGCCCAGAGTCAGCTGGGCTAGACTACAGCCTCCCAGTGACCATAGTAGAATTAGGAATTCACGATTGCTCATCTTCTTTGTTGAATCATGCCTGTTGATGGATCCTTTAAATCAGTGGCTCCTAAAGCATTCTATGAAAATTAATATCCTATTCCGTCCTATTTTGTATCTTCTTTTTCTTCTTCAAGCTTGCTGGAGGTCACCACAACAGATCATCTTCTCCATCTCGCTGTGTCCGCTGCATCCATCAGTATATCAATCACCCGCATGTTATCCCTCACCATGTCCATCAATTTCTTTATCCTTCCTCTTCTCATCCTACAAGGAGCTCCATCCACAACATTCTTCTACCAATACAGACGCTCCCCGACTTCGATTCATCCGTTTTACATTTTTTCGATTTTACGTTTTTTTTTTTGTCCCAAAAAAAGGTCAAATTTTGAGTTTAGACGTACCTACATAGTACGCTGACGTAATGACGCAACGACGCTGCATTCATTGTTTACAAACTACAGACTGAGTGTATATATATATATATATATATATATATATGTATATATATATATATATATATATATATAGCGTGTTACCCTTGTGTTAAGACGTCTCTGTGATCTTTGTGTTTACACTGTTTTGTGGACTTTTGTAACCCTAAGCAAATATGGTTGGTCAGAAGTGTAAGCCTACTAGCATGGGTGCAAGTCTCACACACACACAGATGAATTAACTATCTGCTCAGATCGGCACAATCTACCATGCATACTCAGTGAAGCAAAGAGTTGTAAAATGAATGAAAACCCGAATCCACAAATTACAGAACAATTACAGATATTTATTATCTTTTAACAGAATCCTAAGAGTGTATACTTATTTTTATATTAATATTCATGAGGATTTGTAATTGTTCTTTGTATGCATCTCTTGAATAAAGTTTACTTGCACAAAAGAAAGAACTCTCCGCTTTGCTGGGATTCACATCAGTGCAGGCTGTATTCTAAACGAGTTCAACGGCACCCTTATGCACTTGAAAGACCGGAAGTCTGCATAACCCACATCAAGTACACTACTTTCGCAAGTACACTACTTTCGGCATTGAGCGCCTCACATATTGTACAATGTGGTTGGCAATTTTAAGCTTCATGTAAAGTGACTCAGTATAAATAAGTGACTCATTTGAAATTAATGTTGATATTATCTGATATATTTGATATTATTTCATAATGTTATGTTTATAATAATTGATTTAGGGGTGTTTTATGAGATACGGTAATGGTATTTTTGGATGTATAGTACAGTATGAGCGTCATACGTCACACGTCATACGTCACTGTAACAATTTACGTTCACTTTCAACTTACGTTTGATCGTCCAGAACCAATTAAAAACGTAAGTTGAGGAGCGTCTGTAATCCTTCAGCCCTAATCAAAAAGTAGCTTTAAAACCTGATGTAATCCCCCCCCCCCCCCCAAATATATATATATGCTTACCCTGACTGTAGTGCGGTTGTCGAACGTGAAGGACTTGATTTGCCCATTCTCTAAGAACACCTTCAACACATTGGGTATGAGTAGCAACGAGTCTTCCTTAAGCATGGTCTAACAGAGAACCAGAAAATGTAGAAGGAAAGATGAAAAATGCAAGTGGTTGGAAACTCCCAGAACAGAGAATCTCTTAAATAAAGTATATTCTATAAAATAATTAATATGATCTGTAAGGATATTAAATATGCTGTAAGGGATGGTGGACATTGAAAAATTATGAGAAATATAACTTTGGAATGAGATGGAAGAAGAACACAATATCCACTTGGCCAACAATTAAAAGGAGAGTCTGTTACAGCTTGGGATGCAAATCCATTAAAGCAGTGACATCAGAATGAGAATGAAATCCTTTGGAGCGTACTTGAGTATAACAGCAATTTATTCAGTTTATCGTTTTAATATATACCCCAATCAGACACTGTATTTATTCATGCTGAAGAGATCTGGCTCAGGATTATTTCTGGTTCCATGAATTTATGGCATTAGACCAGTGCTTCTCAATTATTTTCTGTGCCCCCCCCCCCCCCCCCTTCCCCGGAAGAAAAAAACATTTCACGCCACCCCGCAAGCAACTATAAATAGTATTATTTGTCTATATAATTTTTTTTAGTACACCTCTGCATAACATTGTATCTTTATTAACAATAAAAACAACAACAAAAAAAAAGAAATATATTTCAACATACAATAAAGAAAAACTTCATTAACATTGTTTTTCAATCTGTAATAGAAAAGATTTAAAATTGCACCAATGTGCCTGAAATAAAAAATACATCCTTATTTAAACTCATTCGACTTATTTATGGCTTAATATCTCCGTCTTTCTCCACCTTTCTCTTCGTTCCTGTTTAAATTTTTCCATGTTGTTTCTTGAGAGGTTGTTTACTGCACTACATATTGTTCGCTCGTGCGAAAAACCGCTACACCATAGCGTGACAATGAGAGTGCCACTGACAAATAGTGGAGCGGAGGTGCAATTGCACTTGATTCTCGTACACAATTCCAGAACATTATGTTCCCCAGGGTCATACATGCTCCCCCTGCCAGCACATCGTGCCGTCCTGGCATCACTATTTGAGAAGCACTGCATTAGACAGAGCAACTTACAACCGAGCAATTCAAGGATAAAGTGTAGCTCACATATAAGCAATTATAGCTGTATGAACAAACACATTTCATGTTGAGGGAAATTAAGTCTATTTTCATAGGTAGTCATTCGAATTTGAGTTAAATGGTCTGTTTTCGCAGTCTTGTAAAAAGTTTTGGTCCTGCTGAAAACTTCGTGTGAAATCAGAGTGGCTCAAATACGAGATTTTTTTTTTTTTTTAATGTATAGCTCAAGCTGCACACGTGCAAATCTGCTGCTTTTTAGAAAGAAAAACACATGAAATTCTGACATGTCACACGAATCCGCCCCTTCTATATAAAGCCAGTCTGTGCTCCTACACTTTCATTAAAAAAAAAAAAAAAGATCTGCATGTTTCCTCCACATAACATGCCTTTTGCCATCTCATACAAGCGTTATAAAAATATAATGTTATTTCTAAATATAAATAGTGGTTCCGCTGTCAGTGTACCTACTCCTCAAGCCGCTATTTACAACACACAGAGGAACATGCATCTCACATCTACTCGGATCTGATTCTTTGGGATGTATTACAGGGGACATATGGGAAATATATATCAGCTATGCAGTAATCTATTGCTGTATTATTTTTTATTTATATTTAATGGGAATAACTCTCTTAACTTGGCTTGCCTGCATAATCTCTCCTTTGATATAAAACAAGATTTTCTTTGTCAGTGTGAGTTGGAAGGCTGATCTAGTCTTATATATGCTTCCAAAATAAATAATAAATAATTAATAAAAACTTCTAATAGGTAATTATGGTCCGATCTGATGGAATGAACGAATCACAGAGGAAGGCGCAGATTTTTACACGCAGCTCCAGATCCAGACCCACTTGCACTACCTCACACACACACACACACACACACACATCCAAATAGTGCAGGCTGAAATAACGGCTGTCCCATAAGCCGAAGCTGAGCGACTCCTACTCGAATACACAGTTAATTAAACCGGACCCATTGGCCTCGAGACAAACAAATAGAGGCTTCATGTAAAATATTATGAGAAATAAAAGTCATTAAAGAAGGTACTTGAATTTGTTTTATTTACATTTTAAGGCAGGTTCAATATAAGGCATGGCACAGCCAATGCAGGGTCATGTGATTCAAGGCTTTCAAAGAGATTGTGTATTTTTCAGCCAGCCAATCCCAAAACAAAATGAAAGTTATATTCATACTTTATTTAAAGTGTTTTTTAACACTCTCAACTAAAAAAAAAAAAAAAAAAAATCAAATATAGGGTTTGTTATTTAAAACTAGCAACACTGCACTGTAATGTAATGCACTGATGAGCTGTTCACACACACACACACACACACACACACACACACACACACACACACACACACACAAAACACCATTCACACTTGCACCTGGGTCAGTTTAAAACAGATTTAGCCTAATGTGCATGTCTTTGGGCAATTGGAGGAAACCTGGAGAAAACATGGAGAACATGCAAACTCAACTCAGGAACATCCGAGCGTGGGGATTGAACCGTAATTGCACATATGAAATTTTATTCATACTTTTTTTTTGGACAGATTTAAGTGGAGCTCTTTGTGTAAGATTCTCCTCACATCTAAAAGCAGAAAGTCTCATAGACCGCACAACAATTCACCTCAAAGCTTTAATATTCTCAGATGTCAAACCGAGAGCTCCAAGGTTGATCAGGTGATCTTCCTTTCAAAGCTGAGCCTCTCAACCCACTGCAAGAAGATGGTGTCTGATCTGGAATATTTTGATTTGGTAGGATTCTGAAAAGACCCCTCTGTGTGGTGATCATGGAGGGGTACTTTGCAAAGAATAATTCGTAAACACACACTGTGCTCCAACCATGGCATGTTGATGATGGTTGCTGGGCTAGTGATAGACCTGCCTCACTAAGTTTCATGTGTTCAAATAATAATATGTTTATCGTTAACCTTTTTTTAAATTTAATTTTAAAACGCAGGGAATTTTTTGATCAGAGTCTGTATTGTTGACATATTACACTTATATTAAGAAGAAGAGAGAACTTCATACTTCATACATTCCATATGATGGAATAACAGTGTAACATAGTACATTTCAACAGTTGTTTTAAACTGATTGCTCTTACACTTTATATCTATCTATCTATCTATCTATCTATATATATATATATATATATATATATATATATATATATATATATATATATATTGCTTGAATTTAATTTATTTGAAATTAATGTTGATATTATTTGATAATAATTGATTTAGGGGTATTTTATGAGATACAGTAATGGTATTTATGGATGTATAGTACAGTGTGAACGTCATACGTCACTGGAACATACAGTAACAACTATCGTATCCCCTGATAATGAAAAAACATTTTCCTGAGCTTCCGTCCCCGAGATACGAAACAACCCCCTCTTACGAAAAGAAATTCAAAATTCAAACGCGCCAATCAAAATTTCACACGACGCGTGAGTTGCTCTCTCATTGGCTGTCTCTCAACATCCCGCCCTGCTGGCCTCCCATGATAGAGACAGAAGGAAGCTTCATGCTTTGGTTTTTAGTTTAGTTTTTTAAGTTGTTTTAATTCAGTAAATGGTCAAGCAGGGAATGCGCATTGTTGAATTCACGTCTTGTGGGCGTGGCCCGCAATGCTAGAATGAACATGTGCATTGTAATGCGTCTGTGTGTGTGTGTGTGTGTGTGTGAGCGAGAGCGAGAGAGAGAGAGAGAGAGAGAGAGAGAGCGAGAGACATGGGTGTGTGTTTGTATGTGTATGTTAATAAAAAATGTTTAGTAATGGTTTAATTAACAAATATATTAATAAAATGGTTTAATCTGTTAATAAAATGTTTAAATGGTTTAATAAATAAATTTCTTTTATTGTTAACACATATTTCATACAAAATTGGTGTACTTTTATCATTTTTAAAGGGTTTATGGGGTTGATCCAGTCCAAACACTGGAGCCTTGGAACGAATTATGCGTTTAACATGTAAGATGCGACCCCTACTTACGAAATCCCCGCGTTACGAAAAGGGCTATGGAATGGATTAATTTCGTAAGTTGGGGGCCGACTGTACATATATCAGTTAATTTTCTGTAACCGCTTGATCCTAATTAGGGTCGCGGGGAGGCTGGCGCCCATCCCAGCCAACTCCGGGCGAGGGCGAGGTTCTTTTACATGCCTCACACCATAGACAGTGAGAGACATGACTGGCCTTTGATAACCCAGTTAGCCGCACTGGGGGGGGACAGTGACAACCTTGTGGAGAGTGGGACTCAAACCCCCAACCTTTGGATCAGCGATCCAGCGCCCTATACCACTAGACCACCACTGCCCCTATATATATACACACACACACACACACACACACACACACACACACACACACACACACACACACACACACACACACACACACACACACACACACACACACACACACACACACACACACACACACACAGTTGTCCCTCGCTACTTCGCGCTTAAGTTTCTGCGGCTTCCCTGCTTGCATTGTGGGTTTTTCAAAAATATTCATCGGAAAATAAGAAAAAATAGGGAACAAGTTAAAATGCTGCAAAACAAGGCCAATTATACAAAAAAAACCCCCAAAAAAACAACCCCACAAAATTACTTTTTAATGTCAGGTGCACATCTAAGTGTGCGCGCGCGCCTGTATGTGTGTGTATTTATTTTTTATTTACATCTTATGTATTATTTTTGAATGTTTAATTGTTATTATAAGCATTTATAGCATTGAATATGCATTAATTCATATTATATACAAATATATAGGTACGTATACATCAATCAGGGGGTTCGATCCTACTTCGCGGAAATCAGCGGTCGTGGGGGTCTCAGTCCCCATTAACCGCGGAAAGTGAGGGATCCCTGATCTCACTCACACACACACACACACACACACACATACACACACAGAGTTGTAGAAGTAAACAGTCAAAATTTGTTGCTTTCAGCTTCAAATGAAATCACAAAAATGATCTTTTCAGCTGTATTTACTCAAAGCACTGATAACAACCAAGTAAATGATACCCCGAATAGCCCGCTGGACCATCCCAGTTACTTTAATATATCATTTTAGAGCGCTTATAAATAATAGGACACTTTTCCATATCAATCTCTTTACTCATTTTTAAAGCACGCACTCCTGGAGCCTATCTCAGTGTGATAATTGCCCTGAACAGCTTGACAGACCATCTGAGGGCATCATATACACAACCATTCACACTCACACCAAGGGGCGATTTGAAACAGCAAATATGCCCAATGTGTATGACTTTGGACTTGTGGGAGGAAACCGGAGTACCCAGTGGAAACCCACACAAGCATAGCGAGAACATTCAAACTCCACACTGAAATTCCCAAGCTTGGGACTCAAACCCAGGACCTTCCTGCTGTGATGCTGTCCTAAACAAAATATATTGACAATTATATAATATATATATATAATAGTTCAATGTGAAAATAAAACAGAGGTTTCACTGGTAATATTGTTTGTCTGACCATCTGTCAAACTGGTAGGTCTGGTTGTCATAGAAACTCACACACCACTGGACGCATCTCCTTCGAGTGAACAGAGGGATAAGACTCGTTTTCTCTGGTGCTCTCAATCTCTGCCCAAAAACCACACACAGTTTTCACATGCAGCAGAATGCACAGTGCATTTTGTAAAACAGCAAACCAATTCAATAAATATATATTTAAAAAATGATGCGTTCATTTGCTTCGTCCTTTTATTCTTTTTCCTTCCCAAATATGAATAATGTAAACAATATTTGTATGAAATAAATATTCCAAATACAGTACTGGGATCCAGCTCCACCCTTAATTTTTCTGCTTTTCTTTACAGAACTCTTCAAACTCAGTCATGTTATCTGCTGATGCTAATGGAGTGAAATCTTCAAGTCATTTTATAGATTTTCTGTGGGGTGTAAGTCTGGGCTCTGATGAGGCCTCACAGGAATATTCATCTTATTCTCATTCAAACACTGTGGGGTCAGATTTTTTTGTGTCCTTCAGGTCATAGTCATGTTGAAAGGTGAGCCTCCTTCCTTTTAACAAGTTTCTGGTAAAGGGCAGCAGGGTTTCCTCAATAATTTTCAAATGATGGTATTTTGTCTCATGCATTTTTTTTTTCTATCCTGACAAATGCCCCAGTCCCTGCATGCTCCTCCATGCTTTACTGCAGGTATAGTGGTGTTTGGATTGTACGTTCTACTGGCTATTCACCAAATATTCCATTTGGCGTTGAGGCCAAATGGTTAGATACCTTTTGTTATCTGACCTCAGAATCTTCAAGGTATTTTGGTGGAGCTCAATCAAGACTTAGTTTTTTTTCAACCCTGCCATACTACTCTGCATTGTTTTGGGGGATAAATTGTTGAATACACTGACTCTCCTTTGCCCAAATTTCATAAAAGTGTTTCAAACTTGCCTCTCTGATCAGCTATCTAATTATTTTTCCATCCAGTTTGGAGGGAAGGCCTGATCCAGGAAGGGCCCTAGTCATATCAAATGCTTTCCACTTTTTTATCATCGAAACTATTGTGCTCCTAGGGGTTGATAAAGCCTTGATAAAATTTTTGTACCCATCTCAGGACTTTTGCTTGTTCACATGTTATCCCTGGAATATTTAGACACTGCCTTGCAATCCATAGTTTATTTCCTAGGAATGTATGTTTTAATGCTGGAGTAATAAAAATAGCTATAGTTGATCAAAGCTGGAAGCTACTTAGCTTGGTGTGCATCGGAGAAGGTGATTAGTTACCCTCGCTGTACACTGGGACAAAATGTCCGCGATCTCGGCAAATGAAAAAGCATAGCGCTCTGGGATTTATGACCAAACTTGGAGCACAATTGGGGTACAAAAGGAGGCAATGTACATTTCCAAATTCATCAGCTTGTTTGAGTGGAGATCTGGTGGATCCTTATTTTCATACTCAATCCATTCAATGAAATGGATGTCCTGTTGATGAGGGTAACATCTTCCTTGTACAGAACACTTTCATCAGGATAGAAGTGTTTCATTAGAGAATGTTTATAGATGATCAGTTGGAGGAATTCCATACGGATTTTGGCACACGTAGATCTAAAATTAATCATTTTAATGCCTATAGTACCGTAACCATACCACTGATTTTTCCTTGTTCTTCTCTGTATGCATATTTGTAATCAAAGTTTTTCTTCACTGGTTACAGCTCCGTATTAACTGCTCATCAGATATTACAGAATTTACATTGAGAGGTCTTATAAACATTTTTATTCAATTTTATCTCTTTGAACACATGAATCTTTGACCGAGTGCCTTGGGTTAATTTCCTGAAATTTTTACCCTCCTTCATTTTTCTTCCTTATGGTCTGATTCTACTTTGAATGTGTTTACCAGAATTTGTTTATTGTTAGGGTTAGGGTTAGGGTTCGGTTTGTTTGTTTGCAGGATTACACAAAAACTACTGAGCCAATTCTTCTTCAAACGTGGTGGAGAGTCGGGCAAGAACCTGTAACATTTTGAAGCAGATATCGATCACGGTAATCACAACCCAGCTCTCGAAATTTACAAAATGCTTTTAAATAAGCATTTCTAAAAGTACTTTTCATATTAGAAGAATTATGCAAAAACTACAGGGCACATGTGGTTAAAACCTTGCCCAGGGGTGTCAGCATGGTAGGGGTCTAATTGGAATTAGAACTTATGATAATGAGCCCAGCACCAGAACCATCACACCATTAACTCCACCCTAGGCCTGAAAAGAACATCTTAATTAATGTTAATTCTCTGGATCAAGGATTTTATTTTGATTACAGTCGGCCCTCTACTTACGAAATTAATCCGTTCCAGAGCCTTTTTCGTGGCCTGAAGTTTTCGTAAGTAGAGGTGCATTTTACATGTAAAACGCGTGATCCATTCCAAGGATCCCAAGACTACCCCATAAACACTTTAAAAATTATAAAAATACACCAATTTTGTATGACATATGTATGAAATAGGTGTTAAAAGTAAAATACAATTATTTATTAAACCATTTAAACATTTTATTAACATATTTATTAATTAAACCATAATTAAACATTTTTATTAACGCCCATACACACACACACACACACACACACACACACACACACACACACACCACTGACTCTCTATCTCTATCTTTCTCTGTCTCTCTCTCTCTCTCAGACACACACACACACACACACACACACACAAACACAAACAACACACATTTGTGGCACATGCAAGACGCCGGAGCATTTTAAGATGGGGGAATTCAAAGCGCACTCCCTGCTTGACAGATTGGAGGTGCAGACTCAACTTTAACTTGTTCCCTTGAGGGATCGGAGGTCCAGATGAGCCGCGTTTTTGCTCACATTCGGTGGAGCGCGCCACATTGATTAAACATTTACTGAATTAAACAACTTGTGCGCACATTAAACAGGGCGACGTTTCGTTGGCACGTCACGGCTACGTTTTTCCACGACGTCACAGCGGTGTTCCACTGACAGGTCACAGCAACGTTTTTCCGCGACATCCGGCGGACGTTTCCGTAAAGGTCGCCGCCACGTCACTCCGCGACGTCCAGGCGACGTTTCCCTAAAAGGTCGCGGGGACGTTACTCCGCGACATCAAGGCGACGTTTCACTGGCAGACAGCCAATGAAAGGGCAATTTGCGCATTGTTTGCATTGTGAATGGCGCGTTTGAATTTTTGAATTACGCATTTGGCGTTTTTCGTAAAAAGAGGTTGTTTTCGTAAAAAGAGGGTGAAAATTTAGGAAAATGTAACCTGGATTTTTTGTACTCAGTGGTTTTCGAAAGTAGAGGGTCGACTGTATTACTATTATTATTTTTTATTTTGACACACTGTATCCCATAAGGATTTTTGTTCCTCTGCATTTAACCCATCCAAAGTGAGTACACACACACACACACACACACACACACACACGCATGCGCGCGTGGACTATGCAAAAACTACTCATCTGATTTTTATCAAACTTGTTGGAAGGGTGGGACCTGGGCCTAGAAAGAAACCATAACATTTTGTAGGTGATCTGCTTATGGGATCGTGGTTAAAAAAGAGAGAGAAAAACAGAACTCTCAAAAAATTCCTATTTGTAATGATTAACATGCAGCAAAAAAATCATCCAATGCCCCTGGAAGGAAACAATTCATTATAACTAGCTGAGGTATAATAGTCCATTTGTGCCTGGTGGAGGTAGCTTGCACTCTGTAAGTGCCCTTCCAGTTCTGGTAATGTGCACAAGTCATGACTATTTCACAATCATACAGATCTGTAAAGGTCATTTGATGAATGCTGGCGATGGAAGTAGGTGAGCAGATTCTTAAGAACACTTTTAGATGTTACGCTCACATATCGTATCTCAATATTAAAATAAACTCTGGTGAATAGAATGAGAATTTAAACATGAGACGATGTGACTATGAAGCCTAACCAACTCCCTTATAGTTTCCCATCCTCTTATAGAAACTACTAATGGCAACTCAAATGAAACAGCCCCCCCCCCAAGCCATTTGCGAGTCACGGAAGATGGACTGAAATGATTTTTGAGGCTCAGGTGAGGTGGTTTGATCTTTACCGATTTGAGCCCTCTAGGGCTGATCAGCGAGCTTCTTCTTCCAGGAGAGCTGCACACCCCTCCCATTCTTCCTCTTTTTTAATAGGGTGTTGTGTTCACTCTTCCTTGCTCTCAAGGCAGATATGAGACTGTATAGGACATAACCCATGGAAGGAAATGTTAACATGGGTACTATCGACCCATGTTCATGTCCAGCTAGAGGGGATGGCAGCTTTAGTGCAAATGAAAAGCTACAAATGAATGGCCTCCTTGAAATAAGATTAACTGTCACTTGAAAACTAAGTCGTGACTGGGTGCAGTGCTGCCCTGATCTTCATCTAATTACACTTAATAAGATTCTGGGGTCATATTGTGCACATACTAGGGTTTTCTTGGCATGGTCCATCAGTTACATCTTTTGTTACAACACAGATTTTGTCAATTGCCGTTCTCTCTTTTATAATTCAACTATTTCATTAACAGATATTAGAAGCCACTGCTCTGTTTTGGTGCCAGGAACATTAAAGATGTAGGGAAGGTTTTATAACAGCCTGGTCTCATTTCATCTTCTGGTCAACAAGAAGAATTCACAACTTTTTTGTATCTTAATCCTATTAGGGTGGCCGGAGGCCGGAGCTTATCTCAGCTGAATCTTGGTGAAGGTGAAGTACACCCTCAACATCCTGCCAGTCCGTCACACGGCTAACACACACACACACACACACACACACACACACACACACTCACACACACACACACACACAAAAAGCCATTCATACTCTCACATCTAGGGGCAATTTGGAACAGCTGATTAGCCTAATGTGCATATCTTTGGACTTTAGGAGGAAACTCAAGTTCCCTGAGGAAACCCTCACAAGCCTTTTTCTTCTTTTTTGTTTTTTAATTTTTTTTTTTTTGTTATGAATTATTATAATCTTCTATCTGAAATTATTTGGATGGAATTTGAGTAGAACAACTCATCCATTTCCAAAACCTACATTTAAATGTAACCTGGTGGATGAATATTCTCTGTTTACTTAAATACTAACTGTGAGTGTTCACAGTCAAAGAAGAATTTAGGCAAAAATGAGAAAGTCAAGACAGCTTATATGGTTCTATATCATTTCCCTTAGCCTCTCCATATGATGGAATGAGTGCACACTGAGACAGAATTTATGCTTGATCTCCTGGATAATGGATCTACAGTATGATGCAATGGGGTGAGCAGGGTCTGAAATGACAATGTGGCACCATGAAGACCACCAACGGAGGATTATATTAACATTCAAATTAGAATTCTTTTGCCATAAGCCATATGAGTGTTGTATTGTGTCAATGCACAAAACTGATCATTACTTTCTTGGTGTTCTCCAGTGTTGAGTCTCAGTGCTATGTTATTTGTTAATATTTTATATATCTCATTTCAGAAACCACCCCAAGCATGTTATCACTGACATGAATGGGGGGTGGGGGGTGGGGGGGAAGATGAGCGTGACAGGCAGCAAGACATACTGAATCTGGGTCACTGATGGACACTTGCTCAGAAAATCGCACTTTGGGGGGATTGGTTCGCAGGCGAGCTTTCTTGGCTGCACTTATGAAGGCAGATTTAGGTGACTATGGGAACAAAACAGAGAGAAAGAAGAAGTTAATGACCTCATTACATGTGATTATAAAGCTTATTTAAGTAATTCTGCACATTGGTAAACAGATACTTGGTTTAAATTTGTAAGATGTTTATGCCAACAACATAGCTTACAGATAATTGAGCATGCAAGTTACATCAGGAACACTGAACAAATTATACATTTTCTTCAGTAATAATTTGTTCACACTAGTAATGTTTCACGTGATGTTCTCATTACCCTTTTATCAAATGTGTATGCAGATGTTACACAGAATAACGCCTGGACCTATAAGTACAGTTGTGATTGTGGTTGCTGAGGATGAATATTGCCGTGCTTGCTATTTCTGACAACAATGCTAGCATGAAGCTTAGCATGTAACATGTAAATAATATAAACCCATTACTGTGTCTCAGAGTACCCTCTGGTGGTCTATGTAGGTAGTACTAAGCTACTTCCAAATAAGATTTTTATTATTTTCATTTATTAATTTACAAAGCATTTTTGTAAATGTCTTTATGCATTAATTCTATATAAAATAGACAAACATATATATTTATATAAAACATATCAGACAGAGACATACGTGTTTTGCCATTGTTTACTAGCAAGCTATATTTATTGTGTATACAGGGATCCCTCACTTTCTACGGTTAATTGGGATCAAGACCGCCCGCGACCGCCGATTTTCACAAAGTAGGATCGACCCCCCCTGACTGACATATACGTACATGTATATGTGTATATAATATCAATAAATACATATTCAACGCTATAAATGCTTATAATAACAATTAAACGTTCAAAAATAATGTATACAATGTAAATAACATAAATACACACACACACACACACACACACACAGACGTGCGCATGAGCACTCAGATGCGCACCTCATATATATATATATATATATATATATATATATATATATATATATATATATATATATACTAGTCCTTCTCAAAAATTAGCATATTGTGATAAAGTTCATTATTTTCTGTAATGTACTGATAAAAATGAAACTTTCATATGTAATGGTAATTTGGGAAAGCCAAATAGCTTAATATGGGTGTCTTTGGACTGTGGGAAGAAATCGAGGTAACCAAAGTAAACCCACGCAAGAACAGGGAAATATGCAAACTCTGCCCAGAAATCCCCCAGCCCGGGACTCGAACCCAAGACCTTGTTGCTGTAAGGCGGACATGTTATGACCCCTGTGCCGCCTCATTTATGATGATGAATGGTGAGAGAATTTCTGATGGCCACAGTCTTTGTTATTCTCAGTATATCTTCATTCCAGTCAATGAAGAGAAACGCTTAATTGGAAACTTCCGGCGTTATCCACCCTTCAGCTTACTGCTCAGATCCTCCACCCTCTACTTTCAGACACAATAAAAGTCTGTTAACACATTTCTAATTTTAATGAGCTTCACTGCTACACCCATTTTCAGTATTTCTTCTAACTTGTTTAGACACCAAAGTTTTCTTGTATTTTATTTGCTGTCCATACTTAGCAATGTTTATTCCTCAAGGGATTTGTTATTGAACGCCTGCGTTTCAGTTTTCTTGAAGGAAAGTGACACTCTAAAATGCTTCCATGTCTCGTTCATGATAATTAACATTTTTTCTTCCTCAAACACAGATTTAGAGAACAGCATCATCTGCATACAAAATTCACTCGACAGTTTGTGTTTCACGCGATCATCATCACTGCATGTTTACTAAAGTGAAACCGACTCAGTGGTATAATGTTTAGCGCATCGGCCTCACAGCAAGAAGGTCCTGAGTTCGATTCCCGGACTTAGCAAGGGTATTTCTGTTGAGTTTACATGTTCCCCATGTGCTTCCATGGGTGTCCTCTGGGTACTCCGGTTTCCTCCCACAGTCCAAACATATGCATTAGGCTAATTGGCGATTCCAAATTGCCCCTAGCTGTGAAAGTGAGTGTGAATGGTAAGCTGTTCAGTGTGTACCACAACTTTGTCTAGAGTCGGCTAAGATAGGCACAGCCTCACTGCCAGCCTAATAGGATTAAGCGGCTCGACAAATGAGAGAGAGCTTTCTTAATAAGATTTTTAACTACACTACACATTTGTTCTGAAGAATTATATGAAACAAGTGGTGGGAAAAATTAAGGAAATCAGTAATCCTGCTATGTAAATTAGAATGTCATTACATGCATGAATACACAATGCTCTATAATTAGCCAAAGATGACAGGAAAAGATTTGTGATGTAATTGTAAAGAGCAGTTTTACCCTAAATTACAGTAAAAAAAACCTTACAAGAAAGAAGAAGGTCATGGGTTCAAGTTCCAGTATTGGCGATGGTGTGTGTGTGTGTGTGTGTGTGTGTGAGTTTGTGTGCTCGTCCTATTATGGTTTCCTCTGGGTAGTCTGGTTTCTGCCCACAGTGCAAAGACATGCAGACTAGGCTAACTGGCAACAAATTGGACCTGGGTGTGTGTGTGTGTGTGTGTGTGTGTGTGTGTGTGTGTGTGTCTGTGTATGTGTGTGTGAGTGAGTGCGTGCGTGCGTGCATGCATGCGTGTGTGCGTCTGGGTGTGTGGGTGTTTGTGTGTGTGTGTGTGTGTGTGTGTGTGTGTGTGTGTGTGTGTGTGAGTGAGTGCGTGCGTGCGTGTGTGTGTGTGTGAGTGCGTGCGTGCGTGTGTGTGAGTGAGTGCGTGCGTGCGTGTGTGTATGTGTGTCTGTGTCTGTGTGTGGGTGTGTGTGTGTGTGTCTGTGTGAGTGAGTGTGTGTGTTTGAGTGAGTGCATGCGTGCGTGCGTGTGTCTATGTGTGTGTGTGTGTGTGTGTGTGTGTGTGTGTGTGCGTGTATGCGTGCGTGCGTGCATGCATGTGTGTGTGTGTGTGTGTGTGTCTGTGAGTGTGTGTGTGTGTGTGTGAGAGTGCGTGCGTGCGTGCGTGTGTGAGTGTGAGTGTGAATGTGTCTGTGTGTGTTGGCCTTGCAATGTGCTGGCAAGCCATTGACCCGCATCCACTATCCCTGTCATCCTTAGAAGGATTAAGTGAATGATTTAGCCTTAAATGTTTCTGTTGTGTGAATAATATATTGCATCATAGATTAAATGGGTGATGTCATCACCTGTAAAGGTTGCAGCACAGTGAGAACAATTGAATCGTTGCAACTCCTGTAAAGAGAGACATGGGAGGAGATCAATGAGCAGCAACAAATCGAAATGAATTGCTGGAATAAATGATATTCGATGATATAGAATTTATAATACATAAATCATAACGAGTTAGAAATGATCTCAATGCCCTTCCATGTTTTGTGACAATAAAGGATGTTACCTTACAAGGTCTATGACTCTCTCCCTGGGTGCGTCACTAACGTTCTCCTTGTTGATAACTAAAATCTGATCGCCGGCAAAAAGTTTGCCGTCAGATGGACCGTCTGCAAGACAACATACACAAGGTGTATATGTTTGTGCAGAGTGGCATTGGGTGACCACTGGTTCACAATACCTGCTCATGTAGCCACCAACTGGACCATGTCTACCTTAATGGTTTGTAATTTTTTTAATGATATTATTTGGGTTATGGAGTAGAGGTGCAGTGCACAGTGCACATTCAAATATTCAAACATGAGTATACAATGAACAAGCAGTCACTTTTATCGTAGATGAGATTGGATGGCCTGGTGGAGCAGACGGCTGCTGTATCCCAGTGGGTTGCAGACGTCTGGTCCCCAGGTCCTGCTAGAGACACGTGTCCTACCCGCAGAGACAGAGCGTACAATGACAGGCCGTTCGCTGCCTGCAATGAAGCCAAAGCCGTGGATTGGGTGGCGCTGAATGAGGACCTCTCGAGCTATGCCAGATGTCAGGCTTCCACTGTCCATGCAATCCTGACTCTCCTCTAACATTGCAGGACTGAAAAAGAACACAGCATAAGAAATCATGCTTTTTTTAACAGTCCCCTGTTGGTTCAGGCATTTTTTAATTATTATTCTTAAAATTGTTAAACATCTGTTTAGAATGTATAATTTTAATGTAAATTACATTTTATTAATTAAGCAAAATAAAATAAACAACTACACTTTTGTAATGAATAAGCAAATTGTGATGCTGTACAATTTAATATCTGGATATTCAGGAGGCATGGTAGAGTTGTAATCAGCACATCCGCCTCATAGCAAGAAGGTCTTTGGTTCAAGTCCTAGGCTTAGCTCAGCATGTTCTCCCCATGCTTGTGTTTGTTTCCTTCAGGTACTCTGGTTTTCTCCTACAGTCCAAAGACATGCACAGTAGGCTAACTGGCTGATCCAAATTGCCTCTAGGTGGGAATGTTAGTGTGAATGGTTGTATGTTGTTGTCCTGTGGTGGCCTGGTGAGCTGTTCAGGGTATATCCAGTCTTCGCACCGTGTCGGCTGAGATAGCTTCCAACCTCCCAGTGACCCGAGTAGGATTAAGCAGTGCAAGAAATGACTGAGTGAGTGAGACTGAGTAATGTTGTTTGTGTAAAAACTGCTGGGGCCATGTGTTAAAAGCCCATTTTGGATATTTCCCCACTGATGTGGTCATGCATAGACTATCAGATCTCAACCAGACCACTGTAAATTTTCCCTCCTCAATGATGCCGATTCTATCTTCGCTGGAAAAGCTTGGCTTGACCAGAATCTTCATGAAACTTGAGCTGAGCAATGCCGACAACCTGCACCACATCAATCACCACCATCATCACATTATGTTATATGGCAGGGGTCGGGAACTTATGGCTCGCGAGCCAGATGTGGCTCTTTTGATGACTGCATCTGGCTCTCAGATAAATCAGGTGGACTTTCTTAACATAATAACTAAAACATAATTCCACTGTCCTTTAAATAAAAATACAGAAAAAAACATCAAATAAAACAAAAACATAAAGAAATCTCACACATTTCAATCTATACATCTATTTTCAATGCCACTTGTCGCTGTGGCGCTCAGCGGAGAGCCGATCCTTTCTGTACTCCAGTGTGTGGGCGAAGCCGATACCATGAAACTCTAATTTTATTGGATTATATGCAACAGCCTGCGCGTGTTGTTTTTGGGTAAAGAGGTAAATTTCCCTCGTTTTGATCAGCTCATGTGCAAGAAGCCAAGCAGAGCTGGCAAGCAAAACATAAATGGACAGAATGAAAAAACTCCAATCCGCAGACTAGCTGATTGCCTTGGGACGCGCTTCCTATCACATAAACACTGCAGTGTGAGTCCTGTCATATTGACCATGTTTGGCTCCACATGCGCACTCGAGCAGTCCTCCTCACACCTGAAAAGCATCAAGAACAACTTCCGGTCATGTGTAATAGATGGAAGCCTAAACGCCTGCATGAAGCTGAACTTCAGCACGTATCAACCAGACTACAAAGCCATCAGCAAAACCATGCAGCACTAGAAGTCGCATTAATAGTAAGAAGTACTTTTCTTATTAATAAATAAATTTGTTATAACAATGCTGTTTAACATAAATTCAGAGTCGTATTATACTCTCAAATTGTTGGTCTCAGTATTAAAAAATATATTTGGCTCTCAGAGGATTAAATTAAAAAAAAAAAAATTTGGCTCTCTTAGTCAAAAAGGTTCCCGACCCCTGTTATATGAGCAAAGAATATCATCAGTGAAATGCTCTGACCTGCTGTGCAAATGTATAAGATTACTTAAATGCTATCCTGATGTATTCATCATCAAATGAAGTCAATTTCAACTATATCAAGCAAAAGAACCACCTGTACCCAAAAGTGTGAATAAGAGTGAGGTCCAGGCATCATTCTCCACAGTCACTTCCTCCAACTCTTCTGAGGGTATACTGAGGCCTTGTATGGGAAGGCTCTTCCTGGTTGGACATGCCCAAAACACCATACGAAGGAGGCATTTGGGAGGCATTCTAATCAAATGTCCAAACCACCTTCACTGCCTCCTCGCAGCAGGGAGGGCACCTCGAAGGGCAGTGGTTCCACTCCACAAACTCTATGAGTGTATTGCACTGCCACACTTTATCTCATTTACATTCTAGTTTATCCACCTTGCTGCTACTGAAAGAACAATATCACAAACACAAGCAGCTAAATTTATCCTCCCTCGCAGGGTGGCAGGGTTTCCTTTAGTGATGTGAGAATTGTGGTCATCTGGGAGGAACTTTCAATGGCTGAGCGAGCCTTCCAGGGTGTACTCTGCCCTTGCGTAGAGTTGGCTGAGATCGACGCCAGCCTCTCTGTGACCGTAATTAGGATGAAGAAAATGAATTAATTTTAAGTTCAGAAAATGAATTAATTCATTGAGTCAGTGATTTTCGAACGACTACGTGAGTTATCAGTTCACGAGCTACTCAGCCAATGAATGATTCTCTGGCTCGCTCTCTGATTCAGCGGTTTACTACGTGATACGATCAGAGATCTTGCTGTCGAGACTGCCTATCACACAGCTCTTCCGCCTCCGTCTGCTTTGAAACTTAATGAGTGTTTCAACATCTTTATGTGATAGTCGGCAGTTATTATTAGCAAAGCATTGGCGAATTGAGTCAATTCGATATCTTTTGAACAATTTGTTCGCGAATCGTCCGTCACTACTGTCCACTTTTCAATATTGTAAGTAGACTGTACGAGTACTGTATGTGATAACATTTCCTTTCATACATAATTAGTCCTTTTCAGTCTAATTTGCATTCTATGTTATGTAACATGCTCACCTGTCACATTCTTTTTGATGTCCATCCTGGACCTGGGCCATGCCCTGAAAGAAGAGGACGGGATGGAGTAGCGTTTCGCTGCCACAGGATTTCTCTGTTTCGCACTCATTCACCTGAAGAGAAGGAGATCAAAGAATGAAGACAGACATGGTTAAATGAATACTGCTGAGCTCCTTTAAACATTTTTTTAAAGAAATGTATCCTAAAATATCATCCAAAACCTAAATGTAAACAAAAAGAGCTTCAATAAACAAATGAAACTGTAATACAGTGTCCCTATGTAAAGGTAAAACAAATTACACTTCAACATTTTGTGTGGGGGTTGGGAAGCTGAAGTCTATGTACGCTCACACAGGGTGAGGCTGGGATACACCCTGAAAACAGACCATCACAGGGCCAACACATAAAACAATGCACACTCACACCCAGGGGAAATTTGGACATTCAGTTTGCCAAATGTGCATGGGGCAGTGGTGGTCTAGTGGTATAGGGCGCTGGATCGCTGATCCAAAGGTTGGGGGTTCGAGTCCCACTCTCCACAAGGTTGTCACTGTCCCCCCCCAGTGCGGCTAACTGGGTTATCAAAGGCCAGCCATGTCTCTCACTGTCTATGGTGAGAGGCATGTAAAAGAACCATTGCTGACTTTCGTAAAGAGTAGCTGCAAAGCCGTCAGCGTGTTTCTGTCCCTTGCTAAAAACGGTTGTGACAGGAAGGGCATCCGATGTAAAAACCTCTGCCAAATCAAACGTGCGAATCAGATGATTCGCTGTGGCGACTCCCGAGTGAAAGGGGAAAAGCCGAAAGGAAGACAGACAGTTTGCCTAATGTGCATGTCTCTGGACTGTGGGAGGAAACCGGAGTACCTGGAGGAAACCCTACAAATTCCACACAGAAATGCCTTCACCGAGATTGAAAATTAAACCCAGGACCTTCTTGCTGTGAGGCAGACATGCTAACCACTACACCATCAGACAACCCTAATTTTGTAGTCACTTTCATATTCCAAATCAACAAACAAATATAAAGATCAATAACATGGGACATGTATATAAACTCTTACATTTGTTATACTTTTAAGTTGCCCCCAGGTGTAAGACCCCTGCCTTTCCATTACCTGAGTAGGGTTAAGAAGATCAAATGAATGAATTAGAATCTAGTGCCTCTGATTACGTAACACTGACTAGAACTTCCTGCAAGAGGAACCTGTCTTAATTAAACCTGATATCTAGGGACTGGTGTTTGCTTTGCTGTTGTCATCATAGGAGGGACTGACCCAAAAATTCCACCTCAAGGCAACCCAACTGATGCATTAAGAAGTCGTAAAGAATACCAGAATTTCATGACAGTAGCTGCAGGTATTGTGCATTTCACTGGTATGAAATTTTATTAATCTAAAAACATCCAAACGTTTACCTAATCCTACTGAGGTCCTGGAGAGGACAGACCCTAGAGAATTATCCACTCACATCTAGGAACATATTGGAACTGCCAGTCAGCCAAATGTGCATGTCTTTTGGCTATGTGAGGAAACCAGAGTATCCAAACAAATCTTACTCAAGCATGGGGTGAACATGCAGACCACAGAACTGACTTTGCTGAGGCCAGAACTTTAACTCATGACCTTCTTGCAGCGAGGCAGAAGTACAAATCACATTGCCGCTGTGTCACAACCTATGAATCCATCATCATTTTCATCTTCTTCCACTTGTTCTGGGGTTGGGTCATGGGGCAGCTGCCTATGCAGTGACTCCAAGGTATTCCCAGTCCAGCTGAGAAACGTAGTCGCTCCAGCATGTTCTGGGTTGACCCTGGGGTCTCTTCCTGGTTGGACAAACACCACATCAGGGAGGCATTCTTGAGATATTCTACTACTGCTCCTCCATGTTGAGAGAGTTGAGGTGGCTCAGGCATTTAATTAGAATGCCCCTCAGAATAAAATATTGGTCACCAAGAATAAAATCGGATACCCACAAGTATGTCTTGCCATTTTCAATCTGTGCCCAGCACACAACAATTCCTATTCACACTGACATATAGAGATAATGTGCATGTCTTTGTAGGAAAACCCATGCAAGCACAGGGTCAACATGCAAGATCCATACAGAAACACCATTTCCTGAGGCTGGGACTCAAACTGTTCTTGCTGTGAGGCATACGTACTAAATAATACACCACCATGCCACCCACGTCTAGAATCAGAAAAAGCTATTTGAAAACCTCGACTGAACATCTCTCGCTCTTGCTATAGAAAAGACCAAAGAGATGGTTGTAGATTAGAGGAAGGGGCTCAATGCACATCCCCAGCTGACTGTCGAAAGGCTATGCCACACTGAGTCTCTGGAGGTGCACATCACTCATGAAGAATCCCAGCAATTTCATTTCATACAGAAACTAAAGCGAGTAAACAGTCATACACCTGTCATTCCCCAGAGGACCTACTGAGAGCATCATCACTCAATACCCCACTATGAGGTACAGGAACTGCTTATCTCGATATCATACAGAGTATATATATAATAGTGAGAACAGTAGTTAAAACCATGGGTATCATCTTTCACTGTGTCAGGAAAACTACAACATATTTAATTCTGCTCCAACCTGCCACTATTTATACTGTTTCCACGTGGCAAATCATTACATTCTGTTTTTATCTACATTTCTCACATCATCCCAACTTTTTTTTGCCGTGGTGTTATACTTATTTGCACATCAATGTGTGTATATATATATCTCGCGTGGGTTTCTACACCCCACTAATGAGAACAAATAAATATGTCACACAATAAAAACAACTACATTTCTACAGAAAAAAGTATTATTAAATACAATTAAAAAAATACAAATAAAATAGTTTTTCATTTCATGCATTTAATTTTTTAGACTGCCTTATCCTTTATTAAGGTCCTGGGGAGGCAGGAGCCCATCCCCCCGAGTCAGGCTGAAGCAGCAATACACCCTGGATAGACCATCAGACCATCATAGAGCAACACAAACATACAACTACTTCCCTTCATATTCATACCTAGAGCAATCGATGAATCCAATTAGTCTAAGATATCTTTGGAGTTTGGGAGGAAACTCTATATATATATATATATATATATATATATATATATATATATATATATATATATATACATATTACACACATACATATATACATATATATATATACATACACACACACACACACACACACACACACACACACACACACACACAGGGATCCCTCACTTTTTGCGGTTAATGGGGACCAAGATCCCCCCGCAACTGCCGAATTCTGTGAAGTAGGATCAACCCCCCCCCCTGACTGACATATACATACATATACGTACATGTATATGTGTATATAATATCAATAAATACATATTCAACACGATAAATGCTTGTAATAACAATTAAACATTCAAAAATAATGCGTATGATGTAAATGAAATATAAATACACACTCAGGTACGCACCTCACATAAAATGTAAATCGTTTAGATGGGGAGCTTTGAGTTTTTTTGTTTTTTGTTTTTTTTGCATAATTGGCCTTGTTATTGTGGCATTTTCCTTAACTTTTCTTAAGTTCCTTATTTTTTAATTCGATGAACATTTAAAAAAAAAAACCCGTGATGCACTGAAGCCGCATGAATTGAAGCGCGAAGTAGCGAGGGATCTTCTATATATACAGTATCTCCCAGTACTTGCAAGGGTTTCCTCCTAGTACTCCAGTTTCCTCCAACATGTGGATTAATCTATCTGGCTGTTTCAAATTGCCCCTGCATTTGAGTGTGAATGGTTGTATGCGTTGACCTGCAGTGCTCTGGAGAGTTGTTCAGGATGTATCTTGCTTTGGCCCAGTATCGGTTGAGATGGGTATTTCACCCCACTTACTCCTTCTAGGTTGTCATCTCATTTTTAAGTCAAGGTATATTCACTGACTTTCTTTGAAATATTTAAATATTAATTTTAGTCAAGTTAATTGAGATCATTACTGTGTCTCATATTATTATATCATTGATTGTAATTTTTTGAGTGTTTATGTTACACTCTTACAAAACTTCCAAAATGAAGAGCTCAATCCAGAACAATCCTTTCTCGATATCCCTTCATTCTTCTGGGTGGATTTTAAAATCTAGTCCATGTGGGCAGGTTACAGGATGTAGGATTGAATGATCAAAGATTCATTAATTAGAATTGTGTGATGCGCTCTCTGTCTCTGGTTGTAAGTAAAGACCCCAAACCCACAGAGAAAGCTTCATATAATAAGCTCTAGTCAAGGTGTCTGAACTAAACAATTCAGTACAGGCCAATTATGCTGTCAGAACCTGCATCCCAAGCGCACTTGTAAGCCAGACTGTTGCCATGGATACCACTGCTTGGTTGGAAGTGACGGATGAGGAGCTGAACATTCCGAAATGATGGTTTTAGTTTCCATAGGAATGACAGAGATTACTAAAGAGAGTCTTTCAGAACTCTTTGTCCTGATGTACTGTGGAGAATTTAATGACAACAAGTAAGCAGAAGTGATTTTAGGAAACTGCAGACGTGTGATTCTTTTCTCTATAACACTGTTAAACTCAACAGTTTCTCTCAAATCCAAATGCAGTCATGCATTTGGCAGTCAATATTTTGTTGCAAGCTGTTCCATCTTCTCGAGACATAAATTTTGTGCGGCCACATGCTGTACGATTTGTTGATTCGTGTGCCATGAAGTTAAATCCACAGTGTTCCCTCAACATTAAACATTTCTTCCATCTTAACTAGATCCAAAGAAATCTTTATGTTCCATTTACAGTCATCAGCTTGTGAAATTCAAAAGAGCATTCTTTAAGGAACATCTTGAAACAAAACAAAGATTGTTACTCTGTCTCTGAAACACCAACATCATTGACTGAGGAGCCAAAACCCAACAAAAGCCCCATTCACACAGGGAGTTAACGCACGTATACATCACGCATAATGACAGGTGAAACTTTCTCAAGTGATGCAAAGTGGGCAGACATACAACTGAGCTGAAGTTTCATGCGGTGTTTTTTCAGCAAGTACCAATTAGAGCTTGAATATACGGCTGATTGACAGATGCCACCAAACACGGTGTTTCTGTAGGAAAACAACAAACACAAGTTCAATTAACCCACCAACGTGAAAAGAGCAACACACAGAAATTTTACAAGGATAATAGCTAGATATGCTAGATTGCACGTTTATAAAGTGGATGGCATTTTCCGTGAGTACATACATACATACATACATACATACATACATACATACATTATATATATTTTTTTTAGTACTACTACTACTACTATATATATATAATATATACCGTGTGTATGTATGTGTGTATATATATATATATATATATATATATATATATATATATATATATATATATATTGCACAATAGTCTGTCCTGAGCTGATGGTGTACATGTACGTAGTACTTTTCATACTAAGTATATTCTGTTGAAACCACTGCTTTAAACTAAGACCCATACTCAGGGGAGGTAGCTTGGTGGTTCAGTCAATGGCTCATTGAGCTGAAGTCATCATCATCATCATCATCATCATCATCATCTTCCGCTTAGTCCAGGGTCGGGTCGCGGGGGCAGCAACCTAAGCAAAGAGGTCCAGATGTTCCTCTCCCGAGCCACTTCCTCCAACTCTCCCGGGGGGACACCGAGGCGGTCCCAGACAAGCCGAGACACATAGTCCCTCCAGTGCGTTTTGTTCTAGGTCGACCCCGGGGCCTCTTCCCGGTTGGACATGCCCGAAACACCATACCAGGGAGGCATTCTGACCAGATGCCCGAGCCACCTCAACTGGCCCCTCTCAATGCGGAGGAGCAGCGGATCTACTCCGAGCTCTCCCCGGATGGTGGCGCTTCTCACCTTATCTCTAAGGGAGAACCCCGCCACCCGGCGAAGGAAGCTCATTTCAGCCGCTTGTATCCGTGATCTTTTTCTTCGGTCATTACCCAAAGCTCATGACCATAGGTGAGGGTTGGAACGTAGATCGACTGGTAAATTGAGAGCTTTGCCTTGCGGCTCAGCTCCTTCTTCACCACGACGGACCGGTACAGGCACCACTTAACAGCAGAGGCTGCAGCGATCCGTCTGTCCATCTCTCGCTCCATCCTTCCCTCACTCGTAAACAAGACCCAGAGATACTTAAACTCCTCCACTTGGGGCAGGACCTCATTCCCGACCCAGAGGGTGCATTCCACCATTGTCCGACTGAGAACCATGGCCTCAGACTTGGAGGTACTGATCTTCATCCCGGCTGCTTCGCACTCGGCTGCGAAGCGCTCCAATGAGAGCTGGAGGGCCCGACTTGATGAAGCCAAAAGGACAACATCATCCGCAAAAAGCAGAGACGAGATCTGATGGTCACCAAACCAGAACCCCTCATCGCCTCGACTGCGCCTAGAAAGTCTGTCCATAAAAATTATGAACAGAATCGGTGACAAAGGACATCCTTGGCGGACTCCAACTCCCACCGGAAACGAATTCGACCTGTTGTTAACAATACGGACCAAACTCTGGCTCTGGTGATACAGCGACCGAATAGCTCGTAGCAACGGGTCCAGAACGCCATACTCTCGGAGCACGCCCCACAAGATCGTTCGAGGGACATGGTCGAAAGCCTTCTCCAAATCCACAAAGCACATGTGGACAGATTGGGCAAACTCCCATGGCCCCTCCAGGATACTGTAGAGTGTATAGAGCTGGTCGAGAGTGCCGTGGCCAGTACGAAAACCACATTGTTCCTCCTGAATCCAGAGTTTAAACTATTGGTCGGCTCCTCCTCTTATAGGCCAAAATGTAGTTCGTTGGTTATACCACAACTGTGAGTTCTAAACAATTATGGGAAAAGAGTTTATATTACCAGCAGTGAAAAGCACCTTCAGGGTCTGTGAGTACACATCTACAGTTGTGTTAAAAATAATAGCAGTGTATTTTAAAAAGTGATTAAAGCTCAAAATCCATATAATAGCTTTTATTTCCATACATACCACTGCATTGGGAATACTACACATTATATTCCAAATAAAAACATGAAGAAAAATATATCAAATTTATGTTGTTCCTTGAAAGAATTTGAAGAAAACTGAATATTATAGGCTGTTCAAAAAAAAGTGTCTGCATGCTTCTTTATAAACTCATTCACTGTATAAACTATAATTTTTTTAAAAGATTTTGCTGCTTTCCTTTGAATCACTGAACTAATATTTAGTTGTAGAATCATGGTTTCTGAGAACTGTTGTACATCTGTGTTGCATGGAGTCAACCAACCTCTGTTACCTGTAAACAGGTTTTCCAGCCCAGGATGATTAGACTACAGTCCACAGTTCTTTGGTGATGTTACCCCACAAGTTTACTATTTGAATAATGGCTCTGGATTGGTTCATCCGTTCCATAACGTCAATCTTGCTGGTCTAGAACCAATATGTTGCCCATTTACTGATGTATTTGGGGTCATTGTCTTGGAACCCACTTCAAGGGCATTTACTCTTCAGCATGAGGCAGCCTGACCTCTTAAAGTATTCTGATGTATTCAAAAATGATCCATGATCGACAAATAGCTCCAACACCATAGTATAAGAAACATCCCATATCATGATGCTTGCACCACCATGCTTCACTGTCTTCACAGTGTACCGTGGCTTGAATTCAATGTTTAGGGGTCATCAAGGGGGTCACTAGACACAAAAATAAAAATCTTACTTTCGTTAGTCCACAAAATGTTGCATCATTTTTCTTTAGGCCAGTCAGTGTGCTCTTTGACAAATTGTAACCTCTCCAACGCATGTCGTTTTTTTCAACAGTAGAACTTTGCGGGCTTCTTGCCGACAGCTTGGCATCACATAAGTGTCTTCTAATTGTAACAGGACTTAAAGATAACTTTAGACCTTCTTTGATTTTCCTGGAGCCGATTGCTGGCTGAGTCCTTACCAACATGGCTGTTCTTCAATCCATTCAAATGGTAGCTTTTTGCTTTCTTCCACGTCTTTCAGTTTTTGGTTGCCAGTTTAAAACATTTGCGATCATTTTTGATGGACACCCTATACATTTCTGCACTACTTATATGTTTTCTTATTTCCAATCAAATTTTTAATCAAGGTACTCACAACTTCAGAGAGAAATTCTCTATAACCAGCATGTGCATTATTTGCCGCCTTCCTTCCTTAAATAAGGACAATATTTGGCACCTGTTTTTCAAAGAAAGAATGACCTCACTAATTGAAATCCACACTGCTATTATTTTGATCACACCCCTTTCAATTAATGATTCAATTACACAGAATCAGCAAGATGCATGTCATGACTGTTGGGTTTGTTACATTTCTATTACTTTTCTATACCCCCTAGTTAATTATTTGCCACGTAGAAATATAATTTCTATCAAAACAGTGATTGATAATGTTACTGATGTCTGACTGGTATTATTTTGAACACAACTGTAAGTCCATATAGATCTTCATCAGCGAGGGGCTCCATGATGAGAACTCCAGTCAGCATCAGCATATCAGTACAGAGTACGGGACTCAGAAGGCAGAAGGATCAGGATCAATGGTATCCCATAAGAAGAATGTATACTTCAGCAAAAAAAAAAAAAGGGGGGGGGGGGTTGTTGGGTATACTCATAATAGTGTAATGGAAATAGACTGTCTTATTATTGCTGAGGGCAAGCAGGGACTCCAGCATGACTGGCTATGGCAGCATAACTAAAAGAGAGAGAACCAGAAGGATGACAGACATGAGGGAACCCTGTGACGTTGGGCAATCAGCCACCCCACTGTCAACAGACCTGAGTCAGCATGCAGAGTGGGGGAGCGACACCACCCCACATCACAGTTTACCAGAACTCTCTATGCCTGGGACCCCAGATCTGCTTCTTTCCCTAAGAAAAAGATATTAACAAAATGCTTGAATAAATAAATAAGTTTTAATCCTTGTCTTCAAAATTGAGACTGTGTCTGAGTCCCGAGCATTAACTGAAAGGCTATTCCATAACTGTGGTGCTTTGTAAGAGAAAGCTCTCCCCCCTGCAGTGATCTTCATTATTCAAGGTATCACTAAGCATCCTGCAACTTTTCATATAAGGAGGCATTCTGGATCATTAACGACAAGAAGTTCACCAAGATAATGTAGCACAAAACCATGAAATGCTTTATCGGTTAAAATAGTATTTTATATTCGATTTGAAATTTAATTGGAAGCCAGTGCGGTGTAAATGAGATCAGGGCGATATGCTCGTGTCTGCTCGTTCTAGTAAGGACTTTCCTGCTGCATTTTGGACCAACTGTAGCTTGTTTATGTACTTATTAGAACATCTAGACAGTAATTCATTACAATAATCTCATTTTGAAGTAGCAAAAACATGAAAATGTTTTTCTGCATCTTGCAGTGACACCATATTACCTACATAAGCTTCAAATGAAATACCAGGATCAATAATCACTCCAAGGTCTTTTACTGCTACACATGATAAGACTGAAACACCAACAAACTTATTACATAATCTTAAACATTATTTCTAGCTGCCTGAGATCCGAGTACAAATATTTCTGTCTTATCAGAGTTTAATATGAGGAAGTTAGTAAGCATCCAGTATTTAATTTATTTTGCACATTTCTCAACTTTATTATGTTGTTGTGTCTCATCTGGCTTTGCTGAAATATATAACTGCGTATCATCAAAAAAAAACTCATGATCATGAATGATATTACCCAGAGTGAGCATGTATAGAGAAAAAAGCAACGGGCCTCGGACAGAACCTTTTAGAAAGACAAACTTAACATTAGAATATACAGATAAATCACCATTTACATCTACAAACTGATAACGGTCATTTAAATAAGATTTAAACCAGGAGAAGGCAGATCTCCTAACTCCAACAACATTTTCTAATCTGTCAAGGAGAATGGTGTGACCACTAGTGTCAAAGGTGGCACTAAGGTCATCTAACACGAGCAGGGAGACACAGCCGTGGTCGGAGGACACCAGTAGGTCATTTACCACCTCAACGAGTGCTGTCTTTGTGCTATGATAAGGCCTAAAACCTGAATGATACATTTCATGAATGTGACTCCTACAAAGATATTAACATAACTGCTGCACTATAGTGTATGCACGTACAAACATCTGTCGTGCGAGATTACCCAAAGTGATACTATTGACATGTAGTTCTCATTGCTTTTCATGCTTTTGCACCTTTGGATTTGGCAATAGATGATAAAAGACCCCAGCTTGGTAGGCCTAATCTGTGAACAGGCCATTGGCCATGGCACTACAAAAGTATTTTTAAGGCACTTTCATTTCTGAATGTTATAAAAAACGTCGTGACAATGTGTTTCACTGGCCTGTTTACAGCAGGAATTTCAACAGAATATACAGTATGAAAGATAACATATCTTCGCCATCAGTTCAGGACAGTATTCAAATTACTATATTTTTAAATCAAACCACTGGTTCTCACTTCTTTAGGAATACAAGAAAGGGCACAATAAATATTTTTATTGTATGCTTTTGTTATGTTGTTAATGGAAATTTAACATAGGTACAGTTCAAATGACTCCTCCCAGCTCCTGTCTTGGGGGTTATAAAATAGAAATCCGCCAAAAAAAAATTATGGTCACAATTCTCAAGGTCATTTTTTTTTTGCCATTTTAAGGGCCCGCTTGTCTGGTTTTAACCTCATGTCTGTAAACAAAAAATACATGACCAGATTGACAAATTTGACTGCCCAAGAGACTTTTGCTCACCAACCCACAACAGACTGCTGATAACTTGTTGACTCATTACATTTTAGCTGGACACAATCTCTGATACTTTTTAAATTCATATACATAAGAGAAAAGTGGTGTAGTGGTTAACACATCTGCCTCACAGGTAGAAGTCCTGATGTCCAGACCTGAGTTGAACAAGAGCATTTCTATGTGGATTTATCCATGCTTGGATTTAATCATGGCTTTCCTCCTGGTACTCTGGCTTCTGTCCAAAGGCATGCACATTTGGCAAACTAAAATTAATACGACTAAATTGGTCCTCTGGTGAGCTGCAGAGAGTCATCTCAAATATTTTAGTTCTGTGATCATTCTGACCAGCCAGGATCATACAGTAGTACTAGACAAAAAACAAGTGATAGCTTGGGTTGGGGAAGGGGGGATTATGAGATTAGTTATGTATGTCTGTCTGTACACCTGTTACCACAATAGCTTGAAACAAAATGGATGGACTTTCATAAAATGGGAATCAAAGGTTAGTTTTTGAACAACAAAGAATTAATAAAGTTTTGGGCATGTTTTTTTTTTTTTTTAACATTGTGCAATAGGGCAAAGAGGAGAAAAAGCACCCAGATTGTGCTGGGAGAAAGAAATACAGAGCTCAAAAATAATTGCTGACCAGACCACAAGGGGCATCATGATTCCACATCATGTAACCCATGTAAAGATGAGAAGGAACGACTTTGATAGAAGCCTACACTGTTTGAGTGTACAGGGATCCCTCATTACTTCGCACTTCAATTCATGCGGCTTCAGTGCATCGCGTTTGTTTTTTGTTTTTTTAATAAATATTCATCGAATTAAAAAAATAAGAAAATTAATGAAGAATAGGGGGAAGTTAAGGAAAATTCCACAAAAAACAAGGCCAGTCAGGCAAAAAAAAAAACCCTAAACCAACACAAAACAAAAAACAACCCAAAATTCTCCCATCAAAACTAATTACATTGTTGCATCTGTGTGCGTGTACACACGTGTGAGTATGTATGTGTTTCATCTTCTTCTTATGCAATACCATCTGTATGCGTGTGTATTCATATTTTATTTACATCTTATGTTATTTTTTTGAATGTTTAATTGGTATTATAACCATTTATAGCATTGGATATGTATTTATTGATATTATATACACATGCACGTATACATCAATGGGGGGTGATCCTACTTCGCGGACTTCGATGGTCGCGTGTGGATCTCGGTCCCAATTAACCGTGGAAAGTAAGGGATCCCTGTATTTGTTGTTTCTGTTGAAATGCCTTAATCTCAACCCAAGAATCACCTAATTTAATGAAATTGGGTCTAAACATTCCTTTTAATTACTGAACATGTATGCAATACTAGAACCCAAAGCTATTCATGAATTTGCCAAACTGCTTATTTATACTATTGTCGTGGGGGTCTGGAGCCTATCTCAGTCAACTTCAGGCAAATGCAGGGTACACCCTGAGCAGCTTGACAGTCAATTAAAGAACATGCACACACACACACACACACACACACACACGCACACACACACACACACTACACTCTCATCGAGGAGAAATTTGGAATATTATCCCAATGCACATGTGTTTATATTGAGGAAACTGGTGTACCCACAAAAATACCCATGTACGCATGGGGATCACATGCAAACTCCACACAGAAATGCCCTCACCAAGCCCAGGACCTTCTTACTATGAGGGGAACATGCTAACCACTACAACACCATACTGCCCAGCCTGACGTGATCAATATTTTAATTGCAGTCTCCTTTACTTGGAGAGAAATCAGTGTTTTAGTGTGTTAGTAATGTTCCAGCATTAATAAATCATGTATAAATAACAGATATGGATTCCTTAATCACAGTCTAGGGTGTGAAGGCACATGGGTCCTTATTGGAATAGTGATGAGAGAAGCATAGCTCATAGCAGAATCATGTCCAACTGATGAAACAGCAAATTCAATGTTGCTTAGAGTTTTGCTGGCTCTCTGCTGTATTTTTACAATAAAGAGCTGAATAAATTTTTACAAGTGTTGAGCAAAGGGGAGAATCTAATGTAAGGACTTTGCGGTTTTCAGTGAGAATGACTTTTTTTTTTTTTAGCAGAATATGAGGGAAAAAAATGATACTCAACAAATGTAATGTGATGGAAAGAGGAATATGTAAAACATTAATTAAAAAAGTACCAAGACCAGATTATAAAAGTGCTGGTGTTTACCACGTGACGGACATGTGAGACAGGACTGTAAAGGACAGATGTAGAACAGATAAAAATGGAGTGCATTCTCAGAAAATTGTCACAGTTTATAACGTGAATGAGAATGACATGGGCAGCCTGACAGTCTTATTTCCACCTCAGCTTTCAGCTGATTTCATGGCTCTCCTCCTTGTCCATGAACTGTGGCAGATTCTACTGTCAATATTCGCCACGCATGACTGGCAGACACCCAGTTGCTGACAGACACTGTGTGAAGAAATCATAATACTATGAGGTGACAGACTTAATCAGGTTAGACGTCTATGACGTGTTTTTCTTTACTTCGGGTGACTCAACATAACATTGGGGCAGTCGTAGCCTAATGCTTAGAAAAGCAGCTTTGGGATCGAAAGTCTGCTGGTTCAATTCCTGAACTAGCAGGGAAAATGTATGGCAGTGGGCAAATGAGCACTATCTTGCCTTCCTACATATAAATACCTGAAGCGCCCTTGAGCAATGCACCTACCCCCCCAACTGCTCTCGGCACCTCCATTGTATTTACTCACTGTTTACGAGTGTGTGCTCACTTTCAATGGATTAAAAACAGAGGAAGGAATTTCCCCTATGGGATTAATACAGTATATTTAAAAATCAATTTATATACGAGTATGTGCTACAAATTAAGTACCTGCATGGATCATTCGAAATTGTGCTGACATCAACTTGGATCTGCATTTATCTTTTCATGATTGCTGCTGGGGCGGCATGGTGGCGGAGTGGTTAATCTGACTCACAGAAAAAAGAGTCCCAGGCTCGGCAAAGGCGTTTCTTTGTGCACTTTACATGTTTTCTCCGTGGTTTCCTTTAGGTACTCTGCTTTGCTCCGGCAGTCCAAAGACATGCACATTAACCTAACTGACTGTTCCAAATTTCCCCAGGTGTGTGAATGTTTGTGTGTTGCCCCTTGATGGACAGGCTAATTGATTAGAGTGTGCCTCATGGCTGGGATAGACTCTAGTCTCCCCAAGTAAGAAAAAGCAGTTCGGCAAATGAAAGAATGAATTGAAACTCACAAATTTTCTTCAAGCACTATTTTAAAATCATGTTCTATTCAGCCATGGTTAACCATAGATGACATAATTAATACTACACGCATGAACACACCAATGCATATCTCAGCCGACTATGGGCCAAGGCGGGGTGCACCCTAAACAGCTCTCCAGTCCATTACAGACAAGCCACATATACAACCGTGCTGATTCGCACCTTGGGGCAATTCAGAGCAGTCAAAATAGCCTAATGGGAAAGTCTTGGGACTGTGGGAGAAAACCGGAGTATGTGGAGGAAACCCATGCAAGCACCAGGAGAACATGCAAACTCCACACAGAAATGCATGAGGCTGGCACTCAAACCTAGGACCTTCTTGCTGGACGCAGATGAGCTAAGCACTACGTCACCGTTAGTTGCCACTAGGTGTGCGTGTGCGTGTGAGTAGTTGTGTTTGTGTTGGCTCTGAGATGATCAGGTTCAGGGTGTAGGGCCAGTGAGTGTTTGCCCAGTTTTGGCTGAGAGAGGATCCAGCCTCTCTGCAACCCTAGCAGGAGTAAGTGGTTCAGAAAGGACTTTTTCTAGATGGGGACTGTTACTGAATTTCCAACAAAAGCCGAGAGTCTGTTGGGGTCAGTGCTTGCACTTGTTTTGATGTTATACTTTGTGGAGACTGTTTTCAGAGAGCTCAACCTTTTTTTTAATTTAAACTTTTATGTTTGATTATTAAAGTCTTAGCTTTGTTGATAAAGCTGATGAAACAGAATATTTACAGATAATTGGTCAGAATTCATGTCTCAAATATAGAACAGCCAACTTGGTGCTACGTAATATGATAATTGAAACAAACTGAACTCTACGCAGCTCTTATTTACGAGCAACTCGCTCACTTTTAGGAATTAGAAAGGAACTCTTTTACTATTCAGTCATCACAGCTACAGCTTTGAGCAGAAGTTTAGATGCACTAATTTTGGAAATGCATGCCATGGTAGTATTATGCTTATACTTTCTTTAAGCTGTTATTGTTCGAAAGCATAATAATTGTATAGAATGCTTCTTTTATAGAAAAAAGCTTCTGACCCTGAACAAAGGTGGGGTACACCCTGAACAGCTCCCCAGTCCAATACACACTCATTCACAGCTGAGGCAATTTGAAACAACCAATTAGCATAATGACCATATCTATATACTGTGGGAGGAAACCCATGCAAGCTCAGCGACACCCTGCAAACTCTGCACAGAATCCGAGTCTGGTACTTGAACCCAGGACCTTCTTGTTCTGAGGCAAATATGCTAACAAGTATACCACCGTGCCACTCAGTTTTAATTATATTTTATATGTTTTTGCATTTACCACAGAGTCTAAGTTAAACATGCAGCATATAATATACACATAGACACTGACATGATTCATTCATGTCTTTTGACTCGCCAAGACCAAGGGATCTTAACTTCCTGTTAATGATCACCATTAACTTGTGAGCTGACAGCTTTTCTATGCCAACATTAAATGGGTTTGTTGGACAGCACTCATTGATCTGAACAATGTACAGTACAGAGGGGAAAGTCCAAAGTTTAAATACAGATTTGAAACAATAAAAGGAATAGTAAGATTAAGACCTAGAAGAAATGAACCATTCCGAAAGAAATGCATATTAAACGTAATGAGCTTAAACAATCGTAGTCGCAGTTTGGGTGGCACGGTGGTGTAGTGGTTAGCACGTCCGCCTCACAGCAAAAAGGCCGGGGTTTGATCTCAGGCCTGGGCGTTTCTGTGCAGAGTTTTCATGTTCTCCCATGCTCGTGTGGGTTTCCTCTGGGTACTCCAGTTTCCTCCCATGGTCCAAAAACATGGACAGTAGGCTGTTCTTGTTATTTCCTGTTATTGGCTGTTTTAAATTGCCCGTTTGTTCGCATCATGCAGAAGGCAATGGCAAACCACTGCACTACCCTTGCCAAGAAAACATCCATGAAGATGATAATCAAGGTGTTATTCTTCATGGCAGGTCGCCAAGAGTCGTTCTATGACTCGTAAGGGACCAGACCAGACCAGTCGCAGTTTATGTGCCAGCCCGAGCTAATGCTAAGCTAGCCATGCAGCTCCTACAATACTCTATTAACAAACAGCTCACAGTGCAGCCAGACTGTGTTATAATCACTGTAGGAGACTTAAACCATGCAGACCTGTAGTCTGTCCTGCCTGAATTCTACAAAAATGTGAGTTTTCCGATGGAAAAAAAATAAAAATACACTGGACCCGGTCTTCACCAACATCCCAGATGCCTAGAAAGCCGTCCCTATGCTACATCTCAGACTCTCAGATCACCTCCCTCTGTCCCTGATTCCTGCTTATAACCCTAAAATCTGTAGCCAAAGACCAGCAGCTAAAACAGTCCAGGTGCGACTGAGGAAGCCACTGTAGCTCTCCAGGATTGTTTTGACTCTACAGCCCGAAAAATATTTGCAGAGGAGACAGACCTGGAGTGTCATACTGTACATCAGCTGTGCTTTCATATTTCATAAACTACTGAACAGAGAATGTGCCCAAAACAAGGACTGCTAAAGCATTCCCAAACCAGAAACCATAGTTCAACGGTGAGATGCACACCCTGCTTAGAGCACGGGATAATGCCTTCCTGTCAGAAGACCAGTAGACTTCCAAAGAGTCATGTCACGCCGTCTGAAAAAAGCTAAACGCAACTATAAACTACACAGCAGCACTTTGACAAAAATAACACCAGGGATATGTGGAAGGGGATCAAGACACTCACTGGCTAAAAGGACACACACACATCAACGGATTCCTTGGACAGCACCCTAACTGGACACCCTGAACCAGTTCTTTGCTCGGCAACACCAGATTGAGCCACCCTGCGCGGGTTTTCACTCCCATCTTTACGTGCTCGCTACTGTAATGTCACCACCTCAAAACAGCCACCAACATTCCAGTGCCTAAGCACAGCAAGCTGCCTAAATGACTACCGCCCAGTTTTCCTAGCCCCCATCAACACCAAATGTTTTGAGAGACACAGCACATGTTAGATGTTTTGGAGACAAAGTTAGAGAGGCTAGATTGAGATGGTTTGGACATGTACAGAGGAGGGATAGTGAGTATATTGGTAGTAGGATGCTGAGGTTGGAACTACCAGGCAAAAGGCCCAGAGGAAGACCAAAGAGAAGATTTATGGATGTGGTGAAGGCGGACATGAAGGTCGTTGGAGTAAGAGTAGAAGATGCAGAGGATAGGGTGAGATGGAGGCAGATCATTTGCTGTGGCGACCCCTGAAGGGAACAGCCAAAAGGAAAAGAAGAAGAAGATCTTGTCTCACATTAAGGCTGTCATCCCTGCTGATCTCAATATGCATCGATTCCATTCAATTCAATTCAGGTTTATTTGTATAGCACTTTTTATAATTGACATTGTCGCAAAGCAGCTTTACACAGTAAAACAGTAAAAACTGGGGCTTACAAAGTATAAAATAATTGAAACATTTCCTATTACCCCTACACAGCCCTAATGAGCAAGCCAGTGGCGACGGTGGCAAGGAAATACTCCCTCAGTAGTTACGAGGAAGAAACATTGAGAGGAACCAGGCTCAAAAGGGATACCCATCCTCATTTGGGTGAAACCATGAGGTTACAAACCATAAACGAGGAACCAAATGTAGTCCAATTGGTCCAGTCCAAAATGTAATCCAGTTGGTTATACAACTGTAAGTCCGAAATAATTCTGGTGAAAAGAGTTAATATCACCAACAGTGAAAAGTCATCTCCACAGTCTGTTAGCGCACATCTGGGTCCATTTAGATCTTCATCAGCAGGAAGGAAGGGCTTCCAAAGTGAGAACTCCAGTTGCATCAGCACACCAGGACAGATCACTGGACTCAGGAAGCAGAAAGATCAGGATTACCTTCATTCCAGAAGGAGAATGTGTACCTCAACAAAAACATAGAGAAAGAGAGAAGGAGGAGAGGGAGAAGAGGAGACAGAGAGAGAGGGAGGTTGTTAGGTATACTCATAATAGTATAATGGAAATAGAAGCTTTTATTATTGCTGAGTGCAAGCAGGGACTCCAGCATGACTAGCTATGGCAGCATAATTAAAAGAGAGCCATCAGAGCCTTCGCAGCGGAGTAACGACTTGACATTGACGACTCGATGGCATACTCGTAAAGCCAAAGCTAATGCTGAGGTTCACCCAAGGGAGCACGACTCATCTGTGCTTCACATGTTGAAAAGGTTTGCTCTCCTCAGTGAGACACCTGTTGAGAAGCATGAAGGAGCTCTGGTCATGGGAACTTCTATTTTAAGGCACGTGGAATTAGCTAGTCTTTTAGGGGCACCAGCAGCACGTGTAAGGTGTATTCCGGGAGCCAGGGCGTCAAACATAGCAGGTTATCTTAGGTGAACGCAGGTTCTCTAAGATAGTTATATATGCTGGAGTTAAAAATATACACCTCCATCAGTCGGACATTACGAAGAGTAATTTTATAGAGGTGTGGAAGTTAGCAAAGACAATGTCCAATACTGTAATATTCTCTGGTCCCATCCCAATATGGCGTGGTGATGTAGCTTACAGCAGGCTATGGTCGCTAAAATGCTGGGTGTCCAAGGGGTGTTTCGAAAACAAAGTAGGCTTTATGGATAGTTGGAGTGATGGGGTGGGACAGTATCCATCCCACTCGGGAAAGCGCTGCTCTTATTTCTTGCAGCACAGCACATAATCTAAGAACAGGACTTGTCAATCAGGGACTACCCAGAGTCAAGGCCAGAGACCAGACAAAAGGCTAAGCCGAGCGTCTGCTATTTGCACAGAGTCATCACTCAAGCTCAAGATCAATACTATAGAAACTGTGTCTGCTTCCAAACTAAACAAAAATGCAAACATTGAATAATATAAAATAAATAAATAAATAAATAAAATGTTCTATTGCCGCATACCAGAGTGCTCACAGCTGTGTGAATGTAAAGCCAAGAGAGAAAAATAACAAAAGACCAGCTTATTACTTAAAAGTCAACTGAGGAGAAAGTTCTTTATTTGGAAAAATAAAATGTGTTGTCCTGTGTGCAACCAGTAATTATTTTAAAGCAGCCATATAAAACAGTCTACAGTTAAGATAGTTATGCATGTGACAAAAAACAATCTTTATATGCTGCTTCATGCTTCACGTGCCACTGAGCACTTGTTGCTCATAGTTGACTAGGCATAGTTCATGACAGACCTTTGCCTTCCCTGACTAGTCTCTTTTATTCCCTCGTATAACTGATATTCCCAGGCTGTCTCCCATCCGAGTCCCAACTCGGCCCGGCCCCCACTTAGCCTCTAAGATTAGAAGAATTTGGCATCAAATGGGAGACACACCATTAGATAGCATATAAAAAAGAATGTTAATGACACTAAGATAAATAAAACTTGTTAATCAATAAGAAAGTTGCAAACCTTTTAGTTATAAATAAACAGAGAATTATTTCTCCATTACTGCAGGTGCTTGGTTGTAATTTATGGATATTAAAAACACTCCTCTCATCATCAGAATGATATGAAACCAGGTCAGCTTTTAGAATAAGTGGGAACATAAACGTTTGTGCATATTGTATTATCCACACCATCTCCAAATAAGGAAGTTGTGCTAACCAGCCAACTTGTGTTACCTCTGTGTCCAGCTTAATGTTGTTGCTGGACGGAGGACTTTTGACTGAGGGGGTGGGTGGAGGGGCGGATTTGTGTCCAGAGAGTGCAAGGTCTAAACTCAGCGAGGGCAGTTCTGTTTGGAGTTTGAATGTTTTCCTCTGGGTACTCCAGTTGCCTTCTGCAGGCCAAAGCACAGGCTAATTGGCTGTTCCAAATTTCTCCTAAGTGAGGATGTGAGAGTGTGTGTGTGTGTGTGTGTGTGTGTGTGTGTGTGTGTGTGTGCGTGTGTGTGTGTGTGCGTGTATGTTGGCTGTTCAGGGTGTACCCCACATTTGCCCGATTTTGGTGGTAATAGGCTCCATATTCTTCATAAACCTAGAGCAGTAAGCATTTCAGCAAATGAGTGACAACAGTACTATAGCTGGTTCTAAAAGCTATTCATGGGGTGTTCGTAGTTTCACACACACACTGCTGCAGCATTTCAGCCTAATGTTCGTGAAATAAATAATGGCGTGGCGGAATCTATTGTGTGTTGCTTTACACCTGAGGGTAGATTTACATATTTTAAGACTTGGTAAGAACATGATTGGTCTTGCTTACAACTTTAATTATGCTTTATGTAGTACTGATAAGCAGCAGAGGGACATGTTTAATCCACAATATCATAAATGCACTGTACTGGACAAATTATAAAAATAAACGAATGGAGAACACTCCCTGCCAGCCAAAAGTGTGGCATAATGTTGTTGATTTTGGGTTATTAAACGTATGTAAAGAAGTACTGTTCAATCAGTGAGATTTAAGTTGAAAGAAACAAACTATGGTTGACATATGGAAATGGGTGTAACTTGTAACCTATTTGAGCCAGAGACTGAGGAAGCATGTGAGCGATGGTGAGTCACCACATTCTAATAACTCAGAGGAGCTTGATCCTCAGAGACTCGCATAAGACCCTGAAGGTGTGCATAAGAACAAGCAAGTCCTCCATCAAATTAATGAAGAAACTCAGCCTTCTAAACTCATTTAAAGTTTAAACATGTACCATGAGGAAACACAAGAAATATACTCTTCTAAAATCTGTAAGGGGTATTTTATCCATGACAGAGTTAGACACGTGTAGCTCCATCTTCACACCCGATGCCTCATAAGTATAAGCACATTAGATAATGATGTGTAGGCTACATGTGACCCAACAGAACAGAACAAGTATGAATGGACCAAATCGACTTCAACAATAATTTGAAATCACACAGTTTGACAGAGACAAAAAAAGTATCTCAAGTTTACTGGGGTTAATAAAAACCTTTAATTAAATTAATAAATTAAACAAATGAATAGTTTTATTGATTGATTGCTTGATTGCTTGATTGATTAAATCATTTAGTTAAAATGATTCATTCATTCACTAAACAGCTTGGAGTGAGTCGCTGGGAGGCTGAAGCCGATGTCAGCTGACTCAAGGTGAACGGTCCTCCAGTCCGTTGCATAGCAACACACACAAGGATTCACATCTAGGGGCAATTAGGGATAGCGTGTGGAAGGAAACTGGAATATCCAGATGAAAAACATACAAACATAGATAGAACTTCCCATCTCAGTCTCACCTTCAGCTTGCTCTGTACTAAAGACCTCAGTTCAGATTTCTTTGTACAGGCTTCATTCTCGGTGAATAAGAATGTTTCTTTTAACTAAACTTCTGATGCCAACTGTATTTTCGCCCAGATTTGCAAGGAACATTATTTCATTAGACCCTCAAATAGCTTGCTTTTAATAATTAGAAAAACCTGTGGCAGAAAAACTGTACGGCTGTACAGTGGCATAGTGATTGTGGCAAAAAGGTCCTCAACTTGGCAAATGTGTTTCTTTGTGGTGTTTACATGTTCTCTTTATGTTTGCGTGGAATTCCTACAGGCACCCTGGTTTCCTTTTACAGTCCGAAGACATGCACATTCGACTAATTGGCTGTTTCATATTGCCCCTGGTTGTGATTGTGAGTAGTTGTGTGTATGTGTTGCCTTGCGATGGTCTGGCGAGTTGTTCACTGTGTACGCACCTTCACCCAGTGTTGGCTGAGATCGATACCAGCCTACCCACGGCCCTAGTAGGAGTTGTCAGCTCAGCAGTTGAGTGACTGAAAAAAGTAAACAGTGACGAGTGAATCAGAGGAAATGATGATCATACTATGATAAATCTATCTAATCTTTAAAAGCTGTGGAATTGTGGGAAAATAAATTTGTCGAGAATATTTATCACATTTGTAACTCTTGGCTTGTGGTGACATTCACTTATTTTTTACAAAAATATTTCCAACACGATGCAGTTTTGAGTCATGACTAGTTTCATACTGACATGCTGTGGGTCCTCGGCTGATATATGTGCATATGGTATTGTAATATAGTGTAATCTCAGGTCATCCCCCCAGTTCATTCTCGAGCACTGTGCAGGCCGTGTGTCATTCTCTGGATCTTGGCAAAATCTCTGCTGTCTAGAGGAATATTACAGCACAGAAGGTGACGGATGGCCTTTTTAAATGTCGTTATCTGGGCTGTATGTTTTTTCCCTGTGTGCTGAGAATACCAAGCACTCAGCTTGCCAGTGCACAATTATCTGGCAGGCTGAGCAGACAGGCTTGAACCAGAGCTGAGACACACATATACACACCAAACACTCTCAAACATCCATATGCCTGCAAACTTAAAAAAAAAAATTAATGAGCCTGTGTATGAGGCACAGTAAAACTCAGAACCAAGCCTTTTCCCTGAAAATGACATTCTACAGCACCTAATTAGCATGTTTTTAAATTGGCAAATGGGGAAGTGCAAGAAAATTGGATTTACACTATCACTATTGAGACACCAGAACATGTGATCATCCTGGTGGTCAGGCTTCTGCCCATGGAGCTCGGCTGGGCCCAGCCCAAAAAGGAGACATGGGTCTGCTCTCCTATGGACCCACCACCGGTGGGAGGGCTACAGGGTCGGGTGCAATGCGAGTTGGGTAGCAGCAAAAGGCATGGGTTCTGTGAAACTGATCTTCGGCTACTGACTCTGACTGTTGGGACATGGAATGTCACCTCTCTGGCAGGGAAGGAGTCTGAGCTGGTGCATGAGATGGAGAGATACCAAATAGATATAGTCAGACTCACCTCAATGCAGAGCTTGGCTCTGGAACCACCCATCTAGAGAGGGGCTGAACCTTATTCCATTCTGAGGTTGCTCATGGGGAGGAATCCTTGTTACCTCCTGTCTTGGTGCCCACACGTGGATATTCTCTCCGGTTGATGAAAGGGTAGCTTCCCTCCACCTTCAGGTGGGAGGACAGGTCCTGAATGTTATTTGTGCTTATGCATCAAATGACAGTTCAGAGTACCCATCCTTCTTGGAGTCTATAGGGGGTGTGTTGGAGAACAGTCCCCTGGGAGACTCATTCATCCTGGGACACTTCAATGCCCATATGGGCAACATTAGTGTAACCTGGAAGGGTGTGATCGGTAGGTACGGCTTCGCCAGTCTGAACCTGAATGGTGTTTCATTGTTGGACTTCTGTGTTCATCACAGTTTGTCTATCAGAAACACCATGTTCGAACATAAGGGAGTCCATAAATGCACTTGACATTAGGACACCGTAGGTTGCAGTTCGATGATCAACTTCGTAGTCATGTCATCAGACTTGCGGCCGCATGTTCTGGACACTCAGGTGAGAGCTGAGCTGTCAATCAATCACCACCTGGTGGTGAGCTGCCTCTGATGGCGAGGGAGGCCACCCTCCAGATCTGGCAGGTCCAAGCGTGTATTAAGTCCTCTTGGGAACGTTTGGCGGAGTCTCCTGTCAAGGAGACCTTTAACTGCCGCCTCCGGCAGCACTACAACCACTTACTGAAGGAGGCAGGCGACATAGAATCTGAATGGGCCATGTTTTGTGCCTCCATTGCTGAGGTGGCAGCCCATAGCTGTAGCCAGAAGGTCATCGGTGCTTGTCATAGTGGTCATCCCCCGAAACCGGTGGTGGACAAATGCGGTGAAGGGGGGCCGTCCAGCTCAAAAAGAAGGCCTATCAGGTCTTATTGGCCTGTGGGACTCTCGTGGCAGTAGAAATGTACCGGCACGCCCAATGTGCTGCAGTTCGAGCTGTCGCCGATGCAAAATCTTGGGTGTGGGACGAGTTTGGTGAGAGCGCGGAAAGCGATTATTGGTTGGCCTCAGAAAGGTTCTGGACCATCATCCGACGCCTCAGCAGGGGGAAGCAGTTCTCCACAAATACTGTCTACAGTGGAAGTGGGGAGCTGCTCACCTCGACTGGGGATGCTGTTGTGGGGTGGAAGGAATACTTCAAGGGCCTCCTCAATTCCAACAACATCCTTGTAAGAGGAAGACCCTGGGGGTTTGGGAGGGTCCACCCATCACTGGGTCTCTGAGGTCACCGAGGTAATCAAAAAGCTCCTCAGTTGTCGGGCTCTGGGGGTGGATGAGATTCACCCTGAATATCTCAGGGCTCTGGATGATGTAGGACTGTCTTGGTTGACACATCTCTGAAACATTGTATGTAATCGGGGACTGTACCTCTGGATTGGCAAACCGGGGTGGTAGTTTTTAAAAAGGGGGATTGGACGGTGTGTTCCAATTATCGTGGAATCACACTCCTCAGCCTACCCAGGACAGTCTATGCAGGGGTACTGGAGAGGAGGATCCGATCGATAGTTGAATCTTGGATTCAGGAGGAACAATGTGATTTTTGTCCTGGCCGCAACACTCTTGACCAACTCTATATGCTCCACAGGATCCTGGAGGGGGCATGTGAATTTACCCAATTTGTCCACATGTGTTTTGTAGATTTGGAGAAGGCTTTCAACTGTATCCCTCAAGTTATCTTGTGGGGCGTGCTCCAAAAGTACGGCTTTCTGGAACTGGTGCTATGGACCATTCGGTCACTATATCACCGGAGCCAGAATTTGATCTGGATTGGGAACAAGAGGTAGAATTCATTTCCCGTGAGAGTTGGAGTCTTCCAAGGCTGTCTTTTGTCACCAATTCTGTTCATAATTTTTATGGACAGAATTTCTAGGTGCAGTTCAGGTGTTGAGGGATTCGACTTTGGTGGCCATCAGATCTCATCTCTGCTTTTCGTGTCTGACGTTGTCCTTTTGGCTTCATTAAGTCGGGACTTCCAGCTCTCATTGTAGTGATTTGCAGTCGAATGCAAAGCAGCTGCGAATGAAAATCAGCACCTCCAAGTCCGAGGCCATGGTTCTCAGTTGGAAATGGGTGGAATACAATCTCTGGGTGGGGAATGAGGTCCTGCCCCATGTCGACGAGTTCAAGTATCTTGGAGCCTTGTTCATGAGTGAGGGAAGGATGGAGCAGGAAATTGACAAGAACAAGATCGTGGATACAAGTGGCTGAAATTAGCTTCCTTCGCTGGGTGGCAAGGCTCTCCCTTAGCGATAGGGCAAAAACTCAGCCATCTAGGAGGACCTTGGAATAGAACCGCTTCTTCTTTGCATTGAGAGGAACCAGTTGAGGTGGCTCGGGCATCTGGTTAGAATGCCTCATGAATACCTCCCTGGGGTGACTATGTCTCTCAGCTGGTCTGGGAATGCCTTGGTGTTCCATTGGAAGAGCTGGAGGAAGTAGCTGGGGAGAGGGTGACCCGACCCTGGATTAAGTGGAAGAAGATGAATGAATCATTTTGGTTTAAGTCAACTAGTTAAGCAATACAGAACTGAAATGTGAAAAGAAAGCATTGCAATACAATAGTTTCTTACATAAATTTTTAAGAACATTCTGCAAATACTCACTGACTTACTCATCAGCCAAATTACTTACTACTAGGGAGCCTGGACCCACACTGACAACCACACCAAAGGGCAATTTTCGAATCGTGGGCCTTTTTTTAAAAAAAAAAAATGAGTATACATAAAAACTGAGCAAAGGTAATGCCCGATGCTGTAATATGCTCTGATTCCATTCCAATACGGCATGGTGATGTAGCTTACAGCGGGCTGTGGTTGCTGAACTACTGGATGTCAAAGTGGTGTTCCGAAAACAAAGTGGGCTTTATAGAAAATTGGAGTACTTTTGAAGGTAAACCTGACCTGATAGGGTGGGATGGTATCATCTCACTTGGGAAGGTGCTGCTCTCATTTTCATATTGCAGCATAGCACATAGTCTAAGATCATCATCATCATGTTTCCCCTGACAACCTTGGGGTGCTTTTGCTGGAATCGGGTACCCAGTAGTCGCAGGAAATCGGTCTTCGCCATCTATGAAGACTCGATTTCATTACCTTTTAAAGCACTGTTATAAAATTGCTTAAATTAACTAGGAGAAAGAGGTTACTTCACTTCCTAGTCGCCAGTGACTCCGTTGGCTCACTCTGCCGCAAGGCCGAGCCACCCAGGTTACACCTGTCCTAATGACGGAGGTGGAGTCTGGCTTGAGTGTGATAGGCATTTAGATTTAGCAGGGCTTACAATACAACTGGCTTCTAAGTCTAGCGGATAAATCCGAAAGTTGTGCTTCGACACTCCATGCACCCATCAGGACTAGTCAGTCAGTGACTATCCAGAGTCAGGGCAGAGAGTAGTCAAACAGGCTAATCTGAGCGTCTGTTAGCTGTGCGAAGTTGTCACTCAAGGTCAAATTCAATGCTATATAAACTGTGTCCGCATCCTGAACTAAATAAAATTTTAAAGAAAAATGTGAGAACTCTCAGACAGTTTGCTTTAATAATCTTATTAATATAAATTTAAATCATAATAAATATACAGCCTGCACATTTGATCTAAAGATAGGGTTATTAAATATTAGATCTCTTACATCTAAAGCGCTTATTGTTAATGAAGTTTAGTGTAATGTGTTTAACAGAAACATGGAAAAAACTCAATGAATATGTTGCATTAAAATGAAGCAAGTCCTTACAGATACAGTTATATACACCAACCTTGTTTTATACAAAAACCAAGACATGAATGTACATTCTAACATTACGTATGTTCCTCTCAATGGTTCTTCCTCGAATCTACTGAGGGAGTTTTTCCTTGCCACTCTTGCCACTGGCTTACTCATTAGGGATGTGTAGGGGTTGTAAAAATGTTTAAAATCTTTTATATTTTGTAAACGTCAACTTTTACTTTGTAAAGCTGCTTTGCAAAAATGTCAACCGTAAAAAGCACTATACAAATAAAACTGAATGGAATTGAATTGCAGCATCCCAGGTGAAAGTGTCCAACCAAGTTTCAGAAGTATTGTTAATTAAATTCAATTCCATTTAGTTTTATTTGTATAGTGCTTTTTACAATTGACATTTTTGCAAAGGAGCTTTATAAAGTAAAAGTTGAAGTTTACAAAGTATAAAAGCTCTCCAAGTCATTAGATCTTATTTTTGGTAAATATATCTGCCCTGCAGTCTGACCTTGACTCTCTGTGAGTGTATATGGTTGTCTGCCTGTGTTCTGAGTGATTAAGCATGGTAAATCTTAAGCTTATATAGCCTATAGCAGGAAGATGCTAATTGTTCCCATGGGGACCGTGGTAAATGAGCAAAAAGATGATGCTATGTGTATGAAACAGACTTCTTTTTGTCAAATCAATTACAATTCTTTTCCCGCCCATGTTTTGTTTTGTGTGTGTGCATCTGCGTGTGCGTGTGTGAAAGAGAGAGAGAGACAGAGAGAGAGAGAGAGAGAGAGAGCGAGATCTCGCATACTCAACTTATAAGCATACTGACATAAGATCTATGAAGTGAAACTGTCATGAAGTCTTTTGGGGCTATTTACACTCATCCAGTGTTGGAAGGGCCAGCCTGTCCCCAGGGAAGAAATGACATATCTTTGCCTTCAAGCTCCATCCATATGTATTGTCTAAGCCTATTCTGGTTTTAAAATTGGACAACTTAAAATAAAAATCTCTAATATTTATTTAATTCATTATTGTGGCAAGCATCAGGGTAGCAAATCTGCCTCACAGCAAGAAGGCCCTGGGTTTGAGTCCCATGTTTGGTGACGGCATTTCTGGGTGCAGTATGCATGTTCTTCCTGTCCTTGGATTGGCTTTCTCTTCTTCCACAGGCCAAAGACATGCATATTAGTTTTATTGGCTGTTTCAAATTGATCCTAATACCCCCATTTCACTGGAGCACGGCAGACTCGCGGAAACAAAAATGTCATCATCCTCCAACGTTCCTCAGTCGTTCCGGCATCTTCCATGTCCTTCCGTATGATTCCGAATGTATTCCTCCGCTTCCGGCAGGCCAAAATCTTCCACAAATGTGCTTTTGAACATGTTCATTTTGATATTAAACATATTAAAATATGTTACATTTTTAATTTATTGTGCAGTATAAACATATTATAAATTATAAACATATAGTATGAATGAGAGAATGAGCTTCCTTTGTCTAATCCATGCATTTATATGCGGAATAAGGGGCAAATCCTTTGATCTTTGCCAATTTTTCCTTGTTGAAACGTGGCTACGCCGGGTATTCCTCAGTCATTTCCGTGATAAACGTGAACGTTCCGCCTTCATTCCGCCTGTTCCACAATCATTCCGTAGCTCATCCTTCTAAAATGGAGTCGTGCTATAGTCATTCCTCCAGTGTTCCGTCCTTTCCATGAACGTTCCGTGAATTATCCGAAGGTCTTCCTTTGCAACCTGCACTGGTTCTGAAGGTAATCCGAGCACTATTATGCATGTATTCCGACATTGTACTGCAGTCTTTCAGTGTCTTTTCCGCACATTCCAGGAACATTCCGAAGGTGTTCCAAAGGTACAATTTTCCGTAGGTTTTTGACCCATTTTACTTTCTGGCCTTTCTGCCACGATCATTGCATTCCGCGCTCCAGTGAAATGGGGGTATAAGTGTGAGTGTTTTGAAGGATTGGCAAGCTGTTTGGGGTGTACCCCACCTTCTATCAGAGGGATAGGCACCAGCCTCCTTTCAGTTTCAACTGAAAACTATTTGGCAGCCGTGTTGTTTGAGCAATTAACCTGTCCTTGTAGGACCTTTAACCAAGACAGCCCCCAAAGTTTGAACTTGATAATATAAGAGATTTAAGAGGTACAACAATATGTCTGCTTATGTATCACATATTAAGAAATTTACAACGGATTTTGTATGTTTTAGCCTCATGGACTGTAGATATCATATCTCAAGTTTAGTGTTCATTGGACATTGCATTGAGGTGTTCGCATTCCAGCAAGGCCACCTTGACAAAATTCATTGTTAATTGTGGCCATGTTTTGCAACAGGGCAACTTCGAACAAACTGCAATTGTAACCGTGCTCATGCACTGTGTGAACAAGGATACAAGTGAGGCGTATTCATCTCATCCTTAACCACAGTTTATTGTCAGAATAGGAATACAGTAGAATGTGCATTGGTCACTCATAAACTTTGTTGGGCATGTTACTAAAAATGAATTAGTTATAGTTACAAGTCTTATCTCCCAAAAAGAAACTTTTAGTAACTGAATTACACCACTATAAAAAATAACTAGTTAACAGGGAAAGTAAGTGTTGTGTTTTCTTTTTCCCCCCTAAATTCATCAATGTCTAAGAATTTTGACTCTTTTTCCAAGCAGGTTTCAGAAGCCAGTTGCACAAAGTAGAACTGTGTAGAGAGGTGTGCACAAAGAACTTTTAATATTTATTGCATATCAACAGAACACAACTGGTAGACATGCTGTACTTCAAGTATTGTTTTCATCACAAAAGTACACAGTTTAACATTATGAAGTGTTTTTATTTAGTATTTTCTTAATAACAAAAGTAATCAGTTTAACTATGAAGTGCTTTAACTCCCAGTAGTGTAAATAAAATGAATCAATCCTTTTCACATCTGGTAGATATACTGTATTTCAAGTACAGTATCTTCTTAAAAAAATTAAACAGGTTAACAATATGAAGTGTAATTAAAATAGAACTGAAAATATGAATTACTTGGACAGATCAAACTTAGCTTCTAAACATTCATTCATCTATCCATCCATACGCTCCTTCCTAACGCTCAACAACCCATACAACCATACATGCATGCATTCTTTCATCTACCCAGTCAACCCAGTCATCTTCTCTGATAATTTTAAAACTTAAACCAATGATAAACCAGACAAATTCAAATTATTCAAATCCACCTTTGAGATGGGCATTCATTTCAGCGTACTCGGCATCTATGTATTTTGAAAACGTGTTTTTAACTGTGTCCTTATTTGTTAGCAGAGAAAGTGTTAGCCACACCAAACCAGCTATTATCATCAACAGTGTCAATAACGGTGTTTCTGGCCACTAGTTTTGTAAAAGTGTGTGTCGTTGAGAGAGTTTTGTAAAAGTGTGTGTGTCGTTGAGAGATGCTTATAACAAACACTTCGTTCCGGGAAATAATATACATTTCACATGTACATTCTTGCCTTTTACCTCACGGAGATAAAATTAGTGTCTGTACTTCCATTTTACAAACGTTTTACGTTCCCACCACACTCACCATTGCTACAGCTTACCTCTACTAATTTGGGGGTGTGAGGCGGCTGTGTGCATGTATGGATTGGAGTAAACACTGCCTCTGATTGGCTTACCATTGAAAACCTATTTTACCTTCGCAGGTCATCATCAATTGTGTGGTTGTCTTTAAGCCTCTTTTCTCCCTCACCAAAGAAAAAAAGCAAAAAAAAAAAAAAAAAGAACAGTAGCTTTAGTTTATAATGCTCCCCATTTATTTGTCAGTAACTGTAGCTGCATTGTAATGATTGAAATAGTAATTAGTTAGAATAAAATTTAATGAAAATAACCCTTCCGTTATCCGCATTACTGGTAATAAAATTAGCTTGTTAACAGGCAGCGCAAACGCAGAACTACCGGCGTGTCTCTCATGAACTGACAATGTTTTAATTACAAAAATACAAAAATCCCTGAACATGAACAATACGTGTACTCATCAGTCATAAAATTGGCTTGTTATATTACATTTATTCTTCTTTAACAACTTTCTTTCAAATAACTCATGCATTTAGGGTTATTATCTTGCTGTATGACCCAGTTTCTCTTGAGACTCAGATCAGAGACTCAACCTTTCCGTGCACCCTACTTGTGGTCAGTGTTCTTCTGATAGTGGATTCAAGAACATTACAGTTAGCAAAGGTAAAAGACATCTTTACTTACTTAAAAGATATGGAGGGTTCCATTTATTTACAGCTTGCTCTTGGACTGATCTTCGTAGGTTGACCGCCAATGAAGAGGAAAGCTAATGACTTGTATTTCCTCCATTTGTCTGTTGGTGGATTGGTGAATCACAACATTTTAGAGATGGTTTTATAACCTTCTCCAGTCTGAAGCACATCAACTATACTTTATGGGTTCCTCACAAATATTGTGCGATATGTTCAAAAAACATGTTGAGAAGGTCAGATTTTGACAGAGATGTATTCTTTTAAATAAAACAAACACTCATTTACACCAGACCATCCAATTGATTGAAAATGCGCAGACAAAAAAATATGCCCAGCCAGTCTAAGGCAATGCTCTTATACAGTTGTACCCAGTGCTTGTGCCTTTACTCTTCTTGGAACTTCTTCATTCATGATGTGTTATTGCCAAGTGATCTTCAAGATTTTTCTCAGACATTTTTACCAAAAACATTCAGCTTCTTGACTATTTTGCCATGCTCTTCTAAGTCTCTCTTGAATAAATTGCTACTGGCTACATAGTGCTGTTAAAAAGTCTGATCTTTACTTTCATACTGATGGTTGTGGCAGACCAGATGGAATGTGTTATCTGGAAGACTGCTGCTGCTTTACGAATTCTACAGGTCACACCAGTTATCACATTGCCATCAGTGCTCACAGCACCCTCCCGGCACTTAAAGTTGCTTACAGGTTCAACTTCTGTTTTGTTGACCTTGACAGCTGGTGCTTGTTTGTTGCTGTTGTTTCCCAAATTCATGAGGTTGGTCTTATCAGTATTCATTTTCAAGGTTATTTCCCCCCCCCCCAATCTTTAAGTGTGTGTCTACAGGTCTTCAGCATTTTAGAATAGAAAGCAATGTCATCTGTGAAGACAGGTGCTGCCCTAATGTCTACAGTTATATCATCAGGTTCACTTTAACATGAACCTAATAGCTGAACAGCTGTCAGAAAAAGCAGAAGTGATCAAATATAACCCTGTCTCAGGACAGTAAATAGTAAGGATACTGCATTCATGATCAGGAGGTTGTGTGTTCAAATCCCAGTTAGACCCCCACTGTGCTAAGATCCTGGGGAAAGGTCTTAACCACAAGCGTGCCTCTGTTCACCCAGCAGTGTAAATGGGTACCAGTAAAAACATACTGGGAAGGTAACCTGTGATGGACTAGCGCCCCATTCAGGAGGAGTTGTACTCCTAGTTGTTTCACACTATGGAAACTAGGGATAAGCACCGGTCCGATGAACCACTATGGCTCGGGGGTAAAAAGCCCAATGGACTTTACTTTACCTTTACCTCATGACAGTGACACTGTCAAGAAAGTAAGTTCTTCCTGTTTGTATTCTTACACAGCAATGTGAATTCATGTACAGACTATTGTAGGTGATGAGAAAATACTGCAGAACCACATAGAAGAGTACAATGCAATTGCCTGCGTACACTATTGAATGCTCTTTTTGAAGTTGATGAAGTTCAGTTTTGGTGGTCTCAGGTATTCCACAAATTCACTCACTTACTCATTTACTGCACCACTTTGTTCTACTACTAGTGTCAGAGAAGTCCCAGTACCGACACTGGGTGAAGGTGGAGTGCCCTCTGAATAACTGGCCAATCCATTGCAGAGCGAACATACAAACAACCATTTACACTTAGGGACAATTTGGAACAGCCAATCAGCCTCATGTGCATGTCTTTAGAGTGTGGGGAAAAACCAGAGCACATACAAGAAACCCACACAAGCACAGGAAGAATATGCAAACTCCAAACAGAAATGTCCCAGCCTGGAACTCGAACCAAGGACCTTCTTGCTATGAGGCAGATGTGCTGACTTCTTCTTTTCCTTTCGGCTTTTCCCTTCAGGGGTCGCCACAGCAAACCATCCGCCTCCATCTCACCCTATCCTCTGTATCTTCTACTCTTACTCCACCTTCATGTCCTCCTTCACCACATCCATAAATCTTCTCTTTGGTCTTCCTCTCAGCCTTCTGTCTGGTAGTTCCAACCTCAGCATCCTACTACCAATATACTCACTATCCCTCCTCTGTACATGTCCAAACCATCTCAATCTAGCCTCTCTGACTTTGTCTCCAAAATATCTTACATAGGCTCTCCCTCTGATGTACTCATTCCTGATCCTATCCATCCTCGTTCCTCCCAAAAAGAACCTCAACATTTTCATCTCTGCTACCTCCAGCTCTGCCTCCTGTCTTTTCCTCAGTGCAACTGTTTGTAAACCATACAACATTGTGGCCTCATCACTGTCTTGTACACTTTTGCTTTCATTCTTGCCGATACCCTCTTATTACACATCACATCGGACACTTTTCTCCAACCAGTCCAACCTGCCTGCACACGCTTCTTCACCTCTTTTCCACACTCTCCATTGCTCTGGACTGTTGAGCCTAATTACTTGAAATCCTCCACCTTCTTTATCTCTGCTCCCTGTAACCTCACCGTTCCTCTTGGGTCCTTGTCGTTCACACACATGTATTCTGTTTTACTGAGGCTAACCTTCATTCCTCTCCTTTCCAGGGCATACCTCCACCTCTCTAGATTTTCCTGCACTTGTTCTCTGCTGTCACTACAGATCACAATGTCATCTGCAAACATCATAGTCCATGGAGATTCTTGTCTAACCTCGTCTGTCAGCCTGTCCATCACCATAGCAAATAAGAAGGGGCTCAGAGCTGACCCTTGAAGCAGTCCCACCTCTTCTGTCACACCGACAGCACACCTCACCACTGTCTTACATCTATCATACATGTCCTGCACCACTGTAACATACTTCTCTGCCACTCCAGACTTCCTCATGCAATACCACAGTTCCTCTCTCGGCACCCTGTCATATGCTTTCTCCAGACGCACAAAGGCACAATGCAGCTACGTCTGACCTTCTCTGTACTCCTCTATTCTGTCTTCCTTTCGGCTTTTTCCCTTTTACTCGGGAGTCGCCACAGCGAATCATCTGATTCGCACGTTTTGATTTGGCAGAGGCTGTAGCCTATCTTGGACGATTCTGTGTTTTCTGAGTGGATCCTTCCGTATGAGAGTGCTCAATACTTTTTCGGGTCAGTGAAACATCGTCTCGACGTCGCGGAAAAATATTGCATCGACCTGCCAGTGGAACGTCGCCGTGACGTTGCAAGAGGACGTAGCCGCAACGTGCCAACGAAACGCCGCCCTGATGTCGTGGAAAAACGTTGCAGTGACCTGCCACAGAAACGTCACCTTGACATCGCAGAAAAACGTTGCCGCGACCTGCCAGTGAGACGCCAACTTGACGTCGCAGAAAAACGTCGCCGCGACCTGCCAGTGGAACGTCGCCTGTACATCGCAAGAGGATGTGGTCGCGACGTGTGTTGTGGCTCCTCAGAGCCCTTGCTGCTGTTATGACCTTGTTTGGGATTGGTTCTTCTAACACACCAAGCTATGGTACAGGAGCTTGTATCAGATTTTTTTTTTTTAAAAAGTGCTCCAAGCATCTTTGCTTTTGCTATTTGAAATCACTAGAATCCTTCCCCGCCGGTCCTTAACTTGTGCACTAGCAGTGCTTTTTTGCTCCAGGCAACATACATCTTTGCTAAGATTCCCAGATATATATTTACTCATTAAATGAATTAAGTACATTTTTTGTCTCTTTTTAAAACTCTTTTAATCTGCATTCAGATCTTGTGTAAAGTTAAAGATCAAACTTGTGAAGAAATATAAAAAGATGTAGTATATAATCTGATCACAAACCTTTTAATTACCTTTGCACATTTTAAAGGTTTTACAATAAAAGGAAGGGTATTTGTCCAACATAAATTTTGAGTTGAGGCCAGAAGGTGTTTTGGCTTGCCAAAAACCACCAGATAGCCAAATGTGGTAATTGTTTGAATCTGAGTAATGGTTGACCACAGAAACCTTGGTGAAAGTTTGGTATAATGAATGAATGTGTTGGATTTATCAAACTTTCACCAAGGTTTCTGTGGTCAACCAATTATTCATTATTATCATAAAACCTATACAAGCACAGGGAGAACAAGCACAATACAAACACCCAGAAAGTCCCTGAGCTTGTAAATTGAACTCAGGACCTCCTTACTGTGAGGAGAACATACTAACCACTGTGCCACCATGAAAACAGACACAAATGCTTGATTTCTAAAGCACTCACACATAAAATAAACACACATAAAATATTTGGAGATGGTCTCTGTCTAGAGACATGAGATATAAAACAACACTGCATAACACAATTTTTGTTCCTGGCAAATAAATGTCTTTTTCCAACTACATTTATTGCAAAACAATAGAAAAAGCCCATTTTTCCTGACACAGCAAAAAAAAAAAAAAAAAAAAAAAAAAAAAATCTATTTTGACAATTTTTTTACTTTTTCCCCTGACACAATACAAATAAAATATTTTACAATTTTACAAAATTAAGAATGAACAGTTTTCCTTGATTTGCGAATATGCAACATATCACTTTCCCTTATCTGACCACAAATGTAGTTCCCCATCATGTTTACATTGTACAATCCCTGATGTCTGTGTCCAAAGTCCATTACATCTTGGCCCCAGTAGTTATTCTTCAAGTTGTCAAGATAAGCATCCAGAACATTGAACCATCAGTGAAATCCTACACCCTATTTGGCCATAGTTTCTCAGTAAAGTCTCAACCAATTCCACATAATTGTCAGCCTTGTGGCTGCCCAGAAACCCATGCCTCCTGTTCCTTTACTGTCAGTTTCTTTGGAAATTCAGGGCACTTTATGATTTTGTTGACTTGTGATCACATAAAAGCACCAGCTTTCACTTTTGAACATTCTTCAACATTCTTTGGTATTCTACACATTTGTGGAATATTCATAAAAAGGAGATACAATGGTACCTCACCTTATGAAAGACCCAAAACCCCCGAAAAATCCAGTTTACAAAACGCATTTACTTAAAATTTCCATCTCTGAATATGAAACAAATTCACGTTATGAAACACGCCATCTCAAAAATTCAAACAATGCGCGAGTTGCTCACCCATTGGCTATCTCCCAACATCCCGCCCCGCTGGCCTCCCATTGGCTATCTCCCAACCTCCTGCCCTGCTGGCCTCCCATTGGCTAGGAGAGATGCATCTCCATTATACCCATGATGCCTTTCGTGTGCCTTCGACCCATTGTTCGTCATGGACTTCTAACAGGCGTAAAGGACAGCGTTACTGTTGTTTCGTGAGTTTTTCAAGTGTGCTCATTGCAACTTTATTTTTTGGCTCAGGCTTTTAACCTTGCATAAACATTTGTAAGATTATAACTCTGCTAAGAAGACATGGTCAACATACGTGTGTGCACACACACACACGCATGCACGCACACACACACACACACACACACACACACGCACACACACACACACACACACACACACACACACACACACATACACACACACACACACATGTGCGTGTGATTTCCGGTGCGAGTGAAAAGAAGAAGCGGGCTCGTGGCATGCGGTTGAGTGATATCGCAAAGGAATATGGTCGAAACCCATCTACCATCGGTATAATATTGAAGCAGAAGGAGGCCTTAAAAAGTATACTTTTATAATTTTTAAAGTGTTTAGGGAGTAGTATTGGGGGCCTTGGAACGAATCAGGCCTTTTACATGTAAAATGCGGCTCAACTTAGGAAAAAATCAGGTTACGAAACCACATCTGGAACGGATTAATTTCGTAAGGTGAAGTACCACTGTAATTCTTCAAATTTCAGTAAATTATTCCCCTGTTCTTCAAAGTTCTTTCTCAAGCTATACAAATGATTGTTTTCATAAATATAATAGCTTTGTCTACATTGTATTATTTTTTTGAAATGATGTTTGAACCCTTTTGACACCATCAAAGAAAAATATAATGACCACAACTCTGAAAAATTAACTTAACTTGTCCAGAAATTAACATTCAGTGAATGGGAAATCTGGTTAATTTGTAACTTTACTGTACTGACCAAAGAAACAAAGTTCGGAGGTCAAAGCCACTCTTTTGTTTTTTGATTGGTTGTGACAAAATGGGAAATTATGGTTTTAACCCAGGAACAAGACAAAAGTGGAAATTTCTTACTGAGTGTAATCTGTAACTGACAAACTTTGTTATTTTCAGTTATTGTTAATAGCCTTTTATTGAATAAAACCTCTATTAGTATGAGTCATATGATCCTGACCACATTACTTGAAGGGAACATATACTGCCCATGCAAAAAGAATGTTGTGCAAACTGGACCTCCTTTAGACTTGATTGCAGCATGTTTCCACCACTGATTTCACCATTGTTGGTTCAGTTTTTCAAGTAAAGTTTTTTAAGGGAGACACTCAGCATTGATGTAGCAATAAAATTAATGATGTGAATGTATTGCATGACCAGATTATTTTTCTTCCCTGATGGTAAGGATATAAAATCAGGGATCAGATAGTGAAAGAGTGGTTCAGGGAGCATGAGGAATCACTTTCACCCATGTATTGGCTTCTCAGAGTTCTGACCTTAACCCAATTTAAATTCTTTGCCAGTACTTTCCAGTTGTGGTCGCACAACACTCTATTTAACCTCCCTTTTCTATTTGCAAAGTATTGTGTCTGTGTTTTTTCCAGTAAATACCAAGCCATTTGCCTGCCTGTGTATGATCTGTGTTGGTCCTTACATTTACGATTCGATGCTACACCTTTGATATTGGGAACGAGGGTATGAACTTTGCTTGTTGCCGATTCTGCCTAGCTTCCAGTGGATTGTTTAATCTGCCTTCTGCTTATCTCTTATTTAGGAGTTTGGAATTAGAATTCTATGTTAGTAAAGAACTGTGTCATTTACATCTTGTAAATAAAAACACTATTTTTCTTCCTGTCTGCAAAACACTTTGTATGTGTATGTTATAACAGTTTCAGGTTTCAGGGTTAGAATTGGGTTTTAACTCCAAAAACGTCTATCTAAACAACTACTACACCGGCTAAGTCGTTACAGAAAGCTCCTTTGGTAGATCACATATCCAGGAAGTTGACAACCAGACATCTTGCATGCTATGGGATGCCTTTTATAACAATATTTTAATAAAACCTTTAAAGGTAGGCACAAATCCCTGCACCTGAGAATACGCCGATGTCTGTGAGATAGAGGGTTGATCTCTAAGGTTTTAAAATTCTGAACTTTTATCTACTTGAAGTATTCCTGATTCCTGTCTGCCAAGCAGATCATAGGACACAAACTCTCACTGTGCACCGCACTTGCAAAACACTAAGCTCTTAAAAGGTTTTTCCACGGTGGGTCTTAAATTGCTTTGCAAGTGTGCAGCTTGGGCACTCCAATGTCTCACATTAATAAGCAACTGTTGTTTATGAATGCAAAAGTGCTGTAGGAAGTGATGATCAGCTGCTATCCATTTGTAGTGAAATTAATTGTTATTTGGTGCCTGGTTCACACTAGGAAGGCCCTGGGTTCATTTCCCGGGCTCAGTAAGGGTATGACTGTGTGACGTTTGCATGTTTTTACCATGTTTGCATGGACTTTCTCCCAGAATACAAAGACATACACATGAGGCCTTTTGACTGTTTTAAATTGCACCGAGGGTGTAATATGAGTGTGAATGGTTGTGTGTGTTGGCCCTGTGATGAACAGACAAACGGGGCTGGAATATACCCAGACTCCAGTCTGCCTGTAACTCTAGTATAATTAAGCAATTCCACAGATAAGTGAATAAACTGGTGTTTTCTTCTTCGGACCGCACTGTCCGACTATAAGCTGGAAACCAGTGAGATTGGACATGGCTTTTGATGTGTTGGAAAAGCCAACACAGTACACAGATCTTTGGATATTCTCATTTGAAGCAAAGACCCCATTTTGGTAGACAAGCTTCATTTATTTGCTTCAATAATCACCTTTAAAAAAATCTACAGGCCACTGATCGTAAATTTGATAAAGCCACTTATCTGTTGGTATGACAGTGAAGTGAATGAAGGTAGAAATGTCTGTCTTCCTTTCGGCTTTTTCCCTTTTACTCAGGAGTCGCCACAGCGAATCATCTGATTCGCATGTTTGATTTGGCAGAGGTTTCTACGTCGGATGCCCTTCCTGTCACAACCCTTTTTAGCAAGGGACAGAAACACGCTGATGACTTTGCAGCCTACTCTTTACGAAAGTCAGCAATGGTTCTTCTACATGCCTCACACCATAGACAGTGAGAGACATGGCCCGCCTTTGATAACCCAGTTAGCTGCACTGGGGGAATGAAGGTAGAAAAGCAAAACTTTTTATATAGTTATATTAAACCTGACTGAAACTAAAAATCCCTGCATGGCCATTGGTAAAGTCAGTTGGGCTTTTTAGACCCGAACCAAGTGCCTCATCAGGCCGGTGCTTATTTCCGGTTTCTGTAGCGTGAAGTAACAAGGAGATCAACTCCTGGATGGGACGCTAGTCCATCACAGATTACCTTCCCAGTATATTTTTACTGATACCCATTTATACTGCTGGGTGAACAGACGTACACTTGTGGTTAAGACCTTGCCCTGGGGTCTAACTGGGATTTGAACACACAACCTCCCAATCACGAAGCCCAGCATCCTAACCCTTACACCATCGGCACCAACTGCATGGCCAAGCACCACGATAAATGTGAATCCAGACTGAGTATACAAACAACTGTTGTGTGATAGATTCTTAGTGGGAAATGATGACATTGGTGAACAAGATATATATATATTAAATAGTGGGAAATTAAAAGAAATGGCTAACATGTATTATAAGAGTTCATGACTAAATACTGGTTTCTGCAACATATACACCCAACCCCATATCACAGATCATTATACATTTTAGTGCTAATCACAAAATAGAGGAAATATCTGTTGAGACTTACAGTTTCTCTGGGATTTTGTATGCCTGATAGGTTACAGATTTTCTCCGGTTGCGTACACTGCAAAGAAAAAAAAAACAAAAAATTAATTTCATATAGGTATACAATTAAGCCTGGACCACCCTAGAGTTATTAAGGTGAAGAAAACAAGCAATGACAAGTATGTGGTCATTAGGAAATAAAACTGAATTCAGAATTTGTGATTAGCTAATGTATCAGAAGAAGTCATCAAGCACTTGTGAACACAGATTCATAAGATGGTCTTTTATTGTACCACAACAGGGAAATTCTTGCTGCGACAGCAGCACAGTGATAGATAAACAAAGAGAGGCAAAAAGGCAATAATAATTTACAAACATAAACAGCAGTGAAAGAAAAAAATAGCAGATATATAAACAATAAGTAGGAAACTGTGAATATTTTTCCAGATATAGATAAATGAACAGATATAGATATACAGACGCTCCCTGACTTACGTTCATCCGTTTTATGTTTTTTCGATTTTACGGGTTTTTTTAAAGTCAAATTTTGAGTGTATACGTACCTACGTAGTACGCTGACGTAATGACGCAATGACGCTGCGCGTCCATTGTTTACAAACGACAAACTGAACGTGCCCCTCCTTCTTCTCCTTATTCACAGTTCAGTTTTTATATATATATATATATATATATATATAAAACATGTTACCCTTGTGTTAAGACGTCGTCTCTGTGATCTTTGTGTTTACACTGTTTTGTGGACTTTTGTAACCCTAAGCAAATATGGTTGGTCAGAAGCGTAAGCCTACTAGCATGGGTGCAAGTCTCATACACAGAGATGAATTAACTATCTGCTCAGATCGGCGCAATCTACCATGCATACTCAGTTAAGCAAAGAGAGTTGTAAAATGAATGAAAACCTGAATCCAGAAAAGAAAGAGAACTCTCTGTTCTCCTGGTGATTCACCTGAGTGCAGGCTGAGTACTAAACAAGTTCAACGGCGCCTTTGCTCACTTGAAAGACCGGAAGTCCGTATAACCCGCCTTCAAGCACAGCAAGTCCACGACTTTCGGTATTGAGCGCCTCACATATTGTAAGCGTTGATTGGCTGTTTTAAGCTTCATGTAAAGTGAGCCGGGTCAGCTTCATGTCATGTGAATCAGCTCAGCTCCATGTAAAGTGATCATCCGTCGAAGATCAGAAACATTTACAAGCAGAAAGATTGCATCATAGAGAGTGTCAAAGGTTATATATTTGATACTGTATTTGATATTTGCTGAGTGAATTAGATTAAAATTGATCAATTTTAAATTATTTTGCTTGAATTTAATTTATTTGAAATGAATGTTGATATTATTTGATATATTTGATATTATTTTACAATGTTATGTTTATAATAATTGATTTCGGGGTGTTTTATGAGATACGGTAATGGTATTTATGGATGTATAGTACAGTATGAGCATCATATGTTACACGTCATTACGTTCACTTTCAACTTACGTTCGGCCGTCCAGAACCAATTAAAAACATAAGTTGGGGAGCGTCTGTAAACAATAAGTCTGTCTTCCTTTCGGCTTTTTCCCTTTTACTCCGGAGTCGCCACAGCGAATCATCTGATTTGCACGTTTGATTTGGCAGAGGTTTTTACGTCGGATGCCCTTCCTGTCACAACCCTTTTTAGCAAGGGACAGAAACACGCTGACAATTTTGCAGCTACTCTTTACGAAAGTCAGCATTGGTTCTTTTACATGCCTCTCACCATAGACAGTGAGAGACATGGCCTTCCTTTGATAACCCAGTCAGCTGCACTGGAGGGGACAGTGACAACCTTGTGGAGAGTGGGACTCAAACCCCCAACCTTTGGATCAGCGATCCAGCGCCCTATACCACTAGACCACCACTGCCCCGACTGTGATACACTTCCTGTGGGATCCAAATCAGAAAGAATTAAAGCTGCTTTAAAAGTAAAACTCTGGTATAATGTTCCTAATAAAGTGCTCACTGAGGGTGTTGAGTAGACCAACTCCAGAGTATAAATTACCTTCTGTATGTTGAGAGTAATCTGACCACCAGGTAAACCGCCAGACCTGCCAGACACATGGTAGCCCGAGTTCAGCTGTTCAAACAATAAGTATGAAACAATATTGATGATACAGATATAAGTAGATTAGCAGATATAGATATAAATAGTGCAGTGGTGGCCTGGTGGTAAAAGGTGCTGGATCGTTGATCCTAAGGTTGGAGGTTCAAGCCCCACCCTCCACGGGTTGTCACTGCCCCCCCAGTGCAGCTAACTGGGTTATCAAAGGCCGGCCATGTCTCTCACTGTCTATAGTGTGACGTTCATATAAAAGAACCATTGTTGACTTTCGACAAGAATAGCTGCAAAGCCGTCAGTGTGTTTCCGCCCTGTTTGGGCGGCGAGCTGTCCAGGGTGTACTCTGCCCTCGTCTGGAGTCGGCTGGGATGGGCGTCAGCCTCCCCGTCACCATAATCAGGACTAAGTGGTTACAGAAAATGAATGGATGAATGAATGGTATAAGCAATAAGTTGAAAAAATATCAATAGCAAACAGTTTAAATATAAACGAGAAACAGAAGACAGACAACAGCAACACAGTGATGAATAATAAATTAATTAGTCAGATGCATTATTGCACACTGAACTGATTATTGCATATTGTTAAAGTTCTGAATATATTAAGAATATTGTAGTGTTCACAGTGATGAGTCCTGGTATGTAGTAACTGAAAGTACTGCTGGTTTTGGTACAGTCTCACAGCAACAGGAAGGACCTGCTAGAACGTTTCTTCATACACTTGGGATGAAGGAGCCTATCACTAAAGGAGCTGCTCAGTGCATTTTGTGAGAGTCATTCACCCTCAGTGATGAGATCTTTTTCTCAACCTTCTCTCTTCCACCACCTGCACTGAGTCAATGGGGGCAGCCCAGCACAGAGCAGGTCTTCTTCATCAGTTTATTCTGTCTCTTCCTGTCACCGATGAAGATGCTCCTGCTCCAGCAGACAACATGGGTCTCTTTAGGAGATGGAGTCTGAGCTGGCCTTTCTTGTAAAGTGCATTAGTGTTAATCCAGGCCACTTTATTGTTCAGGTAAACACACAGGTATATATAAGAGTCCACCTTCTCAATGTACACTCTCTGAATATTCACCTGTCTCGGATGAGAGTGACTACATCTTCAGATATCCTCCACGAGCTCCATGGATTTCTCTACACTGATGTGGAGGTGGTTCCATTGGCACCAGCCCACATAGTCCTGGATCGGTTCCCTGTACTTCCCTGTAAATGGCAGGTGGCTGTGTTGTAAGTGTGATCTATGGATTTAGGGTGAATAGGAAACGAGCCCAGTGAAAGGGAAAAAGCCGAAAGGAAGACAGACAGACAGACAGGAAACGAGCCCTCCCAGTGCAGCTAACTGGGTTATCAAAGGCCGGCCATGTCTCGCACTGTCTATAATGTGAGGCTGTAAAAGAACTATTGGTGACTTCGACAAGTAGGCTGCATAGCTGTCAGCGTGTTTCTACCCTGCGATAGCCTGGCGAGCTCTCCAGGGTGTACTCTGCCCTCACCCGGAGTCGGTTGGGATGGGCGCCAGCCTCCCCGCGACCCTAATTAGGATTAAGCAGTTACAGAAAATGATGAATGATGAAAGGAAACGAGCCAAGACTGTCTCCTGAGGGGCTCCTGTGTTACAGACCATAGTATCAAAGAAACTGTTCTTTCCTCACATACTATGGACAGTTTGTGAAGTAGTCCATATAATACATGATGTGAGATGGAAATCCATTCCGGTGAGCTCCAGTTTGTCCCTCAGAAGCACAGGCTGGATGGTGTTGAAAGCACTAGAGAAATCAAAGAAAGTGATGCTCACAGTGCTTCCAGGCTTCTCCACGTGAGAAAGAGCTCAGTAGAGGAGAAAGATGACAGCATCATCCACCCCAATGCCAGGCTGGTAGGCAAACTGTAGTGGGACTATGAGTGATGCTTCAATGTCTTCATCATGTGTGGTGTTAGTGCCACTGGCCTGTAGCTGTTGAGGTCCTTTGGGTGCGGTGTTGGGCACTGGTACCACGCAAGGTATTTTCCACAGCTGTGGAACTCTCCCCAGCATCAGGCTCAGGTTAATGATGTGCTCCATAATCCCACACAGCTGGTCTGCACACGACTTGAGGAGCCTGGTGCTGATGCCATCTGGCTCTGTAGCCTTCCTTGCCTTGATCTTTAGGTCATTCCTTAACTGGTCTCTAAAGAGGGACGTGTTGGAGTGCGGGGGCGCGAGTGTTTAAGGGTGTGGGAGCTGGAGGTGTAAGAGAAGGTGAGGGATTTGCTGTGGGGACTGAGGCAGAAGCAACAGTGGTGGCTGTCAGTGAACAGAAATTTCATATACATATAACATGCACAAATCAGATCAATGCTAATTCTGGCATGGATAAAGGACATAATTTAAATTAGTTGATTTAACATATGGTGGCACAGAGATATAGTGGTTAGCACATCCACTTCACAGCAAGGTCCTGGGTTCAAATCCCAACCTACACTCTGTTTTTTCTGTGTGTAGCTTGCATGTTCTCACTGTGCTTATGGCTATATATAGCCTTCAGGTACTTCAGCTTCATCCCACAGTCCAAGACATGCACATTAGCCTAATTAGCTTGAGTATTCCACTGACAAGCCTACTACTCTAGCAAACTGTTCAAATTGCACCTTTCCGTCACCCAGTGTTGGCTGTGATAGGCTCTCAGGATTAAGCAGCTTGGTGCGATTTTTCATAACATTACTTATTGTCTGACTGTAATCCTAGTATAGTATATCTATCCATTCATCATACATTAATGTTCTACATCCGTAACAGCTTTTGCCAGGCCATTATGGGCCAACACACACACAACAATTCACACTCATACCTAGAGGTGGTTTGGAACAGTTAGCCTACTCTACATGCTTTTGAACTGCTGGAGGAAACTGGAGCACCTGGTAGAAACCTACACAAGCACGAGCAGAACATGTAAACTCCATAAAAAATAAAAAAAGCCTGACTCCGGGAATCAAATCCAGGGTCTTCTTCCAATACACTTCCGTACCACCTTCCTACTATACTGGTATATATATTTAATTTTTTTTCTAATATAAAAAGCACAAAATTAAGGAAAAATAGCTTAAACTGACTGGGCAGAGGAGTTGTATCATATTTTTTGCATTTTATGTTTTACATTTATGGCTTTTGACAGACGCCCTTATCCAGATCTTATTTATACTGTATAACTGAAGAGCTTACAGGGTTTGCTTAAGACAGCAGCAGTGCGGCAGTATTGAGCTTGAACTTGGTCATCCTTGGGCTTGAACCTCTGACCTTGTGACCATGATCTAAGAGCCTTAACCATTAAACCAACAGTCAGATTGGGAACTTTTGAATTTCTTTCCTGAGGAGGCACTTCTAACTTTTCTATAGCTAATGCTGCTAATGTTAGATATTTATCAGAGCCAACTAACTTTTGATGTTACGGTAGTGTAGTGGTTTGCATGTCCAGCTAATGTCAAGAAGACCTTGGTTTCAAGTTCTGGGTTTGGGTGTTTCTCTGAAGAGTTTGGATGTTCTCCCCATGCCTGTTTCTTCCCTGGGTATTTCAGTTTCCTCCCACAGTCTGAAGACGTGCACATTAGGCTTAATGGATGTTTTAAATTTCCCGTAGGCATGAGTGTGAATAGTTGTGTGTTGTCATGGGATGGTCTGGTGAACTGTTCAGAATGTAGCTCACTATCCCCCAGGGTCAGCAGAAATAGGCTTCAGCCTACTTGTGACCAAAAAGCGCCACTCAGGAACTACAGTGATACCTCAGCTCACGAACATAATTGGTTCCCAGAAAGTGTGTAAGGCGAAAAGTTCGTCTTCCGAACATTTATTTCCCATAAGAAACCATTAAAATGAGAATAATCCGTTCCCAGGTCCCCATAAAACATAATTTTCTACTAAATAAGCCTTAAAACTACACAAAAATATACCTTATTTTATGTATAATAAATGTGCTATTGTATTGTAATTAAAGAAATAAACTGTACTGTATAATAAAGTCGTTTTATTTACCTTTGTGATGGTAGTTGACGGCTTGATGGAATGGAGTGGGAGGAGGAGGGAGGGAGGGACTTATTGTTTGGAAGGAGAGTTTGGAAACGCCTACTGTTTGGAAACGCCCTTAGGCACACACGCACCCTTAATAGCTTCCTTGTTCTTAAGGATGGTAGCAATGGTAGACTTAGCGTACTGGTACTGGGACACTGAGTCACACAAACGCACACCTCGTTCGTGTTTTTCAATGATCTCCGCCTGTGGTGGGGTCTTTTTCGGTTCCATAATAGCAAAAGTACACTCAATATGGTCCAAAATGTCTATCAAACACAAACCACGTCCGCACTCAAAGAAAGGGGGTGACTAACTATGACGCCGTGAGCGTGCGTCAGCTTCTCGTGGCCGCCACCGTGGCGCTGTTCGACCGCGTGGTTTGATTCGTCCGCCGAAAACTAGTTCGTCAGCAGAGACTATATGCTCGCAAATTTAATGTTCTTGAGGCGAAAAGTTCGTGAGCTTAAGCGTTCGTCAGCGGAGGTTTTACTGTACTTTATATTTCCTGCATAGCATTTCAGGCTGCAAATCAAAAACGAATTTCAAGTTTTTGAAGCTGACATGGACTGAATAGTGCAATAGTTACTGAACATTTTTAGAGATTGAATACTGTGTAGTAAATTGGTTCTATGAACCAAGTTAATTTCTGTTAGTCTTCATAAACCAACTTTACTTTTATATTAATGGATTTTTTGTTTGATAACAGAATTGTTGTTATTTAGGCTATTTTCTTCACCGCCCCTTTAATCACTGTCAGCACCACAGCTGTCGAAACCATAAAGTGATATCTGAATAAAGAAGTAATACAGTAAATAAGCACAACATTGTCAATTATTCAAAGGAGCGGGAAGGCTATAATTCAATAATGCTGTGTGAAGCACAGAGTAGCATTTGAATTAAATGCGGAGTCTCCGTGTAAATAGCGGCATAAATACTGGTTATGGCGTGCTGTCAATTTAAACAAACAGCCTTTTGTTTGCGGCGACAAGGATTTAAAAAAATATATAAAACACGTTATAGTTTGCTAATCCACGCTGTGTCAACGGGTTAATCCTTTTCCCTGTGCAGCATCTTATGAGGAGGAAGTTCCCTGGCTTATAGCAGGAGAATGTAAATGCAAACAGGTTTTCAGCTCAAGGATCTTTTAGGGACTGAGGTAGGGTGACAGAGTCTTAGATAGCTTGATATAGACTTTTAGATAGACTCCGAGACAGACTCTTAGATGCTCGGAGATAGGCTGAGACAGACTTTTTAGAGAGGCTCGGGAAAGGTACTGAGACAGACTCTAAGATAGACTCTCAGAGATACTTTAAGATAGGCTCTGAGACAGACTCTCTCATCGCCTGAGACAGATGTTTAGTCTGTGAGACAGATTTTTAGATAGGCTTCGAGATAGGCTCTTGGTCAGACTCTTAGAATGGCTCTGAGACAAACTCTTAGACAAGCTATAAGATAGGCTCCGAGACAGACTCATAGATAGGCTCCGAGACAGACTCAGAGATAGGCTCCAAGACAGCTTCTGGGACAGACTCTTAAGTGGGCTTTCAAACAGACTCCTGGATAGGCTCTGAAACAGGCTCTTAGATGCTCTGAGATAGGCTCTGAGTCAGACTCTTTGGTAGGCTCTGAGACAGACTCTTCTTATTTATTCTTGTTTATTTACTAATAATTCCCTCAACAAACTTTTGGACATCACTTCAAGCTCACAGCTTCACTCATTTTTTACCTACATTTAGCTTTAAAAGTTTTTGGGCTTCAAAAGTCACCTCATTGCTCTATATAAAAAAAGGAAAGAAAAAAACTTGTTTAGGTTTTAAAAAGGTTCTGATGAGAAACTGTGATTTTTTTAAAAATCTAACTTAAAATAAGGTCAAGAGCAGCCATGTACAATCCCAACAGTGACTTTTCTGAGGGTTGATTAAATCTGATGACTTTATCTCATTTCGTTTCAAAGTAATTGCACTTACAAGCCTTAACTAGTTGAAAAATGAAAAGGTGACCTTGAAACAAGTGTGTGTGCGTGTGTGTGTGTGTGTGTGTGTGTGTGTGTGTGTGTGTGTGTGTGCGCACGCATGTGTTGACCATGTCTTCTCAGTAGAATTATAATCTTACAAATGTTTATGGAAGGTTAAAAGCCTGAGTCGAAAAATAAAGCAATGAGTACAATAAAAAAAACTTACAAAACAACAGTAACGCTGTCCTTTACATGAAAAACATTATGGGAGATGCAGCTCCATAATAGTCAATGGGAGGGAGCTGCATCATCCCTCCTAGCCAATGGGAGGCCAGCGGGGCGGGATGTTGGAAGATAGTCAATGGGAGAGCAGCTCGTGCATTGTTTGAATGATTGAATGACGTGTTTGGCGCGTTTCGTAAGGAGAACTAGTTTCGTATACAGAGGCAAAAATTTTTGGAAAATGTTTTTCTCTAACCTGGATTTTTCATTTGCTGCGACTATTGTAAGGTTAGGTACCACTTTATTAAGTTCTGAACTGTATGATTGTGCTTGAAACAGACATTTCAAGTAGGCATCAAGAGCAAATCAAATTCAACAAGCTTTTCTTATGTTTTTTTTAATGCCTACAAACTGCCCCTGTTAAAGGCATTATTAAAGTATCCGCAATGAGGTCTAATGTTTACACTGCCCTTTATAATTATTTCCATCCATGGTTAAGATGTGTTAAAGGCCTTAAAAAAAGTCAGTTTTTATTGCAGAAGCTACTCTCACATTGAAACTTGTAGAAAATGTAACCTTCAACTCAAGTAAATTTTAAGGGAGGGGAAAAAAAATCTCTGAATAAAAAAATTATTATTTTTCATAAAATTATTTGTTCCAAAATTATTAGCACTCCTAATAATTCCGAGAAAAAATATAATTGAATAATTTCTGTCATTTCTACAGTAGTTTACAAAGTTCACCAGAGTATCTAGGAACATTTAATTAGTAATTCATCACTTCCTGGTTCCCTGGGGTATAAATATGATGTGACACAGAGGCCATTTCACTTATCCATGTTTCAACATGGGAACGACAATGGAACAAACAAATAAATAAAGGTAATTAATCTCATTGCAATTCATTGAATATGGTAGCGACTATAACAGTAAGCCATTAATGACAGCAACAACTTGTATTATGTTAGTCACATGACCTTTTGACATAGCATTTGACCTTACAGTCACACCTTATAACCGATAAAATGGCACAAAACAAACTGAAAAACCAAAACAAAATAAAACAAAAAAAATGGTGTAGATGGCTACACTCAAAATACACTCCCTCATACTGTCTCATTTGCCAAAATACTTAATCCTATTCAGGTCACAGGAAGCTGAAGCTTATTTCAGCCATCAATGGTCAAAATTGGGGTGCACACTGAACAGCCCACCGGGCATCACAGGCATACACACAACCATTCACACAGTCATAAGGTCAATTTGAGAACCCCCCCCCAAGTGTGGGAAGAACATGCAAACTACACAGAGAAACACCCTAACCAAGCCCAGGACTCGAACCCAGGACATTATTGCTTGTGAGGTAGACATGCGAACCACTGCTCAACTGTACCACCTATTCAAAACAGAAGATTTTTTTTTTAATGAAAAATGCTGCTGCACTGTTTGAATTTCTCTTCGGCGGTTGGGTTGCGGCTGTATGTGTGAGTTTTTTCTTTTTCTTTTTTTTCTTTCCTTGTTTATATATTGTTCACAATGCTTTTAGTTGTTTCCCACTATGTTTGCAATAAGCTGACATGAATGTTGCCTTGAATGCTGTCAAGTTTTTTGCCTTTCGCTCCAAGAAAAGCTGTGTTCGTGAGTAAAGCCTGCATTCATTGAGATATACAGTACTGCATTTTATGAATACAACTTTATATGAAAGGACTGAAAAGCTCAAAAATTCAACCTTCAGTTTATACAGAAACACTGACTCTTCAGTGGTTTCTCGGAATACTGCCGTGCTGCTATGCATATATAATTTCTCAGTGGACCATTTAATTCCCCATTACTCAACTGGAAGACCTGAAAAACTATTAGATTTCAGTACAATACACAAGTATTTCCACTGACTTCAGAGTTGGTAAAAGTGTTTCCCTCCATATTAGCAATAGTGTCTCCTCTGGGTTTAACACTAACTTCTCCTGTCTGCACCAGGGCACTTCTCCAT
>CM045750.1:15146918-15169418 GCA_024760905.1 Plotosus lineatus
TTGAAATTAAGGTTACTTGATCCCCATTACTGGAATTACGTTTGCTCAAATTGTGTTCTGAAGAATCCGTAAAAAAAAACAAACAAACAAACAAAACAATTCTAAAATGCATTAGAAATGCTAAGTAGGTGTGATGCAATTTCCCTGCGGCTCAGAACTCATCTATTTGCTAAAGTCACCCTGCACTATCCCAAATTCATTCTTGTCTTTTGTAGTATATATATGGATCACTGTGTGGCAAAACTAAAATTCAGTGTTTGCCTCAAAGTCTGACTCATTCTCTGGTATTTCCATCCACTGTGTCAATAAAATACCTGCTTCATTACATTTCAGAGTCACATGTTGGGACAGCTCTGTTCCTGAAGCTGTAACTGACCTTATATGACCAACAACCACACTAATTAATAATTCATTCATGCTTTGTTATTTATATGCTAAGCGGCTTAATCCTACTCGGGTTACTTAAAAGCTGGAGCCTATCTCAGTCAACTCTGAATGGAGAGGAGGTACAGCCTGAGTATCTCATCACTTAATCGCAGGAAAACACACTTACATTTACACTGATATTCACACATAGAGGTAAATATGGAACACCCATTTAGCTTATTGGGCATGTCTTTGGAGTGTTGGAGCAAATTGGAGTACCCAGAGGAAACCCATGCAATCACGAGAAGAACATGCAGACCCCACACAGAAATATTCTCGCTATGCCGGGACTCAAACCCAGGACATTTTTACTGTGACGAGGACAATATACCATATTTTCACTTTAACAAGTAGATGTATAGCTACAAATATTATTTTTATAATGCACTTTAATTATAATAATTGTACCTTCTCACTTATTTCCTGAAATGCTTAATTCTATTTGGGCCTTGGGGAGAATGGAGAAAAGGTGAGAGACATCATAAGCAGCTTTTCATCAAAGGGCGCACGTGAACACACACATACACAGCCACCTAAAGGCAATTTGGAATAGCCAATTAGTCTATCATGTGGGCAGTGGTGGCCTGGTGGTAAAGGGCACTGGATTGTTGAGCCTCAGGTTAGGGGTTCAAGTCCCACTCTCCACAAGGCAGTGCCGCTAACTGGGCTATCAAAGGCCCACCATGTCTGTCACTGTCTATGGTGAGAGGTTCATGTAAAAGAACCATTTCTGAGTAGCTGCAAAGCCGTTAGTGTGTTTCTGCCCTTTGCTAAAGGGTTGCGTCAGGAAGGGCATCCGACATAAAAACCTATGCCAAATCAAAAATGCGAATCAGATGATTCACTGTGGCGACCTCTGAAAAAGGGAAAATGCCAGAAGTCGTCGTCTATCATGTAGGTCTCTGGAGTGTAGGAGGAAACTGAAGTACCGAGAAAAACCCATGCAAGTACAGGGAGAACACAAACACCACACAGTAATGCCCAAACCTGGGACTTGACCCCAGGACCTTCCTGCTGGAAGTGATATGTCCTACCCACTATGCCAACATGCCACCGTATTATTATTGAATACCGCCATATTTTTACATATTCACAATAAACATCTATAATAATAATAATAATAATTGTTTATAGTTGTTATTGTTGTTGTTATTATTACTATAGTGTTGTATAACATTTTTATTGTTCTCTTCCTCTTATTATTATTACATTTTATAGACAGCACATCAGCACATTTAAAAATGCAAATGATCAATACAGAATTCATACCGGATCGGTCGAGGCCCGGGTTAACAACGACCGCCATCAGTGCTGTCAATCAACAGGGTGCTGATGGAAATTGGACTACTGTTGGTCGCAGACGTCGAAGAAGGAGAGGCGGGAGGCGTGTCCGTAGGCAGAGAGAGAAGAGGAAATGCGTGAGCCTAGGACTGAGAGTAGGGACTTTGAATGTTGGAACTATGCAAGGAAAAGATAGGGAGCTGGCTGACATGATGCAGAGGAGGAAGGTGGACATACTGTGTGTTCAGGAGACAAGGTGGAAAGGTAGAAAGGCTAGAAGCTTAGGAGCAGGGTAATGGAGGAGAAGTGTGCTTGTGCCCATTTTTAAGAACAAGGGAGATGTACAGAGTTGTCGCAACTACAGAGGGATAAAGTTGATGAGCCATACAATGAAGCTATGGGAAAGAATAGTGGAAGCAAGACTAAGGGCAGAGGTCAGCATTTGTGAACAACAGTTTGGTTTCATGCCAAGAAAGAGCACCACAGATGCAGTGTTTGCTTTGAGGATGTTAATAGAGAAGTACAGAGACGGTCAGAAGGAGCTGCATTGTGCCTTTGTGGATCTGGAGAAAGCATATGACAGGGTGCCGAGAGAAGAACTGTGGTATTGCATGAGGAAGTCTGGAGTGACAGAGAAGTATGTTAGAGTGGTGCAGGACAAAGGACCCAAGAGGAACTTTGAGGTTACAGGGGGCAGAGATAAAGAAGGTGGAGGATTTTAAGTACTTGGGCTCAACAATCCAGAGCAATGGAGAGTGTGGAAAAGAGGTGAAGAAGCGCATGCAGGCAGGTTGGAATGGATGGAGAAAAGTGTCCGGTGTGATGTGTGATAGGAGAGTATCGGCAAGAATGAAGGGAAAAGTGTACAAGACGGTGATGAGGCCAGCGATGTTGTATGGTTTAGAGACAGTGGCCCTGGGGAAAAGACAGGAGTCAGAGTTGGAGGTAGCAGAGATGAAAATGTTGAGGTTCTCTTTGGGAGTAACGAGGATGGATAGGATCAGAAATGAGTACATCAGAGGGACAGCACATGTTAGATGTTTTGGAGACAAAGTCAGAGAGGCTAGATTGAGATGGTTTGGACATGTACAGAGGAGGGATAGTGAGTATATTGGTCGTAGGATGCTGAGGTTGGAACTACCAGGCAAAAGGCCGAGAGGAAGACCAAAGAGAAGATTTATGGATGCGGTGAAGGCGGACATGAAGGTCGTTGGAGTAAGAGTAGAAGATGCAGAGGATAGGGAGAGATGGAGGCAGATCATTTGCTGTGGCGACCCCTGAAGGGAACAGCCGAAAGGAAAAGAAGAAGAAGAAGATAGACAGCACATCAGCGATTTATGTCGGAACCCATATCAGCCCTTATAATAAGTGTGTAAGTGTTTTCCTTAATAAACTAAATGGAATATTTATTTATTTATTTATTTATTCTCAGGAGCAGAGATTTCGTAGCATTTAGGGGACGCTATATGCGCTTTGCTGCTGAACTCTTGAACTTGTTCCAGTAAGCGAGTGAGATGAAGGACACATTAAATGTACTCAGGCAAATCTTAGTACTTTACTGAAGGTCAGAACTTTTCATTTCAATGCAGTTTTCCTCTGAAGCATCGCTGTGCCTAAATAATGTATCTTTGCAAAGTGGTACAATTCATATCTAAAATTAACATTTCATAAGCTGTATCTCAGCAATGCATAAATCTTTTGCAGTAAGCACTACATAGACATTTAAAATATATACTGCTTTTAGATTTGTTACACAATTACTAGTGAAATATATTATTATCAATAGATTTATTACTTTAGGGCTTATGAACTAGATAAAAAAAAAAACCTCTGTGAAACTAACTCATCTCATGCACTCTTGGATGGTTTTCTATCTTCCAACAGCCCATTGATCCGACAGCAGTACCAGGCTTAGATCAGTTGGGCAATCATCCAATTCATCTGGGTTAAGGTTAGGGCTGTCAGAATATAAAGCTGTAACTGTTCACTCAATTGCCTAGCAGCTTAATCCTATTAGCATCACAGTAAGGCTGGTGCTTATCTCAGCGGACTCTGGGCAAAGGCGGGGTACACCCTGAGCAGTTCACCAGACCACTGCTGGACACCCACAGCCATTTATACTAACACTTTAATCTTTGGACTGTGGCCAGAAACCAGAGTACGAGATGAAACTCAACACGCAAACGCCACACAGAACTGCCCAAGCCTCGCACTGTAATTGCACCCAGGACCTTCGTGCTGTGAAGCGGATGTGCTAGTGGCAAGAGTGGAGACAAACATTAAAATTTCGCCCCAAACACAGGTGCAGTTTTCTTTCTTTTTTTTTCTTGATGACAACAAGACTGCTTTTTATAAATTGACCATTAGGTTTCAAGGGAGGAGAAAGGATATGAAAAAATGCCATGGAAATTTCATCACAAGTTCCCACCCTAAAAGATGCAGAGTGTTCATTTATGTACAAATGGATAAGGGATATGCAACCTAATTAAAACACATCTGTCAAGCCCATAACTGAAACCCAGATCTCAATCATCAAAAATCTCATGACCACAGACAGCTTACAAACCTAGAATGACAACCCCCTACCATCTTCTTAGTCACCAGACTTTTAAATGGCTACACCTGCAGCTCATTACCCAACACGCCTGTCACTGTGAAAGGACTCTTGTCACCAATGTTTTGAAACTGTCCTCAGTATTTGTTTATTTGTGCCAAACCTTTTATTTTGTTTGTTCAATCTGATATTGACTGTGCTTTAACCCTAGTCGAGCCTAGTTTACCCTGTATGCTGATTCATTAAACCCTGCCTCTCGACTAGTCGGCCCGCTACTTACAAAAACCTCTGAATACGAAAAAAATCCAGGTTACGAAAAACATTTTCTTAAATTTTTGCCCTCTGTATACGAAACAACCTCTTACGAAAAGCGCCAAACGCGCCATTCAAAAGTTCAAACAATGCGCAAGTTGCTCTCTCTCATTGGCTGTCTCCCAACATCCCGCCCCGCTGGCCTCCCATTGGCCAGGAGGGAGCTGAATCTCCATAGTACTGTACCCATAAGGTTGTTTGTCACACGAGTAAAGGAGAGATGTACTGTTGGTTTGTGAGTTTCATGAGGTTTTTTTTGAGAGTACTCATTACAGCTTATTTGAGGAGGTCCGGATGAGCCGCGCCCCATCTCAAAAGCTCCGCATTTGGTCACGAAGCATTTTTGTGCACGGAAGTGGGCGGCGCCACAAATGTTCTGTGCACAGAATGCTATGTGGGACAAAAGACCTCTGATCTCGCAAGGAATCAAGTTAATATTGAATCTGGACCACTGATCTCTTGAGGAAGCAACTTGATATTGAATCCGGATCTCAGATCTTTCAAACAGGTAATTCTGCTTTAAATACAACACCCCGTCTCAAAAGCTCCATGGGCTGCGTGTGGGCGGAGCCCACATTCGGCAGAGCACGCCACTCAGAGAGAGAGAGAGGTTTTTTTTGTGTGTGTGTGTGTGTGTGTGTGTGTGTGTGTGTGTGTGGGTGTGTGTGTGTGAGACAGAGAGACAGTGTTGTGTGTGTATGTGCGTTAATCAAAAAATGTTTAATAATGGTTTAATTAATAAATATGTTAATAAAATGGTTTAATATGTTAATAAAATGTTTAAATGGTTTAATAAATAATTTTCATTTACTTTTAACACATATTTCATACAGATTTCATACAAAATTGGTGTACTTTTATCATTTTTAAATGGTTTATAGGGTAGTCTTGGGAGCCTTGGAACGAATCACGCGTTTTACATGTAAACTGCGCCTCGACTTATGAAAACTCCAGGCTCCGAAAAAGGCTCTGGAACGGATTAATTTCGTAAGTTGAGGGCCGACTGTTTATGAATACTTTTTTTTATGTTTTTTTTTTTTACAAAATATTATGCCATGATGGGATGAAACTGGAGAACCCGGAAGATACTCATGCAAGAGTCTGAAGAACTGCAGAGAAATGCCCCAGGTAGCCAATGGTCTGATCTCAGAGCTTTCTTACTGTGAGGTGATGGTGCCAACCACTGCGCTGATGCACTCTACTTATCAGGGGATAAATTCCAGGGTTGCCTGGGAAGCTGAAGGCTTGGCTTTGGGCCAAAGGAGGAGTGCATCTTGAATAGGTTGTTAGTGTGTTTACGAGCTCACACTGACACTTTCACACAGATATTCACACTTCCTCTACATTCCCATTTGTAGTTAATTTAGAGTCTTCAGTTGACCTAATGGGCAGGTGTTTGGAGTGTCAGAGGATAGCACAGCACCGACCCAGAGAAGACCCGCCCCTCGCCATGCCAGTCAGGCATAATTGTAATGGGAAGTCTGATTCCTTAACTAACACAAATCGATTCGTATCAACTTTATTTTTGGTTCACTAAAAAAACAACAAAAAAAAAAAAAAAAAAAAAAAAAACAACCCCCCACACACACACAATAATAATACAAATAAAAACCACTGCCAGGCTGAAACTTGCATTACCAGTTACTGAGCTGTGTCTTCAGTCATATGAAGCGGTATCATACTAATTATATGAAGTGTTCTTTTACTTAATGCTCCTTAAAACAACTTGGTGCCCTCTGTGATTAATTTTATTTGTGTTTGTTCTTCCAATTAAACGTAAGTATTTTAAATATTCTAAAAATTGTTGCCTGAAGATCACTACATGCACCTTGTTGTTTGTTCATGAATCACTGTGGCTTCTGTCTTCTTAAGATAGGGGTATCTCGTATAAAGCAGTGGTGGTCTAGTGGATGGGGACCAAAATATGACCCAAACCATACCAGAACGTTATACAACATTGAAATAACTAAAATAATACAAGTATAGCAAAACAAAGTAAAGAAAACCTAATCAAACATGATTCTGATCTGCCATAGTAAAACAGGTTAAACTGCTGTGGAGTACAAAACCGCTGTAAAGCAACAATAAAGAGCAAGAATAGAATGAGACTTGAAAGAACATCAATGTTTAGTTGCCTGTCAAACTCATAGCAAGACATTGGTATAATATCAAGCAGTTTGCCATATGTGTACATGTGCTTATTGTAATATTCAACTGACAGGCCACTTTATATCTATAAATTGTCAGTTACAATGCTTGTTTTAATGACTGTCACAATAGCTACAAGAAAAATAAAAATAAGTCACCTTACATACTTTGTACTTCCTCTGTCACTGTCACTTCAGTAACCATGAAATGCGGGTACCTCTATATAATAAATGGATACATAACACAAACCAGATTTCAAAAAAGTTGGGACACTACACAAATTGTGAATAAAAACTGATTGCAATGATGTGGAAGTGCCAAATTTCAATATTTTATTCCAAATAGAACATAGATGACAGGGTCAAAAGTTTAAACTGAGAAAATTTAACATTTTAAGGGGAAAATGTGTTGATTTTAAATTTTATGATGGAAAAAAGTTGGGATAAGGCCATTTTCACCACTGTGAGGCATCTTCTTACAAAGGTCTGCAAATGTCTGGGGACCGAGGAGACAAGTTTCTCAAGTTTAGAAATAGGAATGCTGTCCCATCCTTGTCTAATACAGGCCTCGAACTGTTCAACTGTCTTGGGCCTTCCTTGTTGCACCTGTCTCTTTATGACATCCCAAATGTTCTCTATAGGTGAAAGATCTGGACTGCAGGCTGGCAATTTCAATACTTGGATCCTTTTCCTACGCAGTCTGATGTTGTAATTAATGCTGCATGTGGTCTGGCATTATCATGTTGAAAAATGCAAGGTTTTCTCTGAAAGAGACGGCATCTGGATGGGAGCATATGTTGTCCTTGAACCTGAATATATCTTTCTGCATTGACGGTGACTTTCCAGATGTGCAAGTTGCCCACGCCACACGCACTCATGCAACCCCACACCATTACAGATGCAGGCTTCCGAAGTGACCGCTGACAACTTGAGTTGTCCTTGTCCTCTCTAGTACGGATGACATAGCGTCCCAGTTTTCCATAAAGAACTTCGAATCGATATTCATCTGACCACAGAGCAGTTTTGCACTTTGCCACACTCCAATTTAAATGACCCCTTGTCCAGAGAAAACGCCTGCGCTTCTGGGTCCTGTTTAGAAATGGCTGCTTCTTTGTACTGTAGAGTTTCAGCTGGAAACAGCGAATGGCACAGTGGATTGTGTTCACCCACAATGGTTTCTAGACGTATTGCTGAGCCCATTCTGTGATTTCCCTTACAGTAGCATTCCTGTTTGTGGTGCAGTGCCATTTAAAGCCCGAAAATCACGGACATCCAGTATGGTTTTTCAGCCTTGACCCTTGTGCACAGAGATTGGTCCAGATTCTCTGAATCTTTGGATGATGTTATGTACTGTAGATGATGATAACTTCAAACTCTTTGCAATTTTTTGCAGGGAAACATCTTTCTGATATTGCTCCACTATCTTTCTGTGCAACATTGGGGAAATTGGTGATCCTTTACCCATCTTTGCTTCTGAGAGACACTGCCACTCTGAGAAGCTCTTTTTACATGTAACATTTATAATGTGGTAGGCATTGTTACAAGAGTACTTTTCATACTCATAGATCATGTTCCCAACACTCAATCAACAGACCATCCTCTCTACATATTTAGTATGTGTATGATATCTAGTCTTTCGTTCAATGAGTTAGCAGTTTAATGAATGACTCAGCAAAGCATCGGTTTGCGAACGACTCAACAAGTTAGTGATTCATTAAATGATTCAGAGACTTGACCCAACTCGGTTACTCAATGATTCAGCAGATCGACCAGAGATCTTGCTCTGGAGACTGCCTGCTTCACAATGTGACACACACCACCTTCACTGCCTTTGAGACTTTATTGAGTGATTCCAACAAATTTATGTGATAATAGACAGTTGTATTAGCAGAGCGCTAGTGAATCATCTCAGTTGCGTTTGTGCTAAACGCTGAGCCACCAAGTTGCCCAAGTGAATTTACTGTACATGTAAATATGTAATGTAACACTAAAAACATGAATATTACAATAAGCCCTGAACACTCTATTTCACTGTTGAGTTTTACACTGCTCCAACAACAGTGATTTTATCCAGCAAACAGTTTACCTTTTTTGATGCAATCCCTGCACATACTGGTGATCTACTCCAAGTTAGGACACATAGTCTGTCTTCCTTTCAGCTTTATCCCTTTTACTTGGGAGTCGCCACAGCAAATTATCTTGATTCGCACGTTTGATTTGGCAGAGGTTTTTTTTTTTTTTTTTTTTTACGTCAGATGCCCTTTCTGTCACAACCCTTTTAGCAAGGGACAGAAACACGCTGATGACTTTGCAGCTCCTCTTTACGAAAGTCAGCAATGGTCATTTTACATGCCTCTCACCATAGACAGTGAGAGACATGGCCTGCCTTTGATAACCCAGTTAGCCACACTAGGGTGGGGGGGGCAGTGACAACCTTGTGGAGAGTGGGACTTGAACCCCCAACTGCTGGATCAGCGATCCAGCGCCCTATACCACTAGACCACCACTGCCCCCAAGTTAGGACACATACATGTGGGAAATTTTAAGTAGCCAGTTTATCTAGCATGCATTTTTTTTTTTTTTTTTTTTTTTTTTTAATGGGAATGTGGAAGAAAGCCAACAATAAGCACCGGAAGAACATGCACAACTCCACACGGAGCCGCCCTCAGATAAGATTCAGACTCCCTACTTGGTCGTTGTAAAGCAACATAGAGGTGAAATGTTCTTTAAATTACAGTTGATTTCATGTTAGATATTAGTTTGCTATATACAGTACTGTATATGTTTTACAGTCAGTATGTAACCTAATAGCTCAAAATTATAGTTTATGATGAGCTGTGAGAAAAATGAAACATGCCGCACTGAATTTCACTGATTGTGTGCACATGCTGATTTTATTATTTTTTTTTTTTACTTAAAAACCTAAGAGTTCAGACCAGACTGCACCTGAGTGAATTTCCATCCACAGTAGTCCACACAGGGGCAGTGGTGGCCTGGTGGTAAAGGTGCTGGATCACTGATCCTAAGGTTGGGGGTTCAAGCCCCACTCTCAACGGGTTGTCCCTGTCCCCCCCAGTGCAGCTAACTGGGTTGTCAAAGGCCTGTAAAAGAACCATTGCTGATCTTTGACAAGAGTAGGCCGCAAAGTCCAGGGTGTACTTTGCCCTTGCCCGGAGTCGGCTGGGATGGAAGCCTAATTCCGTAGGATTAAGTGGTTACAGAAAATGAATGAATGAATGAATGAATAAGTAGTCCACACAGTATTCAATGAACTTGGTGTAGTGTTTATCATGTCCACCTTACAGCAAGAAGGTCCTGGGTTTGAGTCCCAACCTCTGGTCTCTCTTGACCTTTTATGTTCTCCCCGTGCTTGCATGGGTTACCTCAGGGAACTCTGGTTTCCTCCCACAATAGACCGTTTGGCTGTTCCAAATTGCTCCCGGGTGTGAGTGTGAATGGATGTGTGTCTTAGCCCTGCAATGGCCTGGTGAACTTACATAGTTTCACCTGAGGTGGGCAACAGCCTCCCTGGCGCCACACTAATTAGGATTCAGTGGCTTTGGAAATGAATAAATCACTAATTTATCAAATGTTTGTCTACACACAACATGCAAATCTGAGTGTGACAATGGGAAATGTTAACACTTATCCATTCATCCTCACATCCTCCAATGACTCCTCCGGCATTCCTGAACTGAATGAGCGCCTCATTATCATATGATCAGCATTGAGAGGTTGAGTTTGTGCTGTCCTGTCTGACCTTTCTCTCAGGAATGTGCATAGCTGTATATTTTACCTACTTAAGACACTTTTCAAATGATGGTTTTTTAAATATATATATAATTAGAAAGCACCAGCTTGAAACTCTACTGTTTTTACTCACCACTATTTTGTTCTTTTCGGCCAAAAACACTTACTGTCGGGCAGTGCTTCTCAAATACTGGTGCGCGCCTGACCCTGGAGAACATGCTTTTCTGGAATAGTCTATGAGAATTAAGTGTAATTGCACCTCCACTCCTGTAGTTGGCAGTGGCGCTCTCATTGTCGCGCGATGGTGTAGAGTTTTTTCGCACGAAGAAACGATATGAAGCACAGTAAACAACCCCTCAAGAAACAACACGGAAACATTTCTCACAGGAACGAAGAGAAAGGTGGAGAGAGATGGAGATATTAAGGCATAAATAGTTGAATGAGTTTAAATAAGAATGTATTTTTATTTCAAGGCACATTGGTGCATTTTAAATCTTTTCTTTTACAGATTAAAAGTGTTAATGAAGTTTTTCTTTATTGTAAGTTGAACTATATTTCTTTTTTGTTTTTAATGTTAATAAAGATAGTGTTATGCAGAGGTTTACTAATAACAATTTTGTAGACAAATAATAATATTTATAGTTGCTGGTGTGTGTGTGTTTTCTTCCTAGAGGGGGCGCCACAGAAAATAATTTAAAAGCACTGCTCTAGGGCCACCAGCCACATAACCTTCTGCTTAAGCACAGGGAGAACATGCAAACTGCACACAGATACACCAAAGGCTGGGACTCAAACCCAGGATGTTCTTGCTGTAAGACAGACATGCTAACTTCCAGATTACCTGGAGGATTCATATGCGGGCACAGGGAGAACATGCAAACCACAAACCCAGGACCCTATTGGCTGAGAACACGACTCCACTGTTCCATCTCTCATCCGTAACAATATGTATGTACTGTATGTTTTAATTACTGGCTATACCGTACTAAAAAAAAAAAAAAAAAATGGCAGTGAGAACAATTGAACTTCCTAAAAGTAATGTCCTAGTTCATGGATGTGGGGCTCAATTCCTTCAAGTTCACCATCTGTTGCTTGGTGCTGTCTCTCACCCCTTCTTTTTATTTTTATATTTTTTTAAGCTTGTGCATCCCAGCACTGCTATGCAACCATGTACGGTATTATGATTTACAGATCATCAATCACTGGGAGTGATTTTAAATAAGGAGATGCTAACCTACAATTAATTTCTAGCACGTAGCATGCATGTGTGTGTGTGTGTGTGTGTGTGTGTGTGTGTGAGAGAGAGAGAGAGAGAGAGAGAGAGAGAGAGATCAATTTGTGATGAATATGCAGAATCTGTTTGGGACAGCCCATAATGCACAGTACAGTCAGTGGATAGGAGTGAGCTATGCAAAATGGCTACTTCCCTTATCTGCAGTGTAATAAATTTAAGCCGAGGGTGCAGAATGCAGCTGGCTGAGAAAAGTATGTGTGTGTGTGTGTGTGTATGTGTGTGTGTGTGTGTGTGTATGCGCGCTTGCGCTTATGTTCATTTTATGAGCAAATTACTCTTTGCACGCTCAGCATTCCTCAATCCTCACACATCATCCTTTCTGACTGTTTAAATATTCCATAAAAATCCATTGGTCCTACAGTTCTATCAGACTGTGCCTGTAACACTGAGCCATACATGAACACAGTGTGTGGTCACCTAGAAAAATATAACCTTCACACTGTAAAATGTGTACATTCATGTATATCATGCATATCATGTTTCGAAAAGGTGTAATCCAATAATTCACCAGAGTTGGTTTTTCAAACCTTTGACATGTCAAGAAATTTATCACAAAGAATTACTGATTTTAATGGCCTCATCAATTGAAGTCATTTCCTTTAATAGCTTTGAAAGGTGCTGTTGTATTAATAGCCTAGCCATCATTCATTATTAAACAATTACTGAATGAGGTGAAGTAGGATATGGAGAATCATTCAGATTGAGAGGGTGTTACCTGCTGACCCCAAAGGCCAAGGTGGGTAACTTCCTTCAAGGTGTGAATAATTCTGTATATTGTTCACAAACCAGATTTTTCAACTGTTTTTCAAACGCTCAATATATGATGATGATGATAACTCTTTATTGCCAAAGTACATTACATACATGAAATTTGCTTTGTGGTCTGGGCACTGTGCAGCACCAGTTATTTTGTTGTTCTATCCTTTGATGCTGAGTGCCAAGCAGGACGCAACAACTGTCGAATTTTAACATCTTGCGGTATAATGCGGCCGGATTCAAACTCTGACCTTCCAGAGGATAAAGTGGAAGCTCTACCAACTGAGCTAAATCATATTTTAGGTCTGGAGGAATGGTGTGAGTTGCCCAGTAGAGGTACATGTAATTTCCTGCTACCACCATTATTCTAGACAAATTTCACAAAAATATGGAATTAAAGGATCGAGTATGAAAGGATTGAGTATTTAAGGATGTATTTTTTATTTCCAAGAATTGGACTTTTTTTTTTTTGTCCAGCCAAGGGCATCTTTATCAGGTTATCACGAGCAACACGTCACTAGCCTTGAGAGCCGGAAGTAATTTTCCTGCAAGCAGGAAGGAAGGAAAGAAACAGATATCATAATGAAAACAGACAGACTCAGCCCTCCTGACAGTGCTGTTGGGTGATGGAACTTTGCGCCGCTATCTTGGTTGCTGCTACTCACCTTCAGATATGACTTACAATAACATGAATAATGAGGAAAAATAAAATGATGTTTTACAAAACAAGAGCTGCAGCACTTCACTTCAACTATAGCTGTCTGCTGCAGGAAACTGCTGATAATATTTCTCCTAATTATATCTATGATGAGGAACATTACTGTGTGCAAATTGTGTGATAAATCATTCATCTTATGTCATCTCATATCGTAGAAAAATATCAAGAATTATCCGGTGGCTTCCCACCTATCAGAAACAAGAGAAATTGTTAAATGAATGATAGCTGTTAACCTGCATATTGTATCAAGGATCACTGTTAGATATTACCTAACCACAGGTTCTTTGTGTAATGAGTCTTCCCGGGGTAGTACTGATTGCGGTAGTGGAAAGCAGGCCCTTTGGTGCCCAATACAGAGCCTCAAGTGGACCAATTGCTGTGAAGTGTGGCTGCAGGAATGTGGGAACGCATACAATTATATCAACAGGTCAGCTGTGGACTGCTGTAGCTCAAACCAAAATGGCTGTTTGGCTCCAATGGCAGTATAACAATTATGGAAAATAATTGGAAAATACATTTTATAGTATTCTGGAAAAAAAGAGACTCTCATGACCAAAATAAGTTTAATTTAAAGGAAGCAGGTGGTTGAAATTCCTGATTTATGAAAACTCGGGTGCGAACCATAACTTTTCTAAAACAGTGAAAGCTTTTGACAGGTTTTGGTTGAGTAAACGGATTTGATATTGCCTGTGGAATAGGCTGTGTGTGTGTGTGTGTGTGTGTGTGTGTGTTGCTATGCGTTGGTATGCGTGAGCATTTGGTCATGTGAGCTGTGAATTTTCTGATCTGCTACACACTATACATTTTTAATGAAAAAAATCTAAGGTGAGATTCTGTTTATTTGGTTATTTTTATTTATTTATTTTCATTCTTTGAACTATGGGATTTTCTCTGTTCTCTTTGAGGTATAAGTACATATTTAATTATACTGCACTGATTAAGTTTCTTTATTTTGATTCATAATTTAGTTCCATGTTAAACCTTTTCCTTTTATCTGATATCTTTTATTTTCATTCATCCATTCATTTATTTTCGGAACTCCTTAATATTAATTTGGGTCACGGGGAGGCTGGTGCTAATCTCAGCGGACTCTGGGTGAGGGCGGGGTACACCCTGGATAGCTCACCAGGCCATCACAGGTCGGTAGGTAAAGTCCTTTGGGCTTTTTCCACCTGAGCGATAGTGGCTCATCAGACCGGTGCTTATCCCCAGTTTCCATAGCGTGAAGCGACCAGGGGTTCAAGTCCTCCTGGAGGGGACGCTAGTCCATCACAGGTTACCTTCCCAGTATATTTTTACTGGTACCCATTTATACTGCTAAAAACTCCTTCTGTTATTAGAGCAGGAAAACTATTCGAATAATTTAAAATCAGAAAACACACAGACCGGAATTGAATGTCAGTAACATGGGGATACATCATGTCATTTTTTTTTCTGTTGTGCTTGAGATTGGAACAGGAGTAGGGAACCTTTTTGAATAAGAGAGCCAACAAAACCACATATTTTAAAATCTAATCCTCTGAGAGCCATGTATATTTTTTTAATACTGAATACAAGTAAATTGAAAAAGAAGACCAACAATTTTAGAGTATAATAAGACTATGAATTTATTTTAAACAACATTGTTATAACGAAGTTATTTAATAAAAAAGTAAATTTAATGAAGTTATTTAATAAGAAAAGTACTTCTTACTATTAATGCAACTTCTGGTGCTGCATGGTGTTGCTGATGACTTTGTAGTCTGGTTGACACATGCTGAGGTTCAGCTTCATGCAGGCGTTTTGGCTTCCATCTGTTAAACGTGACCGCAGGTTGGTCTTGATGTTTTTCAGGTGTGAGAAGGACCGCTCACATGCACATGTAGAGCCAAAAATGGTCAATACGACAGGACTCGCACGTTGCAGTGTTTTGGTATGTGACAGGAAGTTTTGGCAATCAATTGGTCTGCAGGTTGAAGTTTTTCATGTCTGTCCATTTGTGTTTTGCTTGCCAGCTCTGCCTGGCTTTGTGTAAATGAGCTGATCAAAAACGAGGAAAATTTACCTCTTGACCTAAAAATAACTCACACAGGCTGTTGCATATAATCCATTAAAATTAGAGTTTCAAGGTATCAGCTACGCCCACACACTGGAATACAGAAAGGATTGGCTCTTTGCTGCGCTCCACAGCAACAAGTGGCGTTGAAAATAGATATATACTAGTAGATTAAAATGCGTGAGATTAATTTATCTGCTTTTGTTTTATTTGATGGCTTTTTTCTGTATTTTTATTTAAATGACAGCAAAATTATTTATTAGTTATTCTGTTAAGAAAAGCCACCTGATTTATCCGAGAGTCAGATGCAGTCATCAAAACAGTCACGTCTGGCTCACGAGCCACAGGTTCTCAACCCCTGGGTTGGAACAATGACATCTTGTCTCCTTGAAAATTAATACTGTTCACACACACATATATATATATATATATATATATATATATATATATAGCGTAGGCCTCCGTCAGTCCCGAAGGACTATGGCTGCGCTCTGGCCAGTATCCCGACTGGTGATACTCCCCAGTGCACAGAGCCTGGGTAGGGAGTAATGAGGGACAGGCTGTTACCCAAGCAGCAAGTCCCCCCCTGTCTCGGCGCCACCGGAAGGTCCAATGGAAAGGCAAGTGCCGATACGACTGGGTTCCAGTGCCGCTGCAGGAGAGAAACTACGGTCAATTTAGAACGGCCAATTAACCTACAGTGCACGTCTTTGGATTGCGGGGGAAACCGGAGCACCTGGAGGAAACCCGCACAAGCACGGGGAGAACATGCAAACTCCACACAGAAACGACCAGGCCGGGAATCGAACCCGGGCCTTCTTGCTGTGAGGCGGACGTGCTAACCACTACGCCACCGTGCCGCCATATATATATATATATATATATATATATATATATATATATGTGTGTGTGTGTATGTATATATATGTATTATATTATATATATATATATATATATATATATATATATATATATATATATATATATATATATATATATATATATATATATATATATATATATACATATATATATTAGTTTCACCCAATTGAGGATGGGTTCCTCTTTTGCGCCTGGTTCCTCTCAAGGTTTCTTCCTCACAACTACTGAGGGAGTTTTTCCTTGACACCCTCTTGCTCATTAGAGATGTGTAAGGGTAATAAGAAATGTTTAAATTCCTTTACACTTTGTAAGCCTCTACTTTCACTGTTTTACTGTGTAAAGCTGCTTTGCAACAACGTCAACTGTAATAAGCGCCATACAAATAAAATTGAATTTCAGGGATTTGCATGATCACTTTTCGCTGTGACTGGATCAGTAAGGTAAGTAAACACAAACGTGCAAATGAGCATTTCAGGCTTGAACCAGTTTCACTGTTGCAAAGTAGCTCGTGATAAATGAGCATTGCAAGGAGATTTTGGTAGACTTAATTACACTGTTGTTCTTTCTTACAGAAATACAGTGGAAATGGAATGTTGAAAATTTCCAAATGTTTTTCACTCAAAACATGCCACGTCCGGGAAAATGGGAGTCTTTTAAAACCTCAAGATTGGTGTTGCTTCCAATCAGCAATCAGGTTACCCAGCCTAGGAAGGTCAGTGCATTCTGGGACATGTAGCACTATGTGAGTATGTGTGGCATTCATGTTGGAAGGGTCAGAGTCACTGTGTGTGTCAGAAATGAGGGAAGTCATTACAGTATTACGCTCTGCATATGAATCCACACCATAAAGAACAGAAAAAAATACAAGCAGAATTAGTTTTTGTGATATTTGTGATTAATATTTTCATATTTTTATTCGATGGGTTTTTAAATAGTGAACAAAAACCCCTGTCTAATAAATGTCTGTAAAGCCAACATGTCCTGATAATTTCAAACCCATTGGCATTCACATGAGCAAACTCATCAATTCATGTGAAATCCAATTAATTGGTCACTGAACTTATACACTCTCACTGTTTAAAATTCCTGTGAATTTTACATGAGCTGGAATCACCTGCAAAGCACTTGTTTGCATGTGAGATGGCAGTGTACCCACTTGGAGCCAAGCTAATTGACGATACAAACAAACAGCTGTCTGAGCTTAAGCCTGAAGGGAATGGAAAAGGGAAATTAAACGTGCCTGTGAAGTTCTGGCTCTTCTGAAGAGCCTCTTTTTTTAACGAGATATCATTTTATGTCAAAGTGCAAAAACCAAAATCTTAAAACAAATTAGGAGCGAGGAACATCAGGGTATGCAATGGGCTGTACAATACAGCAGTATACAAACAATAAAAAACAAATAAACAATATTTTAAATTTAAAATTACTATGGTACTATGGATAACCATCTAAATGACGCGAGTCCTTCCGGGTACAGTTATATCCATCAACCTTGTCTATCTGGCAGAGGAAGAGGCATCGCGGTTATTTATACTGAGAATCTCGCTTTAAACAAAAATCCAGACATGAATTTAACACGTTTGAAATTCTATATACTAACATTAGATATGTTCCTAGAAAAAAATATGCTCATGCAGCTGATTCCTTTCATTTTAATTTACAGAGCCCCAGCGTGGTACTCAGAATTCTCCAGTGAATTTCAAGGCTACATTTCAAACCTGGTTGTTTCTTTAGACAAACCTTTAATTATTAGTGACTTTACTATTCAATTTGATTACCTAGAGGACCCTTTAAGAGCAGTGCTTGTATTGATCCTAGATTCAGTATCAGTAAATCAAAATTTAATTTGGAACAGACAATTATCCTACTGTGCATGTTTTTGAACTGTGGAAGGAAACCAGTGCACACAGAAGAAACCCCTGCAAGTACTGGGAGAACATGCAAACTCTGCACAGAAAAGCCAAAGCTGGGAATTGAACTCATGACCTTCTTGCTGAGAGGCAGACGTGCTAACCACTACTTCACTGTAGCACCCTGTTATAATCATGAAACATGCACACTAAAACAAAACGCCCGGAAATTAAAATGAACATGGTGTCAACCTAAATTTATGGCATGCCAACTAGAATGAAAGGCGAGGGCCCTTAATTACAGAAAATATATTTCGCAAATCTAATAGAAAATAACAACAACAAAAAAAATTATCCAAAATACTTATGTAATATTGTTGGATAATTAACTAGGTATAAAACATGTGGACCATCAATTTATACAAGTGACAATTTTATTCACTTATTTAATGTTAAAATTGAAAATATCAGGCAACAATTGACTGCCTATTCTTAAAGACAGAAATATCAACAACTAAAACAGTAAATAATAATATACATACCTCTTTCAGATGTGCAACTAGAGTGTTTTAGTCTCAATAGAATACTAATCTCATTAATTTACTCATCAAAATCATCAAATTTTGTGCTTGATCCAGTATCTACATGTTTCTTTAAATAGATACTCTCAAAAGTGATCAACCATTTATAATGCAATAAATTCTTCCCTTAGCACCGGTTATGGACCTAATATTTTTTAACTAGCAGTTATCAAACCTCTGATTAAAAAACCTGATCTTGACCCATATCAACCGTCCAACTATAGACCAAAATCAAACCTCGCTTTTATCACTACAATCTTAGAAAATGCGTAATGCTCATATCTTTATAGGAATGATTCATGAAATGTATCAGTCAGGATTTAGGCCTCATCATAGCACAGAGACGGCACTTGTTAATATCTACTGGTGTATGTACTGGTGTATCTACTGGTGGTCTCTGACCATGGCTGTGTCTCCTTGCTTGTATTACTTGACTTTAGTGCAGCCATTGACACTACTGATCATATGATTCTTTTTGACAAATTACAAAATGTTGTTGGAGTTAAGGGAACGGCCTTCTCATGGTTTAAATTTTATTTAACTGACCATTATCAGTTTGTGGATGTAAATGGTGATTTCTCTGTACGTTATAATGTTAAGTTTGTTGTTCCACAAGATTCTGTCCTAGGCCTATTACTTTTCTCTCTATACATGTCACCCATCTTAGCCGACTCTGGTCGAGGGTGGGGTATAAGTACGTTCAACACTCATACAACCATTCACATTCATACTCGCACTTACAATCAATTTAGAACAGCTGATTAGCTTACTGTGCATGTTTTTAGACTGTGGGAGGAAACTAGAGTACTTGGAGATAACCCACCCAGGCTGTGGGAGAGCATGCAAACTCCTCACAAGCTCGGGAATCGAACCTAGGCTTTCTTACTGTGAAGGGGACGTGCTAACCTTTAAACCTCCATGCCACCCTAAATAAAGAGCAGGAGAACTACAATATATCTTGGTTCATATCTGTTGTTTAGCTGTGTTACAATTTGCTTTATGAAATAACCTTGATTGACTTAAAAGGTAAGTAAAATAAATGTATTATTATTATTATTATTATTATTATTATTATTATTATTATTATTAATAGTAGTAGTAGTAGTAGTAGTAGTAGTAGTATTGTTTTTGATTTTTAAAAGAAATAATCCTAATTAGGGTTGTGGGTACCCAGCACCCATCTCAGCAGACTTTGGGTGAGGGCAGAGTACACCCTGAACAGCTCGCCAGGCCATCACAAGGTAGTAACAAGCTGATGGCTATGCAGCTACTTGCAACAAAAGTCAACAATTGTTATTTTACATGCCTCTCACCATAGATATTCATAACCCAGTTAACTGCACTTGGGGGACAGCAGTGACAAACCATTGATAGTGGGATATGAATCCACAACCTTGAGATCAGTAATCCAGCACCCTACCACCAGGCCACCACTGCTCCCGCCTATAGTAATTAATAATAATTAAAATAAGAAGATTTAAATGCAATATTGCTTTCTTGCTATTATAAACCCAGCAATTAACAAGTATAGCCATAAAAATCACTGAAAGAAAAATAATTTTAAAACTAATAAATTAATCTAATGCAATTTTAGGTGTGATGGATTTTTGTTTAAAAGTAGAATAGCATCAGGTCCACTTTGTGAAGTTTTACAAGTACAGTATCTACCAGAGTCTTACAGAACCAAGAACAGTTCTCCTGGAAATTTTGACCGTCACACTAGATTCTTTATTCTTCATTATATTTCTGTCCAAAAAGTGGTTTCTGATACGTAATATGCTGCTTTTTTTTATTGACATATTGTACTAACATTTTTATAAATATAACAATTCATTTAGCTTGAAAACACAGATTGGACTCTGGACTAATGGAAAAAGGGCATGTCATCTGATGAGCCCAGATTTAGCCTATTCTGGAGCAATGGTGTCCAAGTGGGGGCACATTAAGCCATGGTGTATAGCGACCACTACAGCAGCCTTCGAAGCAGTGTTATGAACCGAGAATGCTTCAGTTGGTCAGGGTTAGCATTATCTTATTATTGTTAAGAAGTAATAAAATGAACTCAGCTGATGACCTAAATGTACTGACTGCCCAGGGCATCCTGTTGTCACAGATATTTAGTTTGGGACACAACAGGCTCAGAGGCAGATGGACAATTTACTCTATTTACTCATTATTCACAATAAACCAAGCTCTTTTCATAGCTTCCAAATCCTCAATTTGAGTTGTTTAATGCACCAAATCACACGCTAGACCCCTGACTCACAGAAATCACTGCCTCCAGCGCTCCTTCGTGTTTCCAGTTCCTCAAGCACACTCAGAGAACACACATTAAAATGGCCAGTAATGAGACCCTGGTGCATTCATTCATGACGCGTCATCACTATCTGACTACTCTCTGCCCGCAGAGGGCATTCGACTGCCACACCATCAGTGAAATATTTCATTTCTGATCTGCATCTGCAAAGATAGTAAAATCGGGCTCTAATAGTGAACAAATGGTTTCTAATGCATCAGGAATCATCTTCACTATTAAATTGACACCACGGGAACATTGGCTTGATCCGAATGAAAGTGTTTGCGATGTACCTGAGAAGTGCAGTGGTTCAACTCTTTGGTGCTCCACAGAAACTCTTCGTAACCAAAATACAGCTCTTTACTAAAATGAAACTTGTGACATTTTAGAAGCAAATAGAAATAATGGCATGTTGAATGCATACTATAATCAAATCGACAGGTGGTCCTACTAAATATGTGCACACTGTATTCTGTGATTGTTATATTTACTACTTGAAATGGTTAAAATGAAATGGAAGGCAGGCCTCCTAAACTCTCGAATTACATCTGAATATATGTACTTTTATTATCAGGTAGTCTTACACCTCCAGTGTCTAAGTTGCAATCTCCTAAAATCCATTAAACAGTTTGAATTAGCCCGTTTGAAAAGACTGCCATTGCACTCCTGTGAATGAGAACAATGAATAAGACGTGAATTTGTCAGTTTAATATAAGGCAAGAGAGCGACAAAAATAACAAAATACAAAAAATAAAGTAGCAACTCAAATATAAATCAGTGAACTTCTGAATAAAATAAAGTTAGGAACATCTAAACCTAACGAGCTGACATTCACAAACATAGTTTGTGACAAATTGTATGTCCTTCTGTTTATTAATATGCAAATTATCTCCATTTTTACTGTTGCATATATGTAAATCATGTGTGGCTTTTTCCAGTACAGTGTCACCCCCTGTGTATTTATTACATGTTTTTTGTTCCTTACAAAGAGGTTTTAAATGACATGCAAAGATTATGTATGCAAGCTTTCATCAAGTTTCGGTTTATTTTCCATCTAAAGTTAAATTTATATAAAACATTGTTCACCCAATCTGTATGTACTATACCAATGCACTCTTCATAACCAATGACGTGGGGTTTTGATAAGATATGACCTATGTGTGCGCCATGTCAGTGATTACTCTACTGGGATCTAATTCAGTATAAGTATTCTATAAATAAATTAAACAGAGCTGCAAACTCTTAAACTCAGGGAGTGGAAAAGTAAGCATGTTATTGAATAATTGCTGATCAAATATGCCTTCTAAACCATTTGAATTCATTGTACAGAGAAGGCTTCCTGTTGTGATCTTATGTTGCATAAATTCTTTTAATTAGCAAACATAAGAGTGCCCAAAAATTAATCAATGATTTTACCCTCCTTTTTCAAATCTCAATCTTCTGACGCATACATCAATAGCATCCCTTTGTTAATGGCTACTAATGTGATTATGAAGTGGGTGTTCTGAAAGTAGTTCATGGACACTTTGTTAGCTTTTTACTGGCCGAGTCAGTACTGGCCTGGCATTGTGTAACTAATTGTGACACAGCCATGTGCATTTGATCCTTCTATCTTTTT
>CM045750.1:15171918-15519418 GCA_024760905.1 Plotosus lineatus
CATTCATTCATTCATTTTCTGAACTGCTTAATCTTAATTAGGGCCATGGGGAGCCTGGTGCCCATCTCATCTGACTCTGGGGATACCAAATCAAGGGGAGATTGTGCTTGTATTGTGGGAATCTGGCACAATACATGACACTTGCCCAGAGCTTTTGGGAAAATCCAAGGGCTATGATGGGAGCTACTTTTACTCCCACTTGCTCTAATTCTTGCATGCTTTTGTTTATTTTGGTTTTCTGGGGAGAGGGCGAGTCCACCACCTGACAGCTCTCATAGACTCTGGAGCAGTGGACAAATTTATGGACTTCACCTTATCAAGGATAATGACTCCCCTTATATCATCTTTGGCATTGTCTGCCTTGGATGGTCGCCCCTTGGGAGAGGGCTGCATTCAGAAGTCCATAACCCCATGTGCCTTGCCTCCTCATTGCCCTTATGGTTGTGTAATTGATCTTATGAGTGGTTCTTGTCCTCCAAGGTTTTTGTACTCTTTCTGAGTTCCCAAACACAGTGCCATGGACGACTACATCCGAGAGGCCATGGTGTCTGATTTTATTCGACCCTCCATTTCCCTTGCAGGTGCAGGTTTCTTTGTGGGGAAGATGCATGGCAGTCTCTGTCAGTGTATCAATTACCATGGGCTGAAGATGATTGCTATCAAGAACAGATACCCGCTTTCTCTCATGGCCACAGCCTTTGACCTTCTGCAGGGTGTCACTATATTTACCAAATCGATATCCAGAATGTTTATCATCTCATCCATATAACGGAGGGGGATGAATGAAAGACCACCTTCAACACATCTGCTGGTCACTGTGAATACCAGGTGATGCTGTTTGTGCTCACTAATGCCCATGCGGTCTTCCAGTCCCTGAATAATGATTTCCTTTGGGACTTTCTGAACAAATTTGTTTTTTTGTTACTTGAAACGCATCCTGTTTTTTTCCCCAAATCACTTTGTGACCATGTCTGCCTAGTTCTTCAACAATTGCTAAAAAACACCACTTATTGGTCAGCTTTCTTGAGTTCATCACTGACCAGATGGACCCCAGGAAAGCCAGGGCAGTTTGGTAGTGATCTGTTCTGAAGGACCAAAAACATAATCCACTCTTGTACCTTTTTTGTCCCACTGTTTATTGTCATGTGAATGGAATTATGTTGGAGAAAGGGAGTTACTTGACATCAAAATGGTACTTGATGAATGGAGGGATTGGTTGGAGGGGGCCAAACATCTCTTTTTAGTATGGACTGACCACAAAAACTTGCTGTACAGCCATCAAGCTAAATGGCTTAATCCATCCCAGGCTCGGTGGGCTCTATTCTCCAACCATTTTCAGTTCACACTATCTTGCCGACCAAGCTTCAAAGATTTGAAGCCAGATGCCTTGTCCCAAGCTTTTCCCAGAGACCACACCAGAGAACTCCACAGCTCCTACCATGACGTCTATCTAACCAACACATTCTTCACCACCAAGGCTCAACACAGAGTATCCTGGCATCAACCTAGATCACACCACTGGCACCAGATGGATCTTGTTGTCACCAGAAGACCCTCGCTGAACTGCATCCTCACAACCAGCAGCTACCACAGCACTGAGTATGATACCAACCACTCGTTGGTGGGTAGCATGATGGGACTTCAACCCAAACAGATCTATAGCTCGAAGCAGAAGGGATGTCTATGTATCAACACAACCAAGCCAACAATGCCAGACCTGTGTAAGTGCTTTGCCGATTGCAAAGACGATGTTCTTCAGGACTGCCCCACAAACAGCGCTAAAGAGAGGTGGAATCACATTCGGGACACCATCTATAACTCCGCCATGGACACTTTTTTGGCAAGAGGGAAAGGCAGAATCCAGACTGGTTTGAAGCTGCAATCACCAAACTCGAACCAGCAATCGCAGGAAAAAGAAAAGCACTGCTTAACTACAAGAAAGAGCTTATGTACACATATAAACACGTGTACATGCATATATCCTGTACACACCATATTCACACATTTACAGACTATACATGTAATCACATGTTCACACCTATTTACGCATACACAGAAAGGTAAATGAAATGTCACAAGATATGTGATGTACACTGATTAGAGGGTAGCTCTTTTAAATTTAATTTTTAAAGAATTTTTGGCGAGCCTGCTAGTACTGGGCCTACCCTTAACAATGAAGTGTGGTTGAAATAATGTCAGATGGGTGACACGCTGGAATAGTAGTCAGCACATCTGCCTCAGAGCAAGAAGGTCCTGGGTTCAGGTTGCACTTATCTGTGAAAAGTTTGTGTGTACTCCCTCTGCTTGTGTGGGTTTCCTCTGGGCAATGCAGTTTTCTCACACACTCCAAAGACATGCACATTAGACTAACTGGCTGTTCCAAACCACCACCCCCCCACCCCCGGTTGTGAGTGTGAATGGTTGTGTGTGCTTGTTGAAGCCCATTCACGCACTCATTTGCTGAGCCACTCTCCAGACCCACTCACACCTCAGCGTAATTTGGAACAACCAATTAGCCTAATGGGAATGTCTTTGGATTGTGGGAAGAGTACCGGGTGTACTCAGGGCACAGACACAAGAACAGAGAGAACATACAAACCTCACACAAAGCCTGGCTGAGACTGGGACATGAACACAGCACTTTCTTACTCTGAAGTGGACACTCATAAAAAAAAAATTGACATCATGCCACCTTTAGTTTATTCCTTTTCTGAACCAAGGCATCATGAACAGCTTGAAAAACAACACACACAAGCATTTACATGTACATCTAGTGTCCATTTTGTGCAAAAGGGGCCCTGTGATAGCCTTATGAGCTGTCCAGGGTGTACTCCGCTCTCGCCAGATTTGGCTTAGATAGAAGCCAGCCTTCCCGCTCTTGCCCGGAGGCTGGCTTCTGGCAGAAGCATGGCTGGCTGAGAAGGGCAGCCCTAATAATGATTAAGCATTTCAGAAAGTGAACGAATGAATGAATGAATGAATTGCAAAAGGGAGAACATGCAAACTCTACATGGAAACCCCCTCCTAGGACCTTCTTGCCGGGACTTGGAGCCATTACCTCACCAAGCTGCCTTCATTTAATCATTATAACAGTGATGATGATGATGATGATGATGATGATGATGATAATATTTTTGGTGGGCTAAATCCAGTTAGTCTGTCATGACTTTTTTTTTTTCCCAGACAATAATGCTCCCACTAATGCAGTCAGAAAAATAAGATCACATTACTACTGTGGAATATCCTAATAAAAGTGTTTATGGGCTGTGCTGATGTCTGGGTTTTGGACAGGCAATCAGGTTTTCCAGCCCTCTATTCACCCTGTGGTTATTGTGTGTTCTCCCTTTTGTTCTTTCATCTTCCTTGACATATGCTGCATGCAACTGTAACCAACAAGTAGCAATGCAGTCTGCAAGCTTAATCAACATGGATTTTACCTCAGAGGGGTTTTGGATATACACACACACACACACACACACACACACACACACAGTAAGAGAGAAACCCATGAAAAAAGTATTCTCAGTCTTTGTATTTCAATAAAATGCAGTTTTAAAGTGTATTTTTTTTTATTTATTGAAAAAAAAACTTACCTGTATCAGCCAAGAGAAACGTTTATAGCCCAAACTCAGTACTTAGTTACTGCACGTTACCATTCATACCCTATGCAACAAATTCAGTCAGCTGCTGCCAGCAAAAAGAGATTAGTCTTTTGCACTGGTCTGGAGAAATTGTGGTCCCCACCTTTCCATTAAATTATTTTAATTACTGTATTAAGGATTGCCATGTTTAACTACCCTTTACTGTAGGTTGCTGGATCGCTGATCCTAAGGTTGGGGGTTCGAGTCCCACTCTCCCTAAGGTTGTCACTGTTCCCCCACTGCAGCTAACTGGGTTATCAAAGGCCGGCCATGTCTCCCACTGTCTATTCTGAGAGGTTCATGTAAAAGAACCATTGCTGACTTTCGACAAGAGTAGCTGCATAGCCGTCAGCGTGTTTCGGCCCCTTTGCTAAAGGGTTGTGTCAGGAAGGGCATCCGGCGTAAAAACCTATGCCAAATCAAACGTGTAAATCATTCGCTGTGGGGATCCCTGATTAAAGGAAAAAGCCGAAAGGAAATCTCAACTACCCTTTACTGATCCTGCCACAATTTCATTCGCATTCAGGTTAAGATTAGTTTACTTTAATCACTTTAAAATCTAAATGCGGTATTTTTTTCTTCAGTCATTCAGAGGTCAACTTATTGTGTTGCTTGACTGCATACCCCAACTGTGCATACGATTCAAGAGTCTTTACTGTCATTTATGTTTACACATAATAAAATTTTGTTTGAGACTCTTACTTTTAAAAAAGTACAAAAAAAGACAACAAAGTGCAGTTAATACCATTAAGAGCAGTTATAAAAACAAGCAATAATAGAGACAAACATTGAAGCAAAAAACAATAGAAATGTAAACTCTGAACAGCAAGCTGGCCTGGCAAACTGTCCAAGGTGTACCCCACCATCGCCAGAGTCGGTTTAGATGGGTTGCCAGTTTACGTGCGACCCCAATTAGGATTAAGCAGTTTAGAAAATGAATGAGGAATGAACCATAAACACGTGAAGAATAAAAAGTAAGCACTTGGATGTACGTACATACAGTGAGAACACTGTGAAGTGAAATCAGTAGCAGCAGCAAAGTGGGTAGGCCAGAATGGAAATACTACAGTAATGTAAAATGTGGCGGTGTAGAGATTGTGTGGATTCAATGTCCTTTTACTGAGAACTGATGTCTGCATCAGAGTCAGTAGACCCGGGGGTGGGGGGTTGAGTGAGTGAGTATTTGGCTGTGAAAGAAAGTTGCGTGTATGTATTATTGTGAGGATGTGGAGGGGTGATGGCCTTCACAGCTCTGGGAATAAAGCTCTTTTTTGAGTCTCTGTGGTGTGTGGGATCCGCCGCAATGAAACTGGCCTTTATGTGGACACAGACAGTATATATTGTGTCCAGTCCTGGTAGACGGCAGCCCATGATCCCCTGAGCAGTTCTCACCGCCCAGGCCAAGTTCTTTCTGTCCTTAGCAGTACAGCTGTCATACCACACCGTTGCACTGAAATAGAGAGTACAGTATACTTTTTATTGTAGCTCTGTGGAAGTACTTGAGCAACTGAAAGGTGAGTCCAGGATATTTCACCTTTTTGAAGATAAGCCGTTGTTGGGTCCTCTTCACCAGATGTTAGGTGTTGACAGATCAGGATAGGCCAGATGAAATGTAGATGCCCAGGAACTTAATACCCTCCACATGCTCCACTGCCTCCACATGAAGGCAAAGAAGATCACCTCCTTGGTCTTGATGGTGTTCAGAATGAGGTTGGTAGTTGAACACCAGTTTATCAGATGCTGACTCTCCTCTCTGTACTGGGTCTCATCATTGCCCGATAAGATAAGAGACTCACCATGATGGTGTCGTCAGCAAACTTTACAAGTGTGTTTGTGGAGTTGAGAGCAGGGCAGTCGTATGTGGAAAAGGCTGAAAAAGGCCGGGCTGAGCACATAGCCCTGCGGTGTTCCAGTGTTCAATGTTCTATTCTTCCCACATGAGGTCGGTTGGTGAGAAAGTCCCTAATACAGGAACACAAAGAAACTGACAGTCCCGAGTTGTCGAGCTTCAGTACCAGCATGTCCCGGAGAACAGTCTTGAAGGCTGAGCTGAAGTCCACAAATAGCATCCTGACATAAGTGTCATGGCTGTGTGGAATGCTAGTGAGACCGCATCCTCTGTGGAACGGTTCTCCCTGTAGGTGAATGGAAGGCTGTCCAGCCCAGCAGGGATAACCTGTGGTTAAGGGTGATCCGCTCAAAGAATTTCATGATTATCAGGGTCAGGGCAACCGGGAGTTTTTTGGGCAAAGGCACAATGATTGAAGACTTGAGGCAGACAGGGACAGGTTGAAAATATCAAGGAAAAGTCTTGCCTGCTGGTAAGCGCATGATTCCAGCACGACACTTTATCTGGTCCTGCAGCCCATTGCAGTTGACATTGATATTCATCAGGGTAGAACATACATGATACCTCTACAGGATGAGGGGCTGCTGCTGCTTCTCTGGCGAGACAAGATGGACAACTTCAAATCATAGACTGATGAGCAGTCATTCCCCCTCAGTTCTACATTGTTTGGTAGACAGCTGATGTGATTCGTAACTCAATTATGGTAAGCCAACCAGGACCAAAAGCAGCAGAACCCGCCCACTCTATGACACTACCACCACGTTTGAGTGTAAGTGTAATGTTATGGTGGAAAGCTGTGTTAGTAAAGTTATAAAATGTAACAGGAAGCTCGACTTCCTACAAGTTCCACTTTTAATTCCTATATACTGTAATGTAAAGTACATTGTTTCATCATTTTCTTTTATATTTTATATATTTATACAATTATTTTATGTAATCACTTATGTGGTATTGATCTTTAACTAATTGTTGTAAAAGGGCCAAAACAACTGTCAATCTATCGCCCCACCCTTCCCTCACTCGTGAACAAGACACGCAAGATACTTAAACTCCTCCACTGGGGGCAGGACCTCATTCCAGATTCAGAGGGTGCATTCCACCCTTTTCCAGCTGAGAACCCATAGCCTGGTGGTCTCCAGCTGAGGCCACTGGAGGTGCTGATTTTCATGCTTACAAGATGAGCTCTTTTAATAAGTAATTTCACAGGGTAATAAATGCTGGAAGAAATAAACAATAAACTATTTTTAAAATAAATAATAATGGGTACAGAGCTGCCAGATGTTTAATTTAATTTAATTATTTATTATAAACGAAATAAAATTAACCCTCTGGCGGCTCCGTACCCAGGCATTCTATTTTGGCCTGCATCACAAGAGTAGTTTAAAACATCAGGGTCATACTTTTTCTTTATTTGGAAAATGTTTGTAATGAAAATTACTGTGAACTACAGTACCTGTAAAATGTGAATTCTTGCATAGATCTGTTTTGAATTAAAAGTATAAACATATGATCTCCTATGACAGAGATTGCTGTCTTTTGCACGGTCGTACTGATGATGGACTCTCCTCCATGGGTTCACACTTGAAGATTCAAGAAAGCTCCTCTGCCTAGTCTTTTGAGCGTAATCTTCAAGCGACCGAGTGGGGTCATATATGAACCCGGGCATATATATTCGTGCACCGTTTTTAAAATTTTAATCAGATAAAAGTTTCCTATAAAGAATTTGGCGATCTATTTCTCCTGCATTTATTCATACAATTTTGTAAGGATCGGCCAATCCGTGTGGCGAGTAGAATCCAAACTTGTGCGGGATCACTTATGACCCCAGAAAGATCTACGAGATTTTTGACATTATAGCTTCAGATAGTATTGATGGTGCTTCGTTTCATCAATTACATGTTTCAGCTAGTTCAGACATATAATTATTATTTCTATTACCATATCGAAATTATTCTACCACAGTTTAATACATATTTTATGCAAAGTAACTTTACTTTTTATGATTTGTTTTCATTTGATGCAAAGAAAAAAAATACAAAGAATTAAAAGGTAACATGCATATTACAAGATGTAACAGACAAGGACTGTCTAAATAAATGTAATATTGTTCTATCATTGTGTGTTTTTGGCTGCTTTTTTCAAAAATATATAAAATGCCATACCTTATTATATAAGATGATGGATTTGAGAGTGAAATAAATATGAAGATCCCTAAAACAATGATTTCTATAGAAATCAATTTATATAGAAGTCAACTGGGTCACGAATGACCCCACTCGGTCATATTAGTCACTGAAATAGCTTGGTCGTTTGAGGGTTAATACATTAATACAGTCGGCCCCCTTCTTACGAAATTAATTCGTTCCAGCACCTTTTTCGGAACTTGGAGTTTTTGTAAGTAGAGGCACATTTTACATGTAAAACGCGTGATTCGTTCCAAGGCGCCCAAGACTACCCCATAAACCCTTTAAAAAATATAAAAGCATCGCTTTAAAGGTACTTACTTCGTGTTGACCATGTCTTCTTAGCAGAGTTATAATCTCACACTGACCATGGCACCGGGAATCACGTGCGTGCGTGCATGCGTGCGTTCGTGCGTGTGTGTGCGTGTGTTAGCATGTGTGTGTGTGCGCGTGTGTATTGACCATGTACTCTTAGCAGAGTTATGATTTTACAATGACCATGGCACTGCGAATCACTTTCACCAGGAATCACCTGTGTGTGTGTGTGTGTGTGTGTGTGTGTGTGTGTGTGTGTGTGTGTGTGTGTTGACCATGTCTTCTTAGCAAAGTTATAATCTTACAAATGTTTATGGAAGGTTAAAAGCCTGAGCCATAAAATACAGTTGGAATGACACACAAACTTGAACAAAGTTGGAACGACAGCATCATCCCTCCTAGCCAATGGGAGGCCAGCGGGACGGGATGTTGAGCGATAGCCAATAGGAGGGAGCTACGTCATCGCTCCTAGCTAATGGGAGGCCAGCGGGGCAGGATGTTGGGAGATAGCCAATGAGAGAGCAACTTGCGCATTGTTTGAATGGTGAGTTTTGTGCTTTTCGTAAGCAGTTGTTTCGTATACAGAGGACAAAAATTTAGGAAAATGTTTTTTGTATACTGGATTTTTCATGTTCAAGGGTTATAAGAAGGGGGCTTTATATATAAATAAATAAAATGTAAAACCTCCACTCTATCCAGACCTTCAAAAAAGCAGTAGTGCAGCACTTATGTTTATAGCTATGTAGGAATAGCATTGATGAATTGTATCTATACGTTTTATCTATCTGGACTTGTTTGTATGTACTTATGTTAAGCCCAGTGTTCTGCAGGATTCTGGTTTAGGATCTCTGTTTTTTTCTCAATGTTACTTGCTTTGGGCAATATTATTCATAAACATGGTATAAGCTTTCATTAGTATGCTGTTGCATATTTTAGCAGTTGAGAGATGTCCTTAATCATTCAAGTAATTTGTAAAGGACATTAGACACTGGATCCTGACTCATTTCCTATTACTAAATTTTCTCAAGGCAGAAGTATTTGTGCTCAGACCACAGGCTAGAAATAAATTTTCTGATTATATAATAACTCTATGGTCTCTCATTTGCATGATGTGTAGCAGTAGAAGATGTTGGTGTTATTATTGACCTCAGTCTTTTATTTGAAGCTCATTTCAATAGTAATACAAGAACAGCCCATTACATATTCCCCCTTATTCACTTAAAAAAGATAAAAGGATGCTTATTGTCAAATGTATAGAATAGGTGCCTTAAACCTGCGAAAAGTCTTTGGATTGTGCTGGAGGCACTTTATAGACTGGTCTGATTTTTTTCTGTCACGAATTTAAGATTCTGTTAAAAAAATAATTCAGCTGTGGACGGAAATGAATGTTGTGATATTTAAGTTTGTCAAAACAATGGCATGGTGATTATGTAATGTAATCAAGGTCAGACCAGCAAAGTGAATATGTGCGTGTACACACACACACACACACACACACACACACACACACACACACACACACACATACAGAGGAAGAGCATAATTATTTGTTGTTCGGCATAAGTGAGTTCACTTTTGCTATCGTTGCACATCCTCCGTGGAATTTAGCAACTTTTAAATAAAAGTTGTTCACAAACAAAGAAAATTACTACTACATGAAAGAAAGCATGTAATTCATGCTGAGGAGATTTTAATTAAAACTCTCATGTATCTTGATCATGAAAACAAATATAAGAGTTCAACACAGGCTGAGCTCAAGCCAGAAACGTGTGAAGGCTACGTTATTCATTCATTTATTAATTTTCTGAACCGCTTTATCCTAATTAGGGTCACAGGGAGGCTGGTGTCTATCTCAGCTGACTCTGGGTGAAGGCAGGGTACACCCTGGACAGTTCGCCAGGCCACCACAAGGCAGAAATACGCTGACGGCTATGCAGATCCTATTGGTGAAAGTCAGCGATGGTTCTTTTACATGCCTCACACCACAGACAATGAGATATACGGCCGGCCTTTGATAACCCAATTAGCTGCACTGGAGAGACAACCTTATTTCCATCAAATAATCAAGTCAAACAGAAGTAAGGGATTATTGGAAGTGATGTTTGTCTTTTTACTACAACTTTAATTCAAAATATTTTTTCCCCTGTCCACTTAAACTCCACCAAACTGCATTCAGGATTGGCTCTCTGTTATAGTTACTCTTTTCACCCATCTGTACGATTATCATTAATCATTTTAATGAACTCAATTGCTTGCAAAGTATCCTTTTATATTAATAGTATGCAAGTGAAGCAAGAAAATTCTCATGTCACATTTGTATAATTTTATGCATGCTTTTTAAAAAAATTTATAACAGTAGACACACCACAACTAAACTCGAATACCACAGACCCTTGTGTGCTGACTGATAGAAATAATAAAATAAATTGTGTAGCCACAAACTGTTCCTTTTAAAATATATATTCATTGATTGTTTTCTGTTTTTCCATAAGCAACACAAAACAACACAACTCAATTGCTCAGGCATAACATGACAAGGAAGTTGGTAAAGAAGTGTAAAAAAAAAACAAAAAAAACAAAAAAAAAAACAACCTAACATAGATGATCAAAACAGTAGCAGGCATAACAGAAAGGAAAGAAAGCAAGAGAAACAAACAAAAAGAAAATTAGGAAATGAGGAAAATATATGCAGTTTACAGAATCATGAGGCCACCAGATTCACAATATCTAAATGGAAGGGGTAAACACATAAATAAATGGGGGTCCCACGAAAGGCTCAGCAGAGTCAGGAAAGCCCATCAATGAAGACAGTGATACTGTATGACCAATATAATTCAAGTAAGCATCCCGCGCCTTATAAAAGTGTGTAATGAGGAGTGATGCATACATGTAAAGTATTTGTTGGGACTATAGTCCATTATAAGATTGGGAGACGGCTTTTTGGATGAAGTGGCATCCTTGATACAAAAAAAAGTAAGATTTTCTTCCTAGCAACAAAAGTCGGTACAGACGCTCCCCGACTTATGTTTTAGTTACGTTCCGAACGGCCGAACGTAAGGTGAAAAAGAACGTAAGTTGTTACTGTACGTTCCAGTGACGTATGACCGTTCATACTGTACTATACATCCATAAATAGCATTACCGTATCTCATAAAACATCCCTAAATCAATTATTATAAACATAACATTGTAAAATAATATCAAATATATCAAATAATATCAACATTAATTTCAAATAAATTAAATTCAAGCAAAATAAGTTCAAATAAATTCATTTTAATCAAATTCACTTACTACCACTGATTCTGATTACCACTATCACCAGTAGGCTTCCGCTTCTGACCAACCATATTTGCTTAGGGTTACAAATACGCAAAACAGTGTAAACACAATGATCACAGATCATAACACGAGGTGAACTGGGAAGAAGCAGGGCACGTTTAGTCGATCATTTGTAAACAATGAACGACGCAGCGGCATGCATACGTAGCATACTATGTCTATGCACTACGTAAGAACATCTCGTACTACGGAGAGCGCACTAGACTCAAAATGACTTACAATTTTTTTTTACAAAAAACGTAAGGCGAATAAACGTAAATCGAGGAGCGTCTGTATTTTGAATAATCTCTTGTGTTTGGTGTTTGTGATATGAGCATCTGGAAGACCCAGTATGAGGCACATGGGATCCATAAGTATTTAAACACCAAAAATAACAAATAGTTATTGTACAGTATCAGACTTGTACAAACGCATCTTTACACACGTCCAAAAACACCTAGTCACCAGTTTCAGAGTTACACTTCCAGCAGAGTGGGGAATCCATTCGGATCCATTTTGCTTTTATGAATAAGTGTATTTAAGTGTATTTTATGAATTTAAATAAGTGTATTTTATGAATTTGTGTATGATGCACAATCTTAAACTGTATGGATTTGGTCGAGTTACAGGTTGATATCCATAGCATGACAATACACTTCTTTCCAGTCAGAATCATTTATAAAAATGCCCAAGTCTCACTCTCAGGCTTGCTTTGTGGACAGAATAGATAGGAGTGAATAAGAACTTTGAGTTTTATAGAAAACACTGATGCATTTTTTTAGATGTCTATAAATCATTTTCTGCAGGTGAAGTAGCACAGTTATGGACAGTTATGGTGTGATGAAGTGTCTGATTTGTAAATACCTGAAGAATTCACAATTCCATAAACCATATTGCTGATGTAAGTGCTGAAAGGATAATAAAATTTGGCCATTAAATAGATCTCCTAATTTTATCAGCCCTCAGTTATGCCATATTTCAAAGCACCTGTCCTCACAGCCTGGTAAAAAAAAAAAAAAAAATCAGGGCTGTTTAGAATGGGAGTGAGAGATATTAGATGAGTATGGCACTCTGAAGTATGAATGGACCGCCAGGCTTTGACTGTGTTTAGAGTAATGAGGTTATTGCAGAGGTCCTTCATAGACTCAAAATTATTCATAAACAGTGACTTCAAAATGAAGCACTGACTAAGATTCAATATCAAGCCAGATCAAAATTTGATCAGATTTGAGCCAGTCTGCTAGAACCTGTAGGTGTGTAGCCAGTTGGTATAATCTCAGATTTGGAACATCTTGCCCACCAACAGAACCAACCACTTGGAGCTTCGCCATCTTAAGTCTGGGCCTATTTTTGCTCCATATAAAAGAACACAGCCAACCTTCTAGGGCCAAGATATAACTTTGTTAGATTATCAAAAAGGGATCATTTGCAGTGGGTACATCAATCCATGTTCATATTAATTAGTGCAATCCTACCTAGCCAGGAAGTCCAGTGATCCAAATCTGTTTTAATGGTTTTCAAAAGGTGAGGAAAGTTGAACTTATACATTTGACCATATGTGGGCGTTACATGCACCCCCAGGTAAGTAAAGCCAGAGGAAGACCAGCGAAAGAGGAAGGGCTCTGCCATATTTGGAACACACGTCTGCCATATTAATGACCCCAACGGCATAGCCTCAGACTGTGCAAAATTAATTTGGTACCCAGAGAAACTGGCAAAAAATGAGAACTTTAATTAAACCAGGAATGGAGGATTGAGGACATGAAAGATGTAACAATACATCGCCCTGTGTATAAAGTAAATTTATGTTCCCTCTCCACAATAAAAATTCCAGAGATAAAGGTGTCCTCTCTTATTGCGCGGGCAAGCGGTGATATCACAAAGTCAAAGAGCAAGAGTCTAAAGGGTTCACCTTTTCTGTTCCCATGGTAGAGGGGAAAGTTGCTAGATCTAACCTGTTTGTCAGAACTGCGGTTGTTGGATTATTATACAATACCCTGAATCAATTTTCAAAATTGTCACCCAAGTCCGATTCCTCCAAAGTATAGAACAAGTACGACCATTCAACCTGATCAAAGGCATTTTCGGCATCAAGAGAGAGTACAAGGGAAGGGGTACAAACAACATTCAAATACAACTCAAATACAACTCAAATACAACATTCGTAGTTCAGGGAAAGAAGAGCCTCCTCTATTAAGTGGGGCATTTTACTGTAGTTCTTAAGCCTCTGTAACTCTGGGGAGTATTACATTTGAAAAAAAAAAAAAAAAAAGCTTGAGGATTAGAGTCCAGACTTGCACAAATTAGAGTAAAATAACGCAATTTCCTTATTGATAGTCTTCGTATCAAATACTCTAACTCCATTGGAATCTGTAATAGAAACAATAGTCTTTTTTCTTTTTAACAAGATTGGCGAGATACCTGTTGGGTTTATCCCCAAACTGGTCTGACTGGCAATTTTCAGGGTGTGTCCAGAGTCTTGGATCAGAAGGGTATTCAATGCTGTACGAGTAGCCGTCAGTTCCTTGAGAGTCTGAAGGTGGACTTGGACTTGATATGTGGTGTTTTTCTAAGTCAGCTAGTCTAGATTGAAGAAACTTACACTGTTCATTGTTCTGACATCTTTCAGATGCAACATAAAACATGATCAATCCCAGGAAGTACACTTTCCAGGTCTCAGAGGAGAGAGGGGTTACCTATAGAAGGTAAATTAATGGAGCAAAATATACTGAATTCTGATATAAAGTACGGCATAAAATTATCATCCTTAAGAAAAGACCACTTGAATGTCCAGTGCCTTGACAGTGATCTGTCCTCTGAGAGTGAAGACCAAATACAGAGGGGCGTGGTCAGATAAAATAATACTACCAATGGAGCAAGACAGAACCAACCACATTTTGGAGGAAGAATTAAAAAGCAATCAATTCTAGTATAACTTGAATGGGGGCAGAAAAAAGGTAAACTCGAAATCAGTGCACACTTCATGCAGTCGTATGGATCTTTCATCCTCAGCACAAAATATATGTACAAAAATCATACAAATTTAGACTGAAATAAAAAATTTTAACATTGGAAAGGTTTAGTGAAACAATGCCTCAGTGGACCAATCCTGTACTAGGGAGACAAACTAAATATTATAGAGAGTGTGAATTTTACTTTTTGCAGGCCTGTGTAAAATGCAGATGTTAAAATAACTATACAAACCTAAAAATAAACTCTTCTTAAAATAACAGCATGATCTGATAACTATGCAGATGTTGAATCTCCAACACGTGTCACACAATTTTAAGATTGGAAAATGACTGCTGATTGGCTTAATTTTGTGTTATTTAAGATTATTGAGTTATTTTTACAGGAAGAAGGGTGGTGTAGTGATTCACATGTCCACCTCAATACAAAAAAGTTCAGGGTTCGAGTTCTGGGCTCAGTAAGGGCATTTGTGTCTGGAGTTTGCATTTTCTCTCCATGCTTGCCTGGGTTGCTTCTAGTTTCCTCCAACAGTCTAAGACATGCACGTCAGGCTAATTGGCTGTTTCAGACCACCCCTAGAAGTTATGTGTTGGACCATCGAGGGTCTTGATATATCCTGACTTTGTCCAGTGTTGGCTAAGATACATGGCAGTGTCTGTGCAACTCTAATAGGACTAAGTGGATTTGGAAAAATGGAGAGAGACAAAGAGAGAGAGAGAGAGAGAGAGAGTTAATTTTTCCATTTTGTACAACAATGAACTTTTTCAGTTCATTTCAATGTAATAGCCTGTCATCATCCTGACTCGTTACTTGATTTTTATAAATCTGCTGATGATAAATTTGACAGATAACCTATAATAACCTCTTTTTGAATCTGAACGCATTGCAAGATTTTGTTTCTGAAAACGTTAAATACATGGACTCAAAATAAATATATGGATCTCAAACTGTAAAAATTCTTAAAATGCACTGGAAAACTACAATTAAAAAGGATAGATCGTCATTTGTTTATTTGTTTATCGACTTATTTTAATAAGAATAAAGCTGGTCAGTCAAAATTATTATTTTTTTTAATCCTAAAACATTTTTGCATGAGAAATATTTTGGATTCAGTGGTGCAAAATGGTCCTAATTAATTTGAGAAAAAAAAAAAAAAAAAACAACTTCCAATTTATTTATTTATTTATTTATTATAACCCATTGTTACACATCAGATTTTTCAGTTCCTTGTTTATGTATAGCGTTACAAAGTGTACGCTCACCATCAGTTGCGGTCATTAGATTATTTACGTGGCTTTCCGAATATTATTCCCAGAATGCAGCACGACCTACGAACAAGGCTACCAAGAACTACACCAACCAAACACTACAGACTCTCATCCACCATCACACGATTTCTGATTACACACGTGATTGAACCTGAATTTGATTACTTTAGTATTTTTATAATTGCTGCTAACCAGAGAGCTGCAGTTGACATTAAAGATTCTTCATTCAATAATTTCTGAACAGCTGAATTATGGCTACGGGGAAGCTGGCACCCATCTCAGTCAACCCCGGGCGAGGGTAGAGTACACCGGCGCAGGGCCAACACTCACAAAACCATTCACACCTAGCAGAGATTTGGAACACTCAATTAACCTAATGTGCATATTTTTGGACTGCGGGAGGAAACCGGAGTACCAGGAGGAAACCCGCGGAAGCATGCGGAGAACATGCAAACAAGCCCCGGCTGGAAATCTTACCCAGCCCTTCTTGCTGTGATGCATATGTGCTAATCACTATGCCACTGAAATGTCATTCTTCGTCTTTTCATTATTATTCTATTTTATTTATTTATTTATTTTTAGCTTTCAATCAAAAAGGACAGCACAGTGATGTGTGCTTCGCCTCACAGCAAGAAGCTCCTGGGTTCGGGAATTTCTGAGTAGAATTTGTATGTTATCCCTGTGCTTGTGTTTGTTTCCTCCCACAATCCAAAGACACGCACATTAGGCTAATTGGGTGTTTCAAATTGCCCCTAGATGTGAGTGTGAATGGTTGTATGTGTGTGTGTGTCGCCCAGTGATTGTCTGGCAAGCTGTTCAGGGTGTGACAGGCACAGCGTCCTTGCGACCCTAATAGGATTCAGCAAATAAAACGGTTCAGCAAATGATTTAGTGAGTGACAAAAAAAAAAAGAAACAGATGAACTGTTTTTCTTTTCAAATCCCAAAGTAGACATTTAATGCACAACAATAATGTGACAAAGCACAACTCATCTTTTAAAATTATCTTCTTCTTTTTGGCTTTTTCCCATTCTCAAGAGTCACCAAAGTGAATCATCTGATTCGCAAATTTGATTTGTCAGAGGATTTTACGTTGGATGCCCTTTCTGTCACAACCCTTTAGCAAGGGGCAGAAACACGCTGAAAACGGCTTTGCAGCTCCTCTTTACGAAAGTCAGCAATGGTTCTTTTACATGCCGCACACCATAGACAGTGAGAGACATGGCCCGCCTTTGATAACCCAGTTAGCTGCACTGGGGGGACAGTGACAACCCTGTGGGGACTCGAACCCCTAATCTTAGGATCAGCAATCCTGCACCCTATCCACTAGACCATCACTTCCATCATTAAAATGTCCTATTACAGTAGGTCCTCGATATTCGCGGGGGTTTGGTTCCGGCCCCTCCCACAAATGAAGATAATTCACGAGTTCTGTACCCGGAAGTAAAACCCCATGTATCATATTACATGCGTGACTGATCAACCAGACGTAAAATACTATGTATCTATTACATGAACTAAAATATGCTTCTTAAACACATTCTGTAGACAGTCTTCCTCATTAATACAGAATTAATGTAGTAATGATTAAGAAAAACCTTTTGATTTTGTACTGTGATATTTATTAATAAAATACAGTATGTATATGTTTTCATTTTGTATGTACTGTATGTTAAAAGAAGTACTATAGGAATTTTTAGACAGTGTTGACTTTTAGCTTTCTTACCTCTTTTCTTTGTTTTTTGTTTTTTTAAACGAAGAGCACTTTTTTCTTTTAGCGTTATCATTAACGCCTTCTATTTCTCATTTTGTGTTCCATAAAAACAGATCTTTTCCTTCTGTGACTACTTCAACTTCTAATGGCCTTTAGTATATACTGTTCTCAAGGCTTGCTATTTCAGAGGCACAAATTGCTCATGTTAATCATAAGTGAAAAGTGTTTGATGCTCTGAAATATATGTGACCAGAGGTATTCGTTCATGGCGGGGTCAGCACAACGGTAAGTGCCATTAGCTGGAATAAGTACATGAGTACTTCATACAGGCTATGACCCATTCTCTAAAATACCAGAAAGCAGGCCAGAATAATCTAAGATTCAAAGTTTTGAGTTTTTCCTTTCATGAACTTTTTATGTGTGATACTTCATTTATTTAAAATTTGATAAAAACGTTCTTTTGTGAGAATTACATTCACGGACAAGTACATAATCTGCAATCAGAGGATTGTATTCAGATCTCATGGTTTATGTCCCAACATGCATGCCTGAACACTTTATTAGGATCACCATTCTAATACAGCAGTGGTGTGATGACACGGCCATCAAGATATCATCGGTCCTCATCCTCCTTAACCTTTCAGCAGTATTTGACATGGTCAACCACAAGACTCCCTTGTCCTCAGGAGTCTAGGAATTTGTGATATAGCATGGCAGTGGTTTGCTTCCTACGTGGAAGGGCACTTATATGAGGTTACTTGGAAAGGATCCACATCTTTTCCATGCCAACTTTCCACTTGCATTCCCCAGGGCTCAGTTATTCATCCACTTTTGTTCTCTCTTTATACTGTGCTTGGTCCTGCAGTGATGTTATATACTCACATGGATAATCATAACACTGCTATGCAGATGACACTGAACTTGTTCTCCCTTTTCCTTCCTCAGACACTGATGTTTCTGCATGATGTCTGTCAAGTATCTCCTCATGGATGGCAGCACACCAGTTGAAGCTTAATCCCAGTAAGACTGAATTGCTGTCCGTCCCAATCAAGATTAGATTACTGAAACTCACTCCTGGCAGGTCTACCTTTGACCGCTATTTGACCTCTGCAACTAATCCAGAATGCAGCTGCATGGCTTGTTTTCAATCTTCCCAACTTTTTCCACACCACACCACACCACTTCTATGACCTCTTCACTGGCTTCCTGTAGCTGCTCACTTTAGATTCAAAACACTAATGCTTGTCTACAAAGCCAAAAATGAACCCGCACCTTACTACCTCAAGGCAGTTATCACACCCCGCACTGCAACGCGTTCTCTCAAATCCTTTAGCACTACTAGACTGGTCCCTCCTTCTATCAAGAGACAACAAAAAATGCATCTAAACTCTTCTTGGTTCGAGCTCCAAAGACGTAGAATGAACTTACTCTGGATGTTCAGACAGCTGAGTCACTGGCTATCTTCAAATGATGGCTGAAAAATTACCTTTTTTAACAGTACTTTTATTATCACTATGCTGTATAAACACACAACACACACGTGTGCGCGTACACACACACACACACACACACACACACACACACACAACCTACTGACTGAGTTTGACTGATGGTATACTCAGTCTGTGTTCTAAGAAACCAGTATAAGAATATATTCACTGATAGTGACGTCAAAGCACTTCGGTAAGTCTCTCTGGATAAGAGTGTCTGTTAAATGCTGCAAATGTAAAATCGGGGTCAAATTTTATGAACAATAACTATTTGCATTAATGAGATCTTCTAATTTCATTAATCCGCACCAACACATTGCACAGCGCTGCATATAATGATTCAGCAAATCTCAAATCAATTAGCAAAACCAATAATGCACATAATGACCCATATAAAACCTCTTACATTAAAAAGGTAAATAAAAAAAAAATCAGAGTAGTTCTTATCATAAGACTACACAACACATGCGTCAATCCTTCAACATTCTCAAGTGTTCAAAAGCGCTTCTAGGACGATCAGGTGATTTTCTTTTCAAGGCTGAGCCTGTTGCTCTTGGAATTCTCAACCCACTGAAAGATAGTTTTTCAGATCTGAAACATTTTATTTCCATGGAATTCTAAAATACCTTCAAAAAGATGTCTATGTTGTAAACACGGAGCGAAGAATGCCTCGACATTGAATGCACGGTTTGCTCTCGGCTACGCCACGTTGACAACTAAACACGGTTGGATTTGCGCTACCAACAGCGCCTCTTCTCCTTTATTACCTAATTTCATGTGTGGAAATATTAACACAATGCTAATCTGATTATCTTAAACCCTTTTAATTTACCCAGTAAATGTGGGAGTCACACTGTATTTGCCAATATAATCTTTGACTAGAAAGACTGACCCTAATTCTTTCTTTCTTTTTTCCTTTTCGGCTTTTTCCCGTTCTTGAGTCGCCTCAGCGAATCATCTGATTCGCACACTTGATTTGCCATGGGTTTTTATGTCGGATGCCCTTCCTGTCACAACCTTTTAGCAATCGACAGAAATACGCTGACGGCTTTGCAGCTACTCTTTGCGAAAGTCAGCAATGGTTCTTTTACATGCCTCTCACCATAGCCAGTGAGAGACATGGACCACCTTTGATAACCCGGTTAATTGCACTGGGGGGGGGGGGGGGCAGTGACAACCCTGTGGGGACTCGAACCCCCAACCTTAGGATCAGCGATCCTGCGCCCTATCCACTAGTCCATCACTGCCCTCTGACCCTAATTACATGATTAATATACAGTTGTGTTAAAATCAGTGAATAAAACTCCACAGCCTCAGAATAGCTTTTATTTCCATACACACAAATGCATTGTGAACGCGACACATTCTATTCCAAAATCAAAACACGAAAAATATCAAATTTGTTTTATTCCTTGAAACAAATTGAAGAACAGTGAATATGAGGCTGTTCCAAAAATAGCAGTGTCTGCATTCTTCTTTACAAACCCACACATTCACTGTATAAACAGTTTACGATTTTGCTTCCTTTTGAATGATGACAGATTTCCTTTCGGCTTTTTCCCTTTCTCAGGGGTCGCCACAGCGAACACAGTGATTCGCACGTTTGATTCGGCATAGGTTTTTACCTCGGATGCCCTTCCTGACACAACCCTATATGCTGCTCACTTCCCCAGCAACACACATCTTTCCTGCTGGTTTGGGAATTGAGCCATTGACCTTCTGGTCCCAAAGCCTCTTCTCTAATCATTAGGCGATGACTGCTTGTTGGTCTGGAACCAAGATGTTGCTTATTTATTGGTGTGTTTGGAGTCATTGTCTTGTTGGAATATCCATTTCATAGGCGTTTTCGCTTCAGCATGAGGCAGCATGACCTCTTCAAGTGTTCTGATGTATTCAAACCGATCCATGATCAATGGAATGCAATAAATAGGCCTTACAGCGTAGTATGAGAAACATCCCCATATCATGAGGTTTGTGCCACCATGCTTCATTGTCTTCATAGTGTGGCTTGAATTTAGTGTTTGGAGGTCATCTAGGCGGGGCCACTAGTCCCAAAAACATCAATCTTACTTTCATCAATCCACAAAATGTTGACCCGTTTCTCTTTAGACCAGTCAATGTGATCTTTGGTAAATTGTGACCTCTTCAGTCTTTTCCAACAGTGGAACTTTGCACGTTCTTCTTGCCAGTAGCTCAGCTTCACATAGGCGTCTTCTAATTGTAACAGAACTCGCAGGTTACTTTCGACCATCTTTGATCTTCCTGGAGCTGAATGTTAGCTGAATCCGTGTCATTTGGGCTGTTCTATGATCCATCTGAATGGTAGTTTTTCACTTTTTTCCACATCTTTCAGACTTTGGTTGGCATTTTAAAGCATTTGTTATCATTTTAGCTGTGCAGCATCTCATTTTCTGCAGTTTTTATTTATTATTGTTTTCCCCCTCTCCAATCAACTTTTTAATCAAGGTACGCTGTTCCTCTCAACAATGTCTGAAATGACCCATTTTCCTCAGAATTTCAGGGAGAAATGTTCTATAACCAGAGTGTACAACATTTTCTGTCTTCCTTCCTTCCTTTCTTCCTTCAATAAGAGCAATAACTGGCAAATAATGAATGATGTTACTAATCACACTGCTATTATTTTGAACACGCCCCTTTCAATTAGTGATTCAATCACACAGAATCAGCAACAAACAGGTCATGACTGTTGGTCCGCTGGATTCTATTACTCTACTACACCTTCTAGTAAATAATTTGCAATGTTTCTACCATTTCTACCAAAACCACTGATTGATTAAAATGGTGATTTATGACTGCTATTATTTTGAACACAACTGTAGGTGTTCAAGAACCGGTTAATCATCCATGATGACGCTGGTGATTAATACATAAAAGACAAACAGTGATTCACAAAATATCTCTAGCATAAAGCCATATCTATCTATCTCATCTATATATGAAGAGCCCTTTCCAAAACACAATAAATGAGAAAATCTCTAAAATTGAGTTAATGATACTGTAGCCCCTGTTCAGAGGCTGAATCAAACTGCTGCATTCAGTTGTCATCAAAATGTGATTATACCCTATTATCAAGCACATCAATCAGTCCTTTATTTCCCTCTTTCAATAAACATCATGTCCATGTTTTAGCAAACCATGATATCTCATCAGCCAATCGGCAAGTGTTGAAAATCTCACACCTGGATAAAAACAACAATGTCACAAAAATCATCCTTCAAAGCATAATCTTCAACATGACCAAGTTCAAATATCCATAACCACAATCTGTTCATTAAATATTCGTTTAAGAAACAGCTCCATATCCAATTTGTTGTATATCCACTTTTATGATTTCTCAGGGTATTTCTGTATTATTCAGATTGAATACCAGAATATGCTTCATAAAGGGCCCTCCATAATTTTTGGCACCCTTGGATAAGGTGTGTTAAAAGCCTTAAAAATATATTATTTTTTTCATTGCAGAAGCCTGCTCTCACTCTAAAAATTACACACACACACCCCTCATATATCCCTCACTTTTCACGGTTAATTGGAACCAAGATCCCCCTGCGATCGCTGCATTCTGCGAAGTAGATTTGACACCCCCCCCCACTCGACTGACGAACATGTATGTACATGTATATGTGTATATAATAACAATAAATACATATTCAACACCATAAAAGCTTAGAATAACAATTAAACATTCACAAATAATGCATAAGATGTAAATAAAATACAAATACACACACATACAGATGTGCACATGCACACACCTAGATGCACACCTCACATAAAAATGTAGGTAGTTTTGATGGGCGGTTTTGGGTTGTTTTTTGTTTGTTTGTTGGTTTTTTGCATAATTGGCCTTGTTTTGTGGCATTTTCCTTATTTTTAATTTGATGAATATTTGATAATATAATAAGCGTGAAGTAGTGTGGGATCCCATAATATATATATATATATATATATATATATATATATATATATATATATATATATATATATATATGTTTGTGTATATATATTTCTCAGTGCAAAATTTTTTCCCCCACTGAATAAGTGCTCTTGAATTAAAGGTTGGATTTTCCTCTTTTTTCATTGTGGTCCTATATTATTTAGAAAAAAAAAAATATATATATATTTTTAGAAGTTAAAGAACACATCTTAACAAGGGGTGTAAATAATTATGGAGAACAGTGCACTTACAAAATGTCAGGATTTCTCGAATCATATAACGGTAAACCAATGAGAAGCATCAAGACAGACATGACTCATTGAAAATAGAACTTTCTCATGTTAGCAACATGACGGCAGGAAGATAGTGCCGATTGGTGGAGAGCCGAATTTATTTAGTGTATGGATGCTGATGTTCAGAAACTGGTTCTGTAACTGTAATTACTATTTTCTTAAGATTTTTTATTGATTATCAACATACAAAGTGATGTAACTCAATACATTTCTATACTATATCATGTGTTCTACCTCATTTTAAAGCAGATTCAATTTCCTTTCCAAATATACCAATCTCTCAGTATGCTAAATGTCCTACTTAATCTGTTTTATGCTGGACTGAATCACATTTATTTATGGAAGTTTGGGGAGTAGTTTATTTCATATTTCTTTGCTAATAGTAAGAATTTCATGAAGGGCTCACATTGCTTGGCAGCTGTAAATGATGATGCAGATTGTGATGAGAGGTGAGGTACACCTGTACAGCTCAACTAACTAACCTTCACATGGAATTGATTGCTTTTAGATTTCTCATTCTGTTCTTTTTTTTTTTTTTTTAGTATTTTAGTCTCAGTGCAGTTTTTACATGTAAAAAGTGTTTTTCATGCTGTTTGTGTTCTTAGTTGTGCTTAATGGATTTATTGTGAGTAGATAAAAAAAATGTGGATTTATTTATAGCACAGTTTTTTTGGGGGGGGGAACTTTAGTTTTTCTCCTGGTTTTAAATAACAGATTCTTGATGTGATTTTTTTTTTAAGTTTAGAGTGTTAAAACCACTTTATTTAAAGTTCTTGCAAAAAAATATACATATATATTAAATGTACCAGGCAGTGAGTAGAAAAATCTTTTTTTTTTCTTTTGAAACAATAGCATTGGTTTTGTGACATTTTGGAAAATAGATTTTAATATCTTCGCTTCACTTCACTTATCCCTTAATATCCGGGGATGTCGTTGGGGCGCCTTCATGGCGAGACTTGGGCTGATTTTGGCCTGGCGGTGCCCATCCCTCTACAGGTTGTTAACTACCTACGAGCAATTTAGAACGGCCAATTAACCTACTGTGCGGGGGCAGTGGTGGTCTAGTGGTATAGGGCGCTGGATCGCTGATCCAAAGGTTGAGGGTTCGAGTCCCACTCTCCACAAGGTTGTCACCCCCCCCCCCCCCCCCAGTGCGGCTAACTGGGTTATCAAAGGCGGGCCATGTCTCTCACTGTCTATGGTGTGAGGCATGTAAAAGAACCATTGCTGACTTTCGTAAGGAGTAGCTGCAAAGTCGTCAGCGTGTTTCTGTCCCTTGCTAAAAAGGGTTGTGACAGGAAGGGCATCCGACGTAAAAAACCTCTGCCAAATCAAACGTGCAAATTGGATGATTCGCTGTGGCGACTCCCGAGTAAAAGGGAAAAAAGCCGAAACGAAGACAATTAACCTACCGTGCATGTCTTTGGATTGTGGGAGGAAACCGGAGCACCCGGAGGAAACCCACGCAAGCACGGGGAGAACATGCAAACTCCACAAAGAAACTCCCAGGCCGGGAATCGAACCCAGGCCTTCTTGCTGTGAGGCGGACGTGCTAACCACTACGCCACCGTGCCGCCAGATTTTAATATATTCACCCTAAAATTTCTTGACATTTGCAAACACTTTATTACTTCCAGACGTTCTGTAAGCTTTTCAGTTTGATTGTCCATCGGTCTTTGCTTCTTACATAGCCATATAAACAATTTCTCTGATCATTTTGTATCTCCCACATTATTATATGACTCCTATACAGAACTAATGTTGTAATTTATGACTACAAAACAGATGTTGGAGTTTTAAAGGCACAAGTTGTCACTAATTTCCGAACCGTTCCCTCACTCATTTATATGCCAGACTGCTTAATCCAGCAAGGGTAGCATGAACTGGAGCCTATCTCAGTCGACTCTGGGTCAAGGTGTTGTACACCTTGAACAGCTCACTAGTCCATCCCAGGGCAACACAGGCAACCTTTCCCACTCCCCACTCATATTCACAGCTAGGGTCGATTTGAAACAGCCTGTTAGTCAGATGTGAATGTGTTTGGATTGTTGGAGGAAACTGGAGTACAGTACCTGGAAAAAAACAAAACAAAAACAAAACAAAAAACCCCCACACACACTCAAGCACAGGGAGAGGAAGCAAAACTGCACACAGAAATGCCTGAAGCCTGGAAACCGAACCTTCAACAAGAACATTCTTGCTATGTAAAAGATGTGGAAACCATTACACCACCATGCCACCCAACATCAGGCTGACATTGTTAAATTTTTAAGTTTTAAGCAGTAATTTAAAAAACTGTCACATACAAAACAACTGCATAGCTTCCCTGGTTTCACAGCTCGGACATGCATTCCATTCATTTAGAGTTGCGGGGAGGCTGGCACCCATCCCAACTAACTCCATGTGAGGGAAGAGTACACCCTGGACAGCTCGCCAGGCCATCACAGGGCGGAAACATGCTGACGGCTTTGCAGCTACTCTTGTCAAACATCAGCAATGGTCCTTTTACATGAACCTCACACCATAGACAGTGAGAGACATGGCCGGCCTTTGATAACCCAGTTAGCTGCACTGGGGGGGGCAGTGACAATCTGGGGTGAGTGGGGCTTGAACCCCCAGCCTTAGGATCAGTGATCCAGCGCCCTCTACCACTAAGCCACCACTTCCCTGCATTCTTCAATAGGTTTTATTAGCTGTAAGTACAAAAGTGCCAAAGAACAAAATAAAAAGTACAACAATAATAATAAAAAAAACAACAACATAATTTAAAATAAATAAATAAATAACAGCAATAAAGCACTAAAGAAATACTGACATACTGTTATGTTGACTGAGTTTTCACCATAATAAGAAAAAAAATAATAAAAAGTTAATTAGTAGAACTATTATAGACAGGCAAGTGATTCTGTCTCTCAGTGTGTAGCGGAAGTGTAGATATGCACGACACATTCATCTGTTTCACCCGCGAGGAATAACAATTCCTTTCAGTTTATTCTTTATGAACAAATGTTCTCTATTTATGAGAAATAGACTTTCTGAATGATTTTGTAATTGTTAAGTAAAGAAGTAAAGCCCATTCTCTATGTTACTGTGACACCCAGTGTGCAGTCTGTGCCCTTTAGCGGTTCAGGTCTGTCTGATAGCTGAGGTATATATATATAAAAAAAAAAAAAAAAAAGATTGAATTGCTATTGATGTCTGGTAAGGGTCAGCTGACCACACTCCTCTGCTCATCAGAGGCTCTGACCTAGAGAGAGTCAGAAGCACCAAGGTTCTTAGAAGATCTCACTTGGTCTTACAACATTAAATCCACTCTCAGGAAACCACAACAGCATCTTTCTGTGGAGACTAAATATACACTGTCTGGGGAAAAAAATAATAATAATAATAATATTATGTAATATGTAATATTTTCATGAAATGTACTTAGCCTTGACCACAGTATGGAATCTCCACGGAATTGTTGCTCTATGTGGTTGGGTGTAGACTGAACAAGATTAATAGGGCAATAAAAATGAAGTCAGCTGATGACCTGAACATACTGAATGAGCAGGTTATCATATCAATGAACTTTTTCTTCCCTGATTGTACGGAGTACGGATATAAAATGGGAGCGCTAATCAAAGGGTGGTTCTGGGAGCATGAGGAATGATTTTCATATACCAAAGAGTCCTGACTTTAAAAACGAAGGCCAAAAATTATGGATTTCTATCCCAGATCATTCGCAGAGGTGGCAGCACTATAGGAAGAGAGAATAAACTTCAAATGCATAGACAAATATATACAGTATATATATATATATATATATATATATATATATATATATATATATATATATATGTGTGTGTGTGTATATATGTATATATATATATGTATATACACACACACACACACACACACACACATATATATTATATATATATATATATATATATATATATATATATGTGTGTGTGTGTGTGTGTATATAAATATGTATATATGTGTGTGTGTGTATATATATATGTGTGTGTATATGTATGTATATATATATATATATATATATATATATATACACGTAAAGTTCCACAAGACATGAGAGATGTCAATGTAATCACACTTTATTCATTCATTCATTCATTTTCTGAACGACTTTATCCTATTTAGGGTCACGGGGAGGCTAGCACCCATCTCAGCCTGCTTTGGGGGAAATGCAGATAGTACACCCTGGACAGCTTGCCAGACCATCATAGGGCAGAAATACACTGATGGCTGTGCAGCCTACTCTTGACCAAAGTCTGCAATGGTTCTTTTACATGCCTCACACCATAGACAATGAGAAACATGACCGGCCTTTGATAACCCAGGCAGCTACACTGGGGGCATCATCCTTTATAAAAATAACTATTTTGCAATAACTATCGTGGCATCTCCCTCCCCAGCATTGTTGGGAAACTCTTTGGTTGTGTCATTCTATAAAAGCTCCATATCCTTTCAGAGAGAGTACATCCTGAATCACAATGTGGATTCTGAGATAGAACATGGACATGTTTTTCTCCCTTAGACAGCTGCAAGAAAAATGCAGTGAGCAGTCACAGCCACTCTTCATAACCTTCATCGAAGTTACAGAAGCCTTTGGTATGGTTGGCAGGGACAGTCTTTTCTAAATCGTCCCAAAGATCGGATGCCCTCCTCAGATTCTCAACATCATCCAATCTTTTCATGATGACATGAAAGGTACCGTGATCTCTGATGATTTAGCATCTGACACTTATGACATCAAATGCGGCGTGAATCAAGGTTGTGTCTTAGTGCTTGACCTTGTTGGGTATCTTCTTCGCTATACATGCCTTTGGTTCTGCCGCGGAGGTAATCTTCCTTAGGACCAGCACGGATGGTAAGCTGTTTAATCCTAATACCGCCTTCAGCAGTACACACAGTACACAGAGCCCTGCCCTCTAGTGATTACAGTGACCCCTCGCTACTCTGTGCATGTTTCTGTGGCTTCAGTGCATTGTGGGTTTTTCAAAAATATTCATCAAAAAATACAAAAATAAAGGAAATTTTATAATTTAGGAAAAATAGGAAAAAAGATAAGGAAAATTCCGAAAACAAGGCCAATTATGCAACAAACAAACAAACAAAAACAAGACAACAACTCAAAACCCCCCAACAAAACTACTAACATTTTTCTGTAAGGTGCGCATTCTGTATGTGCGCGTGCATCTGTATGTGTGTATTTATATTTTATTTACATCTTATGCATTATTTTTAAATGTTTAATTGTTATTATAAGCATTCATAGCGTTAAATATGTATTTATTGATATTCTAGACACATATACATGTATGCATACGTCAGTCGGGGGAGGGGGGTGGTCGATCCTACTTCGCTGAAATCAGCGGTCACGGGGGTGCTCAGTCCCCATTAACCGTGGAAAGTGAGGTATCCCTGTATTGATTTTCAAGGCCCACAGCCTTTCATTTTGACAGCGTCACCTGGTGGCAGTTGTGCTGAGAGATAGAGAATGAAGTGGAGGCATTGGTTTCCACCAGGGCTTAATTAACTGTAGCTCAGTTGTGTTCATTAATTCAGTGCACAAATTTACCAAAGTACCTCTTGTCATAACATGATGTTGTATCAGTACCATAACTGGTTATCTCAGTGAAAAGTAGCACAGGGAGACCAAGCAAAATTCCACATAGAAATGCCCGAGCCCAGAAATCAAACCCAGAACATTCTTGCTGTGAAAAAAGATGTGGAAACCATCACATCACCCAACATCAGGTTGACATTGTTAAAATTTTAAGTTTTAAAAATGATTTTAAAAACTATATGATTGTGTCAACCCTGTCACATACAAAACAACTACATGTTCCGTGTTTAAACACTAAACACTGCATAGCTTCCCTGCCTTCACAAATAGGACATGCATTCCATTCAATAAGTGTTATTAGCTGTAAGTACAAAACTGTGCCAAAAAACAAAAAAATTACAATACCCCCCCCCCCCCCAACTAAAATAAATAAATAAATAAATAAATACCTTCTGTCATGACATGGTATTAGATAAGTAACATAGCTGTGGTTATCACAGTGAAAAGGAGGATATAGGAACTAGCTGTAATTCTGCAGTGAAGTCATTCCCTCTGGAGCCACTTGATGGCAGTAGCATCCTCTCCAAATTCTTCTCCACGACAACGAGAGTACAGAGAATACTGAACCCAACCGAAAAGCCCCCAACAAAACACGATCCTTCAGCATCATCAAACTGTGGAAAATTTTTCGAAGTTTCAGTACTATGATTGGATAATATCTTAATTCAAGTCTGACATATATTTCAAACGAGATATCGGATTGGTTTTTGAGAAATCAGGTACTAACTGGGTTATCAAAGGCGGGCCATGTCTCTCACTGTCTATGGTGAGAGGCATGTAAAAGAACCGTTGCTGACTTTCGTAAAGAGTAGCTGCAAAGCCGTCAGCGTGTTTCTGTCCCTTGCTAAAAAGGGTTGTGACAGGAAGGGCATCCGACGTAAAAACCTCTGCCAAATCAAATGTGCGAATCAGATGATTCGCTGTGGCGACTCCTGAGTAAAAGAGAAAAAGCCGAAAGGAAGACAGACAGGTACTGAAAATGTACATAATTATGAAACAACATTGCTCTGAGGGCTGTGCCGTCGCTGTACCGCGCCATGGACTGTTAGTTGACATAATTTTGGTGCCGCTGTTGTGCGTTGAAGGCGGTATTAGGGTTAAGTTCTCCAGATTAAAAGTGAAAGCTAAAGTTCAATTGAAATATCTGTGCAATTTCGTCTTCGCACTGACCGCTCATTTGGCTAACAACCTCCAAAACCTTATATCTCATTTTATTGATGCTTGCTCAGAGTTTGGTCTACCAAGCTAAGGAAGACCCAGGTTATGGTGCAGGATATGAACACCCAACCAACAGTCGTCATCTCCAGTCATAAAGTGGAAGATGTCCACGACTTCGTGTCCCTAGATTTTACCATCTCGGACTCCTTTCTAGACCCCAATCTCAACAAGCGAATTACCAAGGTAGCAACCACCATGAGCAAATTAACAAAGAGGGTATGGGACAATGGTAAACTTACTGTTCACACCAAGGTCCAGGTATAAAAGGCTTGCATTCTGAGTATTCTCCTGAATAGCAGCGAGTTCTGGATGCTCTGTATCAAGCAAGAAAAAAAAGCTAAATGCTTTTCAAATCCGCTGTCTCCGCTGAATGCTGTACATCAATTGGCAGGGCAAGGTTACAAACATTTGTGTTGGAGAGAGCTGGCGCCCATAACAAGTACATGCTCATGAAGCAAAACCAACTGCATTGGCTGGGGCATGTGATGCATATAAATGATAGTAGGATTCACAAGGAACTCCTGTATGGGGAGCTAACACAAGGAAAACGCCAAAGACGTAGACCACATCGGCGCTACAACAATGTGTGCAAAAAAGATGTGAAAGCCATGGGTACTGAACTTGCCACTTGGGAAAAGGTAGCCTCTCAACATACAGCCTGGCTACAGACTACATGGAGTGGCCTCTCCAAATTTGAAGAGATATTCACCCCACAGTGCGAAGCAAAGTGGCAAAAATGGAAACAAGCAGAAAAACAAAATCCGAATTTCATTAGCAATCAATGTCGAGGAGACCGTCATTCCTGGATCGGCCTTGCTAGTCAAACTCGACACTGCAGCTGACTCCTCCATTGCAAAATACCATAGTCTCTCTAGACTGACAGATGCCAAGTGTGTGTGTGTGTGTGTGTGTGTGTGTGTGTGTGTGTGTGTGTGTGTGTGTACGTACAGTGATCCCCCACTTTCTGCGGTTAATGGGGACCGAGACCATCCGCGACCTCCGATTTCTGCAAAGTAGAATCGACCCCCCTGACTGACGTATACGTACATGTATATGTGTATATAATATCAATAAATACATATTCAATGCTATGAATGCTTATAATAACAATTCAACATTCAAAAATAATGCATAAGATGTAAATAAAATATAAATACACACACATACAGACATGCGCGCTCACACACACACACACACACACACACACACACACAGATGCGCACATCACATAAAAATGTAGAAGCTTTTCATGAATGTAAGTTCTCAATCTTTGTACCCCGTTAATGGTGTAAAGTTTAGAAATTAGTATTTAAAATTCAGTTCAGGACATGCCTTTAAATATATGATCTTTTTACAATACAATATATGTTTTAAGAAATGGCACCTAGAATGATCCACATGATGGAATAATTAATTCATTATGTCATTAATTTTCTAAATTGCAATTTGCTACTATGGTCACGGAGAATCTGGAGTCTATCCTAACCTTGTCTGGGCAAAGGCAGGGTATACCTCGATTATTCACATTCCATCAAAGGGCCAAAGGAATGAAAGAAATGAAAGAATCAATTCAGTAAGCGTTTTGTGCATCATGTGGTTAAATGTAACTTGAAATATCAAATCTGTCTCTTTGCCAGTCTCATTAATATTTCTTCTACATGTAACCAGCAGCTGAATGTAAATTACATGACTGAATAATTCAATGCCTTGCTAATTAGTGAAATCCTACCTGCTTCATTTGGATTATTTACAATTTTATAACTGCGTCTGTATTTAAATATCATTCTGGGCATGCCTCACATTTTCCACAATTATTGGCACCCCTAACAATTTCTAGGAAAGAAATGTAATTGAAGTATTTCTGTCATTGCTACAGTAGTTTACAAAGTTGATCAGAGTAGAACATTTAATTAGAAATCCATCTCTTCCTGTTTCTCTGGGGTATATACGTGATGGCACACGGAGGCCATTTCTCTTATCCACTCGTCAACATTGGAAAGACAAAGGAACACATCGTTCAAGGAAGGAAGATGTGTGTCACGCTTCACAAGTCAGGCAACGGCTACAATAAAATCGCCCCTCGCCTGCACCTACGTGTATCTACTGTCAGAGGAACCATTAAGAAGTTTCAAACAACCGGAACAGCGGTCAACAAGCCTGGATGAGGACGCAAGGTTATTTTGCCACCATGCACAGTGAGGGGGATGGGAAGAGGAATCAAAGCTCACTCTTAAAGAATTGCACAAATGGGAGCATCTTGGGGTCACAAAGTCTCCAAAACAACCATCAGGCATCATCTCCATGCCAACAAGCTGTTTGGAAGCCATGCACTGAAAAAACTTTTGTCACTCAAAATCATAAACACAAACGTCTAAAGTTTCTAAGTGATACTGAGACTTCAACTGGGACCGTGTGCATCGTTCAGATGAGACCAAGATAGAGTTTTTCGGCAACAAACACTCTAAGTGGGTCTGGCGGTACACAAAAAATGAGAAGGCAGAAAAGCCCATCATGCCCACTGTGAAATATGGGGGAGGATCGGTGATGCTGTGGGCCTGTTTCTCTTCCAGAAGCCCTGGGAACCTTGTTATGGTGCATGGAATCATGAACGCTTTGTAACACCAGGACATTTTAAATCATAATCTGGTGACCTCTGCCTGAAAGCTGAAGATGAGTCGTCACTGAGTCTTTCAGCAAAATAATGACCCTGAACATGTGGCCAAATCTGCACAGAAATGGTTCACCAGACACAGAATCAAACTCCTCCCATGGCCATCGCAGTCCGTAGACCTCAACCTCATTGAAAGCCTGTGGAGTGAGCTGAAGAGGAAAGTTCAGAAGTATTAACATCAGGGGTGAGAATAATCGTGGGACAAGATTTCATGTAAAAAGAATTATTTCTTAAAGTGGGATTTATTTCCCACTGAATAAATGCACAGGGATTAAAGGCTGGATTTTCCTCTATTTTTTTTTCATTGTGGTCCTACATTATTTAGAAAATAAGCTGAATTCATTAGATGTCAAAGAACACATCTTAACCAGGGGTACGAATAATTATGGAGGGCAGTGTGTGTGTGTGTGCGTGTGTGTGTGTGTGTGTGTGTGTGTATTTCCTCACTGTGCAATACATAAAATAATGAAGCTGCTGGTCAAGAATTTAATAAGGTCCTTAATTACTTTGACAATGCCTTGATTGCTGGTAGCAGATGGTCTGTGAGTCTTTCAGAAACTGCTGATCTCGTGAGGTTTTAACATTCTACAAGCTGTAAAAATTTACCCAGAATTATGTGGGATAAAAAGGAACAACAACAACAACAACAGTAGCTGTTCTGCATGTACAAATTCTTTATTGTCGAGAGAGGTCAGATGAGAGCAAAAATCGCAGGAAAAAAAAAAAGACCATGGCGCACCACAACCTTCTGAACACAAAAGCAATCTATGCATTGCACTACAAGCCAAACTTTGACATGGACTGACAGTAAAAGATAATGACCATCATGGATGTTACTATGGTTACAAAGTGCAGAGGCTAATCATTCACCACATCAGGTTGTTCCCGAAAAACTGGGTGGGAGCGTGAAAACGTAACTCATCAGAGAGGCTACCAAGAGGCCTATGGCAACGTTGAAGCTCTTACAGTGTATTAATTTTTGCCAAAAAATAGTCACTGTGTGCATGCAGTCACAACATCAGAAACACTCCACAAATGTGGCTTGTATGGGAGGGCAACAGGAAAGTCTTGACTGAGTTTCATCAAATCTCATCTTGAAGATCGTGATGCCAAAAAGTTGGAAGTGTGACAGTCAGATGTGACCAAAAATTTCCTTCAATTCCAAACATTATTGGGCAGTGGTGGCCTAGTGGTATAGGGCACTGGATCGCTGATCCTAAGATTGGGAGTTCGAGTCCCACTCTCCACAAGGTTGTCGCTGCCCCCCCCTCCCCAGTCCAGGCCGGCCATGTCTCTCACTGTCTATGGCAAGAGGTTCATGTAAAAGAACCATTGCTGACTTTCGACAAGAGTAACTGCAAAGCCGTCAGCATGTTTCCGCCCTGCGACAACCTGGCAAGCTGTTCAGGGTGTACTCTGTCCTCGCTCAGAGTTGGCTGTGATGGGTGCCAGCCTCCCCGCGACCCTAATTAGGATTAAGCGGTTACAGAAAATGAACTGAACTGAACCAAACATTATATCTGTCAGAAAGCCAATACAGATTAACATCCAAAGACTGCTACACGTACAAAAAAGCATGAGAGTAGCATCTGGGTCCAGGAACGTGGGCACTTATCAAATGGAAGGAAATGGATGGAGTAAAATACCACGAAATACAATGAAATATATGTGTTGTGTCTGCCAAAAACTTATCAATGGAACACAGATTCACGTTACATGACACTGACCAGAAGCATGCAAACTTTATCGCTCAATGTCTGAGAAAAAAGGTAAATGTCCTATGCATGGTCTACGAAAGCGGGGACTTGAACCATTTTGATGATTCTGGGTTGTTGTTTCATTCATCATCCATTTACCCTTAATGAGTTGCATTCAGTAAACACAGCTGAAAAATAATCATTTTAGTTTGTTTTCATATATCAGGTTGCATTTTTTTTTAAATATTTTGTAATTTTAATATTCAGATATTTTGAATGGGTGATTCTGGGACCCCGTGTATCCCTCTATGACTGTAATTTATACAGTCGGCCCTCTACTTACGAAAACCTCTGAATACGAAAAATCCAGGTTACGGAAAACATTTTCCTAAATTTTCGTCCTCTGTATACGAAACAACCTCTTCTTATGAAAAGTGCCAAACACGCCATTCAAAAATTCAAAAGAGCCATTCGAACATTAAAACGCGCCATTCAAACAATGCACGAGTTGCTCTCATTGGCTGTCTCCCAACATCCCTCCCTGCTGGCCTCCCATTGGCCAGGAGGGAGCTGAACTGTACCCATTCCTGTACCCATAATTCCTGTTTGTCACTTCCAGTCTGTTTGTGAAGGAAAGTTGAACAGGACTGTTGGCTCGTGAGTTTTTTGAGTGATCATTGCAGCGTTATATTTCATTATCCATCATGGACCCCAAGAAAGTGATTCCCGGTGACACCGAAAAGAAGAAGCGGGCTTAGATAATAAAAAAATACGAAAGTGGGATGCGGTTGAGCGAAATCGCAAAGGAGTATGGCCGAAAGCCCTCTACAATCGGGACGAGTTTGAAGCAGAAGGAGACCTTAAAAGCGGAGATACAGTGACGGAGGCAATTATTTCAGAAAAAGCAACCTCCATATTTAAGAATCTCGTGAAGGAGGGTGGGGGTGAGGGTTCTTCAGATCAGCAACCCCCGGACTTTAGAGCATTGCATGGGTGGTTCGAGAGATTTAAAAAAGGTAAATAATTTTCTTTTACTTTTAACACATATTTCGTACATATTTCACACAAAATTGGTGTACTTTTATAATTTTTAAAGGGTTTATGGGGTAGTCTTGGGAGCTTTGGAACGAATCATGCGTTTTACATGTAAAATGCACCTCTCCTTACGAAAACTCCAGGTTACGAAAAAGGCGCAGGAACGAATTAATTTTGTAAGTAGAGGGCCAACTGTACATCCATTCACATCATTCCATTTGCCAAACTCTTAATAGTGAGACTGGAGCCTCTCTCAGCCAACTCTGGGCAAATTCCTAAATAGGTCATCAGTCCCTCACAGGGTCAACATGCACTATTCACACTCACACTTTGGTCCAATCTGGAACCTATGCAAGCATGTGGAGAACATGTATATTCCACACAGAAATGCCCTTGCTAAGTCTGGGACTCGAACTCGGGATCTTTTTGCTGTGAGGTGAATGCACTAACCACTATGACACCATGTAATACAAACCCATCTCATCATTTCTTGCATGATAATCTTTTTCTCAGACATGTCCATGAACATGATTTTAATGCATTTTAGTGGTACTGACTTCAGGAAAGAGGCGGATTACACCCTGAAGTAGTCGCCAATCTACTACAGGATTAATATAGACACAAAGAAACATTTACATTTGGGGGAAATTCTCACACACACACACACACACACACACACACACACACACACACACACACACACACACACACACACACACACACACAAAACCCTGCAAAAAAGGTAAGTAACCCCTCCCCAGCATCATGCTCACTACTTCGTGAAACAAAAATAACTTTAGGGACCCGTCTTACAACAATGCTAACGAACTATTTCGCAACTTTTTATAAAAACTGACAAAACCTCATATTCTTCATGAGCATTTTACACACTGGCTTCACAGCTTTGACTAATTCGTATGGATTTAATCTCTCGCTAAGAAAAGTAACACTAGAGAACAATCACTAAAACTTATAGAAATGAAAGTGGGATCGAGGGGAATATTTCTTGCTCAGTGATGGATCTCTGTGTCTTATGGGTCTCTGACACTTGCTACAATATGGATGAAGGGGATATTACATAAGTTAAAGAGACGTTGATAAAACTGCACTATAAAATATTTGCATAGAAGAGGCTACTTACACACTACCTGAGATCTGAACAGATCTCACAACATTCTATGAACCATTTAATTCAATTAAGACAGCTGAATTTAGAGACACCGGGGTCTCTTCCCGGTTGGACATGCCCAAAACACCACACCAGGGAAGTGTTCGGGAGGCATTCCAACCAGATTCCCGAACCACCTCATCTGGCCCCTCTCAATGTGGAGGAGCAGCAGATCTACTCCGAGCTCTCCCCATTACCCAAAGCTCGTGACCATAGGTGAGGACTGGAACGTAGATCGACTGATAAATTGAGAGCTTTGCCTTGCAGCTCAGCTCTTTCTTCACCACGATGGAGTGGTACGGACTCCGTTTAACAGCAGATGCTGCAGCAATCTGTCTGTCGAGCTCCCTCTCCATCCTTCCCTCACTTGTGAACAAGACCCCAAGAGACTTAAACTCCTCCACTTGGGGCAGGACCTGGAACATTCTGGAGGGACTATGTCTCTCGGCTTCTCTGGGAACGCCTCGGTGTCCCCCAGGAAGAGCAGGAGGAAGTGGCTGGGGAGAGGGATGTCTGGGCCTCTTTACTTAGATTGGTGCCCCTGCGAGCCAACCCGGAAAAAAGGCCCTTAATCCTCAAGTACTCAATTTATATATATATATATATATATACAGTGATATGTACATCATACATGTACATATACGTCAGTCAGGGGTGGTCGATCCTACTTCACGGAAATTGGTGGTCACGGGGGGTCTCGGTCCACATTAACCGAGGAAAGTGAGGGATCCCTGTATACATATAAAAGATAATTGTAAGCTGCTCTGGATAAGAGCGTCTGCCAAATGCTGTAAATGTGAGGCCACACTAGCATCTCTGGCCCTGCTGTTGAAACCACAAATATGGCTACTGTACAAGGAACGCTTGTCAAATCAACAGAGAAAGCAAGTTAGTAAAATGCTCTGGGGGGAAAAGGCAGAGACAGATGGTGGTATGCATCACGCAAGATTTACACATGGAAACCCTCATGATGAAATTATACAAAATGACACCATAGGAGCAAAGTCATTGGATCCAAGATTACTGTTGATCCAAGACAAATCTGTGATAACGCAGGGGATAAACAGACCGAATGGACAAAACTGATCTCTCATGAATCAAGATCTGGAGGTAATACAGAATAGTATGCTGCTTTTCTGAGTATAAAATAGATATTTGAAGACTAGCAGAAAAAAATCTATTTTGTACTCAGAAAAGCAGCATACTATTCTGGATGTCATGCCATGGTCATGCCAAAGTGTCTTGGCATGGCCATTTTACTCACTCTCTCACTCTCTTATTTGCTGAGCTGCTTAAACCTAATACTCGGGTCATGGGGAGGCTAGAGCCTATCCCAGTTGGCACTGTGAAGGCAGGATGCACATACTGACCTCCACGCCTGGGGCAATTTGGATCCCCATTAGATACCCACTATGCTAAGACCCCTGGGCAAGTTCTTAACCACAAGTGTGCCTCTGTCCATCCAGCAGTATAAATGGGTGCCAGAAGAGCATCCGAGAAGAGTTGAACTCCTGGTTGCTTCTTGGCAAACTGTAAATAAGTTCCAGCCTGACGAGCCAGCGGGGTAGCTGTCAAAATCCAGTCCCCTGAAATAAATTAATAAAAAATTGCTTAATGTATGTCTTGGGACTGTGGGAGGAAACCAGAGAACTGGGAAAGATTTTGACCAGCAAGGTATAATGGTGTAATCATGCTGGGATTTTAAGAGTACAGACACTCCCCACTTTACGTTCATTCGTTTTACGTATTTTTCAATTTTACGTTTTAAAAAAAAAAGCCAAATTTTGAGTTTAGCGTGCTCTCTGTAGTACGAGACGTACCTATGTAGTATGCTGACGTAATACACTACTTACGCATGACGCTTCTTCCATTGTTTACAAACAACGGACTGAACGTGCCCCTCCTTCTTCCCAGTTCACTGCGTGGTACTCTTGTGTTAAGACGTCGTCTCTGTGATCTTTGTGTTTACACTGTTTTGTGGACTTTTGTAACCCTAAGCAAATACGGTTGGTCAGAAGCGTAAGCCTACTAGTGATGGTGGTAATCAGAAAAAGCGGCAAGCCATCTTGTTAGAAATGAAGACGGCTATTATCAAGAAAATCGATGCTGGTGAAAAACATGCGACTGTTGCACGTTTCTTCCAAATGGCTCCATCGACCATCGGAACCATTTACAAGCAGAAAGATCGCATCACAGAGCATGTTAAAGGTTTGATACTGTATTTGATATTTGATGAGTGAATTTAAGTAAAATTTATCTATTTGAAATTATTTTGCTTGAATTGAATTTATTTGAAATTAATGTTGATATTATTTGATATATTTGATATTATTTTACAATGTTATGTTTATAATAATTGATTTAGGGGTGTTTTATGAGATACGGTAATGATATTTATGGATGTATAGTACAGTATGAACGTCATACGTCACTGGAACATACAGTAACAACTTACATTTTTCCCCCCTTACGTTCAGCCGTCCGAAACCGAACAAAAACGTAAGTTGGGGAGTGTCTGTACTGTATTTTTTTCTTTTGCCAGTAATCACAACCGAATGCATAAAAAGTTAGTAAGCTTGTGCTGTCACACAGGTATGATTGTATTGTGCTAAAAAAACCCTCTAAGATTTGTAGATATATACTCACTTTAATCATGTTTGGGATTCAGACCACTGAGTCCTATATACAACTCCATGCTTCAGCAGACAAATCAAAACACTAAAGCTTTGATGATGCAAGGATCACTGTGAGTAAAAACAAGAAAAAACTTCCTCAGACAACACGAGGGAGAAACCTGGAGAGGAACCAAACTTAAAGTGGAAATCCATCCTCATTTGGGTGAAACCAAATAAAAATCCAAACCATGCAACAGTACCTTCGCTATCATTTAACCAGAAGTCGAGTTGATTATCTTATAACTGTAACGGGAATTGTAGTTCTAATATATCGATTCCCCGGGCTTGGGGATTTTCTGTGTGGAGTTTGCATGTTATTCTTATTTGCTTGCGTGGGTTCCCTCCAGGTACTCTGGTTTCTTCCCAGTCCAAAAACATGCACAGCAGGCTGACTGGTGGTTCCAAATTGCCGCTGGGTCTGAAAGTAAGTGTGAATGGTTGTGTGTGTTTGTCCTGCAATGGCCTGGCCAGCTGTTCAGGGTGCACGCCACCCTTGTCCATAGTCGGCTATGATGAGCGCCAGCCTCCCGGCGACCCTAATTAGGATGAAGCAGCTTAGAAAATGATTGAATTAATAATAATAATAATATCTTGTGCGGCCCAGTGGTGTAGTGATTCACATCTCTGCCTCACAGCTGTGTGGGTTCGCTCAAGGCAGCTCAATTTCCTCCCACAGTCCAAAGACTTGCACATTAGGCTGTTTAGCTGATCCAGATTGCCCCAAAGTGTGCATGCAAATGGTTGTGTGTGTGTTGCCCTGCAATAGTCTGGCAAGAAGTTAAGGATGTACCCCGGCTTTGCCCAATATTGGCTGAGTTTGCATGCCAGGCTCTCTGCAACTCTAGTAGGATTCTGCGAACGAATTCAAACGAATAATTGAGTAAATTGGTTATTATTTATAATGAATCTGATTCTGGTTTGCTTTCATTGAGTTTTTATGTAGTATATCCCAAAAGTCTAAATCGGGGGTCTATTACACAGCTCATATGCATGTGCGTGTGCGAGCTCTTGTGTCCGTCATGACTTTAAAAACGTAAAAATTAAACAACAATCACTTTGCGTTAGTGTGCATTTTTTTTTTTTTTTTTTTTTTTTTTGCTTATCCTCCTGTGTAGTGTATACTGAAATATTTGCCAGCCACAGGCTAATTAGTCTGAATTGCTGATAATATATGAATAATAAAATCAGCGCTACCAGTAGTATAATCCTGAATCTATTAGTAATATTGGATTTTTGATAAAATAAAATCGGTCCCTGGTCCCAATGCTTTTATAATAATGTGTATGCAGCTAATTACATTTGCCAATGTTAATTATCCAATACCATATCTCATATAGACAAAATGTATTACACTGACCTGCAAGTATAAAGCATACTGTTAGTTATCAGCCTAATTGCTCGACTCAGCAAAATGAAGGGTTGTGCCTGCTGGCTTGAGTGTAGAATTGGAAAGCTCTGTTGCCTTTACTCAAGTAACAATAAAAATCATATTTCATACTTTAATTCCCGTAAATGTTCTCTCTGCTGTCTGCGCCAAAATGTTTCCTGTCAGCTGCTATTTTTTTTTTTTTTTTTTTAGAAATGGTTAACTAAAGTCTACTTGTTAACTGATCAGTCTGTGTGCATATTACTGTTTTATTACTTTTCAAATTTATAAATAGCACGTGACTAGTGTGCTGCTGGTTGGTTGCAATACACTTTTTTCTTTTCATTTCGAAATTCTCTTATCTTTTTTTCCATCTATATGGTTTTTCATTGTACATTTTTGTACAATGACAAAAAAAGGAATATTATTTTTAACTTGTCTTTCCATTTATAGCAGGGGTGTCATACTCACTTTTACTGAGGGCCACATTACTAAATGTCAAGGGCCAAATAATCACTTATCAGCTATTCAAAAAAAGGCATCATGAAATTTCCATGGAGATATTATTTGTTTACACATTTGACCTCTTATCCATTATTTACTTTCATTTTTTTGACAATGCTTGACGGTGATAAGCTAGCATGCAATAATAATTCCTGAGTCACAAGGGAGACCATAGCGCTTCTTCTTTTTTTTTTTTTTTTTTTTCCTTCCAGCTGTTCCCTTCAGGGGGCGCCACAGGAAGTCATCTGCCTCCATCTCACCCGATTGTCTGCATCTTCTTCCCTTACACCAGCTACCTTCATGTCCTCCTTCACCACATCCATAGATCTTCTCTTTGGTCTTCCTCTAGTCCTTCTGCCAGGTAGTTCCAACCTCAGCATCCTACTCCCAATATATTCACTATCCCTCCTCTGTACATGTCCAAACCATCTCAATCTAGCCTCTCTGACTTTGTCTCCAAAACATCATACATGTGCTGGCCCTCTGATGCACTCATTGCTGATCACAAGGGGCTAGCTACTTACTTGAAATAATCTGACTCGACCTACTGGCTGGATGATGAATTATATATCCTTGTAATAGTTGACTCAAAGAATGAACAACAATCAATGAACAATAATACTTTAAAAGCTCTTCCAGGCCATATAAAATTAGTTGGTTGGCCAGATTTGGCCTGTAAAGCTTGTGTTTGACACTGTGATCTTCAAAGTCTAATTTGAACAGTTGCATTAGGTTGGGTTCAAAACCCATATTCCTGAATGTGGATGTTTTCCCCATGCATTTTCTCTCACAGTCCAAAGTCATTGGGTTTACTGTCAAGTCCAAATTTCCCCGAGGTGTCAATGTGAGTGTGAATGGTTCTGTATATGTATTGGTACTGTGACTGCCTGGTGCCTTCAGTTTCAGACTCCCCGCAACCCTAATAAAGGATTACCGGTAAGCAACAATAATAAAATGAATGATATTTTTTTATTTTTTATTTTTATTTTTTTATTTTTTTTTTTTTTAGTGGTGGCATGGTAGCATAGTGGCTGGCATGTCTGCCTTACATTATGAAGGTCCTGGGTTTGCATCCTGAGCTCAGGCATTTCTGTGTGTAGTTTGCATTTTTTTAATGTGCTTGTGTGGGTTTCCTCCAGGTATTCTGGTTTCCTCCCACATTTCAAAGACATGCACATTAGGTTAACCGATTGTGTCAAATTGTCGCTAGGTGTGAATGTAAGTGCGAATGGCTGTGTGTTAGCCCTATGATGGTCTGAAGTGTTAGGGGAAATGAACCAGCCACCCCTCTGACTCTATTAGTAGGATTAAGCAGTTCAGCAAATAAGTGACAGATATTCTACTATAAAGTAACATGAATTTCATACACTGGACTACACGGTGCAAAGCACTGGCTTCAGCATTGTGCATCTGTCTGTCTGTTACATTTACAGGTTTATTTAAACTTCACTGCACAGTTTAGCAGTATATACATTATACATTACATACTGTACTGACTACATGCAAATCCACAAACTTTCAATTAGTTCTGTTGTAGTTTAATAGTAGGGTTATGCCACAACCCTTATTGCAGTACAGGGATCCCTCTCTTTTCACGGTTAATGGGGACCGAGACCCCCGGCGACCGCCAATTTCTACAAAACAGGATCGAACCCCCCCCCCAACACACACACACACACACACACACACACACACACACACACACACCCTGACTTAGGTATACATACATGTATATGCATATATAATATCTAATATCAATACATACATATTCAACGCTATAAATCCTTATAATAACAATTCAACATTCAAAAATAATGCATGAGATGTAAATAAAATATAAATACACACACACAGACTTGAACACACACAGATGCGCACCTCACATAAAAATGTAACGTATGTTTTGTAAAATGTAATGTATGTTTTTTTGTTTTTTGTTTTTTTTTGCATAATTGGCCTTGTTTTTCAGAATTTTCCTTAACCTTTTCCATATGTTTCCTTAATTTCCTTATTTTTTTTTATTTTTGATAAACCCACGATGCACTGAAGCTGCAGAAACTGAAGCAGGAAGTAGTGAGGGATTGAGGGATTACTGTATTACTGTACCATTATTTAGCCATCCAACCCTCAAATTTTACCAAGAAGTGTTCATATATATATATGTAGGATTAGAGGATTAGATTTTAAAATACAGTTGGCCTCCTTCTTACGAAAACCCTTGAATATGAAAAATCCAGTTTACGAAAAACATTTTCCTAAATTTTTGTCCTCTGTATATGAAACAAGATCTTCTTACGAAAAGCGCCAAACGTGCCATTCAAACATTAAAACGCGGCATTGAAACATTCAAACAATGCGTGAGTTGCTCTCTCATTGGCTGCCTCCCAACATCACGCCCTGCTGGCCTCCCATTGGCCTCTCCCATTGGCCAGGAGGGAGCTGAATCTCCATAGTACTGTACCTATAATGCTTGTTTGTCACACACATAAAGGAGAGTTGTACTGTTGGTTGGTGAGTTTCGTGAGTTTTTTTGAGAGTGCTCATCATTGCAGCTTAGTTTTCGTTTTTTAAAAGGTTTAATTCAGTAAATGTTTAATAAACATGGCACGCTCCACCGAATGTGGGCAAAACGCAGCTCATCCAGACATTCGATCCCTCAAGCAAACAGGTGAATGTTGAGTACAAAACAAGTATTCAAAGCGCACTTGACAGATCGGAGGTCCGGATGAGCCGCGCTCGGTTTCAAAAGCTTGTGTCGAGTGTGGGCGGCGCCCGCATTCGGCGGAGCGCGCCACGGAGCGCGCCACAGATGTGGCAGCGCTCCGCCGAGTATGGGCGGTGCCCACATTTGGTGAGGCGTGCAACGGAACGTGCCACAAATGTTTAATAATGAATGTAAAAATGGATAAAAAAATATTTAATAATGGTTTAATTAATAAATATGTTAATTAAATGGTTTCATATGTTAATAAAATGGTTTAATATGTCAATAAAATGTTTTAATGCTTTAATAAATTAATTTATTTTACTTTAACACACATTTCATACATATTTCATACAAAATTGGTGTACTTTTATCATTTTTAAATGGTCTATGGGGTAGTCTTGGGAGCCTTGGAACGAATCAAGTGTTTTACATGTAAAATGCGCCCATACTTATGAAAACTCCAGGTTCCGAAAAAAAGGCACTGGAACGGATTAATTTCGTAAGAAGGGGTCCGACTGTATGTCTTTTTTTTTTTTTTTTTGACTCTCTTAGTGATAAAGGTTCCCGACCCCTGTTCCAGATTATTTATATGTATTGTTTTTCCACTAAAGAACTCACATTCACCTTTGTCGATTTGCTGGCCCTCAAAGCTCCTTAATATTTGTTCACTTAGACATTAAACACATAAAGAAGACAAATAGTTATCAATTACATCAGCTAAGTAAACATAACAAACAAGGCAACCCAGGAAATGGTGCTGGGTAGTTTTTTCTGAGCTCATTGAACACAAAGCACTGAAACACTGAGAGGGCACCAGAGAGTCCACATGGCATAACTGTATACTAGTCGTGCCCCCTGATAGCACTAAATCCAATTTCCCCCTTATTGCCACTGCAGATATGAATTAGATTAAAAGCAATTCACAGGTCAAGCTTGTTGTAAAGTTTGGCACTCCAAAGTTCTTCCAGGGCAGCGGCAAATGATATAGATATATAAGATTAATTTTGTTTGGCTCCCAGTAATAAATACATCAATCAATCAATACTTAGCTATGGCCTGTTGTTTATTGGGTGTCAGCAGGTACATTCTGCATTTAGGACAAATTGTGCTGGGGAGGATGTCAATCATGCACTCATAGCGAGGATGAGAAGGTCACAGAGAAGTCATTGGTCTTTTTCATGATGTGACAACCTAACAACATTTCCTCCAGATTCCCATTCACAGATAAATTGTAGAAGATAAGCATCGGTCAAAAATACAAAAAAAAAAAAAAAAAAAAAAAAGATGCAGTGTTTTCACTCCCTGACAGTAAAGATGGAATAATTCTGACACGTTAAAGAAAGCATTCATGAATCTTTTCATGCTCTCTGCCTGTCATTCGCATTGCTCTTGCGTAACACTTGGCATAGATTCAATCAGCTCAGATTTGATGGCTTATGATGCTCTATTTTCCACTTGATCACAATCCAGATGTTTCCAGTTGAGTTTAGGTCTGGAAATTGTGCAGGCCATGGTGGGGTCTCGATCTTGCGCTTCTCTAACCACATCTTGATTGACCTAGCTGTGTGGTATTTCACATCGCCTCATTGAAAACCCAATCCTCAGAATAATGGAACATTTTCAGAGGAAAAAGAAACAAGGTTGTTCTAGCTTTACATTAGTTCAAACCCACCGAGAGGAATGTTTATCAAACTGTGCAAGTGGTGCACTTAACCTCAACTGCCATTTTCCGTTCTGTTTGTAGGTTTAGTAAGTCACATGATGTCATCCCATGGTGAAAAATCATTAAAATGTGATTAAGAGGAAAATGGGTGGTCATAACCCATCAAATTAAGCTGTGAGGATTGAACTTTTTCTCCAGTAGTGACAAGTGGCATACAATTACCCAAAAACAACATTGGAGACCATGCCAAGCTGCATGTCTGTTGTGATTAAAATATCTGAGTTTACGCATTAGTATTGTGGGTTGGTTTAACCCCTCCTCTCCCCTAATATTAGTCATATGCAATTTCCAAGTATTTGTCTTCCCTATCATACGATCACCACCATCCAGGAAGGGGCGTTAGTATGCACATGTCCACTCCATGACATACAATGCCATCACCCGCCTCTTTATGAACTGTAACGCATGTGCATTTGAGGTGGCCTAAGACAACCAGAGGGAAAGCGCTATCCGCACCTCATACAAATGAGGTCACAGATGTCCATTATTAGCTGGACTTGCAGGAAAGTGAGCGTATGCCGTCCCTCTCTCCCGTGAGAGTTGGGACTCCCAGTGACAGATGGCTGTGACATCAACCGAACATTCGATGTCTGGGTTGATCGTCATCACTTTTTTGATGCACCACCTGAAAGCCAGCATAGTGTCTGCTGTATGTATTATCCAAGTCTAAGAACACCGGATTTTTTTTTTTTCTGCTTTAAACAGTTGTCATTTTTGCATTTAGTAAATATTTTGTATATAGGTAATCCCTCGCGACTTCATGCATCAATTCGTGCGGCTTCAGTGTATTGCGGTTTTTTTTTTGTTTTGTTTTTTTTAATATTCATCTAATTAAAAAATAAGGAAATTAAGGGAAAATAGGGGAAAGGCCAATTATGCAAAAAAAAAAAAAAAATCCTATGAGGTGTGCATCTGTATGTGTGTGTATTTATATTTTATTTACATCTTATGCATTATTTTTGAATGTTTAATTGTTATTATAAGCATTTATAGCATTGGATATACATGTACATACATCAGAAGGGCAGTGGTGGCCTAGTGGTATAGGGCGCTGGATCGCTGATCCTAGGGTTGCGAGTTCGAGTCCCACCCTCCACAAGGTTGTCACTGTGCCCCCCGGTGCAGCTAACTGGGTTCTCAAAGGCCGGCCGTGTCTCTCACCGTCTGTGGTGAGAGGAGGAGCTGCAAAGCCGTCAGCGTGTTTCTGTCCCTTGCTAAAGGGTTGTGTCACGAAGCGCATCCGACGTAAAAACCTATGCCAAATCAAACGTGCGAATCATTCGCTGTGGCGACCCCTGATAAAGCGAAAAAGCCGAAAGGAAAAGAAGAAGAAGGAGACATGTACATCAGTCGGGTGGGGTTGATCCTACTTCGTGGAATTCAGTAGTCGAGGGGGATTTTGGTCACAATTAACTACAGAAAGTGAGGGATCATTGTACCAATAATATTTACTTTGTAGAACTCATGAAAAAACAACACATTGTTATGAGGTTACAGAATTAAAAACGTATTCCTCGCACTCACGGCTTGGGATAATCTGACAAATTCCGTTTGCTTAATGTGCATGTCTTTGGAATGTGGGACGAAACTCATGCAAGCACTGGGAGAACATGCAAACTCAACAAGAAACTCTCTCGCTGGGAACCGTGCTCAAACCCAGGACCTTCATGCTATGGGGGGTAGGGGGTGCCAACCACTACACCCCATGACCTGATGTGACAGCGTTATTCTGAAATTGTTCCGCGATTCATAAACGTGATTATTTGCAGATGCTGGCTTTATACCCAGTTAGCACACCAGATGGATAAGACTTGTGTTCAGTTCATTATCTGTAACCGCTTAATCCTACTTAGGGTCGCGGGGAGGCTGGCGCTCATCCCAGCCGACTCCGGGCGAGGGCAGAGGACACCCTGGACAGCTCGCCAGGCTATCGTAGGGTGGAAACACGCTGACGGCTTTGAGGCTACTCTTGTCAAAAATCAGCATTGGTTCTTTTACATGAACCTCGCAGTTAAATTGGTCTTAAATTGAGGTAAAGCAAGGCGCACTACAATCCTGAGGCTGAAAAACTTTAATTTCCACAATTAACCAGCAAGCAGCAGGCCAATGGTGTGACATCTCACTGTTTTCCAAGGACAGGTGAACGAAATACTAGTATAATGTGTCTCTCGGGAAAGGTGCGCCACATGTGCACTCTCTGCTTGATTGCAATAAAGGTATTAGAAAAGAGGGGGAAAAAAAATCATCTTCTGAACTGATTCTAATTATGGTTGCGGGGAAGGTAGGGTACACTCTGAACATCTCTCCAGACCATTCCAGGACCTAAACACTCAACTATTCACACATAATACCACACCAAGGGGCAATTTGGAATAAGCAGTGAGGTAAGCACAAACTTTTTGGACTTCAGGATGCCAAGATGCTTCTGATGTTAAATTGTGAGGCTTTGCACCGGGGGTAGGTGACGTATGGTGCTTGTGAGATAAAGCGCAGCTTACCAAACTTCCGATCTTTCAAGTGAGCAAGTGAAGGTTGAAGACTAAACAAGTATTCAACGTGCACTTGCTCACTTGAAAGATCGGAAGTCCGAATATGCCACGGTTTGTCCATATGTCACATTGATTAAAAATCCTCAAGAAATAATGGAATATATAATATGCTATATATATATATATATATATATATATATATATATATATATATATATATATATATATATAGTGAATCTACTTTAATTACATCATTACAACCAGCTTTACTGACATACTGTCAACAGTACATGAATCTTAGCCAAAGGCTAACACTTCCTAGTCATGCATTACATAGACACTGTCAAAGCGCATCCTGCTGTATCGTTCATTCATTAATTTTCAGAACCACTTAATCCAAATTAGGGTGGTGGGGAGGCTGGCACAAGGGAAGAGTAGGCCCTGGACAGCTCGCCAAACCATCGCAGGGCAGAAACATACTGATGGCAATGCAGTCTACCTACTCTTCAGAAAAGTCAGCAATGGTTCTTTTACATGTCATGACATAGACAATGAGAGACATGGCCGGTCTTTGATAACCCAGTCAGCTGCACTGGGGACACAGCATTGACGACAGTTGACAGTCAGACTTGGACCTCTATCCTTGGGATCAGTGCTACAGCACCTTACTGCCACTGCTCTCTGCTGTATTGCGTGTTTATTCATTTTAGTGTCTGTATGCGTTTGAATGAACCAGTAAAGAAAGCAATGTACATAAGACAGATTATTGCATTAATTTGTTTACATATGGGAGCAAATGTTTTATCATCACCACCCGAACTTTATATATTTGTTATTCTCTTCAAGAACACAAAATTAATTAGCCAGAAATGTGTGACTGATTTAAATATATTAAATGCATTTATGGAAAAGACATATGATAACCATTGCTATTCAAATTTTTTTTTCATTATATAAAGTATTTTAAATTTAGGGCTTTTCCCACCCAAGTCTCATCAGTTCAGTTCAGTTCAGTTCATTTCAAGCCTGTCACCCCTATTGGGACATAGGCTGCCAACAAGATCCCACCATCTGTCTCTGTCCTGGGCCAGTCTTTCCAGCTGATGCTATAAGTGGCCCATCTTCTTGACGTCCGCATCCAGGTCGCGTCGCCAAGTGTTTCTCGGTCTCCCTCGCTTCCTTTTTCCTTGGGGGTTCTACCTCAAGGCTTGTCTTGTGTTAGTGGCTGTTTTGCGCAGAGTGTGGCCTAACCACCTCCAGCGACGTTGTTTGGTCTCGGCCTCTTGCCGCTGCCTGTCCATCGGGACTCGCAGATCTCAAGGATGGTGAGGCTGTAATTCCTCATCTCTGCAGTCATTTGTGCCGTTGTCTCTGCTTCATACATGGAGTGGCTCATCAGGCTAGTGTTTATCCCTGGTTTCCATAGTTCAACTCCTCCTGAATGGGACATTAGTCCATCGCAGGTGATGTCCCCAGTACATATATTTTTACTGGTACGCATTTATACTGCTGTGTGAACAGAGGCACACTTGTAGTTAAGACTTTGCCCAGGGGTCTTAGCACAGTGGGGGTCTTAGCGGGATTTGAACACACAACCTCCCGATCATGAGCACAGCACCCTGACCACTACATCACCGGCCCCACATTTCAAACTTAGGATGGTCGATAAATACTGATGCATCAATTGTTCTCATTTACTCTCTGAGCCACTTAACTCTATTTAGAGTAACAGGGAGGCTGGTGCCCATCGCACCCTGAACAGCATACCAGACCTTTGCAAGGCCAACACATAACCAATCGTTCACACTCCTACTCATACCCAGGCACAATAATGAACCATTTATTCTACTTTTTTGTTTTGTTTTGTTTTTAATTTGGACTACAAGAGGAAACCAGAGAACCTGGAGGAAATCCACAAAAGCACGGGAAGAACATGCAAATTCCACACAGAAACATCTTGGGCCCAGAAATCAATCATGATGTGAGGCAAACGTGCTAACTTGTGCACCACTATGCCACCTTCAGTTGATAACAGTTATTTGCTAAAATATATGTCTTTTGATAGCAAATGCATGGGCTTGAGAATAGTGCAACAGAAAAGAGTTCACCATATCCACAGGACAAAAATGCTTTGAGACAAAGCAGTTCCAGAGACTCGTTGAGAGGAACTACTTACTGATGAGGTCCCCTGAGAACTACATGTCATCCAGGGTTTTTTTTTTCTCAGTGCATTCATAGCATCAGTAGTGAAGTTGAAGTGATGTAAGCTCATTTAGTTGAGAGGTTCTCAAACTTATTTCTCAAAGGTCCATATCTACTGTTCATTGAAGGCCAGAGGACCGTAACAATTTGCAAGAACATTTATTGAGCTTTTCCTCAGTAATTTTTTTCATGTTAAAACAACATATTAAGAGAATGAAAGAAAAAGTGTACAAGATGGTGATGAGGCCAGAGATGTTGTATGGTTTAGAAACAGTGGCGCTGGGGAAAAGACAGGAGGCAGAGCTGGAGGTAGCAGAGATGAAAATGTTGAGGTTCTCTTTGGGAGTAATGAGGATGGATAATCCTATCCAGGAATGAGTAGATCAGAGGGACAGCACATGTAAGAGGTTTTGGAGACAAAGTCAGAGAGGCTAGATTTAGATGGTTTGGACATGTTCAGGGGAGGGATAGTGAATGTATTGGTAGTAATATCCTGAGGTTGGAACTACCAGGCAGAAGGCCTAGAGGAAGACCAAAGATGAGATTTATGGATGCGGTGAAGGAGGACATGAAGGTAGTTGGTGTAAGAGAAAAAGATGCAGAGGATAGGGCGAGATGGAGGCAGATGATTCGCTGTGGTGACCCCTGAAGGGAACAACTGAAAGAAAAAGAAGAAGAGCTGCACTTTGAGAGCGTAATTACCTCCACCACTGCTTTCCCTGGCCCTTCCTCCAGGTGACAGCAAAACCCAAAATCAAGCAGCTTGAAAGCCCATAGGAAATACACTCATGCCTCAGTTTAACGGACTAATGGGTGGAAACACTGGTCCGAAGTACCGGATTGTCCGATGTTTCTGATTCCATATATTTCAACGATTACGTCACAAAAAAACTTACTTAAGCACACTATGTAATCTGAAAATGTAAATACTGTATACTCTGTAAATGTACACCATAAGATCAGGGGTCGGGAAACTTTTTGACTAAGCGAGCCACTGTGGCGACCCTTGAAAAAGGAAAAAGCCCAAAGGAAATCATCATCATATATCAGGGGTCGGGAACCTATGGCTCGCGAGCCAGATGTGGCTGTTTTGATGACTGTATCTGACTCTCAGATAAATCAGGTGGTCTTTCTTAACAGAATAACGGATACATAATGTCATTGTCATTTAAATAAAAATACAAAAAAGCCATCAAATAAAACAAAAAAAAGATGAATAAATCTCATGCATTTAAATCTATACATCTATTTTCAATGCCACGTCAGCGGAGAGCCAATCCTTTCTGTACGCCAGTGTGTGGGCGTGTCCGATACCTTCAAACTCTAATTTTATAGGATTATAACAGCCACAGACTGCAGGTATTGTTTTTGAGTAGAGATAAATTTCCCTCATTTTGATCGGCTCATTTCCACAAACCCAAGCACAGCTGGCAAGCAAACACAAATGGACAGACATGGAAAAACTTCAACCCGCAGCTGATTGCCAAAACTTGGGACGCGTTTCCTGTCACATAAACACTGCAGCGTGTGAGTCCAATAAAAATAGAGTTTTAAGGTATCGGACCCGCCCGCACACAGAAAGGACTTGCTCTCCGCTTCGCGCCACAGTGAAGTGGCATTAAAAATACATGAATAGATTTAAATGCGCGAGATTTCGTCAAGCCAGTCTGGTCATCTGGCGATCACTTTCAGAAACAACAGCCTGCGTCTGGACAATCCGGACTAGTCGGAAGCTACAGATTTTGTCTGTTGCATTCGAAATCCATTAAAGCGAAGTCTGTAAAACCGAGGCATGAGTTTACAAATCAGGGGTTCCCCCCCATGTGACTCTATGGTGGATCGTCGCCTAAATTTAATCAATTCTTCCTCAGACAATCTCACATTATCCTACCAAATGTAATTGAATTCTGTCCAATATTTTTTCCATAGTCCCGTGAACAGAGATAAACACAGGCAAAAACATAACCTCCTTTTTTTTTGAAACTTGGGCTTGCTAGTCAAGTTTTGCCATTAAATTGAATCCAATCCAACACATCCACCCTTACTCTGCTTCTCATTGGCTCTTACCTCACAAAACTTGTGTACTGATACGTTACTTTCCCTGGAATTTACATGAGCACCCTGCTCCACTCTCGTCTCTGTTTCACAAAGCGTGGGGATGTTGGCACAGACAGTACAGAGTAAACTCACCTCAGCAGAAGCAATGAAAGCAGAAGTGAGAGGAAGGCATAAATGGATAAACTTGGAAAAGATAAGCGGAGTAATCTTGTCCAGATCGGTATGAATGATCTCTAAACACACTGTATTTGACAAATCATTTATTTATTAAACCATCATTAGAAAATGCTTAATTTTGTAATTCATAACAAACTGGGACTATGTCCGAACTGGTGTGCATCCAGACCAGAGTTCAAACTTGGAGAAGCCTTGCTTTATTGTATGGGTGTGCCGAGTTTGCTAGCAAGCTTACAAGTGTTTTTTTTCTTAATATGCAGTGGCACCTCACTTTACGAAAGTCTCACCAAATGAAAAATTCAGGTTACGAAACACATTTTCCTAAAATTTTTGTCTCTGGATACGAAACAAGTTCACATTACGAAAGCGCCATCTTAAAAATTCAAACGCGCCATTCAAACATTCAAACAATGCGCGAGTTGATTTCCCTTTGGTTGTCTCCCAGCACCCAGCCCCACTGGCCTCCCATTGGCTAGGAGGGAGCTGAATCTTCATAATACAGTACTGTACCCATAATGCTTTTCGTGTGCCTTCGACCCATTGTTCGACACACACGCGTGAAGGAGAGTTGTCCTGTTGGTTCGTGAGTTTTGTGAGTTTTTTTGAGTGTGCTTATTGCAGAATTATTTTTCATTATTAATCATGAGCCCCAAGAAAGTGATTCCCAGTGAGACTAAAAAGGAGAAGCGGGCTCCGTTATCAATTAAAGTAAAACAGGATATGATAAAAAAATATGAAAGTGGGATTCGGTTGAGTGAAATCGCAAAGGAGTCTGGCCGAAACCCCTCTACAATCTGGACGATATTGAAGCAGAAGGAGGCATTAAAAGCGGAGATACAGTAACGGAGGCGATTATTTCGGAAAAAGCAACTGCCAAATTTAAGGACCTCGTGAAGGCAGGTGGGGGTGAGGATTCTTCAGACCAACAACCCTTGGACTTTAAAGCGTCGCATGGGTGGTTCGAGAGATTTAAAAAAAGTAAATAATTTCTTTTACTTTTAACACATATTTCATACAAAATTGGTGTACTTTAAAAATTTTTTAAGGGTTTACAGGGTAGCATTGGGAGCCTTGGAACGAATCACGCGTTTTTCATGTAAAATGTTGTTCAACTTATGAAAAATGCAGTTTACGAAAAAGGTGCTGGAACAGATTAATTTCGTAAAGTGAGGTACCACTGTAGTCAGGTTTTGTCTACTAATGTGTTCAGAGCCACACACACACACACACACACACACATACACACACACACACACACACACACACACACACACACACACACACACACACACACACAAAATGGCTATAAGCTGCAATAAAGGGCCAGAGCAACAGTGACATAAATCTGATTAAACACTTCAGAGTAAAATAACTAAGGAAGGTGAAACAGCAACTCTTTCTCTTAAAAGACTGGTGTCTCTCTGTGGACCCTGGGTGGCATGGTGGTGTAGTGGTTAGCATGTCTGCCTAACAGCAAAGGTCCTGGGTCCTGGGTTTGAGTTCCGTTTCTGTGTGTAGTTTGCATGTTCTCCCCGTTCTAGTGAGTTTCCTCCCACAGTCCAAAGACTAGTGAGTTTCCTCCCACAGTCCAAAGACATGCACATTAGGCTTATTGGCTGTTCCACATTTCCCTCAGTTGTGAGTGTGAATGATTGTGTGTTTTGGTCTGTGATGCTAATTTGATGACGAGTTGGTCATCATCATCATCATCATCTTCTTCCTATGCTTAATCCCGGCTGGCTGAGATTCGCACCCTGTTTCTAAGGTAGTGTCCTGCCACCCTGCGAAGGAAGCTCATTTCAGCCACCTGTATCAACAATCTTGTTGTTTCATCACTGGGACGTAGATAGACTGGTAAATTGAGAGCCTTGCTTTGCGGCTCAGCTCCCTCTTCACCCTAACAGATCGGTACATGTGCCGCTTTACAGCAGAGGCTACAGCGATCAGCCTGTCGATCTCCCACGTCGTCCTTCCCTCACTTGTGAACAAGACCCTGATATACTTGAACTCCTCCACTTGGGGCAGGATTTTATTCCAGACTTAAAGCATTCCAGCCTTTTCCAGTTGAGAACCATGGACTCAGACTTGGAGGTGCTGATTCTCATCCCAGCTGCTTCGCACTCAGCTGCGAATCGCTTCAATGAGAGCTGGTGGTCCTGGATTGATGAAGCCAAAAGAACAACATTATCCGCCTAGAAAGTTTCACTTAATATTCATTGAGGTGCACTGGACCCCAACATGTGCATGTTATTGGAAATTTGCTGCACTGTAGATGGCAATTCCAAAAATTGCAGATGAAAGGCTGCCTACGACATCCATCGATGGCTGAGCGTGTTAGAGTAAAACTGGGCTTCTTTCCACTATGAGTTGCAGTAAGACAGCCAGTTGGGCTTGCCTGTGAATTCATATGTAAAAGCAAATTGGGCAGCCGTAGCTTAAGGGTTAGAGAAACAGCCTTGGGACCAAAAGGGTGCTGGTTTGATTCCCAAACCAGCATCATAAATATATGGCAGTGAGGGAGTGAGCCTACACCTTCATGGCTGAAGTGGACTTGAACGAGTCAAATAACCCCCAACTTCTCTCCATGTGCCTCCGATGTGTATGGCAGCCCACAGCTTCGAGTGTATGTGTGTGGTCACTGTTTATGTGTGTGCTCACTTTGAATGGGCTAAATGCAGTGGCAATAATTTCCTTTGCAGGATTAATACAGTAGATTATAGTAGATTAGAGTAGTAATACAGGAGTAGTAAAAAAAAAAAAAAAAAAAAAAAAAAAAAAACATTTTCCCAGAGGGCATTATACTGACGTGTGATGAAGCATCCACAGTAGTTTTAAAAGATGCATTGTGTTCAGCACCACTCTGGTGACAGTTGTTTTATGGTGTTTTTATGGAAGGTGACCAAATTGGGGTGGGAAAAAAAAAAACCCAAAAAAACAAGTAGCTTATTTAGACTTTGTTAAATTTATATCAATGTGAGATGACATTAATGGTGTATAATCACAAAAACTACTGGTTAGCAGTAATTTGCAATACACTGTGTGCTCTGATTCATTTCTATCAAATACAGTATTAACAGTTTCAGCTACAGTTGGTCTTCTGTGGGATGAGACCAGACACTATAGGTGCCGCTCACACACACACACACACACACACACACACACACACACACACACACACACACACACACACACATCAATGAACCTTGAGAACCCATTACACTTGGGCTAGTTTACCAGCTGCCCTTTCTTGGACCACCAGTATTAGGTTCTTACCACTGCATTCCAGGAACACTCCAAACGAACAGACCCAGTTGTTGAGTAATTACAATCACTCAGATCTTTAAACTTGCATATTTTTCCTGCTTACAACATGTAAAACGTCCAGAATTTACTGTTTCATCTCTGCTCAATACATAACACTCCATGCCCGGTGCCACTGAAACAAAATTCATTCGATAATTTTCTAAACCGCTTAATCCTAATTAGGGTCTCTGGAAGGCTGGTGCTCCCAGCCAATTCTGGGTAGTGGCAGAGTGCACACTGGACAGCTCGCCAGGCCATTGCAGGCCAGAAACACGCTGACAGCAACCCAGTGGCCTACTGTTTACAGACAACAGCAATGTTTTTTTTACATGTCTCACCACAGAGAGTGAGAAACATGGCCAGTCTCTGATAGCTGCACTGGGGTGATAGCAATGACAACCTGGTGATAGTGGGGCTTTAACATCTGACCTTTTGATCAGTAAGTGTACTTTAACCACTGAGCCAGCACTGCTCCACTGATTGGTGTATCGTCAGTCCATTTTTGCTAAATATTATTTTAAGCAGGTATCATTTTGACTCTAATTTGAATGTCACACCCCCAGAAGCATCACTCCAGCCTTCAGCATATAGTGTAGTCCTTCATTTCAGAACATGAATGTAGTAACGGCGTGACAAATCAAAGTCACCTTACCAAAATAGCTAACCCATTGGCATTATACACGCAGAAAAATAGGTATCAAAATAGTAGGTACCTTGTCATTGAGGTGGTACCATGAAGGGTACGTAAAATAAAATATGTACCCTTGATGATACCACCTCAATGACAAGGTAACTACTATGCTGATACCTATTTGATACTATATATGTGTGTTGTACCTCAGTGGTCTGAGGATGGTTTTCAGGGTGTACCCTGCCTTCATCGAAAACCATCGTCAGACCACTGAGGTCCAACACACACACACACACACACACACACACACACTATTCAGTTTTCAATTTAGTTTTATTTGTATCGCACTTTTTACAACTGAAATTGTCAAAAAGCAGCTTTACACATTAAAACAGTAAAAGTAGGTGCTTACAAAGTATAAAACAATTTAAATATTTCCTATTGTGGCAGTGGTGGCCTGGTGGTAAAAGGTGCTGGATCACTGATCCTCAGGTTGGGGGTTCAAGCCCCACTCTCCATGGGTTGTCACTGTCCCCCCAGTGCAGCTAACTGGGTTATTAAAGGCCGGCCATGTCTCTCACTGTCTATGGTCTGAGGTTCATGTAAAAGAACCATTGCTGACTTTCGTCAAAAGTAGGCTGCATAGCCGTCAGTGTGTTTCTGCCCTGCTGCCCAGGAGGGATTCTGCCTTTGCTAAGAGAGAGCAGATACATACAAGGAACAGTGATGCCAGAAGCATATGTCAACACACCGGGAACCAGTAATATTTCCTATTACCCCTACACCTCCCTAATGAGCAAGCCAGCGGCAGCAATGGCGAAGTAAAACTCCCTCAGTAGATGAGAGGACAAAGCCTTAAGAGAAGCCAAGCCCAAAAGGGAAACCTATCCTCATTTGGGTGAAACCATACGGATACAGACCATATACAGTGGTACCTCACCTTACGAAATTAATCTGTTCCAGAAGTGGTTTCGTAACCTGATATTTTCGTAAGTTGAGTCGCATTTTATATGTAAAAGGAGTGATTTGTTCCAAGGCCCACAGTACTACCCCATAAACCCTTTAAAAATTATAAAAGTATACCTTTTAAGGCCTCCTTCTGCTTCAATATCGTACAGAAGGTAGATGGGTTTTGGCCATATTCCTTTGCGATATCACTCAACCGCATGCCATGAGCCCGCTTCTTTTTTTCACTCGCACCGGGAATCACTTTCTTGGGGCACATGATGAATGACGAAAAATAAAGTTGCAATGAGCACACTCGAAAAACTCATGAAACAACAGTAACTCTGTCCTTTACGCATGTTAGAACTCTGTGAAGAACAGTGGGTCAAAGGCACACGAAAAGCATCATGGGTATCATGGAGATGCAGCTCCCTCCTAGCCAATGGGAGGCCAGCAGGGTGGGGTGTTGGGAGATAGCCAATGGGAGAGCAACTCTTTTGCGCTAATTTCAAAACAAAATACAGGATGCTACAAGTATATTTACGTTTCGGGGGATTCGGGCGCATTGTTTGAATTTTGGAGATGTCACTTTTCGCAACGTGAGGTATGACTGTATATATATATATGAGAAATTCATCACAGTCTCACACACACACACAAACAAATCATTCAGATTCAGACCTAGGGCCAATGTCGTGCAGCCAATTAGCCTAATGTGCATATCTTTGGCCTGCGGGAGGAAACCAGAGTACCCAAAATAAATCCATGCAAACCGAGGAAGGCATGCGAACACCACACAGAAATCAAATCAAAGACCTTCTTGCTGTGAGGCAGATGTAATAACCACTGTGCCACCGGGCCACCTGATATTCACTGTAAAGATAAAATATGTACACACATTATTGTATTAACCAGAGACACTAAATATGTATTGTTTATTAATATTAGTGTTAAGAATGCCTACGTTAATTGCACTTGTAGAGGAACGTAAATAAAGCTTAATATTGCCTGTTAGAGAGTTATTTATACAGCACTTCAAGCAAAAGTGCATGATTTAAATAGGAACTGGGTTTGGCAGGTTTGAATACTTACACAGAATTTATACATGGGGGAGTCATATCATAATAACATGGTGTCATGGGGAAGAGAAGAACAGGATCTGGAAGACACTGAAGAGAGTGTAGGAAAGAATGGATGAGTGAGAAAGCAGCTAAGATGCATCGAAGAGAAGGAAACATGACTTGTGTCGTGAGTAACTGCTCCTTGCCTGTAGTGAGAGCTTCTAGTGTTTCAGTTCTGAGTAGGTGGACTCTCATCGTTGGCTTTATCTAGGAGCACCATATCTGTCTTTTCATCTATGCTGTTATGAGTTATGAAGTGTTTCCATGGGAACTAAATGGAAATATTTCAAAAAAAGGAGAGAGAGAGAGAGAGAGAGAGAGAGTGTGATATGGTCAAGGCTGCGGATGGTTCAGAAGAGGATGAAAGCCTGAGGGTTTGATGAGTCCGCCATAATCTGCAACACTGCAACGACAGCTCTGAGTATTTAATATCAGCATTTTAAGATTCAAATTAGTCTATTTTATGACCAACTCATCATTTAACAACTTTACTTATTATTTATTTATTATTACTTATTCCAAACTAAATAAATACATGTTAAAATAAATAATACCTCGCTCTCGCCAAGTCGGCTGAGATGGGTGCCAGTCTCTGACCAACCCTAATTAGGATTAAGCAGCTTCGAAAATAAATGAATGAATGAAAAATAATAATAAAAATAAATGCATAATAATTTATTATAATGTTATTGTTTGTTTGTTTCACCTTTGGAGCTGCACAGTAGTATCGCACGTTCGCACATTGGCCACAGAGCAAGAACGTCCTATGTTCTCCTGTGCTTGCATAGCATTGGCATAGCTGAATAATATTGAGAAGACTTCTCGTATTATCACTAGAGCTTCGACCCTTGGTAGTGGGGCTAGTGGTGTAATAGTTAGGGTGCTGCGCTCATGATCGGGAGGTTGTGAGTTCGAATCCCACCGAGACCCTCACTGTGCTAAGACCCCTGGGCAAGGTCTCAACCACAAGTGTGCCTCTGTTCACCCAGCAGTATAAATGGGTACCAGTAAAAATATACTGGGGAGGTAACCTGCAATGGACTAGCGTCCCATCCAGGGGGAGTTGAACTCCTGGTCGCTTCACGCTACGGAAACCGGGGATAAGCACCGGCCTGATGAGCCACGAGGCTCGGGTGTAAAAACCCAACAGACTTACCTGTGCCTGCATGGGTTTCCTTTGGAGCCTCTGGTTTCCTTCCACATTCCAAAAACATGCACATTAGGCTAAACGGCTGTTCCTGATTGCCCCTGGATGTAAGTGTGTGTTGCCCTGCAATGGTCTGGTGAGCTGCTCAGCATGTACAACGCATTCACCAACTGTCAGCAGAGAACCTATCTGTACCCATAATAGGATTAAGTGTTTCTGGAAATGATTGAGTGTGAGTCGTGAGATATATGTAGTGCATGGAGATTAATTTCTCTTACAGTGTAAAATATGGGGCAATCTCACTGACAAACAGTGATGCTTGTGTTTTGGTTTGACAAAAATATTTTTATTAACATCTGCCTTTCATGATTTAAAAATATTCCAGAACAGGTTTTCCAGCCCAAGAAGATTGGACTACATTCCACAGGTCTTCTGGATTTCTTGGTTTTGCCTCAAAACTGCATTTCTGATGTCACCCCACAGGTTTTCTATTGGATAAAGGGCCAATCTTGTTGGTGTGGAAACAAGATGTTCCCCATTTACGGTACTGGTGTGTTTGAGGTCATTGTCTTGTTGGCAGCACGGCCCTTTCACGTATTCGTTCATTCATTCATTTTCGGAACCACTTAATTATTAGGATATGAATTATAAATATCCAATAATTAGGGCCGTGATCGCAACAACCTCTGGGCACCCTGGACAGCTCGCCAGGCCATCACAGAGCCAACATGCACACAACCATTCATGTGCACACTCACACCTAGGGGCGTTTGGAACAGCCAATTAGCAACTGTACATGTTTTTGGACTGGGACAAAACCGCAGTGCCCAGAGGAAACCCAGACAAGTATGGGGAGAACATGCAAACTCCACACAGAAACGCCTGAGCTGGGAATCACACCCAGGACCTGCTTGCTGTGAGGCAGACTCGCTAACCTCTACGCCACCGTGCCGCCCTATGCAATCATTATTTTAGCATTTTTTTAATGATAGTTTGTTCAGTTCATCATCAGTTCATTTTCTGTAACCATTTAATTCTAATTAGGGTCGCGGGGAAGCTGACACTCATCCCAGCTGACTCCGAGCAAGGGCAGAGTACACCTTGGACAGCTCGCCAGGCCATCGCAGGGCGGAAACATGATGACGGCTTTGCAGCTACTCTTGTCGAAAATCAGCAATGGTTGTTTGACATGAACCTCTCACCATAGACAGTGAGAGACGGCCTTTGATAACCCAGTTAGCTGCACTGGGGGGACAGTGACAACCTTCCGGAGAGTGGGACTCGAACTCCCAACCTTAGGATCAGCGATCCAGCGCCCGATACCACTAGGCCACCAATGCTGATAGTTTTCTGAACTAGTTTGATTTTTAGTTGAATTGTACAGATTATAGGTCGCCTATAATTTGGGGGAAAATATCTGAAATGATTGATATTGGTCTTATTTATTTATTTTTTTTTAAATCACAAAAACTGTCATTTTAACAGGAGCAGGTAAGAACACGTACTGAGCTAGTTGGTTAAATTTTTATATTAATGGATGTATATTCTTTAATGTGCTTAATATGTTATTGGCCCAAGAGTAGGCTACATAGCTGTTAGCATGTTTCTGCCTTGCGATAGTCTGGCGAGCTGTCCAGGGTGTACTCTGCCCTTGCCCGGAGTCGGCTGGAATGGGTGCCAACCTTCCCATGACCCTAATTAGGATTAAACGGTAACAGAAATGTTATCGGCCCACTTACTGTGACTAATCTTAGTATTTAACATCAGGTACAGTATTAAATTATAAAGCGATCTAAACCTTAGTTACCATCGTAAAATTACTGTCCACAGCATTCCACCAAACATAACATAGACCAGGTAGGATCAATAATACGGAATGAGCGTAGCAGACGAGCTAGTAGGTAAGGGCAAAACAATAATAAACAGGTAGCACATAAAACAGGAACACAGGCATGTGATAAGCATATGAGCACGAATGATACTCCACATGCTGGCGAGGCAAACAGCTTATTATATTCACTCCCCATAAAAAAATAAATAAATACAATAAAAAAAAATAAATAAATATAAAAAAAAAAACACTTTCTGATTTTTGATTTCTGATTATGTGTGTGGCTGAGCCCCTGTGCATGCTGGGAAGCGTAGTTCACACAGCAACCACAGAGGTGGCTGTTTGCACTGAAGTCTATTATGTGGCATGTAGATGTTACAGAAGTCTTGAGTCCAACAACTCTTTGCCACAGGAAATTGTCATCGTTTGTTTTGAAAGAAGAAATACGTATTTTAAAATAACATTTTCTGGATCAGATCGTATGTAGACAATCTTTTTGGCAAAACATACAAGTTTGGCATAATAAAATTGATGAACGTGTCAGTCACACGAGAGACTTCATTATGGACCCATTATATTAATTCTATGACAAATTATAGTCATTATTACCATCAACAAAGATTTTAACTTAAAATTTTAGTCGGAATAAAATGTTGCTTCTTTATTCTTTTTCCTGAGTTTATGGAGATCGCGAACTCTCCAGAAATAACAACAAGCTAAACAGTAGCCGTAGCCGGTGGGGTTTTTTTAGACACTGAAAGGTACGCACATTTAAACAGTAATTGAACAGAAGCTCAGGTGTTTCTGTATGGAGTTTGCATGTTCTCCCCGTGCTTGTGTGGGTTTCCTCCGGGTACTCCGGTTTCCGCCCACAGGCCAGAAACATGCACAGTTGGTTAATTGGCTGTTCCAAACTGCCCCTAGGTGTGAGTGCAAGGATGAATGGTTGTGTGAGTGATGGTCTGGTAAGCTGTCCAGGGTGTACCCCGCCCTTGCCCAGAGTTGGCTGAGATGGGCACCAGCCTCCCTAAATATGATTAAACAGTGCAGAAAATGACTGAATGAATGAATGAATGGTTGCATATAAAAACATTAATAGTTTGTTGAAGTACCCTTTGATTTAATGACAGCATTCAGACACGTTGGGTAGGAGTCTATCAGCATGGATAATCTTCACTGAGCATTCTTTCCCCACGCTTCCTTTGAAAAGGAAACCAAATCTGTCAGATTGCAAAGAGTGAATGATCTAGTCCTTCAACTGTCAATGGTTCTGGTTCAGCCGTCCACCTCTGCAGACCGGAACATAGTTTACTCCAGTGAGACAGGTCCATCCATATTACTACTTTTAAGGGGGCATTGGGGTTAGTGAAGCCCTTGGTGATGATTTCAGGGGGAAATCCATTACTGAGATAAATAAAAGAGGCCATGACCAGCCTACTGTACATGAGAAGACATAATGTGGTTGGCTGCCCATCATGATGCTGTTTCTGCTCATTTTATTTGGCCATCTTTTTTCATGTTGTATAAAAAGGTCAGTGCGATAGCAAATGCAAATGCAGTGTGAGTTTTAGGATGCATGTGATTTCTCTTTTTTAGTCCTGAACTGGGGTAGCAATATATTCATCACCTTATTTATTATTATTCTCATTTTTATTATTACTATCAAGTAAAAAAAAAAAAAAAAAATTATATAAAATATATTTTATTTAAATATATTTTTATAAAACAAGGGGCAGTGGTGGCCTCGTGGTATAGGGCGCTGGATCGCTGTAAGGTTGGTGGGTTCGAGTCCCATTCTCCACAAGGTTGTCACTGTCCCCCCAGTGCTGCAAACTGGGTTATCAAAGGCGGGCCATGTCTCTCACTGTCTATGGTGACAGGTTCATGTAAAAGAACCATTGCTGACTTTCGTAAAGAGTAGCTGCAAATCCGTCAGCGTGTTTCTGTCCCTTGCTAAAAGGTTGTGTCAGGAAGGGCATCCGACGTAAAAACCTCTGCCAAATCAAACGTGCGAATCATTCGCTGTGGCGACTCCCGAGGAAGGAGAAAAGCCGAAAGGAAATCTCTCATATTTTTATTAAACACTTGCTAATGAAGTGTCATCTTACTATAAGTGTCTCTGACACTGGGTGAAGGTGGGGCACATGCGGTACAGTGCGCCAGACCAACACAGGGCAACAAACACACAGCAATTTATACTCATACTTGCATCTAAGGCCAATTTAGAAGAGCCAATTAACCTAATGTGCATGTATTTGGACTGTCAGAGGAAACTCGGGTACCCAGAAGAAGCCCATGGAGGGGACATGCAAACTCCACTCAGAAACACCTGAGCCCAGAACTCGACCCTGGATGTGCTAACCACTACACCACTAAGTTGAGTTGGGACAAAGGCCAGTTTAGAGATCGTATTACACTATGATCTTTAATTGCATTTTTTAATCTAATGCTAATACGTATTAGTAATTACCAACTATTATATGATATACTAATTATACTAATTATTACAGTTTTAAAGTTGGTACTTTCTTCATTCTTACTTGCTGTAAGACTTCACTTGCTCAACAGTCCATGGTCTCTTCTCTTCATAATGCGACAATACAGCTTATAGCACACATATCTAGATCTGGGCATCAGGCCAGACAAGCACACACACACACACACACACACACACACACACACACACACACACACACACACACACACACACACACACACACACACACTCTTTGTTTATGAAGCCTCGCTGTTGTAGCTTGTGCACAATAAAGCCTGGCATTGTCCTGCGGAAACAAGCAAGGGCTTCCTGGGAAGAGATATTGCCTTGATGGCAATACTTGTCCTTCTAAAACCTCAATATATGCCTTTATTTTAATGCAACTTTAATAAACACACACAACTTACCCAAACTGCAGGCAATAACGCCTTGGCACAGTGAATCTGATGTGCATTTTACTGAAAAATGGACTCGTCTGAATGTAGCACACAGTTAAACTGTCTTTCGATCCATCTGTGTCATTTGATGGTGTTTCTGCATCCAACTGACACATATGACTCTGAGATTTCCTTTCGGCTTTTTCCCCTCTATCAGGGGTCGCCACAGCGAATGATTCGCACATTTGATTTGGCATAGGTTTTTACGTCGGATGCCCTTCCTGACACAACCCTTTAGCAAGGGACAGAAACATGCTGATGGCTATGCTGCTCCTCTTTACGAAAGTCAGCAATGGTTCTTTTACATGCCTCTCGCCATAGACAGTGAGTGACATGGCCCGCCTTTGATAACCCAGTTAGCAGCATTAGAGGTGGGGGGTGACAATCTAGTGGAGAGTAGGACTCGAACCCTCAAAATTAGGATCAGCGATCCAGCGCCCTATACCACTAGACCACAACTGCCCTGACTTTGTGAGTACTTAAATTCAAGCTGTATTTTTGGACACAGCAGCAGGCTGTATTAAAGCTGGTGTTGGTGAATAAATTTGTAGCTGTGTACTGTTGTACAGTATTGGTTAAAGTGGTGTTTACACCTTGATGGCAATGAATAAGTAATGACATCATAAAACGTTCCAAAAAATCTGATGACTGTATCCGTTGTAATCCTGTAAAACCACTGACGAACTTCTTTGCTTCGGACCAAACATATGTTCAAATCAAATGCTCCCCGAAGTCCCTGCTCAAGCTTCACTCTACGGGCACCAGCCTTCAGTCAGTGCATGTCCTGCAAATGTTGCTTTTGCTGTCACTGACTCTACCAGAGAAATCACAGTGCAAGGTTACTGAGGAATAGAATAGACAGAAAATAAATAAATAAATCACCACTGCTACAGTTGCTTGTTACGAGTGGTCTTTCTAAACAGGCGAAGCAATGAAAAACAGAAAAAAAAGCCTTTTTTTTTCCTGAACATTGGTATTGCTTTTACGCGGTGAAAGAGTTGACTGATGGAGTTCAAAAGCCTGAAGAGTAAGGTGTGTGGACTCAAATAAAAAGTAAGCTTCCATATTCGGTTATTTTATTGATGTTGTTGTTTTAAGTACAGTACTGCAGTATTTATCCTCTTAGCTATTAGGCTACATCCTAAATTACCTCTGCTCCCTAGAGCTTTCTGTAGAATATAAAGTGGCACTTCATATCAAGCGCACCGCTTACTGTTTGGGACACAGCCTGAGTTTGCTTGTCGGGCTAAATACAGAGTACTCAAGAAATGCTGCAGATCTTTGTTAGACTTCTGATCCATCTTTATTTGCTTTGATGTAAATTAAAAGAATAAACTCTGGGGGAAAATGGGCTCATTTAAATAAATTATACAGTTACATTCGCTCTTGATTAGATTAACATATAAAGCGTGCTCTGTTTACACAAGGTGTAGCTTAGATAGAGAGAGAGAGAGATGTTGGTTTTCCATGTTCCAAATATGAGATTTCACATGAAACTAACAAAGAAGTGTTTGACAAACACAAAAATATTGACGTCAATGCTGTAATAAGCATGACGATGTAGAAAGGGCATGAATGGCACCTGACTCACAATAAGTGATGTTAGAATGAACATTGTTAGAAGGCCTAGTCTGTTCCTAGTCAAATGCAGGCCTGCCTTGCAGTTCCTTTTTTTAGATGAAATATATATATACACAAAAATAAAAGGACAGGACAAAGACTTTCTATTGAAACTCCATTTATCACTACAGATCTGTTTCGAGGGGTGGTGAAACCATCCTCTCTCTTCAGGTGATTATAGAAGAAACTTTCTTCTATAATCACCTGAAGAGAGAGGATGGTTTCACCACCCCTCGAAACAGATCTGTAGTGATAAATGGAGTTTCAATAGAAAGTCTTTGTCCTGTCCTTTTATTTTTGTTTATTTGCTCTACCAAAAAGTATTGAGCACTCTCCTACGGAAGGATCTACTCAGAAAATCCTATATATATATATATATATATATATATATATATATATATATATATATATATATATATATATATATATATATATATACACCTTTGTGGGGACTCGAACCCCCAACCTTAGGATCAGCGATTCAGCGCCCGATCCACTACCACTCAGGTAGTGGTGGTCTAGTGGATAGGGCGCTGAATCGCTGATTCTAAGGTTGGGGGTTCGAGTCCCCACAAAGGTTGTCATTGCCCCCCCAGTGCAGCTAACTGGGTTATCAAAGGCAGGCCATGTCTCTCGCTGTCTATGGTGAGAGGCATGTAAAAGAACCATTGCTGACTTTCGTAAAGAGTAGGCTGCAAAGCCGTCAGCATGTTTCTGTCCCTTGCTAAAGGGTTGTGACAGGAAGGGCATCCGACGTAAAAACTTATGCCGAAACAAATGATTCGCTCTGGTGACTCCCGAGAAAAGGGAAAAAGCCGAAAAGAGAAGAAGAAGATATATATATATATATATATATATATCAGAAAAGTATGATTGTAAAAGCATGAAAGTATTTTTCCTTTGGGAAGCTGAAACAGTGATCTTTGTTCAGGTATGTGCTTAACCATATGTGGCCTATACCTCAAAGGGTAGGGATGGGATTTTAAACAATGAAACAATTTGTGTCTGCAGCTAAAAAGTCATCAAGTACACCTTTGACGATGGTTTTTGAATGTACTCTTAGGTGTGTGACTATATTTGTCACAGTAGCATGGCAGTTTCTTAAGCAGTGCTGGTTGAGGGAAAGCCAATAATTGTGGTGTAGTAGAGTAGCAGAACCCAATAGACCCAACAGTCATGAAATGCATGCTGCTGATTCTGTGTAACTGAATAACTAATTGAAAGGGCGTATTCAAAATAATAGCAGTGTGGAGTTCATTTAGTGAGGTCATTCATTTTTTGAAAAACAGGTGCCAATTATTGCCCTAGTTTAAGGAAGGCAACAGATGTTGCCTGTGCTGGTTATATAGCATATATATATAGCATATGTATATTTCCTCCCTGAAATTCTGAGAACAATTCTGAGGAAAATGGGTCATTCCAGACATTGTTCAGAAGAATTGTTTGGTTCACTGATTTGATTGTTAATTATTATTTGATTAAAAAGATGATTGGACAGGGGAACACATAAAGAAGTGCAGAAAATGATAGGCTGCTCAGCTAAAATTTTCATTTACAGAATTTGTCAGATGCTTTTATTCTTTTACATTATCTTTTTATACAACTGAGTAATTAAGGGTTAAGGGTCTTGCTCAAGGGCCCAACAGTTATAATAGTGGGGATTGAACTGCTGACCTTTGGATTAGCAACCTTAAAAGCCTTGCCCACTAAGCGACCTCTGCCGTAAAACAATCACAACTGCTTTAAAATGCCAACTAAACTCTGAAGACCTGAAAGAAAGCAAAAAAATTACCATTCGAAAGTATCGAAGAACAGCCAAAGTGGAAATTACTCAGCCAACAATCAGTTTCAGGAAGGTCAAAGAAGGTCTAAAGTTACCTGTGAGCACTGTTACAATTAGAAGATACCTATATGAAGTCAATCTATTGGCAAGAAGCCCCCACAAAGTCCCAATGCTGAATAAAGACGTGCTGAAGAGGTTACAATTTGCCAAAGAGCAAATTGACTGGCCTAAAGAAAACTGGCACAGCATTTTTTGGACTGATGAAAGATTGTTCTTTTTGTTTCTAGTGGCCCCTCTAGACGACTGACAAACACTGAATTCAAGCTACAGTACACTATGAAGACGGTGAAGCATGGTGGCACAAGCATACCAGGGATCACGGATCTTTTTGAATACATCAGAATACTTTAAGAGGTCATGCTGCTCTATGCTGAGGAGAAACGCACCAGTAAAAAGGCAATATCTTGGTTCTAGACCAACAAGAATGGACCTTAATCCAATAGAAAACTTGTGGGGTGACATCAAAAATACAATTTTGAGGCAAGACCAAGAAATACAGAAGAATTGTGAACTGTAGTCCAATCATCCAGGGCTGGAAAACCTGTTCACATGTGCCCAGAAGTTGGTTGATTCCATGCAACACAGATGTACAGCAGTTACCAGAAACAGTGATTATACAACTAAATATTAATTCAGTTATTCAAAGAAAAGCAAATTGTTACAACAGTTTTCAGTTTATATAGTGAATGTTTGAGTTCGTAACGAAGAATGCAGACATTGCTTTTTTTAACAGTCTAATATTCACTTTTCTTCAATTTCTTTAAGGGAACGACACAAATTTGATATTATTTTTCTTCATGTTTTGGTTCGGAATAGAGTGTGTAGTGTTCCCAATGCATTTGTGTGTATGGAAATAAAAGCCATTATAAGGATTTTGAGCTTGTCAGAAAAACTCAGATCCACCGGCCCAAGTTGGACACATGCCGGTGGAAAGCAAGGTCCCAGTCTTGCAGAAGTTATTTGTTCTTGCTCAGTTAGCTCTTAATAATACAGTACTTTAAACTTTTAAATAGAAATAAGAAACTTAATACAACCAGATGAAAAGAAGCAGCTATCCTTTTTACTTTTCCTTCCAGTCAGTCAATCCGGTATGCCAGAAAAAGCAGTCAACAAACAGCAGTCAAGCAGACTACAATCTCCAAATCTCCCCAAAATCCAATGTATTCATACTCTTATTCATGCTGAATCAGCTTCCTTGTTTTCATATTAATTTCCCTTAATGTTTGCCCTTTTTTCCATTTTCGTCCCTCCTATCTTAATGTACTTATTTTTCCATTTCCCATTATGTTCATTATGTTCATGGTGTTCTTTGTACCACCTTTAATCTGATATCATCCCGCCCTAGTGACGTCATTTCCCCCTAATACTTTTTTCTGGTTATTTTCCGGCCTTGGCACGTCCTTTATAAATGCAAAGTCCCTTGTTCGCTGTATTTTGCTGTAGCTTCTCACACAGTGTACACAGCTCGTCATGTTGGCTTTTCAAACCTTTTATGGTCATCTTGCTCACCCTTCCTTTCCAACTTGCCAATATGTGTAAGTATCTTGCTTTCCTCTATTTTTAGAACATGTTTTAATCCTATAAGGAAGAAATAATGGAGATGCTCTTTGCATTCTATGTGCGCGCCACAGTAATCTATTGGTCCTTTGCTGTGTCCTACTCACTGTTCATATCATGGTATGGCACACATCTTGGGCTTCAAGCCTTCTAAATGTTTCATTCTATTTTGTTTTGCCTTGCACACGATTAAAGTTGAGTATGTAGTCACAGAACATGCACCTCATCCACTCGTGTTCTTATTATTTTTACCTGTTTTTAGCTCAGTCAGCCTGTTTTGCCATTTTTAGGAGGAGAACATAGGCCATAGAATGTCTCCAAACACCTCACCCATCCATACCATCTGCTGACTTCCAAGATTTCGTGAGATTTCAAGCAGCCACCCAATTCCAGTCTGGATCTCCTGTTACCCATGAGCAGGCCATTCAGTCGCAACGAGAGACATGTGACCAGTTGACCTAGACTGATAATCTGACTTCTGGTGGATTCTCCCCTGCTTCATCTTCTCCTCCAGATTCACCCTTCCTTTCTTTGCCCTCACCTGACTTTTCTTTTCCAGCACCCTGTCCTCTGCCTTCCAACACTTGTGACCCCATGAACTGGCCCAATTCACCTACTAATTATTCTCCCACCTCCCCAGTGGAGCCCATGCCTCACCATCCCAATGAAGCGATTGCTATTCATTCGCAATGGGCTGAATGAGTTGCAATTTTCAATTTGTTTAATGATTAACACTTCTTCTTTTTTCTACTTTGAGTCTTGGTGTGGTCACTTCTTTCAGTGAGCTAGTTCAAAGGTAAGCATGATTAATACGCAAACCATAGGTGCTAATTAATACTTGTATCAATTTCGGTTATTCAAGATTTAATGTTTATTTTCCATAAGCAAAGTGTTAATAAAACCCTAAACTAATATATACTTAACCAAGATGTTCACCTTTTCCCAGCAAGTTTTATTCACTTTTTAAACACACTGCTATTATTTTGACCATAAATATATGTATTTGAACTGTATTATATAATTGCATTCAGAGTATATTTTATCTTTTAGTATATTTTAGTATATTTTGTTGGGGCAGTGGTGGTCTAGTGGTATAGGGCGCTGGATCGCTGATCTAAAGGTTGGGAGTTCAAGTCCCACTCTCCACAAGGTTGTCACTGTCCCCCCCAGTGCAGCTAACTGGGTTATCAAAGGCCGGCCATGTCTCTCACTGTCTATGGTGTGAGGCATGTAAAAGAACCATTGCTGACTTTTGTAAAGAGTAGCTGCAAAGTCGTCAGCGTGTTTCTGTCCCTTGCTAAAAAGGGTTGTGACAGGAAGGGCATCCGATGTAAAAACCTCTGCCAAATCAAACGTGCGAATTAAGATGATTCGCTGTGGCGACTCCTGAGTAAAAGGGAAAAAGCTGAAAGGAAGACAGACAGACAGAGTATATTTTATCTGTGTCGGTGCTCTGTTCCACCCATACAAAGCTATCCACTTTAGAAAGTGCTTTATTCATTTATTCATTTGAGGTTCATTTAGATTCCTTTAATTACAACCAACAATAACTGACAAAAAACTTCTTCAATTTATTCGCATACCTACATAACTTTCTCCTTCTTCTTCTTCTTCTTGTCCTTTCGGCTTTTCCCTTCAGGGGTCGCCACAGCGAATCATCTGCCTCCATCTCACCCTATCCTCTGCATCTTTTTCTCTTACACCAACTGTCTTCATGTCCTCCTTCACCACATCCATGAATCGTCTTTTTGGTCTTCCTCTAGGCCTTCTGCCTGGTAGTTCCAACCTCAGCATCCTACTACCAATATACTCACTATCCCTCCTCTGTACATGTCCAAACCATCTCAATCTAGCCTCTCTGACTTTGTCTCCAAAACGTCTTCATAGTTCCAACATTCAAAGTCCCTACCTTCAGTTCTAGACTCCTGCCTTTCCTCTTCTCTCTCTGCCTACGGACACGCCTCCCGCCTCTCCTTCTTCGACGTCTTCGACCAACAGTAGTCCAATTTCCACCAGCACCCTGTTGGTTAACAGCACTGATGGCGGTTGTTGTTAACCCGGGCCTCAACCGATCCGGCATGAATTTTCTTGATATGACTCGCTTGTTTTACGCCGGATGCCCTTCCTGACGCAACCCTCTACATTTATCCGGGCTTGGGACCGGCGTGAGGGAGAGACACTGGCTTGTGCCCCTCCCTCACGGCTGCATTTCCTACATAACTTTCTTCTGGTCCAAATATCAGGCCTAATATTGTTTTTATCCCTACTTGTACTTGAAACATTTGTGAGCTTATCTTAATAAATGTAATATTATTATGGATGCTTGTATAGCACATTATTCATACATGTATATGCTCAATATGCATGAGAATGTTGTGTTGTTCTATCCTTTTGATGCTGAGCGCCAAGCAGGAAGCAACAACTCCCAAATTTAAACGTCTTATGGTGTGACATAGCTGGATTTGAACTCCGACCTTCCGGAGGATAAAGTGGACACTCTACCAACTGAGCTAAATCCCCAGCATGGGATATGGAGTTTGTTAGCTTACATTACAGTGCACCTTGCCTTTAAAATAAATAAGACACATTATTTTAATATTTTGATTAATGCTAATTAGGGTTGCGGGTAGGCTGGCACCTATCTCAGCCGACTCCAGGATACACCCTGGACAGCTCGCCAGGCCACTGCAGGACCACCACTCACACAACCATTCATACTCTCACAGCTAGGGCAGGCAGAATTGGAACAAGCAATTAGCCTGTTGTACATGTTTGTGGACTGTGAGAGAAAACCAGAGAGAGAGAGAGAGAGAGAGAGTTCTTTTTCAAAATGTGATAATCGCTATTTTCTCAAATGGCGAGTTATTGATACTGTAGCCCCAGTTTAGAAGCTGAATCAAACTACTTCATTCAGTTTTCATCGAATTGCGATTATACCTATTATCAAGCACACCAATCAGTCCTTTTTTCCATCTGGTAATAAATGCCATGCCAGATTTTTAGCGATCAGAATGAGAATACTTTATTGATCCCAAAGAAAATTGTGTGCACACAGTTGCTCCAGAAGAGTAGAGTGAGATAAAGAAAATTTAAAAGCAAGACAAATATTTATATACATACAAATATACATATGTAATATACATATATATATCTAGATGTAAGTCTGAAACTAGAAGTTAGTAATATCTATAGACTGTAAACAGATTGTAAGTGAATAATTGCATAGTATTATCAGTATGATAAACAGTAGAATGTAAATGTATAACAGTGGATGTTGTTGCTATATGAAGGAGTTGTATAGTTTTAAAGTCCACAAGTAGGAATGATTTCCTGTGTCGTTCAGTGGTGCATTTCGGTGGTATCAGTCTCTCACTGAACTGCTCCTGTGACTGATGAGTAGATAGTGAGGCGGGTGGGAAGTATTTTTCAATATTGTCTTTATTTTGGACAGCATTCATCTCTCTGACTCTACCGTCAGAGAGTCCAGTTCCATCCCCACAGCTTTACTTGGCTTGAAGATCAGTTTGTTCAATCTATTAACATCTGCAACCCTCAGCCTGCTGCCCCAGCATGCAACGGCATAGAGGACAGCGACAGCGCTAGTCACAACACATTCATAAAACATTGTGTGTAGTGTCTGACAGACGTTAAACGACCTCAACTTCCTCAAAAATAGAGACGGCTCTGGCCCTTCTTGTAAAGTACGGAAGTGTTCTTAAACTCGTCCAGTTTATTGTCAATATGAACTCCAAGGTATTTGTACTCCTCCACCGTTTCCACATTGTCATGCTGGATGAAAACAGGAGTCACTGGTATTTTTGATCTCCTAAAATCAACAATCAGTTCCTTGGTCTTTGTCACATTAAGCTGCATATGATTCTGCTCACACCACGAGGCAAAGGAATCCACCACAGCCTGATACTGTCTCATCACCTCCCCTGATACATTCGCCTACAGCAGAGTCATCAGAAAACATCTGAAGATGGCAGGTCTCTGTGCAGTAGCTTAAGTCTATTGTGTGGAGGGGACAAGAAAAGGGGAGGGATAGTCCCTTGTGGACATCTGGTGCTGCTGACCACTCTGTCCAATATGCACATATTGTGAGCTTTTGGTCAGGTAGTCCACAATTCAGGAAACAAGACAGGAATTCACTTGCACCGATGTCAGCTTCTCACCCAGGAGGGTCAGCTTGATGGTGTTGAATGCACTGGAAAGTTAAAAAAAAAACAAAAAAACATGAGTGGTCCAGACTTGTCCAGGTGGGTGTAGACATCATGAAGCTGGTAAATGATGGCATCCTCCATTGAGGCTCTTTTTGTGACATATGAAGACAGTGCCACAGATCTTTAATCCTGGTGGCCACTAGGACATGAGGTCTTTGGTACAGGAGCAAGTCTTCCACTGTACTGGGACCCTCTATAAACTCAGGCTCGTTGTGAAGATGTAATGTAAGACTTTACAGGGCTGGGGCACAGGCTTTAAGGACACAGGGGATTCCACTTTTCCACAGTGGAAATTTTTCAGTTGTTTCTCAGCCTGATTGTAAGTGAAGTTGACAGGTGGAAGCGGGGTGTCAGGTCTGTCGCAGAAGGCAGAGGTGTAGTAATGAGTGGAATGGAGAGAGATTGGCATGGTAGGGGGGTTCAGGCTTGCTCCTGACAAGTTACACGGGTGCTATGCCATAGCCGCAGTGTCAAATTAGTTGAAGAACATATCCAGCTCATTGGCACTGTCTTCAACACTCTCAGCTCCTCTGATGGATGGCCTGGAACCAGTGATGGTCTTCATACCACTCTGAACATCTGTCATGTTGTTCTACCTTTAGTTTACACTCCAGATTTCTCCTATAATTGTCCTTCGCCACTGATCTTGACTCTCAGTGAACTTTGGATTGTTCTCTTCTCGTCTATGTTGCCAAACATGAATGCTCTCTTCTTGGGGAATTTAATATCTTCAGTTACCCACAGCTTGTTATTTGGGTAACAAAAGATGGTGAGATGATATCAGTAAGTAAGTAAGTTGAAAATGGTGTACAGTACCTGGATGAAAATGTGATGTCACTAAAAATACACCCGTCAAAGCATAATCTTCTTCATGACCATGTTCAGATAGCCACAAGCACAATCTACCGTAAAATAGTGGTTTAAGAAAGGGTTCCATGTCCAAGTTGTTGTAAAACAACAGAAATATCCACTTGCCGATTTTCAGACGGGTTTCGTAATTGCTCTGGGTATTTCCTTACTATTCATATCCATTACCAGAACACTTTTCACACTTACAGAATCCTATGATTTCCCAAATCATATAACTTTAAACCAATGAGAATCCTTGAAACTTCCCTTCATTTCTCCTTTAAAGAGATGACTTGGTGTAAATAGAACTCATCTGGTGCTGATTGGTGGAGAGTTGGATTCACTTAATGTCAGTGGTTCAATCCCGACCATCACCACTGTTGGGCCCTTGAGCACGAGCCTTAAGCCTCAATTGCTAAGTTGTATTTTTAAAAAAATAACTATAAGTCAATCTTGATAAGAGCATCTGCCAAATGCTGTAAATGTAAATTTTAAAGGAAGTTTAGGGAGGAGTTAATAAAGTTTAAGGCCCCTACATCCGGTAAGGTGTTCCTTGAGTAAGGACCTGGTTGTTATCCTGTGACTGCTTCCAAACAAAGTGCAAGGTCTCTGAGCTACTACTTGTGACTGAGGCGTAGTCAGATCATACCCAGCTATAAATATTCTCAAGCTAGTGATGAAAGAAAATAATAACAATAAATAATAATGAGAAGGAGAATAAGAATACTTTCATCTCGGTTGCTCTCATTTTGGCAACACTGCAAGCTCTGGAAAGTATATTGGGACAAAAGCCCTAAAAGAAATTACATTTTATCTGAAAATAACAATTAAGTGTTCAGAATGGCCTGCACTGTCTTAGAAGATCAGATATGCTGGCGCAAAATATGCTGGACCTCTTAAATCTTCATACATGAAGCCAACTCTCAGTATAGAACTGATTTCAAACCACTGTCAATTATGCAAGCTTGTTTAATAGGCAGATACTACAAGTGGCAACTTGTAAACTTAAAGTACAACTTTTAATTGAAACTTTTGTTGAAAGCAATACAAGCAGTTAATAAAACGCTGCAATAACCAGCTCACTAGGTCAATATAAAGATGTAGACATTCCCCAAAGGCGGAGTCCCTTATGGATATGACTATTGATAAGCATCCGAGGCTGGTGTTTTCAGAGTAGTGTGGCTCCTTTAAGGGGTAAATCAACTTGAGGAAGGAAATAAATCTCCCATGTTCTGCAGCGAAAGAAGGAAAGGGAATGCTGAGTTTCTACTGTTACTCGCTGATTTCTGTGTTCATTTGCTTCACCGCTCTTATTTGTTTGATTGTCACCGTAACCTTCATGTTCCGTGTTACCACTAATGCTCCGTGTTGTTTTTGCTCTAAAAGGTTTGTCTATCGGACGGTTGTGTGGGGACGGTGGCGTGGTGGTTAGGGTGCTGTTGTGTGTTCAAATCCCAGTTAGACCCCCACTGTGCTAAGACCCCTGGGCAAGGTCTCAACCACAAGTGTGCCTCTGTTTACCCAGCAGTATAAATGGGTACCAGTAAAAATATACTGGGAAGGTAACCTGAGATGAACTAGCGTCCCATCCAGGACGAGTTGAAATCCTAGTTGCTTCACACTACAGAAACTGGGGATGAGCGCCGGCTTGATGAACCACTATGGCTCGGGTGTAAAAAGCCCAACAGACTTACCGGACGGTTGTGGCAACGTGCTAATGTGCTGGATTACTGAGCCTAAGGTTGGGGGTTCAAGCCCCACTGTCAACAGTTGTCACTGTTGTCTGTCCAGTACAGCTAACTGAGTTCTTCAATGCAGGCCATGTCCTGACTGTCTATGGTGTGAGGCAAGTAAAGGAACCATTGCTGACATTCATCAAGAGTAGGCTGGATAGCCTCAGTGTGTTGATGGTCTGGTGATCTGCCCACAACCAGAGTTGGCTGAGATGGGTGCCAGCCTGCAACCAAATTAGGATTAAACAGTTGAGAAAATGAATGAATGAAATTTGTCTTCCCACCTGAGATAGACTGTGTATCTTATTATTCCTTGACAGTCACTTCGGTGCTGTATGAACCTTTTATTTTATTTTGAAATAATTAGTTTGGTTATTCTGCAACACAGCCGATAATTAGCATCAAGTCATCGACAAGCTACGGACACAGGACAGTCATCAAAATCAGCTACTATGCCCATACCATGTTGAGAAAAAAATGCATTCTTTATTAGAGGAGCTCCGAAGTGTATCTCTGCTAATAAAGCATGTGTTGTGGGCATCATTTTGGGTTGGCTTGTCTGATTGTAGCTGTTGTATCTGTCTACAGCTAATATATGCAGTCCTAGAGATGTAACGTTTTTCTGTGTTACATGGTACACAACCATCTTGGGCACTTTAAATTACAAAAGGTCTTTGAATGTAAATGATACTTGTTTTACTTAATAGTCAATAGGGTAGAAAAATGATGAAGCCAGGAATTAGGTGCTTGCATGCTTCAGACTTGACAATAAACTTACATGTGATGTCATCAACTATTACCATAACTATTACCTATCAACTATTTGGTTGTGAGAAACCAGCAACTGCCCTAATTGCCCTAATTGCCCTAATTGCCCATGTCTTTATTCATAATTAAACAGATCCAAAGCAATGTAATGCATTCCAGTAAGTGGATATTACTATAATGGAGGATTTACTGTTTGTAGACATGCAGTCTGCAAGGGCTAGGGGTTAAGAAATGCTGCCTGTGTCAGGGGAGAATATGTTTATTCTGCCTCCAATGCATTGTGAGCTGCATTTCTACCTGCTTCCAGCTCAGAATCCTCCAATCTTCTCTGGAAATCTTTATTCATTTTGGATTCAAGTCACATCAGTGACAGGGAGAACAACAGAAAGAAATCTCTGCGTAGAGATATAGGAGAGATAATTGTATAGTTTTGTAGGTGTAGTTTATTAGCCAGCTTTGCTGGTGAATTTATTCAGCAAGCATGAGTTCTGTGTCTGCAATATGCTGACTGGTCTCCTGCCTGTTTGGGCGCCCTTACAGAATGCATAATAAATAGCTGTCCAATTATTTCTAAATATCTTTAGTGAGACTTAATGTGCCACATCACTTCCAAAGCAAATTGATCTCATCATTTGACAGATAATAATAATTTAAAAAAAAAGTCACTGCACATTAAAAAACAAACAAACGAGAAAAAACCCCAAAACAAAACAGTTTTATTTTCAGCGTTAAAAGCAGTTGGAACAGGCAATGAAGCCTTACCTTTTTTCCCCCCTGTGATTGCTCTTGTATCCATTAATGACTGAGCGCCAAGGCAGTCATGATCTTTGGGAAGCCAGTTAGCTGTTTAGCATCAAGGAGTGTGTGTGTGTGTGTGTGTGTGTGTGTGTGTGTGCGTCTGTGTGTATGAGGGATCACAGACAGCTCCTAAAGAGCAGTACACGGTGGGTTTCTGCTCACCCCAGTCATTCCAGCTCGCCTCAGCCGACGTTACGGCTTACAGGTAGGACCTCCAACATCTCTGTCTGGTGCCTGCCAGTATGCACCTGTGCTCATTCACTGGATTCAACTTTCCATCTTTTTCTCCTCTCCCTTTGCTCATTTATCTTTTATCTTTTTCCCGGTGCCTACAAATGTTTCCCTCCGTTCTTCAGACAGAACCAGCGATTGTGGTTGCGACGCAGAGACGGAGACAGAGAAAGCGCAAGGGGAGGGGTTGGAAGGTGGCTGGAGGGAGAGAGGGAGGGAGGGACATCAGGGTGGGGGGGGAAGAGAAAAAGAATGCGCCTTCCAACGGCGTCAATCAGAGAAGACGTGAAGTGAAGGAGAGGGTTGGTGGAGAGACTGAGCGTCACATGAAGAGCAGGAGAGATTGTGTGTGTGTGTGTGTGTGTGTGTGTGTGTGTGCGTAGATTTATTGGAATATGGGGTCTGTCCTTACACACTATAGACACACAAAAGCAGAGCATAATCAGTCATAAACATGCTGTCAGCATCTCCATTAATCTTTTAGAACTCAGAATACTTAATTTTCTCAGAACTGGAGAACAGGGAACATTAAACATTCAAATGAATGATTAACAGGTACTCATCAAAATTCACCAATTCCATGACATCCATTGAGCCTGAGGTGAATACAGTAATTACTTATTTATATACTACACGATAACTTAAGCCAAAAGAGTACACTAAAATGTTTTATTTATATATATATTTTATTTTAGTTAGTTATTTATTTATGTACAGTCTTAAAATCACAGCAGATTCAGGAGCTCTGCACGCTTGACCAGTTGTGTAGGAGATGTGTTGGCTGTGTGTACATCTAATTAAGTCTCTAAGAGTTTATGTAGGAGCCTGGAGCCTATCTCGAATAAAGCTGAGTTAAGATGGAATACACCCTGAACAGCTCGCCAGACCAGAACAACACCTATAACCATTCACACTCATATCCACAGCTCAGGGTAATTTTGTCGCAGCTAATTATCCTAATGTGCATATCTTTGGACTGTGAGAGGAAACCAGAAGGATACACTATGTGAAAGCCTAAAGAAAAGCAAATTTAAACCATGTTTTTTTTTTTTTTTTTCAATTAATTTTAAGCTATTACAACTAGCTAGGCTGGTGAAGTGAGCGCTCCATGTTCCACACAGAAATTACCAGTGTTCCAAACAACTTCTCTTTTAGCCTACTTATTTATAGTTTGGTACACGACACAGAAAAGTTCATCAGTTCATTTTCTGTCACCGCTTAACCCTAATTAGGGTCGTGGGGAGGCTAGCGCCCATCCCAGCCGACTCCGGGCGAGGGCAGAGTACACCCTGGACAGCTCGGCAGGTCATCGCAGGTCGGAAACACGCTAATGACTTTGCTGCCTACTCTTGTCCAAAGTCAGCAATGGTTCTTTTACAGCCTCACACCATAGGCAGTGATAGACATAGCCGGCCTTTGATAACCCAGTTAGCTGCACTGGGGAGGGGACAGTGACAACCTGTGGTGAGTGGAACTCGCACCCCCAACCTTAAGATCAGTGATCCAGCACCTATACCACTACGAGGCCACCACTGCCCCAACACAGAAAAGTACGTGCCACTCTTTTTTTGAAATTGTTTTTATATGTACAGTGGCACCTCACAAGATGAGTTTAATTCATTCCGGGGCCCAGCAAGTAGAGCGAAATGCTCATATCGCAAGGGAAATCTTTCCATAGGAAATAATGGAAGGCCCAGTAATGCTTTCCAGCCCTCCAAAGTGCCGAATATAAAACATTTTGAAAGTTGTTGTATTCAAAAATAATAAATTATGTTTAACAAAATAAAAAGGAAAATAAACTTGAATTTTACCTTGAAGATGGGATGAATCTGGCATTTGTGACATAAGGAGAAGGAGTGGGAGGAGGGAGGGAGGGAGGGAGGGGTTAGTTTTTGGAAAGACAATCTCCTTCCATGAGAATGTCTGGTCTTTCAGATGGGGGCACACTTGTGCTGACAATATTAGCATATGGTAGCATAGCATATCGCTAATCTCAGTTATTTTATCGCTGTGTTTCTGTCCTTCTTCACAATATCGTTTTTTTTTTTTAGGTGTGATGGTAACAGTTTGTGATTATCATCAAGAAGCAAAGATATAAAACAATCTATCATCCCTGAATTACCATGGATGCACCACAACACAAGGGGGAGTCAGCACATAGCAGAGGGCTTGGCTGCAAGATGATGCCACTTGCACATACATGTAACTTGAAGACATCAAGAGGCATAAAGGAATGGAAAGTAATATAAAAACTGAGAAACTACATTTTTCTGCAGTTTCAGCTACACAGCTAAATACACAGGACCCAAGGAGAGCTTGCCAGGGCTAATACACAACACCCAGCCATCAAGACTCACAATCTTATCTAGGAGCAATTTGAAACAGCCAATTAACCTACTTTGAATTGTCGGAGGAAACCATAGTACCCAGCAGAAACCCTGGCAAACATGCAAAGTCTACAGAGAAATGTCTGGGACCAGGAATCCAACACAGGCATTCTTACTGTGAGGCAGATGTGCTAACCACTGTGCCAACAGAATAAAATCAAATAAACTGTGATGCATTAAATTAATTAATTTAGTCATTTGCCCCACCACTTAATCCTCCTATGTTCACAGGTAGGCTATACTTGGCAAAGGTAATGCTGTCGGACATACAAGGTTCCTGCCCCACAGAGATGATTTGCATACTTTAACCATGACACTGAGTCTGGTTGGGTGACCTCCATGCTTTGAGCCGACTAACAGAGATCTGTTGTTGCCAACAGCGTCTGTTCTGGTCTGTTCAGACAACTCATTTAAAGAAGAAATTGAAACATGCTCCATCAAGGTGTTTTAGAGTATACTTCATGAAACACAAGAACGCCTAAGCTAAAACAAGCTTTCTGTACATTCCTAATGGCTCCATTCCATTTGGTAGTGTTTTATTCTGTTTAATGTGATGGGGAAGCTGGAGCCTATGCCAGCCAATTCTGGGCGATCGAACAATTTCTAATTATTTCAAACTAGTCAAACCATGTGTATGTGAGGTCACTTACTGTTTGCAAACACAGGCTAGCAACTGCTTGTGGGGCAAATTAAGCTAGCTTTTTCTCCTCCTACTTCAGCAAATTAACTTTAATTTCACTGCTTTTTTTCTTTTCACTTCGAGTAATTTTCCTCGTTTTTTAAAAACAGTACTTTGTTTTCTTCAAAACGCCAACTCGTCTCCACTTCAAACCAGGACGCAGAGGGAATCAACAACATTCTGCGACTATCCAAAAGTCTCCAGTTAAAGTTTGTTTTGAGCTTCATGAGTATTATCCAGCTTGTTCAGTGTGTTGCGTGCAAGATGCTTAGTAGTCCTCTTTTCATCATTATCGATAAACTCATCTGTGATAGGTGTGTTCGAGTTGTGTATTCTCTCTGACGGAGAAGATTGTAGCATTAGGAGTGGCATCCATACTTTAGAAAGGAATAGCGAGAGTGAGATTAGTGTTCCTGTAGAAAGAAGTCTAGGTGCTTCAGGCAGAGATAGTAATCCTCCTCCTCCGGCATCAGAGGCCCCACAGCAGGGTGAATGGGAGACGACTTGGCGACATACTCATAAAGAAAAGCTAACATTGAGGCTCGCCCATGGGAGCACCACTCGTCTGCACCTAACGCGTCGAACAGCTTTGCTGTCTTCAGTGAGACACCCACTGAGAAACCTGAAAGAGCTTTGGTTATGGGAAGCTTTATTTTAAGGAACGTGCAAATTAACTAGTTCTTTAGGGGCAGCAGAGGCGCTTGTTAGGTGTATCCTGGGAACCAGAGTGCTGAACTTAGTAGGTTATTACAGGTTCTTAGGTGAGTGCAGGTTCTCGAAGCTAGTTATACATGCTGGAGTTAATGATGTACATCTTTGTCAGTCAGAGGTTACTAAGAGTATCTTTATAGAGGTGTTCAAATTAGCAAAGGAAATGTCCAATGCAATAATATGCTTTGGCCCCATCCCAATACACTTTGATGATGTAGCTTGCAGGTTGCTATGGTCGTTGAACTGCTGGATGTCCAAGTGTTTTTCCAAAAACAAAAAGACCTTTATAGATAATTGGAATACTTTTGAGGGTAAACCTGGCCTGATAGGGTGGGACAGTATCCATCCCTCTCGGGAAGGTGCTGAGCTCATTTCTTGCAGCATAGCACATAGTCTAAGAACATGACTATTAACTCAGTGGCTATTCAGAGCCAAGGTCAGAGAATGAAAAAACAGGCTAATCTGATCGTCTGCTAGCTGTGCAGAGTCGTCACTCAAGGTCAAATTCAATGCTATAGAAACTGTCTGCTTCCCTACCTAAATAAAATTGTAAACAAAGAAGTAAACAAAAATGTAATAACTCTCAGAGTGCGTTAAAAATAATCCAAAATACTTATTTAATATTGTTGCAGAATTAACTAGAAATAAGACCATGAACAAAACTTGTAAACTATCCATTTATAGCATTTACAATTTTATGAATTGTTTTTAATGTTAAAATTGAAAATATCAGGCAAAAAATTGATTCCCTAAATTTAAAGACATGTATGTTAATAACTAAAACAGTAAATAATAATATACTGAAAGCATGTCCTCAACTTGACTGTTTTAGCCCCATTCAAAAGACAGAACTAGTCTCATTAATTTCATCATCAGAATCATCAACCCGGGTGCTTGTTCCAGTACCTACATTTTTTTATAAACAAATACTATCAAAAGTGATCAACCCTTTATTAAATGTAATAACCTTTTCTCTTCGCACTGGTTATATACCTAAATACTTTAAATTGGCAGTTATTAAACCTCTGATTAAAAAACTTCATCTCAACCCATATCAACTGTCCAACTATAGACCAACATCCAACCACCGTTTAACTCTAAGATCTTAGAAAAAACTGTAGCACAGCAGTCATGTTCATATCTTTGTTGGAATAACATTCATGAAATGGATCAGTCAAGATTCAGGCCCCATCATAGCACAGAGACAGCACTCACTAAAGTGGCAAATGACCTACTGGTGGCCTCCGACCATGGCTGTGTCTCCCTACTTGTATTAGTTGACCTTAGTTGCAGCCTTTGACACTACTGATCACATGATTCTCCTTGACAGATTAGAAAATGTTGTTGGAGTTAAGGGAATGGCCCTCTTGTGGTCTAGATTTTATTTAACTTACTGTTATCAGTTTGGTAAGTGGTGATTTCTCTGTATGTTCTAATGTTAAGTTTGGTGTTCCACACGGTTCTTGTCCTAGGCCTGTTGCTTTTCTCTCTATGCGTGCTCCCTTTGGGTAACATCATTTGTGATCGTGGTATTAGCTTTTATTGTTATGCTGATGACACACAGCTATATATCTCAGCAAAGCCAGATGAGAGACATCAGCTTAATAAAGTTGAAAAATGTGTAAACGACATGAGACACTGGATGCTTACTAACGTCCTCATTTTAAACTCTGATAAGACAGAAGTACTTGTACTTGGATCTCAGGCAGCTAGAAATAAGGTTTCTGATTATGTAATAAGTTTAGATGGTGTGTCAGTCTCATCATGTGGAGCAGTAAAGGACCTTGGAGTGATTATTGATGCTGGTCTTTCATTTGAAACTCATGGAGATAATATTACTTGGGTGACCTTCTTTCATCTCAGGAATATTGCTAAAATAAGAAATATGGTGTCAGTCCATGATGCAGAAAAACATGATCGTGGATTTGTTACTTCCAGATTTATATTACTGTGATGTGTTACTGTCTGGTTGTTCTAGTCGGAGCATAAACAGGCTCCAGTTCATCCAGAATGCAGCAGCAAGAGTTGTTGCTAGAACCAGAAGACATGAGCAAAACACCCTGATTTTATTTACACTGCACTGGCTCCCAGTTAAATTTCTAATCAAATATAAAATTCTACTTGTAACCTATAAAGCACTTAATGGTCTCGCGCCACATTATCTTAGCGAACTTCTTGTCATTTATGATCCCACACGCCCCCTTAGATCACAAGATGCAGGATGCTTACTGATACTTTGAATAATGAAGACTACTGCAGGGGGCAGAGCTTTCTCTTACAAAACCCCACAGTTATGGAATAACCTTCCAGTTAATGTTCGGGACTCAGACACAGTCTCTGCTTTTAAGACGAGGCTGAAAACTTATTTGTCAAACATTTTGTTAATAACCTTTTATTGGGTAAAGGAGCAGATCTGGGCGTCTCAGGCATAGAGAGTTCTGGTAAACGGTCATGCTGCATACTGTCGCTCGCTCACTTTGCTCACCCAGGTCCGTTTGACAGTGCTGTGGCTGATTGCCCGTTGCAGACGCCCTCATGTCTGTCTTTCTTCTGGTTCTGCTGCCATAGCCAGTCATGCTGGAGACACCTAACAACCTCTCTCTCTCTCTCTCTCTCTCTCTCTCTCTCTCTCTCTCTCTCTCTCTTTCTCTCTCTCTCTCTCTCTCTCTCTCTCTCTATCTTGAGATACATATTCTCATGCTTTCTCAGTCCTGTAATCTGTCCTGGTGCGCTGATGCTGGCTGGAGTCCTCATCTTGGAATCCCCTCCTTCCCGCTGATGAAGATCTAAATGGCCCCAGATGTGCACTAACAGACTGTGAACATGACTTTTCACTGCTGCTGATACTAACACTCTTCCCCACAATTATTTAGGACTTGCAGTTGTATGACCAACCAGACTACATTTTAGACTGTAACGAAGTCCTCGTGTATGTTTGTAGGTTACTTCCTTGCATCTACTGAGGGAGCTTTTCCTTTCCACAGTCGCCACGGGCAACGCTCATTAGGAATGTGTAGGGGTTGTAGAAGATGGTTAAAGTCTTTTATACGTTGGAAGTCCTTACTTTCACTGTTCCACTGTGTAAAGCGGCTTTACAACACTGTCACTTGTAAAAAGCCCTATACGGATAAAATTGAATTGAATTGAATTTCCAGACTAATAGCTCTGTGTAGCTAATGGCATATGTACCAATAAATCGTGGGCCAATCAGGTCGCGCCATTAATGTAAAGTTGATATTAACCATTAAGTATGTGCCAAAAAGCCAGGTAGATCATGCTAAATTGAAGGCCTGAAAATGTAAGATTGAGGGGAATATTTAATTAATTTTGTGTGTGTGTGTGTGTGTGTGTGTGTGTGTGTGTGTGTGCCTGCATACGTGCCCATGTATGAAGAGCTCAGATGCAAAACTACGTAATTGCCAAATCCCTGAAAAATGAGATAGCTAAATGAAGGTCTCCCACCCAGCTTAGTGTTTACAGTACCTAGTAGCTGAAGAAATACATTTTTGTGCAATATTGCATGTTAGTGCAACAGTAAATCCAAATCAATATATGGTTTATTTAGCAAAAAATTGCAATTGCATGCAAAAGTACACAGGGTGACAATTACATGATGAAGGAATATCAAGATTAACCGACGGTGTTGGTTAGTCTGTTCCTTCCTCTGTATGTATATACATGGGAATCCTGGAGGTTATGCTCTCGTGCCAGTATCGTGCTGGAAATGAATGTCTGAGTGGTGGTAATATCTTCTACTCTATCTACCCCTCCAAACAATTACATATTTCAAGTCATAAAATAAAATATATTTTTAGTAAAATAAAAAGCATAAATAGAATTCCATGCACCTTATGCAGTAGGAATCTCTGTAGGTTTTTTTTTTTTTTAAGCTGGGAACTGGGAATTACTCATTTGAATAGAAAGGCTTTTAATCCAATAACATTGATGAAGTGCATGATGTTTCTCGTGCATATAGCGTGCTTACGGAAGTGAACCTATCCAGTGAAATAATATCCCGTCGCCCTGTGGTTATATTGGGTTCCCATTAAAGAAGTCTTCTCAGTAGCGTAACACTTTCAGACAAGATCAGGATTTTGGGAGTGGGTGGTCATAACATGAATGTTACATGACATTACGTCATCGACAAAAAGAATTCACACGAAAACTCTTTATCGGGAGTTTATTTTTTCTGAGCTCCGCTTTGATTTAGTCAGTGCTAAATCTTTATATTATCTTTTACTTGGTTGTTATAAGTTACATTGAGTAAACACAGCTGGGAAAAAAAAATGTGTGAGTGTGTGTTTGTATTTCAGGCTGCAAAGCAAAAAAAAAAAAAAAAAGTATATTTTTTGAAGACGAGTGATTCTATTTCATGCCCACTGTATATAATAACACTACATGTTCAATCATCAAATCAGTGAACACCCCAAGAGCAGGAAATGAATTCTCTTCAGCTATAGAATCATGGCATTCAGGTACTGCAAAGGAATCTACTATCATTCGGTACGTCAAACTGACACAGAATACACAAGAGTGTACCAGAGCGGTATAGACAGACAAATATGGTAAGAAAGAGAGATGAAGACTGATCCAGATGCATGCACGCAGCTCAAGCTGATGAAATACTTGGGATATTTACTGAGAGCAAGGGACCGCATACTAAACAGTTCACCGGATTCTAAGCGCGAGGAAATTAAACCACCGACACTTCACTCTAATAACTGGAGAAGTCACTGCCTTTGCAGCTACAACTTCCTTCTTCCTGAATTCAGTCCAAAGAAACATGAATTGTGGAACTGAATTTAATTCATCACTGTAGCAGTTTCATATAATAATAATTACAGGCCCCACAATTAAACTGTTTTTAAAATACCGGGATCCCTCACTTGGATCTGTGGGTAATTGGGACCGATATCCCCCCTGCGACCGTCAAATTCCGCGAAGTAGGATTGACCCCTGTCACTGACGTGTACACGTATATGTGTATATAATATCAACAAATACATATTCAAAGATATAAGTGCTTATAATAACAATTAAACATTCAAAAATAATGTGTAAGATGTAAATAAAATATAAGTACACACACATACAGATACATTTTTATGTAAGGTGCGCATCTGAGTGTGTGCAGGCGCATCTGTGTAGTTTTGATGGGGGGTTTTGGGTTGTTTTATATTTTGTTTTTATTTGTTTGGGCTTTTTTTTTTTTTTTTTTTGCACAATTGGCCTTGTTTTAGAGGCATTTTCCTTAACTTTTCCCCCCAATTCTTCCATAATTTAAAAAAATAATAAAATTCGATGAATATTTAAAAAAAAAAAAAAAAAACCCGCGATGCACTGAAGCCGCATGAATTGAAGCGCGAAGTAGCGAGGGATCCCCATGTATTAATGAAGACAGACAATGTTATATCTCAATGGTGCAGTGAGTGATTCTGATTTAAAAGTCTCTCATATTCCTGACAGCAAAAGCCACAGTTGGTTAAGAGGTCTCTCACTAACTTTCACTCATTTTCCAAAATGCTTACCACTTGGGTTGCAGAAGGGCTGGAGCCAATCCCAGCCAACACTCTGACCACCTCACCAGACCATCTCAGGGTAACACACTCAACTGTTCACACTCACACCTAGGAGTAATTTGGAACCTGGTCACAATAGACATGATCTAAAGCAGGGGTGTCAGATAAATTTTTTACTGAAGGTCACATCCCTAAATTATTGGGTCATTGAGAACTGAATACTCCCTGAACAATTATCCAGTGGCGGAGTGGTAAGGGTGCTGTGCTCATGATCGGGAGGTTGTGAGTTCGAATCCCATTGAGACCCTCACTGTGCTAAGACCCCTGGGCAAGGTCTTAACCACAAATGTGCCTCTGTTCACCCAGCAGTATAAATGGGTACCAGTAAATATATACTGGGAAGGTAACCTGCGATGGACTAGCGGCCCATCCAGGGGGAGTTGAACTCCTGGTTGCTTCACGCTATGGAAACCGGGGCTAAGCACCCCGGTGAGCCACGGTTGAGCCACGAGCCTCAGGTGTAAAAACCCAACAGACTTACCTTATACAAAAAGCTTGAAATCTGCATCGCAAAATGATTAGACATCTGTTCAAATTTTCTATTATTCACAATCTTTTGTACATGCAATAGTTATCTGATGATGCCTTGTGGAATGATGAATTATCTTTCATGGTAATGCTTGATGCAAAAAAAAAAAAAATAATAAAAATACCCGATAATCATGGTCTATGAAAGCTCACACGGACCATATTAAATGAATTGTTGGGCCTTGTGTTTGAATCATGTGACCTATTGAGTCACAAATATGTGATTTTAATGCATAGACAGTTTACAACATGAAGACAAGTGTGTGTTTTATTTATCACATGACCACATCGAGGCTGAGAAAGGGAAGACAACTTTATGTTGCTTATAATAATTCATCAGCACAAATTACCTGAAATACTTCATGAATGTCCTATGTTTATACGTTACTTTTTTTCTGGTCTTTTCTTTTTAGATATTTTTAGTACTTTATGAGAGACAGACAGACAGACAGACAGACAGACGGTGCAACGTCTGATACCGAGGGACATGCTAATGAAATTATCCATGACAGAAACAAGAAGAGCACTTTGCTTTTATGAAATATTAATAGATGAGTGCACTGTGATGGCCTGGTGAACCGTCCGGGGTGTACTCTGTCCTCACCCAGAGTCAGCTGAGACGGGCGTCAAGCTCCTCGAAACCCCAATTAGGATTACAAATACCAAAAAGTTCCAAAAATGAATGAATGAATAAAGTATTCTTTACTTTGAATGACATTGTGTTCATTTTCTTTTTCCTTTCAGCTTTTTCCCTTTATCAGGGGTCGCCACAGCGAATCATCTGATTCACATGTTTTTCATTTTTGGCAGAGGTTTTTATGTCGGATGCCCTTCCTGACACAACCCTTTAGCAAGGGACAGAAACATGCTGATGGCTTTGCAGCTACTCTTTACGAAAGTCAGCAATGGTTCTTTTACATGAACCTCTCACCATAGACAGTGCGAGACATGGCTGGCCTTTGATAACCCAGTTAGCTGCACTGGGGGGGCGGGGGCAGTGACAACCCTGTGGAGAGTGGGACTCAAATCCCCGACCTTAGGATCAACGATCCATCGCTCTACACCACTCGACCATAGCTGCCCCTGATAACACAAATACCAGCAAAACTCTTTTATTGTTCTGTTATTATTCATGGTTTCCACCTCTATGGTAATAAGCACTTACCGTTTCACTCCGCTGGTAAAAATTTTAATAAGCGCCCACCCACTCAAATTTTTTAAGCGCCCTGGGCGCTTATCACGTTGTATTCGGTATATTAAACCTAAAATGGCAAGAGATGACGATATCAGCGCACATAATTTTGTCGAGTCGGTGAACATTAGCAGAAAACAGTCATACTCTGTGAGTTTCTGCTACCAGGGATATGGAATAAATTATTATTGTTGTTCTATTCTTGGTGTGAAAAACATTATGTGAAAGCAGATTAATTTGGAATGTAATTATTACCTTTTGTTAGACAATATTAATCACATCACTACATATGTATAATTTTACAAGGATCAGTAAACTGACTCATTTGTTCGCCTCAATGTTAATGACATAAAGCTCAGATGTACTTAATATAGTATTTATTATATTTATTTATCTTAATGAAATATTCTCTCAGTGACGCATTTGCCAAACCAAGTAAGCTAAATTAGGGTGACGGGATGCTGGAACCTATCTCAGCTACCTCCAGGTGAAGGTGGCATACAGTATGAACAGCTCGTCAGACTATTGCATGGCAAGACAAACATACTAACCACACAAAATGTGCACGATCATCTCGAAGCAAGAAGGTCTTGGGTTCGGATTTTTCCGTGTGGAATTTGCATGTTTTCTCCATCTTTGAGTGGGTTTCCTCTGGATACTCAGGTTTCCTCCCACAGTCATTGCTCATTAGGCTAATTCACTGCTCCAAGTTGCCCCTAGGTCTGTATAAATGCGAATGGCCTGCGATGGTATGGCAAACTTTTAGCGGTGTACCATCCCCTTCGTCCAGAGTCAGTTATACTACAAGCCTCCTTACGGCCCTAATAAAGGATAAAAGTGGTTTGACAAATAAATGGATGAATGAAATGATCTACTGTATTTTAAGTTACTCTGAATTTTTTACTTTTGTGCGTGTGTGTGTGTGTGTGTGTGTGTGTGTGTGTGTGTGTGTGTGTGTGTGTGTGTGTGTGATTCTTAAACAAAAATCTGAGTGTGTTACCCTGGGATCAGGTAGAGGTTTTCACGACCTTCACACATTTTCATTTCAAAGGAAGAGGCTGCTGACAAGTCATCCCAGATCCCGTTGCCAAAGACTACCTCTGTGTCATCCCTTGATGATATTTTAAATGTTAGTCATGTCGTTGTCTTAGACATCTGTGGTTATACAGCCCAGAAGAGCTGGGAGCTCAATTTTTTTTTTTTTTTTTTTTAATGTTATTTTGTTATACGCAGGAGAAATGCATGAAATGACCCCTAAATGTTTGTGGGGCAGCACGATGGTTCACATCCTTCTCTACTATCTATTAATGTTGTGGGATCAAGTCTTAGTGATTGTGGAGCAGATTCTTCATGTCATGTAATTGTTTAAGGTTTTTATTACTGACTCTTAACGTCAAGGCCCAAATGGTACAAAGTCAGGTTTAAAAAAATAAACAAAAAGTTTAAAAGTTTGAAAATGAGGAATATTAACTGATATCTTAAAAGTAGTGTCAGACTCAAAACAAGTACATTTTCTCAAGCTATTTTTAATTTTTTTAATTTTTTTTTTTTTTTTTTTTTTTTTGGACATTTGGTACAATTTGTTTAAATTTAGTAAATGTTGGTCAGTATTATCATGAAAATAAAACAATATGTCAGCCTAAATATATTCACTCATTCATTCATTTTCTGAATTGCTTAATCCTTATTAGAGTCACAGGGAAGCTGGTGCCCATCTCATCCTACTCTGGGTGAGGGCAGAGTACACCCCGGATAGCACGCCTGGTCATCACAGCCGAAACATATTAAAATTAGTAAACGTACATTAAAAAAGTAAATCTATATACATACAAAATAATTTTTTAGTATTCATTCATACATTATTTGGGATACTCTGGGTGATGGGCAGAGTATACTCTGGACTGCTCGTCAGGGCAACACCGGGCAGAAAGTCAGCAAATGGTTCTTTTACAGTCTCTCACCATAGACAGTGAGAGACATGGCCGGCCTTTGATAACCGAGTTAGCTGCGCTGGGGGACAGTGACAGCCCGTTGAGAGTGGGGTTTGAACCCCAAACCTTGGGCTCAGCGATCCAGCACCTTTCCACAACTGCTAAAATATGCACTGTTAAAATATGATCACCTTAAATTAAATAATTTGCATTGTTGTGACTTGCATTTTGTCACCATAAGGACATCAAGTCCCCATCACGCACATTAGCCAAAATTTGAGTATCAATAGTTGTGTGTTGCTCTGTGATGGTCGGGTGAACTATTCAGGCCTTTGCCCAGTATTAGCTGAGATAGGCGCCAGCATCCTAGACCTGTTTCTTTTGCAACCCAACTTTAGACCACTGGAGGACTACAGATGTATGAATGGTGTTTGGCTCAGACAGTGTTTTTCATTGTTGTTGAGGTAGGGGATGTAAAGTTACCCTGGAAAGACACCACAAAACTTTCAAAGTGTTAAACAGGCTCACGGTGGCTACAGTACCACAAGAGCCCTGCAGGGGTAAATCAAAAAGTCATCATATTTCTGAAATTTTCAGTGGCATGTGTGAAGTTATTCTAGTGCAGTACTTCCTTTTACAATTTTTATGAGATCTATGGCTTTCATTGGACCTTTGACAGGCCAGCATTAAGAAAGCACAAAGCTTTGAGTCATCATTCTCAAATGCTCCAAAAATGCACTTTTGGAGAAACAGGTTCCATCACAGTGAAACGGTCTCAACATTTCATTTCATTACAGAGCATTTTCTATTATGTTTTGCAGCAGGAGTGGGTAGAGGTGTCCTCACAATGCTAGCAACCTAATTTAAGTGTAAAAACACAACAGTTTCTCTCAACTAATACCTTCGCCTTTCTAAATAGATTTCACAATATTGGAACAAAAACATAAAAATTACACATACATGCATTTTATTAGGAACCTAGCAGGTTACTCTCCTCCATTATCTTTATTCTTGTGTAATTTGTGCTGCTCTTATTTTTATTTTATTGCCACTGATTATTTTGACGGGGGCAGTTGTGGTCTAGTGGTATAGGGCAGTGGATCGCTGATCCAAAGGTTGGGAGTTCGAGTCCCACTCTCCACAAGGTTGTCACTGTCCTCCCCAGTGCAGCTAACTGGGTTAACAAAGGCCGGCCATGTCTCTCACTGTCTGTGGTGCGAGGTTCATGTAAAAGAACCATTGCTGGCTTTCGACAAGAGTAGGCTGCAAAGCCGTCGGCGTGTTTCCACCCTGCGATGGCCTGGCGAGCTGTCCAGGGTGTACTCTGCCCTCGCCCGAAGTTGGTTGGGATGGGCGCCAGCCTCCCCGCGACCCTAATTAGGATTAAGCGGGTACAGAAAATGAGATGAGATTATTTTGACCAGAATTTGTTCAAGTTTGGTTAATGACTTGGATCAGGCCTGTGTACAGCAAACTCAGTCTGCAGCCCTAATAGGTTCCACTTCAGTGTATTTACCTCTCAGAAGAGGGTCCTGGGTTCAAGTTCCAGACTTGCTGAGATTGTTTCTGTGTTGAGTTTGCATGTTGTTATCATACTTGTGCGGCTTTCTTCTGGGTACTCTGGTTCTCTCCAACGGTCCAAAGACGTGCACATTAGGCCTCGTGGCTTTTCCAAAATGTACTTACACGTGAGTGTAATTGTGAATGACTGTGTGTGTGTGTGTGTGTTGGCCCTGCCATGGGCTGGTAATGTGTTCAGGTTCACCCCACTTTCACACAGTGTTGGCTGAGATAGGTGCCAGCCTCGTCGCGACACTAGCAGGATGAAGCGGCTCGGCAAATGAACGAATGAGCAATCTTTTACGCAGGGAAGACTTTCCACAACACTGACTCCTCAGAAATCGGTAGTAAGGTTGAAAAATAAAGCTTTGGGTATTTTAACACATCAAAGATGTCTAATTTGCTTGGTAAGATTTTTTTCTTTTCTTTTCTCAAGCATATCATTAGCTCAGACAGGTCACAATAGTCTGCAGTTCACACTACCATCAGACTCTCTAATACCAACCATAATAAAGTTTTAATTATCGATGCCTTTCACTGCAACTCCTCGTCGGTGTGAAAGTCAAAACACTTTCCACCATCCATGCTTCACCTCTCACCTCTTAAGGTTGTTGGGTTTTTAGTTCCTCATGTATCTGTAACTATGAGGTGAGGTTACAGGGAGCAGAGATAAGGAAGGTGGAGGATTTTAAGTACTTAGGCTCAACAATCCAGAGCAATGGAGAGTGTGGAAAAGAGGTGAAGAAGCGCGTGCAGGCAGGTTGGAATGGATGGAGAAAAGTGTCCGGTGTGATGTGTGATAGGAGAGTATCGGCAAGAATGAAGGGAAAAGTGTACAAGACGGTGATGAGGCCAGCGATGTTGTATGGTTTAGAGACAGTGGCGCTGAGGAAAAGACAGGAGTCAGAGTTGGAGGTAGCAGAGATGAAAATGTTGAGGTTCTCTTTGGGAGTAACGACGATGGATAGGATCAGAAATGAGTACATCAGAGGGACAGCACATGTTAGATGTTTTGGAGACAAGGTCAGAGAGGCTAGATTGAGATGGTTTGGACATGTACAGAGGAGGGATAGTGAGTATATTGGTAGTAGGATGCTGAGGTTGGAACTACCAGACAGAAGGCCCAGAGGAAGACCAAAGAGATGATTTATGGATGCGGTGAAGGCAGACATGAAGGTCGTTGGAGTAAGAGTAGAAGATGCAGAGGATAGCAAGAGATGGAGGCAGATCATTTGCTGTGGCGACCCCTGAAGGGAACAGCCGAAAGAAAAAGAAGAAGATGTATCTGTAACTAATGTAAAATTGTCTTATCCTGGCTATCCTTGGCTATATCCAACCACTGCAATCACGTACCATGCAGATCATTCGTGAATGTACAAAGTACAGTACGTACATATTACATGGTCATATAGCAAAAGCTAGGCCGGAAAAGTGTAGCTGGGCAAAATTCATGCATTCTTCAATATTTCTACTGCTTGTTACACTCAATGAGCTATTTCAAACTATGCAATAAATTTTCAAATATGTCTGCGATATTTGGAGAAAAATACATCTTTAAGTAATTGTTTCATAGAGAACAGAATTAGAATACGAACACATTTTTGTGATTTTCTCAGAATTCACCAGTTTATATTAAATGAGCACAACTTAATTTACACTCAACCAAATTTAATCAAGTATGTACCAAATGCTCAGAAGAAACAGATCTCTTTAAAATTGCATACATCACACACATCAATATTGATATAGTTCATCATATCCGAGCTTCAAAAAACCTTTGAAATTTGTGTCAAACCATTGGGCCAGAAAATAGCATTTTTTTCACAACTTATCTAGTTGAGCCCCCTTGTCCTATTCAGGGTTCTGTATGAAATATCATATACAGGAATCCCTCAGTTTTTCACGGTTAATTGGGACCATTGGGACCAAGATCCCACTGTGACCACTGAATTCCGTGAAGTAGGATCACCCCCCTGACTGGCGTATACGTACATGTATGTGTATATATAATATCAATAAATATATATTCAATGCTATCATGAATGAAAGGAAAAGTGTACAAGACGGTGTTGAGGCCAGCGATGTTGTATGGTTTAGAAACAGTGGCACTGAGGAAAAGACAGGAGGCAGAGCTGGAGGTAGCAGAGATAAAAATGTTGAGGTTCTCTTTGGCAGTAACGAGGATGGATAGGATTAGGAATGAGCACATCAGAGGGACAGCACATGTAAGAGGTTTTGGAGACAAAGTCAGAGAGGCTAGATTGAGATGGTTTGGACATGTACAGAGGAGGGATAGTGAGTATATTGGTAGTAGGATGCTGAGGTTGGAACTACCAGGCAGAAGGTCTAGAGGAAGACCAAAGAGAAGATTTATGGATGTGGTGAAGGAGGACATGAAGGTAGTTGGTGTAAGAGAAGAAGATGCAGAGGATAGGGTGAGATGAAGGCAGGGAAGGGAAAAGCCGAAAGTAGAAGAAAATATATTCAATGCTATAAATGATTATAATAACAATTAAACATTCATAAATAATGCATAAGATGTAAATAAAATATAAAAACAGATACATACAGATGCGCGTGTGTGTGCACGCACTCAGATGCGCACCTCACAAAAATGTAAGTCGTTTTGATGGGAGGTTTTGGGTTGTTTTTTGTTTTGTGTTTGTTTAGGGTTTTTTTTTTTCTGTTTAGTTTAGTTTTGTTTTGTTTTGCTTTTTTTGCATAATTGGCCTTGTTTTTGCGGCATTCTTCCTTAATTTCCTTATTTTTTAATTCGATGGATATTAAAAAAACAAAACAAAAAAACCCATCATGCACTGAAGCCGCATGAATTGAATCACAAAGTAGTGAGGGATCCCTGTATTTCTGCAGGTCTGAAATCTTTCAAGTGCCCTTGAAAGTCATTTAAATTCCAATAGAACAGTCCTAATGTCTGAGGATGAAAATGTCACTCTCCTTGGTAAAGTCAATTCCGACGTACACGATGCATACGACTGGAATTGTTGTTCTAGTCTGGCATTGTTTGTGTGAACACCCCCTGCTATTTGACTTAATATGTAGTTGTAAACACAGCCCTCTGCTACCTTTGTCCCCTTCTGATAGTGATACCCAGAATAAAACACGTTTTAAGTGAGAGTAAAGATACCATCAGATAGAACATGGAACAAAAAGTAATTGCCTAGCAATTCCACATTTGGTTGGACATCAACAACACTTTTCTATAACCATTTATTATAATTAGGGTCACGGGGAGGCTGGTGTCCATCCCAGCCGACTCCGGGTGAGGGCAGAGTACACCCTGGACAGCTCGCCAGGCCATCACAGGGCAGAAACACGCTGATGGCTTTGCAGCCTACTTGTGTCGAAAGTCAGCAATGGTTCGTTTACATTCTTCCCACCACAGACAGTGAGACACATGGCAGGCCTTTGATAACCCAGCTGGCTACACACCAGGGACAGTGACAACCCGTTGAGAGTGGGGCTTGAATCCCCAACCTGAGGATCAGTGATGTAGCACCTTTACCTCCAGGTCATCACTGCCACATGTTTGCTTCCATCTGATGGCTATTCTCTGAGATAATGCAAGAATATGCGAATGATGAAAATATTTCACGTGCATTACAACTCCACCTTCTTGGATGCCCACCTTGTGACATACGACCACATACATCTTATATATGCAATGAATGTAATTTATTGCATCATGTTATTGCTGTAAAAGAATAATGATGCTGGTAGCCTGTTCTGGGATAAATTACTGTCAATGTAGCGAAGCCACCAGCATGATGGAAAAGAAGAACTTGAACTGCCAGAGGTAACTGTAATTATCTTAACTGCTGCTTCTCCACGTCCTATACATAGAATTAGTCCAAGAAGAGAGTGAGCCTGACTGAACCGTTTTTATATTCTCCTAATATAATTTCAGTTCATTTAATCAATTATACAAATTTCACACTGTGAATGATTTTACACATTTTTTTTTTTACATAATATATTTCTCTCAGTCATCTGCAGAACTGTTTAATCTTACTAGGATTGCTGGAAGGCTGGTACTTTTCTCCTATCTCCGCCAACATTGGGCGAAGACAGCACACACCCACACACAATCATTTGGATTCACACTTACACCCAGGGCAGTGCTTCTCAAAAACTGGGGGGCGCGGTATGATTCCCGGGGTAGCTGGTGGGATGATGCGTATGACCCTGGGGAATATGCTTTTTTGGAATAGTGTAAGAGAATTAAGTGTAATTGCACCTCCACTCCACTAGTTGGCAGTGGCGCTCTCATTGTCGCACTATGATGTAGCAGTTTTTTGAACGAGCAAGTGATATGACGTGCAGTTAGCAACCCCTCAAGAAACAACACGGAAAAATTTCTAGCAGAAACCAAGACAAAAGTGGAGAAAGATGAAAATATTAAGACATAAGTAAGTTAAATGAGTTTTTATTTATGTATTTTTTTAATTTCAGGCACATGCTGTACTTTAAATCTTTTCTATTACAGATTAAAAACTGATGTTAATGAAGTTTTTCTTTTTTGTAAGTTGAACAATATTTCTTTCTTTTTTGTTTTTAATGTTAATAAAGATACAATGTTATGCAGAGGTGTATTAATAACAATTTTATAGACAAATAATACTATTTACAGTCACTCACGGGGCGGTGGGGTGTGTGTGTGGGGGGGTTGAAATGCTTTTATCTTCCTAGAGGGGGCGCTACAGAAAATAATTGAGAAGCACTGACCTAGTGGAAATTTAGAACAGCCAATTAGCCTCGTGGATATGTGTTTCTCAGTACACAATACTATAAATCTTGTAATTATATATACTGTATTTGCTTACTGTGTAGGGCTGCATAATAGTGAAGTGGTAAGCACTTCCGCCTAACAACAAAAAGGTTGTGGGTTCGAGTCCAGAGCTTGGCGAGGGCATCTTTGTGTGGAGTTTGCATGTTCTCCTTGTGTTTGTGTGAGTATTCTCCGAGTACTTTGGATTTATCCGACGGTCCGAAGACATGCACAGCAGCCTAACTGACTTTCTATATCACTAGATGTGAATGGTTGTGGGTTTCTTGCCCTGCAAGGTTATGGCGAGTTGGTGTGTCTTTCCGTTGCCCAGTGTTGACTGAGATGGGCACAGCCTCCCCGCGTTTCTGGCTGGATTAAGCATTTCGGAAAATGAGTGAGTTTGTGTGCTTCCCTCGTAATTCATCACTACTGGATCTATTAACGCTGCACTATATCACATTAACTCTATATTTTCTCAGCAACCCACCATCCCCCATTCCCTGACCTCACTTTCTTTGAGGTGTCTGGCATTCAAAATGTAATCTTTACTTTATGCAGGAGCAAATTACCATCTGCACACAGAAACTAAAGCAAGAGAGACGTATAAAGGCCAAATGGAAATGTGCTCATTTATCTTTTCTGCATTCATCCGTCATTAGCGTCTCACAAGCTGTTTTGATTGATGATGTGACAGAAGCACGACATGTGTCACCATTCCCAATTAATCAACCACTGCAGTATTTACTCAACAGGAGTACCTTCAGGTCCTGTACCACATTAACTGTCTCACCTCATCCCTGAAAAAGTCTGGAAGAGTGCATTAATATTCCGTTTAATGTGTTTAATCAGGCATATTCACTGTGCTGGTTAATTTTCAGAATACTGTAATCATGCTAAAGACTTCACGTTGTCCTGCTGCACCTACGAATGGCGGTAAACAATGCTGGGTATAGATATATTTTGACTCATATGTTATGTAGCTGTCCTCTGTTTGACATTACACTAACTGAGGGTTAATATAGAACCTTACTTCATGAGTCTAAAACTTACACACATATAAAAACGCATCTAGGTGTAAATCCAAACACGGAGGAGAAATCTGCTTTTATAGAAACATATAAATATGCTGTTTTCAAACTACAAACTAACATGTAGAGATATAGATTCTGGTAACACTCGATCGTACTTCCATCGGTGATGTCAGACTCACAAAAGACTTTAAGAAATCCTTCACTTGTCCAAGTTAGCATCGAGCCAGCTGGAATCACGATGCTCATTTTTCCTTTGGCAGAGAACAGCGGGGCTTCACTTCAGGAGTCTCATCTTTTAAGAGATGGCTTCTGTCAATTTTTTATTGGTAGAAAAAAGGAGCAATTGTAAAATAATTTATTATTAATAATATTTCTCATAAAAATAACAATAGCAATAATAATAATAATAATAACAACTACAACAACATGCTTGTGGGACACAGTAATGTAATGGTTAGGACGTTCATATCACAGCAAGAAGGTAAGAATTTGGAGCAATCAATTAACCTAATATTCATAATTTTGGACTGTGGGAAGACATGTAGTGCCTGAAGGAAATCCACACAAGTATAGCAAGAGTGGGTTTCCTTCAGGCACTCCATGTCTTCCCACAGTCCAAAATTATGAATATTAGGTTAATTGATTGCTCCAAATTGCCAAACTAAGATGATCTGGGGGTGTGGTTCAGTGGGTCCCATACTGTCGCCCAATGTGAGACTCTACCATGATTATGTGTGTGTATTTATGTATGTATGTATGTATGTATGTATGTATGGATGGAGGTACAAATACCTGTATACTAATTAATATGCCATATTTTCCCCGACTATAAGGCGCACTTAAAATATTTTAATTTTTCTCGAAATATTGACAGTACGCTTTATAATCCAATGTGTCTTTATGTATTGGCACCGCTTGATGGATTGTCAGAGCATTACGACTATCGTAGTCAGGTGACTCGCTGAATAATACGTGAGTGGCAGAGATTGATCTGCGAGTCCATGCGCCCATCTCAGTGATACCGTCAAAACCCAAATGAAGCAAACTAATTTGGAGCTTACCATCATTCCGGATGGATTAACCAAAAAACTCCAACCGATAGATATTGGGGTCAACAGGTCGTGAGTTAGAGCGAGCCGAGCTTTATTTCGAAATTAAATTACACAACTGTTAAACTCAGACACTGTAGATGAAGAATTTGATGGATTTCTGGAGGAGGAATGAACTGAAAAAGTGAGTTTATTGTTTTATATTGTTACAACTGAACAATGTTGGGAGTTATTGTGAATGAGTGGAATCAAGTTTAACTTATCTGTTGTTTCGCTTAATGTGTCTTATAATCCAGTGCACCTTATGCATGGACAGAGACCATTCAAGCATTGTTCCTTGATATTGCACCTTATAATCTGGTGAACCTTGTGTGTGTGTGTGTGTGTGTGTGTGTGTGTGTGTATATTATATACATATATACATACATACAGGGATCCCTCACTTTCCGTAGTTAATGGGGACCGAGAACCCCCTCCGCGGTCGCCGATTTCCGCGAAGTAGGATCGACATACACAAACATGCGCACACAATCAGATGCATAAAAATGTAAGTAGTTTTGTTGTTTTTTTTATTTATTTGTTTTGTTTTGTTTTATTTTTTATTTTGTTTGTTTGTGTTTTTTTTTTTTGGCATAATTGGCCTTTTTTTGTGGCATATTCCTTAACTTTTCCCCTATTTTTCCTTCATTTCTTTATTTTTCATTGATATTGCACCTCATAATACGGTGCACCTTGTAGCTCGCATAAAATACAGTGCGTGTATGTGTGTGTATGTGTGTGTATGTTTGTGTGTGTGTGTGTGTGTGTGTGTGTGTGTATCGATGTATGTGTGTGTATGTGTATGTGTGTGTGTGTGTGTGTGTGTGTGTGTGTGGAGTTTTTGTTTTTGTTTGTTTGAGTTTTTTTTGATAATTGGCCTTGTTTTGTGGCATTTTCCTTAACATTCCCCCTATTTTTCCTTAATTTCCTTTTTTTTTAAATTTTCTATGAATATTTTTGAAAAACCCACGATGCACTGAAACCACAGAAACTGAAGCATGAAGTAGCGAAGGATCACTGTATATATAGATTGATTAGTAAAAAAACAGACATGCATGAAGATGTACATAAATCTATCTAATATGTTATGTATCTGTTGTACAAAGCATAAATATTCTGCAAAATAGGATAAGTAGTTCAAACAAAAATAAACTGCAGGAATAAAGAAATAATGAAGCCATATATATGATATGAGCAGCAGGCAGTGTGAGATGAAGGGTTTAAGCAGTATTATGAAGGTTGAGGCAGTTGCAGTCATGGACGTTTTACTCAATTACTGATTCTGTTTTAGGACTGCGGGAAGGCTGGTGCTCAGCTGACACTGGTCAAAAGCAGGATACACCCTGAACAGCTTGCTAGAACATCACAGAGCCAACTCGCGCACACACACACACACACACACACACACACACACAGAGGCAATTTGGAATTGCTAATTGGCCTGATGCAGGGGTCAGAAACCTATGGCTCATGAGCCAGATGTGGCTCTTTTGATGACTGCATCTGGCTTAGAAAAATCGTTGCCTTCTGACATTTCTTAACAGAATAATTAATGTATAATTTTGCTGGCATTTAGAAAATACAAACATCACAGTATTAAAAAGTCATCAAAATAAAAGAAAAAAATCTCAGGCATTTTAATCTATACATCTATTTTCAACCCACCCGTTCGAGGTGGCAGGCAACGGAGAGCCAATCCTGTCAGTAGTCTGGTGTGTGGGAGGCCACAATACCTTTAACTCTAATTTTATTGTATTATATGCAATAGCCTGCACAAGTTGTTGTTAGGTCAAGAACTACATTTTATTCTTCTTTAGTCAGCTCATTTATGCAGAGCAAACCCTTTGAACCAAGAAAATGGAAAAAGATGAGGAGGGTCATACATTTCAGCAAAAACGGACAGAAGAATTCACTTTTGTGGAGAGAGCAGGTTCTGCAGTGTGTCTAATATGCAATGATAACATAGTACAATATAAAGCAAAACTTCGTCAAAAGCCATGCCGTATTTGCGGCGAAATATCCGGTGAGGGACAGCAGAAAGAAGGCCTGTCAAGAGCTACTGTCCAAAATGCAAACTAGTCCGCAGCAACTCCGTGTATGCACCCAACAAGGTGACTGGAACTCAACTAGCTTTGCTGGTTCTTTAGCAAGTGTGAGGAACGGGAAGCCATTGACAGATGGCAAACATGCCAAAACATTCCTGCTTGATGTGGCCAACGAACTTTTTGTCGATTTTTTTGGATAAAGATTAGACAAGAAAACCAATGAAAGACATGTCTCGGTCAGCAAGAACTGTCCATGATTGTACCATTATGATGTCACGTGAAGGACATAAATGCAGTGAAATATTTCTCATTCGCTTTGGTGAGTCCACAGATGTCAGCCATTTATACATAGGGCAGTGGTGGTCTAGTGGATAGGGCGCAGGATCGCTGATCCTAAGGTTGGTGGTTCGAGTCCCCACAAGGTTGTCACTGTCCCCCCAGTGCAGCTAACTGGGTTATCAAAGGCGGGCCATGTCTCTCACTGTCTATGGTGAGAGGCATGTAAAAGAACCATTGCTGACTTTCGTAAAGAGTAGCTGCAAAGCCGTTAGCGTGTTTCTGTCCCTTGCTAAAGGGTTGTGACAGGAAAGGCATCCGACGTAAAAACCCTATGCCAAATCAAATGTGCGAATCATTCGCTGTGGCGACTCCCGAGAAAGGGGAAAGGAAGAAAGAAAGTATTATTGCAGAGTACATTGCTGGTGACACACTATGTGAGGAAAGTTTTGCTGTTTGGCCACTGGAACGGATTTTGAGAGGGGAGGATTTATTCAAGTCTTTTGTGGAGTTCACTAAAGGAAACTCTACTGATGGATAAACTTTTTTCAATGTGTACTGACGGTGCTCCATGTATGGTGGGAAATAAACAGGATTTGTAGCACTTTGTGGACAGGAGAATAGACCCATCCTATGTTGTCGTTGTAGTCTACGTTAGGAGGCACTTTGTGACAAGCAGCTTGGTGAGGTGATGTCAACTTTTTTGTTGCCCAAGCTTTACATGATTGCCAGTTTAAAGCACTACTGGATGAAGTTGGGAATAATTATCCCGGTCTGGTTTTGCATAGCAATGTGTTTTGGCTACCAAGAGGGACGGTGCTTAGCTGTTTCACGGCTTGCCTGAGTGAAATCCGGATTTTTCTTCAAATGAACGATGTCAAGCATTCTGAGCTGGTGAACATGGAGTGGCTCCATGTTTTATTTAAGTTTTATTATCATTATGGACATGACTGAACTTCTGAACTACTCAATGTGAAAATGCAAGGTATTGGAAATGCAGCCTTATCTCCTCAGCAAGCAGTTTTTGCATTTGAAAACAAGCTGGGAATCTTCACCATGGATATTTAAACAGGTTTACTTCACTTTGAAAAAACGACAGAATTTAAAGATGTGTTGACCCCCCTCAGCATTTTGATCTCCAATAGCAAGCAGGCATCTAAATGTCTTGCAGTCATTCAAAGCACGCTTTGGGGAACTTCGTGAAAACACTTGTCCTTTTAAGTTCATCACCCATTCACACAAGTGTGCAGTGGACGACGTCAACCTGAGTTTTATCATCGGTGTCTCGAGTGTTTCTTGCTTTCCGTGAACGTTCCGTGAATTATCCAAAGGTTTTCCTTTGCAGTCTGCACTGGTTCCGAAGGTAATCCGAGCGTTTTTACGCATGTATTCCAACATTGTATCGCGGTCTTTCCGTGCCTTTTCCGCACATTCCGTGAACTAAAGGTTGTTGAACTGAAGGTGTTCCGAAGGTACAATTTTCCGTAGGTTTTTGACCCATTTTCTTTGTGAAAAAAAAAAAGCTCCTCTGTAGAGTGCGTTCCGCACCTTTCCGCCATGATCATTGCATTCCGCACTCCAGTGAAATGGGGGTATTAAAAAACTATACATGGCTTTTATGGACTTTTATTGATATTTTATTAATATTATGTCATCAACTGATGATAATGCAATCCATAACCTATGCTTATTTCTTATCCATGGTAAGAAAATCAGAAATTCAACTGGTCTACCACAATAGTTCATGCTTTAATTTATTCATTTTGTTTGTATTTTGGGCTAATGGCCTTTTATTGAATAAAATGTCTGTCTGTCATTTTAAAATGCGTGGGTTTTTTGGCTCTCTCAATCTAAAAGTTTCCTGACCCCTAGCCTAATGTCTACCCAGTGGAAACAAGGGGAGCATGCAAACTCCACAAAGAAATGGCCAACCCCGGGACAGGCACCTCACTTAAGTATAACTCCTTGGTTAATGGAGTGCAGAGGACGAGGGAAATTGTGTCTTCAGTGAGAAGAATTTTAAGAGCTCTGCAAGCATGAACCATGCCTTTACTCTGTCTAATTTATGAGCATGCACTCTGACATCCTGTAAACAGTTGAAGAGTGAGTGTGACAGATTAGGGATGGGGTAGATGCAAGTGCAGTTAGGTATTTATTTACAGTGGGCTATATTGAACATAAATTAAGATGAATGAGAAATTTGAGGCTCAGGAAAATATTTGTATCAGGGTATACTACAATTGCACTGCCCAGAAAAAAAATTACGCTCCAGTAAAATCTGTTGGACCACCTTTAGCTTTTTTGTGAACAACAGTTTGGTTTCATGCCAAGAAAGAGCACCACAGATGCAATGTTTGCCTTGAGGATGTTAATAGAGAAGTACAGAGAAGGTCAGAGGGAGCTACATTGTGCCTTTGTGGATCTGGAAAAAGCATATGACAGGGTGCCAAGAGAAGAACTGTGGTATTGCATGAGGAAGTCTGGAGTGGCAGAGAAGTATGTTAGAGTGGTGCAGGACATGTATGAGAGATGTAAGACAGTGGTGAGGTGTGCTGTCGGTGTGACCGACGAATTCAAGGTGGAGGTGGGACTGCATCAAGGGTCAGCTCTGAGCCCCTTCTTGTTTGCTATGGTGATGGACAGGCTGACAGACGAGGTGAGACAAGAATCTCCATGGACTATGATGTTTGCAGATGACATTGTGATCTGTAGTGAGAGCAGAGAACAAGTGCAGGAAAATCTAGAGAGGTGGAGGTATGCCCTGGAAAGGAGAGGAATGAAGGTTAGCCTCAGAAAATCAGAATACATGTGTGTGAATGAGAAGGACCCAGGAGGAACGGTGATGTTACAGGGAGCAGAGATAACGAAGGTGGAGGATTTTAAGTACTTAGGCTCAACAATCCAGAGCAATGGAGAGTGTGGAAAAGAGGTGAAGAAGCGTGTGCAGGCAGGCTGGAATGGTTGGAGAAAAGTATCCGGTGTGATGTGCGATAGGAGAGTGTCAGCAAGAATGAAGGGAAAAGTGTACAAGATGGTGGTGAGGCCAGCGATGTTGTATGGCTTAGAAACAGTGGCGCTGAGGAAAAGGCAGGAGGCAGAGCTGGAGGTAGCGGAGATGAAAATGTTGAGGTTCTCCCTGGGAGTAACGAGGATGGATAGGATCAGAAATGAGTATATCAGAGGGACAGGCCACGTAAGATGTTTTGGAGACAAAGTCAGAGAGGCTAGATTGAGATGGTTTGGACATGTACAGAGGAGGGATAGTGAGTATATTGGCAGTAGGATGCTGAGGTTGGAACTACCAGGCAGAAGGCCGAGAGGAAGTCCAAAGAAGAGATTTCGAAGGTCGTTGGAGTCAGAAAAGAAGATGCGGAGGACAGGGTGAGGTGGAGGCGGATGATTTGCTGTGGCGACCCCTGAAGGGAGCAGCCGAAAGTAAAAGAAGAAGAAGAAGAAGGACCACCTTTAGCTTTGTTTACAGCATGCATTCACCATGGCACACTTTTGATAAACTTATGAAATGCCACTTATTTTTCTTTAAATTTCAGTCCAAAGCTGTACTAATATTCACTAAAATCTTCTGTGTAGAATGAAAGACAAGAAACACTGTGTATAGTCTTGTCCAACAGTTTTACTGGGGTTAAGGTCAGGACTCTATGGGGCCAATTCATGTACAAAAATGAGTTCAAATGTCCCCTGAACCTTACAATGACTATTTTTACCTAAACCGTATGTCCACACCATTAGGTGTGTTATGGTTAGTGTACTGGTTAGCTCGTAAGCCTTACAGCATGAAGGTCCTGGGTTTTATACCCCATGCTTGGAGAACATTTTTCTGTGTGTAGATCTCATGTTCTCTGCATACTTGCATGGGTTTCGTTCGAGTGCTCTGGTTTTCTCCAGCAGTTAAAAGATATGCACACCTGAATAATTCAATATTCTCGATTATGAGTGTGAATAATTGTATGTCTGTTTTGGCCTTGTAAAGGTCTGGCAAGTTGTTCAGGGTGCACCCTCATTTATGTGGAGTTGACTGGAATGGGGTAGAAATGTAGTTGTGTTTTCACTTTTGAAGTGTCTGTGTATACCTTGGTTTTTTTAATATATAGTTTGTAGCATATCTATTCTGAGTGCACAGAGAGTTGAAGAAAAGCTGGTTGTCATGGCAAGTGAAAAGGGCTCAGGTGTTTTGGCTTCAGGGGAAATGGGGGGGGGGGGTGAGCCTCTGAAATCTTTGGGATTCTTGAATGTAACATAAAGGTCATGTATGCTGGGCGCTCAACGGAGCTCAAAAGGCCTGCCACAGTTACTCTAGGTCTGCTTCTGGCACTGCTCTACAGGAAATAACTAAGAACAAGACACATGAGGACCATAGTGTGTATGTGAGTAAAAAGAAGTAGAACAGAGCAGAGAGAGAGAGAGAGAGAGAGAGAGAGAGAGACTGTGAGCCACAGTAGAGTGGGTGGTTACTGTACATTGTGAGTGGGCAGCTGTAATAGAGTGCTCTGCAGCAATACCATTAAAGTCCATTTAAATCACAGCTTCAACAAACAGTAGTGTATGATCCTCATGCAGAAAATATTGCAGAAGGACATGATCCTAGATGTTACTTTTTCACAAACCAGGAAAAAATCCTCTGGCTCAACAGCAGATTACTGTAAGCTGTCTCATCCTTTACGCCCTGTTTACAGACAGGACAAAAAAAGTAATTTTACACTAAATTTTGTTTGTGTAGGATTCAGTGGAGTGTTTCCTCACAAAGCCACACTCTTGTTGATACTCCCAAACCATGAACAAAAAAAAAATAAAACCAAAAAAACCTTGTTATAACATTTTACAGCTACAGAAGCCCTAAGCGGATGTACATTCACACATTTATTTTTCTTGAAATAACAAGTTAATTACCGTATTCAACGAAATAAGCACCCTGCCCCAATAACCCCCACCCCCATGTTTTTATCTTACGTCTAATAACCACCCATGTGTACTGTTAGCAAAATCGTAGCTCCAACTTACCAATTTTATTCGATCAGTCTCTGTAATGGTAAAATGAGGCGTTCACTGCCTGTAAAAGTGAGTTTACATGGTATTTCAAGACCCCTTGCCACTGGGGAATGTCTATAATGTCCATCAGTAACAACACATGTGATTGTTCCACCATGCTTTAAAAAACGGGAAAATATTTTGCTGTGTTCTCTTGGTAAATGTCCAACGACCGATGAACCATTAGAAACTGCAATAGCAAAACTATGGGATGCTCTGAATGAATGGAGCGACGAGCCAGATATGGACCTATCAGAAAGTGATGACGATTATTTTTCACCCGATTCTCCTGCTCACTAACTTCATAAATTTAAGCACGTTCCTGGCCATGTGCTTTTGTTTATGTTCGTGTTGATTTCTTCAATGTGCCAGGTGCTACAGTTGACATTTGTGTTGATTGGCTCGATTTACTTCCGGGAAAATGTTTAAAGAAACAGCACCGGGAGGGAAAAGTAGGAGGTTTTTTTTTTTTTAATTATTATGCCGTTTTCTGTTTATTTTCAGCTTTCATGTAAGTAGTTTGGTTGATACCACAAAATAATACAAATACCAGTAAAACTCTTTTATTATTTTGTTATTATTCATGTTTTCCACCTCTATGGTAATAAACACTTACCGTTCCACTCCATTGGTAACATTTTAATAAGCTCCCACCCACTCCAATTTTTAAAGTGCCCTGGTGCTTATCACGTCGAATACGGTATGTCATTTCACAGGACAATAAAGTTTGTTTTCTCGTGATCTCAAGTTATTCATCGTAAGATATAAAGTTATTTTCACTATGTGGTAGGACTTAATTAAAAGAAATGTGGCAGGGTGTGCAATACATAGGGCAGTGGTAGATCAGTGCTAAAGACTCTCCAATATTGATCTGAAAGTTAGGTGATCAATTTCCAGTAACACTGTGCTGTAAATGTTGAGCCTTTTGGCGAGGCCCTAAACCCCTGATTGCTCAGTTGTACTTTTCTGGTATGATGCTGGGCTTTTTCAAATCTTTAGTAAGCTTTGTGATCTCAAGATCTCATATAAATTGTATCATTACCACAGGAAAACAAAGTTTTAATATCTCGAGATCTTGAGAAAAGGATCCCAACGTAAATAATTCAAGATCAAGGGAAAGCAAGTGAAATCACCTTGTTATCTTGAGAAATGTATGAATTCACGTCTACTGAAGGTTTCTCTATACAGTTACATTTTTAAATAATTTAAATAATTTTTTTGACATTCTTGGTCTGCTTTCTGTGGAAAATGACATTTTTGGCATATCTTATAAAAGAGACTGGCAGTATAAAGCAGAAAAAGATGAGAAATTATATGCATGCTGTAACTGTTTAAAATTGACTTGTGCAGCTGCACAGTATATCAGCTCTTATACCTTTATATTTAAAATGTTTAATTTTTCTTAGGAGAGCTTCATAGTCATAATAGCTGTAGTATGTCATAAGCAGCAGTGCATAAAGGCAAAATATTGAAAATATGTGTACAGACACTCCCTGACTTACGTGCATCCATTTTACGTTTTTTTTTTTTCGATTTTACGGTTTTTTTTTGTTTGTTTTTTTTTTTTAAGTCAAATTTTGAGTTTAGATGTACCTACGTAGTATGCTGATGTAATGATGCAATGACGTAATGACGTCGTGTCCATTGTTTACAAATGACAGACTAAACATGCCCCTCCTTCTTCCCAGCTCAGTTATATATACAGTAGGCCCTTGACATTCGCGGGGTTTCGGTTCTGGGCCCTCCTGCGAATCGAGATAATCCATGCGTTCTGTACCCGGAAGTAAAACCCCATGTATGCCGTCACATGCGTGAATGAGCAGCTGTAAGTAAAATACTATGTATCTATTACATGCGCTAAAATATGCTTCTTAAACACATTCTATAGACAGTCTTACTCATTAATACAGTATTAATGTAGTAAAATGTAGTAATGATTAAGAAAAACTTTTCAATTTTTACTGTTATATTTATTGTTGCTAAAATATAAACATTATACAGCACACGCATAAAATACCTTTCAGTGCATTCTCTTTATAAGCATACAGCACTGTAGTTTTCAAAAAATGCCCACTACAGGAACACACTGTATTGCATTAGGCATGACACGACTGAATTCAGTTATTAACTGCATTAAGTCTGAGCAGCTCAGCCCCCCACCCAGCCGGAATGGAGTACAAAACAAACTTTTAGAGTGATAGAGTTAGAGGCGTTACAAACCAAAGAAGCGGTGATGTTGATGTGAGTTAATCGTCTGGCACAGAGGTGAGCCTGCTTTTGTTTATTGGGAGTAAATGAGAATAGTGAATCCAGGTGTGTGATCCGAGTGGCTCAGCTACGCCCCTCAGGAAGTAAACAGTTAGTGAGAGGCACAGCATATATATATATATATTGGCAGTGGATAGGGCGCAGGATCGCTGATCCTAAGGTTGGGGGTTCGAGTCTCCACAGGGTTGTCACTGTCCCCCCAGTGTAGCTAACTGGATTATAAAAGGTAGGCCATGTCTCTCGCTGTCTATGGTGAGAGACATGTAAAAGAACCATTGCAGACTTTCGTAAAGAGTAGGCTGCAAAGTCGTCAGCGTGTTTCTGTCCCTTGCTAAAGGGTTGTGACAGGAAGGGCATCCGATGTAAAATCCCATGCCAAATCAAATGTGTGAATCAGATGATATATATATCTATATATTTCAGTTATATAGCGTGTTACCCTTGTGTTAAGACGTCATCTCTGTAATCTTTGTGTTTACACTGTTTTGCGGACTTTTGTAACCCTAAGCAAATATGGTTGGTCAGAAGCGTAAGCCTACTAGCAAGTCTCATACACAGAGATGAATTAACTGTCTGCTCGGATCAGCGCAATCTACCATGCATACTCAGTTAAGCAAAGAGAGTTGTAAAATGAATGATAACCCGAATCCAGGAAAGAGAACTCTCCGCTCCGTGATTCACATCAGTGCAAGCTGTGTTCTAAATGAGTTCAACGGCACCCTTGCGCACTTGAAAGACCAGAAGTCTATATAACCCACAGCAAGTACATTACTTTTGCAAGTACACTACTTTCAGTATTGAGCGCCTCACATATTGTAAGCGTTGATGGCTGTTTTACGCTTCATGTAAAGTGACTCGGTATAAATAAGTGACATATTTGATATTACTTTACAATGTTATGTTTATAATAATTGATTTAGGGGTGTTTTATGAGCTACGGTAATGGTATTTATTGATGTATAGTACAGTATGAGCGTCATACGTCACTGTAACAACTTTCGTTCACTTTTAACTTGCATTCGGCCGTCCGGAACCAATTAAAAACGTAAGTTGGGGAGCGTCCCTATTACAGTATTAGATGTTGGATCAGAATTTCACAAGAGTGTACCTCTCACCGAAAGAACAGACTTAATTCTTTGGTTTTTTTTTTTTTTTTTTTTTTTTTTCAGTCCAAGGACTATGTAGTGACAAGCTCAGACAAGGATGAATACATTCATTTTTCTGGTGCACATAACAAATCTATAGACTGAATTACAAGCAAAACTGTCTGTATCTTCATTCATGGATGTTTGATTATATCCAACACAAAGAATGGCCTTGTTCATGTCCTTCATTTAAAATTTCCTCAGTAAAGACTTGTCAGAGACAATAAAACAAAACTGAAAAAATGCTGCTGTAATTCATCAACTGAGTTGCTTTGAGTTTATTTTTTTGAGAAAATCACAAATTATTTTTGTAATAAACAGATTAGCTTCAATTTGCTGCACTGCTTAACCCCATCATAGGGAGTATGGAACCTATATCAGCCAACACCACGTGAAGGCAGGGCACACCCAGAACAGCTCAACAGACCATCACAGAGCCAACACATAGACAACCATTCACACTCACATCCACATCTAGGGGCAATTTGGAACAGCCAGTAAACCTAATGTACACGTTTTGGGATTTTATGATGAGACCAGCCTACACAGAGGATCTCACACAAACATGGAGAGATCATGTAAAATATATACAGAAGCCCCAAGCCCAGGACTCAAACGGTGGATCTTCTTGCTGTGAGGCGGACATGCTAACTACAACGCCGCGGTGCCACTCCAATAGTTTAGCAACAACAGAAGAACCATAAAATCACACCGGTACTCATTATTATTTCCATACAAAGTTCAACATTTATCAATAAGGATTTGATCAGATGCTCAAGTCAAGTCACAGCTCCTGTCCTTTTTAAGTCAGTGTGGAGTTGCACAATAATACATAATAAATCAAAACAGTAAATCTTGCTAATTCACAAAATTGTTATTAAAGAGCCATCTATGCACATAGTGCAGATCATTTCAAATATTTGACTTTAACTCAATTTGAATAAAGAATTTGGTTTAACCTGTAATCTAAATTATTTACATTGAGTCATCATCAAATATTCACTTTCATTAAGTTAGTTTTATTATTGATTTACATTTAAAAAATAAGTGTGCAGCCACATATTGTAGCATAGCAGAAGCCACACTTGTAGCATTGCAGAAAATCCTATAGTATGTATATAGTGTGTTATACATCTTGAACATAACAGTAGGTTCTGCAAGGCATTTTCTAAATTGTATATCATAATAATCCATCATATAACAGTTAATCAGAAAGAACAGGAAAAACAAAGAAAATTATACTCCTTTATTAAGATACCGGTTCAGAAGTTATAATATTTTAAAATATTCACGAGGAAACTATTTTATGGTTCATTTTACACTAAAATGGTCAAAATGCCAAAATTACTCATCAGTTAAATAAAACATTTAAAAAGGTATTGCTCTACATTTTCTTATTCAGTTGTGTATACACTTTGCCTGTAATTATTTTTTAAGTTATTATTCATTCATTCAATCAATTTCTGTAAGCACTTAATCCTAATTAGGGATTAGGGAACAGGAAGGCTGGTGCCCATCCCAGCCGACTCCAGGCAAGCTCTGGACAGCTCGTCAGGCCATCGCAGGGCGGAAACGCTCTGATTGACGGCTTTGCAGCTACTCTTGTCAAAAGTCAGCAATGGTTCTTTTACATGAACCTCACATCATAGACAGTGAGAGACAAAGCCGGGCTTTGATAACCCAGTTAGCTGCACTGGGGGTGAAATTATTGTCTACACGTTAAATTAAAAAAATATATTAATAAAAATGTTTTAAAAAGTCATTTAGTCGAAAAGGTTGGTAAATTTACTTCCAGAAGTAAATCAGCCACAATTTCCTGAATATTGGTATCATTAACATCAGGTCTGAACTGTTATAAGGCTTAAAACATTCACTTTATGAATTAAATTTACTCAATTATTAATGTGTTTTTTTTCTTTTGTATATAATAGGCATCTGACATTCAGCATTTCCTAGATGCAGCAAACGCCCAGCGGCAATTTACAAATGTCATTAAACTTTTATCATAATGTAATGAAACAGTCTACTTGGCTTAAAGCCATTCCCATCCATGGGAGCATGATGTGGGTTTATAATTAGGGGTACATTTCGAGTCCATGGGGTGCATTCACATATTTTACCAAATATTATTGGTGATTACTTCAAACAATCATAAATTTTGCATTGAAAGACATTTCCCTTTAATTTCATACAAAAAGTCAGCAGCGTCTATAAATTATTTTGAAAAAAATGCAAATTATTTATTGGAATTTGTAGGTTTTGTGCTGTCTGATTTCATAAATGTCAGGTATGTTCCTAAAACCTAACAACTGAATAGATGTTTTTTAATATTATTTAAGCATTAATTGCAATAATTAAAACATGATAAACTGTTTATTTAAAACAGTAATATGCATGAAATTATTCACTTTATGTGTATCCAAGAAATCATTGTTAACTGTGCTACCCACTGATAAAACCCCGATAAATCAGCAATGGTTTGCTCCAAAGTCACATGACTTGGATTACTGGACAGCAGACCCCGGAATGCCAGTGTTACAAACCCAAAACCTTTACCATTCAAGTTCAGGAAACAGGAGGATAAGGGTCAGAATGAGCCAAAAATTCCATGGCAAACTTGGATATACCATCAGCCAGTGATGTGTTCTGAAATATGATGATGACATTTATCCTGGAATCATACAAGAGGTGAACGAAAGCCATGTTCATGTAAAATGTGCATCGAATCACAATCAACAGCTATTACTGCCCAGTGTCCTGTGGTACTTGTATGAACTTATATATACTAAGAATGACCCCACCCCCAACTCCTTTGGACACACGGTCATGTGGAGAATGACATGTATATGGTTCAAGATCTCAGAGCTCTGAACTGTCTGAAAGCAGCTGAGATAACATTTTTAAAGTAAATCTTACATTTCATAGCGTTTGAATTATTTAAGTGGAAACATGAACTATACAAGTATTTGGATAACTTGTGAATGTAAACAATTCACTATTAATGGTCCATGATGATTTTTGTTATACAGTATATTGAAATCATGTACCATTAATACTGACTTAATTGCCTTCGCCAATACTTGCACAGTTCATGTTTCTTTACATAAAAAGAACAATGAAACCCCATTAAATGTTAGATTTACTTAATAATGCTATGACAACTGCTTCCACGCAATAGCTTTGTTTAACCTTTATTTGACTTCTAATATTTTTGTCCAGTTTAATTAATTGCTTTGAGTTGAATGTTAACTCAGTTTTAAGTTTAACTCAGGAAGAGAGAGAGAGAGAGAGAGAGGAATAATAGAAGGATGGAGAGAAAGAGGGTGAAATGACAGAGCAGAATGCAAATAATAAAGGAAAAAGAGAGGAGAATGACTGATTGAAGGAAGATCAACAGAAGGGATTGATGGGAAGGGAAGGGGGCATGTTAAAAAAACTATTCAATTGAAAATTATTCGCTAGTTTGTTCATTTCCTGTAACCGCTTAATCCTGATTAGGGTCGTGAAGCGACCAGGTGTTCAACTCCTCCTGGATGGGACGCTAGTCCATCGCGGGTTACCTTCCCAGCATATTTCTATTGGTACCCATTTATACTGTGGGGTGAACAGAGGCACACATATGGTTAAGACGGGGGGGGGGGGGTCTAACTGGGATTCGAACACACAACCTCCCAATCATGAGAGAACCAGCACCTTAACCACTATGACACCGGCACCACTGATTTATATTCCTTTTTATTTATTTATTTATTCATTATCACCTAAGCAAAGCACACTAAAATAGATTATAATACCGGAGTCAGACTCCCTGTGACATAATGTATTTAGAAACAAATATCTGAGTTTGCTTACCATTTTCTGCTGCCATATTAATTTACTAATAAAATAATTTATGCAGTGTTTGTCCATAGGGTTATGAGTTCTGCATGCCCATCTGTGGTGGTTTATGTGTTAGATTGATAAATAAGGCCCCACTGTGTTGTGAGTAAAAAATATGTTGCCATTGTAATTAGTTTTATTTTAGTTTCTATACTGTAAGTTTAATGTCATTTTAAAACATCGACCTCTTTACATACCTTACAGTACTTCAAGTAAAACACAATTACATATATAATGGGGTAAATTCGTAATCACGTCTGACTTCTTCATCAACTGGAAAACCCCTCTTAATCAGAAAAAAGTTATGTCGTGTCAGTACTACTTGATGAATGAGAAAAAGTAGAAAAACATACCGACACTCTCCGACTTACGTTTTAGTTCGGTTCCGGACGGCCGAACGTAAGGTGAAAGTTGTTACTGCATGTTCCAGTGACGTATGACGTTCATACTGTACTATACATCCATAAATATCATTACCGTATCTCATAAAACATCCCTAAATCAATTATTATAAACATAACATTGTAAAATAATATCAAATATATTAAATGATATCAACATTAATTTCTAATAAATTAAATTCAAGCAAAATAATTTAAAATAGATAAATTTTAATCAAATTCACTCATCAAATAGCAAATACAGTAGCAAATATAATCTTTAACATTCTCTGTGATGCGATCTTTCTGCTTGTAAATGGTTCCGATGGTCGACGGAGCCATTTGGAAGAAACGTGCAACAGTCACATGTTTTTCACCAGCATCGATTTTCTTGATAATAGCCATCTTCGTTTCTAACGAGATGGCTTGCCGCTTTTTCTGATTGCCACTATCACTAGTTGGTTTACGCTTCTGACCAATCGTATTTTCTTAGGGTTACAAAAGTCCGCAAAACAGTGTAAACACAAAGATCACAGAGACAACGTCATAACACAAGGGTAACACGCGGTGAACTGGGAAGAAGGAGGGGCACGTTCAGTCTGTCGTTTGTAAACAATGGACGCAGAGTCATGCGTAAGTAGTCTATTACGTCAGTGCACTACATAGGTATGTCTCATACTACAGAAAGCACGCTAAACTCAAAATTTGACATAATTATTATTTTTTAAACGTAAAATTGAAAAATACGTAAAACGAATTAACTTAAAGTGGGGAGTGTCTGTACTGTTATTATTTCCATATCGTACTTTACTGTAGTACAGTTGAGAGGCTCTTTGTAGTTGTGTTTTTGTAGATGCAGGCAATACTGTTACTCTGAAGAGAGACTCACACAAATCAGCATGCATGTGCGGTTAAAAGATTTTACTTCAATAATTTGAAGGAAGCACATCCATCTCACAGCAAGAAGGTCGGGTGTTTCTGTGTGAAGACCTAATTAGGATTAAGCGGTTCAGAAAATGAATGAATGAAATATGCGTCACATCTTTGTATAAAGAATGCTGATATGAGATATAAAACACAAGGAATTGTCTGTTGTCAAATGATAAATAATGTACTCCTGTCAGTTCATTTATATTTGTAAATTTGACTCTAAAAGAGTCAGTGCCTCACCAACTGTCAACCTCACCGCATGTTACTGGGTGCCTCAGGAAGCATGAGGTGGAATTTCTTCATCTTTCCTCGACAAATTGACAGCCAATATGCCAAAGGTCTGCAATAATAACTCCAAATAGGCAGCACGGTTGCACAGTGGTTAGCCTGTCCGCCTCACAACATGAAGGCCCTGGGCTCATGTGTTTCAGGTTTTCAGGTTCTCCACATGCTTGTGGGGTTTTCCCAGGGAACTCTGGTTTCCTCCTACAGTCCAAAGACATACAGATCAGGCTAACTTGTTTTTCCAAATTTCTCCTAGGTGAGGATGTGACCCTGCAAAGGTCAGGCAGGTTCTCAAGGGTGTACTCCCCTTTGCCCAGTGTTAGCTGAGATAGGTACCAGCTTCCCTGTGTCCCAACAGTAAAAGTAAGCAATTCAGCAAATGAGTAAGTGATAAATTACAGTCAAGATTTTTAAACTTTTGAAAAAAATTCCTGAATCCACCAACTTGTTTTTGGTTGTTGTTGTTTTTTTTTTTTGTTTGTTTTTTTTTGGGGGGTTTTTTGTATTAAGCACTATGTTTGTATTACTTGCCATAATATATTAAATCTTGCATAACCAAGGATCATGCAAACTTTGTAAAGGTTGCCAATCAAATCACTACTTCACCTTTTATCCTCAGTCATTTACCGTAATACATGAAATAAACTTACCTTGATATTAGCTCCCAATCATTCATTCATTTTCCGAACCGCTTAATCCTAATTAGGGTCACAGGTAGTCTGGTGCGCATCTCAGTCGACTCTGTGTGAGGGCAGAGTACACCCTGGACAGTTCGTCAGGCCATGGCAGGACAGAAACACGCTGACGGCTATGCAGCCTACTCCTGATGAATATCAGCAATGCTTCTTTTACAGCCTCTCACCACAGACAGTGGGAAACATGGCTAACCTTTGATAGCCCCATTCTTCTTTTTTTTTTTTAATTGATTTTTCCTGAGTCTTGTGGATATCTGATTGAGAGTCTGAGAGGTGAAGATCAGTTCTAGCTGAGCGAATCCGAAATTGAGAATGAGAGCTAATCATCAGTAATACCTAAAATTAAAGCACATACTGGAGTATACAAGTCTGTATTATCATCCTCATCAGCATGCTGTAGAGCTAGTAGCCGTGTTATGCTTTTACTGATAGGGTTACATTTGAATGCACCTATGAATAAATTAACATTGATTATAATATCGGGAAAGAAGGAAACTAAAATTGGAACCGAAAGGTTGCTGGTTCAATTCCCAAACCTGCAGGAAATATGTATTGCGGTGAAGGAGTGAGCTGCACCTTCCCCTCCTGTACCTTCATGGCTGAAGTGCCCTAACCCCCAACTGCTCTCTAGATGCCCTAATGCGTGTGGCAGACCACTGCTCCGAGTATTGTGTGTGTGTGTGGGGGGGGGCTCACTTTGGATGGGTTAAATGCATTAGCAATAGTTTCCATTGTGGGATTAATATTTTATACATTCATCCATTTTCTTAACCGTTTATCCTAATTAGGGTCTCTGGAGTCAACTCTGGGGAGGGAAGAGTACACCCAGGACAGCTCCCAGGCCATCGCAAGGCAGTAACATGCTAAGCATCTATTCTTGACGAAATTCAGCAATGACTGTTTTACATTCCTCTCACCGTAGACAGAGGCTGGCATTTGATAACCCAGACAGCTGCACTGGGGAGACAGCAGTGACAACCCATTGATAGTGGGGATTTAAACCTCGGGATCCTAAATCCAACACTCGACCACTGGCCCACCATCAGTGAAAATAATAATAATAATAATAAGAAGAAGAATATACACTTATTATGATTGAATTTGAAGTCGTTGAAAGGGAGGAGGTTAGGTTCACACCTATTATTTTAAGGGCCTGTCTTTCAAATATTTATCTTCTTTAAAAACAAACACAGTATAAAAAGGACCCCCAGTGCAGCTACCTGGGTTATCAAAGGCCGGCCATGTCTCTCCCTGTCTATGGCGTGAGGTCCATGTAAAAGAACCATTGCTGACTATTGACAAGAGTAGCTGCAAAGCCGTCAGCGTGTTTCCGCCCTGTGATGACCTGGCGAGCTGTCCAGGGTGTACTCTTCCCTTGCCCAGAGTCGGCTGGGATGGGTGCCAGCCTCCCCGTGACCCTAATTAGGATTAAGTGGTTACAGAAAATGAAGTATCACAAAGTTTAAGGTAAAATTCAACATCACATACATAGCCTTTTCCGTCTCATATTTTTGGGTTTGCATTTCAAGTTCAGAAAAAGATGTATGCCACAAAGCCTATTTTTCTGTACACCACTATTTTTTTTCCGATAGACTGAAATGCTCCAGGCCGCCTTTCAGCACAGACAAACACATACTTACTTTATTGGCAAACAATAATTGTTTAATCCAAACCCTGCACTGAATGACTTCTTGTCCTACAATGGTGTCGCCTCTTCCCAATCTTGGCTCATCTCTATGCAATGAATACAGAGCAAGGATTTATTTGTAGCATGAAAATACCGAACAGCCCAGTAGCTTAATACGTGGTAAGCCCTGCTGAAATTGTGTTTGATATGCAGCTGCTCAAGCACCTCATTAAAGTTTTGAGAAGTGAAGTTTGAACCTGTGTCACGCTGAGTCACTTTGATTATGATAAATACAGAGATAAATTGTAAAAGTGCTTTTATTGTTAACTTTGTCATACCGTTCATTAATTTTCTGAAACACTCAATCCTAATTCGGGTCACGGGGAGGCTGGCATCCATCTCAGCTGACTCTAGGCTAAATCCAGGCACACCATGGAGAAGCTCACCAGGCCATTGCGGGGCTGACATTCACACAACCTTTCACAACTGGGGACATTAGCAGCAGCCAATTAAGCTACTGTGCATGTTTTAGGACCGTAGGAGGAAACTGGGGTACCCGAAGGAAACCCACATAAGCACAGGGAGAACATGCAAGCTCCACACAGAACCCGGCTGAGAATCAAACCAAAGCCTTCTTGCTGCGAGGCGGACCACTACCCCATCGTGCCGCCTTAACTTTGTTCAAATCTAGCATCAGGGATTAACATTATGACAGTCAGACCATCTCTCCTATTTATTTATTCCTGTTTACACCAAACTCAATCTAAAAAAAAAAAAACCTCAGATGAATACTCAGACCAACAGAACTTGGCCTAAAAAAGGGACATACGTCCCAGGTGCTCTCCGCGTACCACAGTGTGCCTGCTTTGAGTGTTTGTGTGCTCATTGTTTATGAATCTGTGTATACACTTTGGATGGGTACCATGCAGAGTCATATTTCCCTTGTGGGATTAATACAGTATATCAAAAAACTCAAAATCAATAATCCATGAAAGTTTGGCAAAACATCCAGACAATCACAAACTATAAAGCCCACACTCTAGCAACCACCAGAGGCAATAATACATTGGCAGAGGATCTTAAACCAAACTTTGCCTGTTTTGAGGCATAGAAAGATGTGCATTAAGGATGTAAAACCAAAGGAAAGATGCTGGACTTAATGGTATTATAGGTAGGCTATATATATATATATATATATATATATATATATATATATATATATATATATATATATACACACACACACACGCACACACACACCCACATGTGTGGGTGTGTGTGTATATATATATATATATATATATATATATATATATATATATATATATATACTGTATATATATATACTGTATATATATCTCTTCTCTTTCAGCTTTTTCCCTTTCTCGGGAGTCGCCACAGCCAATCATCTGATTCGCACATTTGATTTGGCAGAGATTTTTACATCTGTGCCCTTCCTGTCACAACCCTTTAGCAAGGGACAGAACCACGCTGACGGCTTTGCAGCTACTCTTTACGAAAGTCAGCGATGGTTCTTTTACATACCTCACACTATAGACAGTGAGAGACATGGCCCGCCTTTGATAACCCAGTTAGCTGCACTGGGGGGACAGTGACAACCTTGTGGGGACTCGAACCCCCAACCTCAGGATCAGCGATCCTGCGCCCTGTCCACTAGACCACCACTGCCCTGAGTACAGTACTTGTTCCATTAAACTGTATTCATTTATTATCAACAGTCTATTTTCTTCATTTTGTGGCATCTTCCATCTTGGCTGCACTGCTTTCAATACACGCATGTGGATGTAATCAGTTCTGAGTGATGTCACTTCCTGCTTGCCAGCAGTTTAAGCTAGTTTCCTCCCTCCGATTTCGGGACAGTAATGTTAATTTCACTATTTATTTTATATACTTAGTTTTCTTCTAATGCCAATTCATCTCCACTTCAAAGCAGCATGCAGAGGGAATCAACAGCATCCTGCTCCAACCAACAAGTCTCTAGCTAAGGTTTGTATTGAGCATCATGGCGACTATCCGGCTTGTGCAGGATGTTTAGTAGTTCTCCCTCCGTCATTAGTGATAAGTTTTTCTGTGATAGGTGTGTACTGGTTAACTCTCCCATGGACAGGATTGCAGAGTTAGACGTGTGCATCCAGACTTTAGAGAGGAATAGTGATAGTGAGAATGACGTTGTTCCAGCAGTGGGAAATCTGGGTGCCTTTGGCAGAGATAGTTATCCCCTCCATCGGCATCAGAGTCCTCGCAATAGGACGAATGGGTTACGACGGCAGCATACTCGTAAAGTCGAAGCTAACACTGAGACACGGAAGTACAACTCATCTGCACTTCACGTGCTAAACAGGTTTGCTCTATTCATTGAGCCACCCGCTGAGAAACCTGAAAGAGCTCTGGTTATAGGAAGCTCTATTTTATAGCATGTGTCGGTCCTTTAGGGGAATTTATGATCCTTTTTATGAGTTCCCGTGAGCCTGCTTGTAGAGTACTTCTAACAATGCTCTTCATGACCTTTTCAGTTTTTTTAGTGTTCAATGAACTGAAAGACACCTGCCTCATCCAAAAAGATTCATTTCGGACAAACATTTAGATGAATGATGCTAAAGTTATAGCTTCTATATTATGGCTTGGATATAGTCTGTCTTCCTTTTATATATAGACCAGTCCTCAAATCGAAGGATTCTAGCAAAAATAACGTGATCTTGTCGTATGTGTGTGTGTGTGTGTGTGTGTGTGTGTGTGTGTGTGTGTGTGTGTGTGTGTGTGTGTGTGTGTGTGTATGTATGTGTATGTATGTATGTGTGTGTGTGTGTGTGTGTGGTGGTGGAGGTGGGGGGGTATTTTTTTCTGATTATAAAAATATTCATATATGTGAGGGCAATAACTTTAAAATTGAAAAAAGAGGGATCAATCCTGATCACAGATTCTGAAATTACCCCAACTACTACATTTCTGCCTGTAACTCTGACTCATTAGGAAGGTGTTATCCTCTAAATCCCTATAAATTAAAGTTTATGATTCCTGAGGATGAAAAATGGGCATGGCACCCAATTTATCAGGGGCCAGATCTCTGAAACCTTTTGGAGTTCAGAACCGTATATGCCTAAGATTTTTGCATGTGTTAATTGCTGATGTAAAGGTATCTCCAAAATAATTTTGAGCCAAATCACAGTTGGTGGGCAGTGGTGGGCTGGTGATAAAGGTGCTGGATCACTCAATCCCCCCCCTTGTGCAGCTAACTGGGTTATCAAAGGCCGGCCATGTCTCCCACTGTCTGTGGTGCGAGGTTCATGTAAAAGAATCATTGTTGCCTTTTGACAAGAGGAGCTGCGTAGCTGTCAGAGTGTTTCTGCCCTGCATTGGCCTGATAAGCTGTCCAAGGTGTACTCTGCCCTTGCCTGAAATCGTCTGAGATGGACGCCAGTTTCCCCAGCACCCTAATTAGAATTAAGCGGTTACAGAAAATGAACAATGAACAATCAAAGTTGGTCACCTGGGTTCATATGGAATGACCCTGGTATTAGCTTTCATTGTTATGCCGATGACACCCAGTTATATATTTCAGCAAAGTCACATGAGAGACGTCAGGTTAATAAAGTTGAGAAATGTGTAAAAGACATTAGAAAATGGACACTTGCTAATTTCCTCTTATTAAACTCTGACAAGAAAGAGGTGCATGTACTTGGATCCCAGGCAAGATTTCTGATCATGTAATTTTAGATGCTGTTTCAGTCTCATCATGTCTAGCAATATTGTTGATTATTTACGCCGTTGTTTCATTTGAAGCTGATGTAGATAATGTTACTCGAGTACTTCCTTCATCTCAGGAACAGTTCTAAAATAAGAAATATGATGTCACTGCATGACGCGGAAAAATTTGTTCATGTTTTTGATACTTCGAGATTAGATCATTGTAATGTGTTACTGTCTGGTTGTTCTAATAGGTCCATGCTTAGTGATACAAGATGCAGGATGCTTAGTGATACTTCGAATAATGAAGACTACTGCAGGGGGCGGAGCTTTCTCTTACATAGCCACACAGTTATGGAATAACCTTCCAGTTAATGTTCGGGACTCGGACACAGTCTCTGTTTTTAAGACGAGGCTGAAAACATACTTGTTTAGTCAAGCATTTTGTTAATAACCTTTCATTAGGTAAAGGAGCAGATCTGGGGGTCTCAGGTATAGAGAGTTCTGATAAACGGTGATGTTGGGATGCTGTCACTACCCCACTCTACATGCTCACCCAGACCTATTGACAGTGGAGAGGCTGATTGCCCAGCAGCACAGGTTGCTCTCATGTCTGCCTTCCTTCTGCTTCTTTTTCTTTTAGTTCTGCGGCCATAGCCAGTCATGCCGGCTATGAGTCTTTCAGTAATAATAAAATCTTCTATTTCCATTACACTATTACACTATTATGAGTATACCTAACCACCTCTCTCTCTCTTTCTCTCTCTCTCTCTCTCTCTCTGTTTTTCTGAGGTAAACATTCTTATTCTGGGAGGCTGGTAATCCTGATCCTTCTGTTTTCTGATTCCTGGTGTGCTGGTGCTGGCTGGAGTTCTCATCTTAGAAGCCCCTACCTCCCGCTGATGAAGATCTATAAGGACTTGGATTTGCACTCACAGACTGTGAAGATGACTTTTCACTGCTGGTGATATAAACTCTTTCCCCATAATTATTTAGAACTCACAGTTACCAACTAGACTATATTTTAGACTGTAATAAAGTTTCTCGTATATGGTTTAGGTCTTCATGGTTTCAACCAAATGAGGATGGGTTTCCCTTTTGGGCCTGGTTCCTCTCTAGATTTTTTCCTTGCATCAACTGGAGTTTTTCCTTGCAACCGTGACATTCATTAGGGATGTGTTGGGGTAATTGAAAATGTTTAAATTCTTTTGTACATTGTAAGTTCCTAGTTTTACTGTGTGAAGCTGAGTCAGGACAATTTCAATTGTAAAAAGTATTTTTTCAATTGTAAAAAGCTCATTAGCATTTATAGCATGCGTTGTGGTGGTAGCTTTGTTGTTGTAGAGTGGCTTCTTTCAGCATGCATGGAATACTTCTTTTATTTATTTATTCATTTATACATTTTTATATATCTTTCATGCAGGAACGGCCACTTGAAGGTGAAATTCATATAGATCCTGCAAGCCAATACAGACGCTCCCCGACTTACGTTCATTTGTTTTACGCATGTTTCGATTTTACTTTTTTTTTATGTCAAATTTTGAGTTTAGCGTGCTCTCTGTAGTACGAGACATACCTACGTAGTACGCTACTTCCACATGACGCTGCGTTCATTGTTTATAAACGACAGACTGAACGTGCCCCTCCTTCTTCCCAGTTCACTGCGTGTTTCCCTTGTGTTAAGACGTCGTCTCTGTGATCTTTGTGTTTACACTGTTTTACGGACTTTTGTAACCCTAAGAAAATATGGTTGGTCAGACGCATAAGCCTACTAGTGATAGTGGTAATCAGAAAAAGCAGCAAGCCGTCTCAATAGAAACGAGGATGGCTATTATCAAGAAAATTGATGCTGGTATAAAACATGTGAATGTTGCACGTTTCTTCCAAATGGCTTCGTCGACCATCGGAACCATTTACAAGCAGAAAGATTGCATCATAGAGAATGTTAAAGATTATATTTGATACTGTATTTGATATTTGATTAATGAATTTGATTAAAATTTATCTATTTGAAATTATTTTGCTTGAATTTAATTTATTTGAAATGAATGTTGATATTATTTGATATATTTGATATTATTTTACAATGTTGTGTTTATAATAATTGATTTATTGGTGTTTTATGAGATACGGTAATGGTATTTATGGATGTATAGTACAGTATGAACGTTATACATCACTGGAACATACAGTAACAACTTAGGTTTTTTTTTTTTTCTTTTCACCTTACGTTTGGCCGTTCGGAACCGAACTAAAACATAAGTCGGGGAGTGTCTGTATACCATGCAGTTGACCCAGAGAATTCACACTCTAGCAGGAACCCATCCAGCATGTAATCCATCAGAAGAGGGTATTTCAAGCAGGTTTCTATTGAAAGAGGGTCATCCTCTCTACAGTAAGTTTGGGTTGTGGTTTCACACCTTAGGTTTTGCCAACATTCTGATTAGAGGCACTCTATCACATCGCTGTGTGGCAAAGATAGGATGGATATAAAAATACAAAACTATATGCAGTTTTGTTTCATTATTTATAATCCTCTCCATCAGCTTGATGGTCTGCACACGTCCCTATAATCTGCACATGCACTCTGCTTGATAAGCATCCTGAAGTGAGTTGTAGGGGCACTGAACTTCCTTTTTAGAAACCCACAAGCATTGAGAATGAGTCTCATCTGCACTGAATATGAAGTACATTTGAGAAAACGAAGACTGATTTGATTTCCTGACTGGTACTGTATAGTGAAATCCTGAGGGTATTAGGGTTGATTCGTTGGGTGTGGATGTCATTAAATTGTCTGGTAACTCCTTTTGCTTCCTGGTCAACGTGCTTCTCTGAGAAAGAGTACACATCTTTCTGCTGTACTGTAATGGTCTTGGGGCGGGCATTAAATGCTATTGAGACTGTTTCTGTCTTTCACCAATGGCTTACTAGACCAACTAATAAAATAAAAGGTTTGAAAACCTTCAGTAAAAGACTTTGAAAATATGATTAAAATAACAGTCCTTCCTTCCTTCCTTCCTTTCTTTCGGCTTTTTCCCTTTCTCGGGAGTCGTCACAGCGAATCATCTGATTCGCACATTTTTGATTTGGCATAGGTTTTTACGTCGGATGCCCTTCCTGTCACAACCCTTTAGCAAGGGACAGAAACACGCTGACAGCTTTGCAGCTACTCTTTACGAAAGTCAGCGATGGTTCTTTTACATGCCTCTCACCATAGACAGTGAGAGACATGGCCCGCCTTTGATAACCCAGTTAGCTGCACTGGGGGGGACAGTGACAACCCTGTGGGGACTCGAACCCCCAACCTTAGGATCAGCGATCCTGCGCCCTATCCACTAGACCACCACTGCCCCATATGATTAAAATAACAATAAAGACTATAAAAGTGTTATGATTCTGCAGCCGGTGCAGTGTCTGTTGCCTGTGCTTAACATTCATCTCTGTTGTCGCTTCAGCTTTGAGTTGAACCCAGTACCCAGATAATTATTTCGATTTACATTTTTACCATTGGGCTATTTATGGTCCTTTCTTTGTAATACTTTGTTTTGGTTGCATTCACTTCAAGAAAATCAGTAATCAGTACCAATTAACCAGGGCACAACCTTCTCAACCATCTGAATAAGAGACAGAAGTGCTGTGTCATCTAAATATTTTACCAGAAAGTTACGCTCTTTAAAAGACCAGCAGATATATGTGTAGAAAATAAAAAGCGGGGGTAGAGGGCACAAACTTGAGGTGAGCCTGCATTTGAGGCCTGGGCCCTGTACATTTGAGTTGCTTGCAAAAGTATTTACTCTTTTGGCATTTTTCCTATTTTGTTTCTTGAATTTTATGTCATGGAACTACAGGATAAATAGTCTGAATTGGTAACAAGGGAAAAATGTTTTTTTTTTTTTTAATTCTAAAACATAAAAAAGTGGGGCATGAATATGTATTCACACCCTTTGTTATCAATCAATCAATCTGGATGCTGTGCCAGAAGTCTGGCGTAGGTGGCAGCCATAAGAGCTTGTCATGGCTGTATACGGAGGGCAAAAAATCCGCAGTAGAAGCCCACAGTTCTTTCTGCAGAGTGTTTTTATTGAGACACCATCTCTAGCCAGCTGGCTGTTGACTCTAAAGAGTTCATCCTCCCCTTTGATAGGTCTTGTTTTTATTCCTACTGGGTTGCCAGCCACCCTCCTCACAAAATTTAGTACCTGGTGGGGGAGCCGGTTTATTCGCTGACCACTTGACCATGCAACAGGTTGTACTGGCTTACATGTTACCAGCAGCAGGGCAAAACCTGACCTGACATAACCCTTTGTTATGAAGCTCCTTAATATGGTCTGATGCTAATAATTACCTTCCACAGTCACATAATTAGGTAAATAATATCCTTTATGAGTGCAAAAATGTGTCACAGGATCTCATTAATCTGTTTTTTTTAGTTATTTTATTTAAAAGGGAAATATTACTGTGATTCACATTATTATTAATTGGAGAAGTCTTTCGGTGAATCTAAACCTGATTTTATTTAGTTTATACATTTCCAATTAAAATAGGCATTGTTTTGTTTAATAGCCTAACATTTGCATGATTTTTGATTTTCACCTGGTTAAAAGTATTTAAACATAATTGATAAACATAATTAATTGACTATTATAGATAATTCATCGGAAAGAAATCAAAGGACCGAAGACAGAAGAAGTGTATTTTAATTAAGGTGAAATGGCAAGTGTTCATTACACTAACCTAAACTAATTGAAAGAACTCGGAGCACTTCTCTATTGTATATAGGGACAAGTGAGCTACAATTAATTGAATGAATAAACTGCCTCGTGAGCATTGTTCAACAAAGCTCCTACCCTGGGCAAGGAGGGCATCAATCAGAGAGGCAGCAAAGAGACCAGAAATAACCCCAAAAGGCTGGAGAACTCTACAGCAGACACTGGACTATCTGTCCATAGGACCACTCCAACAAATATGCTCCCCTGAGCTGGGCTTCACAGAAGCGTTACATTTAGAGTTTGTTAAAAGAAATGTAGGGAGACTGCTCAAGAAAATATCCGCCCCAAAACCAACATCACACGTCAATACAAATACACCATACTCAGACAAGTAAAATAGGAAACAATTCAAAACTGACGGAATGACAGCTGGTGCTAAATAGAGGGACATTCTATGAGCCAAGCTTATAGCGACATACCCGAATATACTTGCAGTTGTAATTTCTAAAAAAGCGTGGTTCTATGAAGTACTGACTTGGTTAGATAAATAGTTATGTACACCTCTCTCTCTCTCTCTCTCTCTTTCTCTCTCTCTCTCTTTCTCTCTCTCTCTCTCTCTCTGTATATGTATGTATATATATATATATATATATATATATATATATATATATATATAGATATATATATAGATATAGGGATCCTCACTTCCACGGTTAATGGGGACGGAGACCCCCCCACACACCGCAACCTCCGATTTCCGCGAAATAGCATCGACCCCCCCCCCCCGAACTGACGTATACGTACATGTATATGTGTATATGATATCAATAAATACATATTCAACGCTATAAATGCTTAAATTAACAATTAAACATTCAAAAATAATGCATAAAATGAAAATAAAACATAAATACACACACGCAGATGCCTACCTCACATAAAAATGTAAATAGTTTTAGTAAACAGTTGGGGGGGGTTGGGTTAATTTTTTTGTTTGTTTGTTTGGGGGTTTTTTTTTGTATAATTGGCCTTGTTTTGTCACATTTTCCTTAACTTTTCCCTATTTTTTCTTAATTTCCTTATTTTTTTATTTTTCGATGAATATTTTTGAAAACCCACAGAAACTGAAGCATGACGTTGCAAGGGATCACTGTGTGTATATATATATATATATATATATATGTATATATGTATATATATATGTATATATATATATATATATATATATTGCTGAACAGTAAAAATATTTTGCATCTTTATAGTTGTTCAAGTCCTTTCAATTCAACTCACTTTTATTTGTGTTGCATTTTGTACAATTGACATTGTTGCAAAGCAGCTTTACACAATGAAACAGTAAAAGAAGGGGCTTGCAAAGTATAAAAAAATTAAATATTTCCTATTACCCCTACGTATCCCTAATGAGCATCACCCGCGGTGATGATGGCAAGGAAAAACTCCCTCACTAGATTACATTGTAATTAAGGAGACTATCCTCCATTCTAATTGGAAAATCACTAATTTAGTTTGCTGCCATTCCTGTTCTAATTTGCGAGTGTTCTGTATTAGTGTGTGTGCCATTTTCATCATTATACCAGGGGGCTAAATTTTTCTCTCTGATTGGTTTTATTTCCATAGGAGCTGCATTATCTAGTACAGTGGAGCCTCGGAATCCGAACGCTCTAAAGTCTGAACAAATCGGAATCCGAACAAAAAAAATCTGTGACTTCTTCCGTCCGGGAAACCAAACAAAAACCTGAAGTCGAACTCGAGAAACGCACGAGAAAAAACGAGTCAGAGAGGGAGGAAAAGTGCGTGACTTCTGGAAGTATGGAAGTTGTTGATACTATGTATGGTCTGTTTAGGCTTTTACATCCAAGCCTAGTGGCTCATCAGGCCGGTGCTTTATGTATTACCCTAATAAAGCTGTCCTGGGAAAGTCCGGAAGTTGTTTGATACAGTACTAAAGCTAAAGCTAGTGCTAAAGCACTAAAGCTATCTAATCACTAACGCCATATACCACCTCCACCGACAAATATGATTTAGAGTACCAAACAGAAAACCCACAGATCGGCTTATAGGCATAACCGCCTAAACAAAGCCGAAGAGTATGTATGTATGTATGTATGTATGTATGTATGTATGTATGTATGTATGTAAGCTAAGCTAAGGCGCTAATGCTAAGCTAATGCGCTAGCAGCGCTGTAAACACCTTTAATGATGAGGTCATGAGCCACCTCTGTAAGATTTTGAAAAGAAGGCAGAAACAAGCCACGTTAAAAATGTTCTTCAAGCAAAGAGTCATCCATGCAAAGTGGTAGCAAGAGAAAAAAACACATTTGGCTGATTTACCTGAAGCTGTTATGGAAGGGAATCCGTTTTTCTATTCCTCTCTGTTATGGAGGGGAATCCATGTCTCTCTTCCTCTCCAACATTTATGTATCCCAACTGCTCACCACCACAAAGGTTAAAATTCTTATCTTTATTGTTCTTATGCTTTAACTTTTTGTGGTTTTAATTTTAGTGTTTAGGCGTGGCTCTCAAACACCAGTGGAGTGCTAAACACACACACACACACACACACACACACACCTAATTCCATTTAATCATGGGCTATAAAGACTAGCAGCACCATTCGAATTCCAAATGGAGTTAGGTGTGTGTGTTTAGCACTCCACTGGCTTGTGAGAGCCACGCTCCTCTCCAATGCGCATTTCAACACGCAACTCTTTTGAGAGAAAGAGACCATAACACACTAAAATTAAAACCACAGAAAAGTTAAAGAATCTCTCACAACACGAACCATAACAGTGTACTGTATTCAATATTGTTTTCACTTAATTTGAGGACCTATGGTATGAGTTACGGTACCATTAACTTCTGTTCAAAAGACGACAGAACGGATTTAAGCCCACTCTCACCAGGTTGTCACTGCCCCCCCAGTGCAACTAACTCGGTGCACCTTACTTGGTTATCAATGTCGGCCATGTCTCTCTCTCTGTCTTTGGTGATAGGCATGTAAAAGAACTATTGCTCACTTTCGTCAACAGTAGGCTGCATAGCCGTCAGCATGTTTTTGCCCTACAATAATCTTCTCGCCCAGAGTCAGCTGAGATGGGCGCCAGCCTCCTTATTTTTAAATTTGTATTAATTTGGATTCAGCGGTTCAGAAAATGAATGAATCGAATTTTATTATTCATACATTAAACTGTGCTCTGCTGTGGTGACTTTTAACTCCTGTAATGAGAAAGACATGAATGACACTGATAAACAAAGAGAGCACAATTTGCTTTAAAAACTAATAAGATAATGTCTTCAAGTATTAGTTTTAGTTAGATTTAGTAATAAATGAAGGAATTAATTTTATAATAAATTTTTATTTGAATCTTTAGATGGGAGTTTTCTACATTTTAACTTTTGTGACCATCAAATTTTATAATCCCCTGAGTTAAGTTTTGCTTTAGATGTTTGCCAAATGGAAACCTGTATGTACAGTTTTCACAGTAGTAAATGCCAAAGTGTCACTATGTAAAGGGTTATACTAATTTATGGACCTTACATAAAAAAATGTACAAAATAAATATGAATTAAAAAAAATAAAAAATACACTCCAGTGGCAGTGGTGGTCTAGTGGAATAGGACGCTGGTTCACTGAACCTAAGGTTGGGGGTTCGAGTCCCACTCTCCACTAGGTTGTCACTTTCCCCCATCCAGTGCACCTAACTGGGTTATCAAAGGCCGGCCAGGTCTCTCACTGTCTATAGTAAGAGGCTGATGTTAAAAAAAAAAAAAAAAAAACATTGCTGACTATCATTAAAGAGTAACTGCAAAGTTGTCACCGCGTTTCTGAAATGTGAAAGGACCTGACCGCCCATCACATTACCTTGATCGAGAGGATGAGATGATAATAGCAGCTAACCGGGGATTTAGCTCAGTTGGTAGAGCGTCTGCTTTATCCTCCGGAAGGTTGGTGTTCGAATTCGGCCACGTCAGACCATAAGACGTTAAAATTTGGTAGTTGTTGCATCAAAGGATAGAACAACACAATAACTGGCACCACACAGTGGCGACAGGTTCCCGGAGCACCAAAGAGTGCTTTGAGCATAATATTTAGTATGGATAAAGCGCTATACAAATCTACTACTACTCAACACAGAGCCACCTGACAAAGCAAGCATTACACTTCCTTTTGGACTCAGTAGTTGGCCTGTGAGACAGACAAAATATTGCTTACTATTTTTCTATTTTCAAATCACTACTTTTATTATCAGAGCTTTTAAATGCAAAACATTTGAGTGAGGTAATGATAATACAGATATAGATTTTTGCTGATGCTTTTTTAACAAGTTTTTGTGACTTGATCAAAAAGGTTTAGAACTGGTTTTCCTATTACATTATTAAAATGATAACCATAAATTCATGGATTGGGAAAATCGCAAACAAACTTGGCTGTGCAAGCCCATAGTGTTCTCTGTTAAGAAGCAGTGTAGCAGCTCTGGGATTTACTGTGACAGGGCAAACAGGAACTCGGGCAGACAGCAGATTCCCGCAGTCTCACTGCAACAGGCTACAATTAGGATTGTGGTTTTGTGTGTGTTTCTCTCAGACAAAGTTATCAAAGTGGAAGGAGGCAATTAAAGGTAGGTTGGGAAACTGGGCTTCCAGGCTGACTTAAAGCAACCAGCCTTGATGGAATTTTAATTTATTATAATTATAATTCAAATGTATTATTTATATAAATGTAAACGCAGAACACAGTCGTCTTATTTATCAGTTTGGTGCTCTTTGCTATCTCAGTTATTCTGGAATTGCCAATTCTATGTTTAGTTTATTTTCAGCTTCACTTAATCTAACATCAGCTGAGTAGAGAATAACTTTCTATGCAGTAAAGAAAAGCTAGTCTGCATATGGCATAAATTAGCTGAGAAAAGGTTACAAATTAAGAGTTCAGATGCAAGACTCTGTAAACACCAAATCCCTGAAAAATGAGATAACTATCACACATGAAAGTCTACAATATCCAGAAGTCGATGAAAAAATACATTTTGCTGCAAAACCCGGTTAGTACCATAGTACTTTGACTCCAAGCCAATAAGCAGTATCGTTGCAGAGGCTTGTAAGAGCCATCAGTATTAATATGCAAAACCATCTAGCCTGCAGACTGCCAATCACAGGCGTGCCTTGGGTCACATGACGCATAAGATGGATGCTATGTTAGCGTGCTAAGATCAAAGTTTTAACCACTTAATCCTCATTACGGTCACCGGGAGGTTGGCGTCTATTTTAGCTGACTCTGGGCAAAGGCAGACTCACCAGGCCATTGCTGGCAGAAACATGCTGACGGCAACCCAGTGGTCTACTCTTTGCAAATGACAGCAATGGTTGTTTTACATTCTTCTCACCACAGACATTGAGACACATGGCTGGCCATTGATAACCCAGTTAGCTGCACAGGTGGGACAATTTTTTTTAAAAATCTATTTAATTAAATGAATTAATTAGTTTAGTTTAGAAGGCAGTATGGTCGTGCAGTGGTTGACACTTCCACCTCACAGCAAGACGGCCTGGGTTCCATTCCCTGGGCTCATGAATCTTTGTGTTACTTTTGTTCTCCCCGCACTTGTGTAAGTGTGAGTGCGAATGGCAACGTGTGTAAGTTGGCCATGCAGTGGACTGTTGAGCTGTTCGAGGTGTACCTCACTTTTGTCCAGTCAGCATACAGTAGACTCAGAATTTTTCTGTCCTCTGATTGGATGGTTGGTCAGAGCAAAACTAGTTGAATAGTCTACAGTGATCTGCACACAATACATTTAAGTTAGAATTTTTTTAGCCCCACAATAGCTGATGGAAGAGGACAAATTGACTTGCTGTCAGATAGTCTTTTAAGTCTTAGAAATTCATTTTCAAGGCAGACTTTTCCAGATAAGCCTGATATCGTGAGGAGAGGTTTACCTTTTTTTCTTTTCGCTGAGCACCAATTTACCAGCGGAAAATTATGTAATGCTCAGTGTTACTAGCAGAAATGTGTGAAATCCCTCTCTCTGCAATGCCAACTCTTGTGATATTGTGTTTTTGTATATTATAGATGGTTTGTATAATTGGAATGTTATTGTGGTGGTAATAAGAGGTGGATTATGTTTGTTAAGTCCCATTGAAGGCCCAGATACCAAATGCATGGCCCACCACATGTGTATGTGTGGGTTCACAGCATACAATTTGATTGGTAAAGTTTTATGCAGTAAATGTCATGTTAATATAAAAGAAATGACTTTGAACATGTCTAATGTAATCCATTACATAAGCTTGGATTTATGGGTTAATCCGAGTGCATGCTTGGTAATAAGACAAACACATGGGGTCACGGGCACACTTGGGGAGCAAAGATGTTTTTCAGTGGAGGATAAAGATTCAATGGCTACAACTAAAACTTGTTAGTATTGTGATTATGATCCATCACTCTGCTGGTAGCATGTGTGTTCAGCATTAGATTTCCGGTGCAGTGAAAGATGGCAAAAAGCATGGATGACATTTATTTTGTGATTACTGATGCTAGCAGTTTGAAATCATTATCTCAGTGCAGGTTTAAAACCGTAATGGTGTGATTATTGTAAATCATTCAGATGAATCAAAGCAAAAGATGGTTCCAAAACGTTCATCTCAGCACATCGTGCATATATCATTACACATTTAGGCTAACCCTGAGTCAATTTGTCAAAACCAGTCCACCCACATGCGCTTTGGTGACTTTTTTGGGGGGATGAAAGAGCAGATAAAAGAGTACCAGTGATAGCATGACAAAAAGTGAAAAAGTTTCTAGGGCTTTTTAAGGCTGTTCTGATTATCCAGTAAATAACAGATGGCCCAAGTTATCGTTCTGTATGAGCTGGTGAGTGACAGGGTCAGGATGGAGAGAGATGAGGGCTGGAAGAAGCCAGTGAGCTAGAGGAGTGTAGTCAGTTTACTGAAGTATGCCGACAGTGCTCACCTTTTACTCGTTGCTGTGCGCTCACACGTGTGTGTGTGAGTGTGTGTGTGTGTGTGTGTGTGTGTGTGTGTGTGTGTGTGTGTGTGTGATAGAGAGCTGGCATCCCAGAAGTATGTGAACCCTTTCTTTCAGGGCCGCAGTGTGTTTATAATGTGGTGGTCTGGTGGTATAGGGCGCTGGATCACTGATCCTATGGTTGGGGGTTTGAGTCCCACTCTCCACAAGGTTGTCACTGTCCCCACAATGCAGCTAACTAGGTTATCAAAGGCCGGCCATGTCTCTCAGTGTCTATGGTGAGAGGCATGTAAAAGAACCATTGCTGACTTTCGTAAAGAGGAGCTGCAAAGCCGTCAGCGTGTTTCTGCCCCTTGCTAAAGGGTTGTGTCAGGAAGGGCATCCGACGTAAAAACCTCGACCAAATCAAATGTGCGAATCAGATGATTTGCTCTGGTGACCCCTGAAAAAGGGAAAAGCTGAAAGGAAAAGAAGGAGTCCTTGAAGGGATTTCAGCTCTAGTCCTGTTCTTGGTAAGGGTGCTTTATTTCTTATTTATTTATTTATTGATTGATTGTAGTGTTTACATATATTTTCCATGGGTTTCCTCTGTGTATTACAGTTTCCTCCCAACATTTCAAAGACATGCACATTACATTGACTGTCTGTCTGTCTGTCTTCCTTTCGGCTTTTTCCCCTTTTACTCGGGAGTCTTACTCTTTACGAAAGTCAGCAATGGTTCTTTTACATGCCTCTCACCATAGACAGTGAGAGACATGGCCCGCCTTGGGACTCGAACCCCCAACCTTTGGATCAGCGATCCAGCGCCCTATACCACTAGACCACCACTGCCCCTCAAGGTTGACTGGCTGTTCCAAATTGTCCCTCTGTAGGAGTGTGAGTGTGAATGGTTGTGTACGTGTTGGCTCACCAATGGACTGGCAACCTATTCCAGAGTCAGCAGAGATATGTTTCAGCCTCCTTGTAACCCAAGTAGATGAAAGGAATAAAGGAATAAAACATTCTTTTTATTATTTAACTAAACTTTAACTGTTATTTGGTAGAACAACTTGAATGCATTGAGTCACTCTCATACTGCATGACCAAGTAACTCTTGAGATTCAGCTCACAGGAAGATATGCTGATATCTTAACTCATTTATTATGCTGGCATTGTTTGGAACTCTTTTCTGCTTACAGGAAAGTGCCAGTACAAATCAATACTAAGTTAATCTTAATAAGCCTCTTTATCATATGATGACAGTTTTATTTCCAGATTGGGTTGGTCTCTTCCATTGTGACCATACCCACCATCAAACAGGGCACGAGGGCTCACTCAATGTTTTAATTCAAAATTTTGATTTTGATATACGTACTGTATTAATCCAGCAAGGAACTTTTTTGTCTCTGTATTTATTCCATCCAAATGAGCACACACACACACACACACACACACACACACACACAGAGCAGTAGGCTGCCCCACACTGCAGTGCCCACAGAGTAGTTCGGGGATAGGGCCCCTGTTCAAGGGCACTCCAGCCAAGAGGGTGGAGGAAGGGAGGTGCCACTCACTCCCTCACCACCGCACATTTTTCCTGCTGGTTCATCAATCGAGCCAGCAATCCTTTAGCCCCAAACTTCCTTCTCTAAACATTAGGCAATCGCTGATATCCATAATGAAGAAAACAATGATATAACCATACGCTATATTTCCAACCCAAATGACAACTTATTTTGGAACAATGTGTGAGACATCACAGAATATTTCAATCACCTCATATGGACATAAAGTTTTCAGTGGGAGAAACGATTCATCTGAGTGACTTCATGAGTCTCAAATGACTGCAGATTTTCCTCAACCTTTTAAGCCATACATTTGCATACTGATCAAAACCAACCCACACCACTGCATAACAATGAGTGTAAAATGGGCAGCTGTGTTATGATCACTGATGTGCAATTTGCCATAAACATTAATCACATTGGCCATGTGTATTATTTAAAGAAAATTGTGAAACAGCTATAAAGACAGCATTCTAAGATAGTAAAACATGTACTCTTAGACCAATCTCCTCAATTAGGAGAGGGCGATTTCCTTTTCACATACAAATGGCCTTGCTGATGTCCTGGTCAAACCAGTGGCCCTTCCAATGCAGAATGTGCTTTCCTTATCATTTATCATTGAAAGAGATGGTCTATATAGACTTCACCACGACCGGTCCTTGGCGCATTTGATACCAGTTCGCAAACAAAATCTTTCATGGTGCAAATTATTGGGTTTTTTTTTTTGTTTGTTTTTTTTTTGTTTTTTTTTTTAGAGCTTCCGGATCTTATTTTGAAAAACAATTGTTTTTGACATTGCCACAGAAGCACTGCAAGCCCTTCTGCCGTTTCCAACCACATATCTTTTGTGAGGCGGGGTTTTCTGCGATGCCACCCACCAAAACAAGACTACGATTAGACTCTAACCCAGGGGTCACCAACCTTTTTGAAACGGAGGGCTACTTCTTGGGTACCAATTAATGCGAAGGGCTACCAGGTTGATACACACTTGTGACATAACAAATTTGCACAATTCAATGAAAGAACTAATGAAATATGAAGTGTAAACTCATAACATATATCAAAAATAAGGTTTGCTAAAGTAAAGTATTAATTGTAACATTTCTCTTTTTTGAAGTTTTATCCAAATAATTCTTCACAATAATCTTTACTGTCTTTGCTGATAGATGGCATGTATCATATACAGCAACCTTGCAACTACACAATTGGTTTACAAACTGAAAATAATTAAGCATGTTAACAAATCTACTCATATAGATGGCAAGTATCTTGTGCAGCAACCTTGCAACAACACATGGAATTACAAACTGAAACTTATTAACAATGTTTACAATTCTAACTAAATCTACATTTAACTACATTAGTAAATGAAAACATCATCTGAGCAGGTTTCACAACCTTTAGTTTTTAAGTGCGCGTATGTATCTGATTTTACAGTAAAGGATCCTGCAGCCAGAAGCAGAAAGAGAAGCTGTATATTTAGGTAAAAGACGTAGTCAATGGAATTTGCTCGTGGAAATTACTTTCTTAAAAAAATAACAAAAAATAAAATAAAATTGGGAAATAATTGTATTAATGCGTGAGATTTTAGACACCTTGCGTGAGAGATTGAGGAGGAGATGAGCGTGAGTCTCTTGATGCTTGAGAGTTGACAAGTATGTTGAAATCTTTTCATTTTCATGCAGCCATCAGAAGAGCCACGTCTGGCTTGCGAGCCATAGGTTCCCGACCCCTGAACAGGCTCGCGGCGACTCATGTTGTCCTTGCGGGCGACTTGGTGGCTGCAGGCACCATGTTGGTGACCCCTGCGCTAACCGGTCCGCGGAAACATTTTCATACATAAAACTGATCCCTGGTGCAAAAAAGGTTGGAGACCACTGGACTACAGGATCCTGGCCTAATAAGGTAGCTCACCTGATTGAAGATGATGAAGAGTGGAAAGGCAGTTGGTCCTGATGACATACCGCTGAAGGTATGGAAGTGTCTAGGAGAGGTCGTAGTAGATTTTCTGACAAGAACATTCAACAAGGTCTTAGAGAGTGAGAGGATGCCGGAGGAATGGAGAAGTGTGCTTGTGCCCATTTTTAAGAACAAGGGAGACGTGCAGAGTTGTGGCAACTACAGAGGGATAAAGTTGATGAGCCATATGATGAAGTTATGTGAAAGAATAGTGGAAGCTAGACTAAGGGCAGAGGTCAGCATTTGTGAACAACAGTTTGGTTTCATGCCAAGAAAGAGCAACACAGATGCAATGTTTGCTTTGAGGATGTTAATAGAGAAGTACAGAGGTCAGAAGGAGCTGCATTGTGCCTTTGCGGATCTGGAGAAAGCATATGACAGGGTGCCGAGAGAGGAACTGTGGTATTGCATGAGGAAGTCTGGAGTGGCAGAGAAGTATGTTAGAGTGGTGCAGGACATGTATGAGACATGCAAGACAGTGGTGAGGTGTGCTGTCGATGTGACAGAAGAATTCAAGGTGGAGGTGGGACTGCATCAAGGGTCAGCTCTGAGCCCCTTCTTGTTTGCTATGGTGATGGACAGGCTGACAGGCGAGGTTAGACGAGAATTTCCATGGACTATGATGTTTGCAGATGACATTGTGATCTGTAGTGAGAGCAGAGAACAAGTGCAGGAAAATCTAGAGAGGTGGAGGTATGCCCTGGAAAGGAGAGGAATGAAGGTTAGCCTCAGTAAAACAGAATACATGTGTGTGGACGACAAGGACCCAAGAGGAACGGTGAGGTTACAGGGAGCAGAGATAAAGAAGGTGGAAGATTCTAAGTACTTAGGCTTAACAATCCAGAGCAATTGAGAATGTGGAAAAGAGGTGAAGAAGTGTGTGCAGGCAGGTTGGAATGGTTGGAGAAAAGTATCCGGTGTGATGTTCACTACCATATGGTCGTAAACACAACAAAACATATGAACACCTGTGTAAATTTTAACTAATTCTAATGCACAAACAATTGGGACACTGCAAGAAATTAACGTAGTAGTATGATAGCAATGCACTGACACATATTTTAAATATATTACTATAATATAATATTATTATTAATTAATTATTATATATACACATATTTTTTGTATCGTATGTCATCCTTTCGAAGCACAAAAAATAGGTATTTATTAGTTAAAATTTACACGGGTGTTCATGTGTTTACTACCATATGCAAGAAAAATGTATTGACTTGCATTTGGTATCACTTTTAATGCTATAGCATCAACCTCTGGGAAGCTACAATGAAAACAAAGACAGAATATCCCCAATTCTGCAGCATTCTTGAAAAACGTCAACAATGAAACAACATGGGTCTTGGGGCAGGCATAACCAAGATCCAAGATCAAAGTAACTGGTATATTTAGTTAATTTAGACCTTGGAGAATGGGAAAAATATCAGTTTGCATATGCTTGATGAAAAAATTCAAATTTGAAGAGGTCGAATGTATCCCGTTAATCCGCTGGCGTCTACTTGTAGTCAGTTGGTATAAAGCTACAGATTGACAGGCTACTTTAGCTAAGTTTGTTAGACCAAGTATCAACAAGATCAAGCACCACAGATGTCAACAGTTCTTGTTGGCAGGTCTGCCAAAGCAGCTTGATGTCGCTTTTGTTCTGAACTATAGTGTAACACTTCTGAGCAAGGAAAAGCAATTTTTACATCAATGTGAGTGACTTGATGAGGCAAATTTTATGGAAATTTACCTCATCAACTCACATACATTAATGAAAAAAAAAAATTCCTTCTGTGCCATTCATGTAATCTTTGCTTTTTAAATGTTATTCCAAAAATTTATGACTTTATCATTATAATATACCAAGTATTGTTTCTACACAGTGAATCTATTTCCAATGAAGATATCATAAAAACTGCATAATCAACATAATTAGAAATGTAGCAATCAGCCACAGAACTAATAAGCATAATTGTAATCATTTATCAAGTGCTTTCCTGCATACCCTGTAATTTTTATGCATCATTTTTTCCTCTAACATAAAAGCCTGTCTCTGCATGACAGTGAATATGATTAACTTTCTCCCATCGGAATATATTTCAGAATACAATTACAGAAAAAAAGAACATCACTCATGATCAGATACATACAATGGTCACACACCCACAATTAAACTTAGTCAATCAGGACATGCACAGTTAAGTCTTGCTTTTGTTTTATCTCAACCAAATTGTTTAGTTGGACAACTGTCCTTGTTGTAATATATAAACATGAGAGGGGTGTCAACCTATTGGGCTTTTTCCATTTGACCTGTTACATCACAGACCAAAACAATAGCATGCATCAGTGCTTATGTCAAGATTACTTTGGTCGCATATCATCTGATACAGGACTGTGAAATTATGAGGTGACCAACCAGGTACTCTTCAGTGTTTACAATACAACAGTGCTTCTCAATTCTTTTCTGTCGTGCCCCCCCCTAGGAAGAGGAAAATATTTGCCCCCCCCCCAATATAAATAGTGTTATTTGTCTAAAAATTGTTATCAGTAATCCTCTGCATAACACTGTATCCGTATTAACATTATGGAATATAAAAAAAGGAAAAATGTAGATCAACTCCCAACAAAGCATAACTTTATTAACAATGTTTTAGTCTTTAAACAAAAAGATTTAAAGTGCATCAGTTTGCCTGAAATTAAAAAAAGTATTCTTATTTAAACTGTAAACATTTTTTGACCAACAATTTGAACCATTTAATACTGAAAAATAAAATTAAATAAAATCAATAAATAATAATAAATTCAAATTGATCAGCAATATTAACTCGGGAGCACAATATATAAAACACTTTAACCTACAAAACAAAAATGGATTAAACAATGTGTTATTTTTATTATTATTATTTTTGGTTAAGTCCAGATTAATGGTACAAGGAGCACGTTTCTCAGTGCACAGCTTTTCGAAGCCGGGTTTAAAGCACGATATTGAACTTTCAGCTCCTGCTCAATGCTGATCTGGGACCTGGACTTATTTTCACAGCTCTGACATCATCCAGCATGACGGAGACCGTGTGTGCTGCAGGTAGAATCAGTTTTTTGTTTTGTGTTTGTTTAAGGTTTTTTTTAAATGTGTACTTGGCCTTGTTTTTGTGGCGTGAAGACCATCACTGGTTTCAAGGCGTCCATCATCAGAGGACCTGTGGGCAGTGAGGACAGGGCCAATAAGATGATTTTTTTTTTTTTTTTTTTTAACATTCATCACTGTGGATACTGCTCAACCACCTTCTAACTCATCAGAAGCAAGCCTGAAACCCTCTGCCACACAACCCTCTCCTTAGTGCACCTCTACGTCCTGTGATAGACCTGACACGTCTCCCTCACCTGTCAACTTCAGCGACACTCAGGTCTAGTGACAGCTGAATATTCTCCTCAGGCAAGGCAAAAAGACCCAATGGGGTGTGCCCCCCCCCCCCCCCCCCAGTCCTTAAAGTCTTTGCCCCGATCCCTATAGAGTCTTACGTTACGTTTTCAGGGTCAGCCTGAGTCTACAGGGGGTTCCCATGTCCCCATGTCCTGCAGGATTACATACCTGTGGAACTAACTTCATATGTCATGAAGTCCCTTGACAGGCTCATTCTGGATCATCTCTGACCCATGGTTAAACAACATATGGACCCCCTTCAGTTTGCCTAAAATCCTCATCTTGGAGTTGAGGACACCATCATCTACCTCCTTAACCATGTCAACACCCACCTGGACCAGCCAGTGAGCTCTGCGAAGGTCATTTTTTTTACATTTCCAGTGCATTCAACACCATTATGCTGACCCTCCTGGGTGTAAGATTGACAGTGATACAGGTGGATGCCTGCCTCTCTTGTGTCCTGGATGGAGGACCACTGAACTGGAAGTCCACAGTTATGTACGCCTGCAACACTGCATGTTAGACATGGTGGTCAGCAACACTGGAACACCACAAGTATACGTATTTGTAATTTTTCTTTACTGAGACTTTTATCTTTACTTTTACTGTGTGCACACAATTTCCTCTGGAATCAATACAGTATCCTGATTCTAAAGGGCACTTTAGGCATGAATATGCATGAAAAGGAATGGTGCTGCTCCCTCCCCCACCCAGTGTTTTCCTGCAGGATTTGGAATCAAACTGATGAACTTTCAGACCAAAGCCTGCTTCTCTATGCACTTGACATACAGATGCCTAGAAAGATCCAATACATTGTGTTAACACAGTGCTTCTCAATTATTTTCTGCCCCGGAAGAAAAACATTTCACAACCCCCACCACCATCGCCCCATGATCGACTATAAATAGTATTATTTGTCTATAAAATTGTTATTAGTACACCTCTGCATAACATTTTATCTTTATCAACATTAATAACAAAAAAGAAAGAAATGGAGTTCAACTTACAATAAAGAAAAACTTCATTAACATTGTTTTTTAATCTGTAATTGAAAATATTTAAAGTGCACCAATGTGCCTGAAATTAAAAATACATCCTTATTTAACCTCATTTAACTTTACTTATGTCTTAATATCGCCGTCTCTCTCCACCTTTCTCTTCATTCCTGTTAGGAATTTGTCCATGTTGTTTCTTGAGGGGTTGTTTACTGCACTTCATATCGTTTGCTCATGCGAAAAACCGCTACACCATAGCATGACAATGATAGCGCCACTAGTGGAGTGGCGGTGCAATTACACTTAATTCTCGTACACAGTTCCAGAAAAGTATGTTCCCCGGGGTCATATGCACACACACACACACACACACACACACAAGGCATCACACCGCGCCCCCCCTTGGGGGGTGTGCCCCACTATTTGAGAAGTACTGTGTTAACATCAAACGTAACAGAACATGACGTGAACTGAACTCATTCTGGTAGCGAGACAGTTCTTAAATTTTATAACATTCAATTATTTTTGATGCAAAATGAATGTTTAGGAGGCATTTATAATGAAATGACTTCAGTTGTCTACAATTTAAAAACAAGACAACAAACAAACCAAAAAAAAAAAAAAAAACTAATTGCTTTTTGAACACTTAAGAAGTGTGTAGATGGTTTACACCTCCTGTTACAAAGGTGCGCTGGAGTAAAGTGTTATAGTTCCTGCTGGTTCACTAAGCTGAGAGAAAAGGTTAATCACACATTATGGCTTCCCAGACAAGCCAGACAGAAGAAGACAGCACAGGACTTACTCTTTATTATGTTTTTGCAATGAGGCAATGGCAGGATTCAACCAAAAGCTCATTGAAATGGAAATTGAATTGAAGAAGAAAAGTCATATTCAGTGTTTTTTTGCACTGTTTATTTCAGGAAATGGTAGAAAAATTAAACTGCAACCCAAGACAGCAAAGATCACAATTTAATATATATGATATTAATTTAATATGATATTTATTCATTTATTTTTGAACCACTTAATCCTAATTCTGGTTGTGAGGGCAGAGTACACCCTGGACAACTCGCCAGGCCATCGAAGGGTACAAACATGTTGACGGCTATGTAGCCTTTACTTGACGAAAGTTAACAATGGTTACTTTACATGCCTCTCAATATAGACAGTGAGTCACATGGCTGGTCTTTGATAACCTAATTAGCTGCCTGTTGGGGGGGGGAAAACAGCAGTGACAACCGCTTACAGTGGGGCTTGAACCCACCATCTAAGGATCAGTAATCCTGCACCATACCACTTGGCCGTCGCTGCCCCATAATGTAACATAATGTAATGCAATGTCTGTCTTCCTTTCGGCTTTTTCCCTTTTACTCGGGAGTCGCCACAGCGAATCATCTGATTCGCACATTTGATTTGGCAGAGGTTTTTACGTCGGATGCCCTTCCTGTCACAACCCTTTTTAGCAAGGGACAGAAACACGCTGACAACTTTGCAGCTACTCTTTACGAAAGTCAGCAATGGTTCTTTTACATGCCTCTCACCATAGACAGTGAGAGACATGGCCCGCCTTTGATAACCCAGTTAGCTGCACGGGGGGGGGGGGGGGGGGACAGTATACAACCTTTACAGTACACAATACAGTAACAACCTTTTAGAGAGTGGGACTCGAACCTCCAACCTTTGGATCAGCGATCCAGCACCCGAGACCACGAGACCACCACTGCCCCATAACATAATGTAATGAAATATAGTATACAGTATCATTCTAGAGAAGGCAGTGGTGGCCGAGTGGTAAAAGTGCTGGATCACTGATCCTAAGGTTGGGGGTTCAAGGCCCACTCACCACAAGGTTGTCACTGTCCCCCCAGTGCAGCTAACTGAGATATCAAAGGCTGGCCATGTCTCACTGTCTATGGTGTGAGGCATGTAAAAAGAACCATTGCTGAATTTTGTCAAAAGTAGGCTGCATAGTCGTCAGTGTGTTTCCGCCCTGCGATGGCTTGGTGAGCTGTCCAGGGTGTACTCTGTCCTCGCCCAGAGACAGCTGGGATGGGCACCAGCCTCCCTGCGACCCTGATTAGGATTAAGCGGTTACAGAAAATGAAATGATCATTCTAGAGTGTCTCAGTAGCACATTGGTTAGTCACCTCTAGAAGGTCCTGGGATTACGTCCCAGACTTGGCTCAGACATTTCTGTGTATAGTTTGTATGTTCTCCTCATGCTTGCATGGGTTCACTCAATGTACACACACTCTGTGTGTGTGTGTGCGTGTGTGTGCGTGTGTGCGTGTGTGTGTGTGTGTGTGTGTGTGTGTGTGTGTGTGTGTGTGTGTGTGCGTGCCTCTGCAATGGTGTGGCAAGCTGCTCAGAGTGTACCCTGCCTTCACCAATTGTTGGCTGAGATAGGCTGTAGTCTTCCTGCAACCCTAGTAGGATTAACTGGTTTGGTTCATGGGTGAATCAGTAAGTGAGTAATCACAATGATATTTATTCTGGTTTATTATTGAAAATGCTTTTACTCAGTGTAATTATAATTTTTGCATTACATCAATTTACAACTTTCCAAAGCTACTCAACCAACTGAAAGGCCACCCTTACCAAACTTGGCATAAATGACTTAAGCAAGCATATGACTCACTTTCCCCAAAAAAGGAAGCTTCTCAGCAATTATCTCTCTTGTTCAGCATCATGAACCATGAGTCCCTCTCTTCATGAAATTTGAAGTTTAATATTCATGTGTGATGTACACATGTGACAAAAATGTGTAGACAAAAACCTAATTTAGTGCGATCAACATATAATTCCAAACAGTGTAAGTGTAGTCAGTGATCACATGAGCTTTGATTCATCGTGGACAAACCCTCCAGTATACTTTTGCTGCAGTGATGAGTTCATCATTTCGGTTCACTACTTTTTAACCAAGGAACAACTGAAGAGAAACTAGCATCACTGTTTTCAGTTCTCTGTGTTCATGTTACAATAAAGAAATATAATAATAATAATAATAATAATAATAATAATAGTAGTAGATGCTGTTGTTGTTGTTGTTGTTATTATTATTATTATTATTAGTAGTAGTAGTAGTAGTAGTTGTTGTTAATAATAATAATAATAATAATAATAATAGTTGATGTTGTTGTTGTTATTATTATTATTAGTAGTTGTTGTTGTTGTTGTTGTTATTAGTAGGAGGAGGAGGAGGAGTTGTTGTTGTTATTATTATTATTATTAGTAGTAGTAGTTGTTGTTGTTAATAATAATAATATCAATAATAGGTTTTAAACATCGATCCATGATGCTACGCTACTCAAAGCTTGATGAGCGTCTTTATAATCTGCAGCTTGTGGTTGTTGTAGTTTCTTCGTGCCTAGTCTGCATCATCAGCAGGTATCTCAGGGTCTTTAGCGTTTCGCCCCGAAACCTGTACGCTTCACCTGAGTGGGGCAGCAAAGACAAAAGACTGTCTTCACCTGCAGGCTGGCTTCTGGTTGATTGTAGAGGTCTTCTAACGTGCATCTACACACTACTCTCCTGGCTTGTAATTAACTGTGGTCCAATTCTCTCTCCTCTTGATCCACAGCCACCTTGAGCATGTCTCTGCTGAAGCAGCTATGGTCTTTATCGCCTTCTTTGTGGCGGTAGGGGTAAGACCTATCTTGTGCAGGAAGTTTCTTGTAGATTTTGCAACAAAACCCCTGCATCCAACCTCTATTGGCATCAGGCTTGCTTTCCACCCTTTCATACAAGCTTCATCTACCAAGTCCTGGTATTTTTCCGCTTTCAGTTCGTGTGAGATGTCAAGTCTATCCTCCCAGGGAACTGTAAGCTCGATTATGTGGATGGCTTTCGTTTCTTGCGATAATAGCAGAATATCTGGGCGCACCTGAGTAACTGCTATATCTTCTGGAAATTCCAACTTCCTCTGCACATCCACAAGAAGCTGCCAGTCGGAGGCTGGAGACAGGACTGAGCCTCTAGTTGCAGGCTTGGTCCTCATCTCTCCTTCTTTCAGGAACTGGATGGGTTTTCCTGTATCCTGGATACTTTGATGGTTGACTTCCAGTCTGCGCTGGTCCACCACTATGGCAATCTCTCTTAAGACAGTGTCATGCCTCCATCGGTACCTCCCCTCTCCCAGAGCCTTAGGACATGCTGAGAGGATGTGATAATAATAATAATAATAATAATAATAATAATAATAATAATAATAGTAGTAGTAGTTGTTGTTGTTGTTGTTGTTATAGTATTAGTTGTTATAGTATTAGTAGTAGTAGGAGGTGGAGGTGGAGGAGTTGTTGTTGTTGTTGTTATTATTATTAGTAGTAGTCGTAGTAGTACTTATTATTATTATTATTATTATTATTATTATAGTTAAAAAATGATATGCAGCAGAGAGGGATCGGGTGATGCTGGTACATCAGGCTTGTGAGGCTCATCATCAGCTCAGGGCCCTCACCCTCTCTACATGCAGTTCAGACAGCGAATGGGACGTCTCCCAGGTAGCACTGTCTCGTCGAACCCACCAAGAATTTTCTGGAGAATATGGAGACTCCCCAACACTGCAGCCTTGTGCATTGCCCAGACTATCAGAAGAGCTGTGTTCCCGGTAGCAAACCCGGGCACTCTCTTGATCTGGGTCAGTAGATCAGGAGGTACCAAACCAACGACACCGAGGATAATGTGGAGTCAGACAACTGTGTAATTTGGATACAAGAGACACATTTCATAAGTGAGGTCTGCGTATTTTGCATGTTTTTCCTGAATCTTGCCAATCACATTGCTGTGAAAAAGGGACAGAAAATTCAATAATATTAATAATTTCATTGATTTTGTCAAACAGAACAAGATCAGGCTTATTGGCTTCAATCCTCTTCAGGCTGTAAATGGGCCGATTCTATAGAAGCTCAAAAATCATCATTTTCCATGACGCCATGAACATGATCAGGGACGTATCATGGTTGGATCTCTGAGTTAAAACCACAAGCATGACGAAGACGATAGTAAAATGAGCATGCCATGCTATCATGTCTTTTCAAGTAAGAAGTTTGTGCCAAAGCAGGACAACCACTGACAAGGTGTTGAACAGTCTCGCCAAATTCATTCCATCATCTACATTGGGGATTGACATTTTCCCTTAAATTATTACCTTGGCGATAGCATGTATGTGTTATTATTATTATTGTTATTAGTAGTAGTAGTAGTAGTAGTAGTAGTATTTAAAAAAGGCAATTCTGTTCTACAAAAGTTCTGGAAGTCATTTTTATGACATGCAAATCTCATTAATTTATTAAAACAGACACAAATATAATGTTTATACAGAATTATGAGCACCGGAAGCAAACTGAGTAAACATGTGATACAGAGGCCTTTTACATAGAGGACAACCACCTATAAAAGGGAAGTCATGCTTGTAAACACAACAGTCAAGATATGTTTCCATAGTTCCTCTGAACCTCAGAGAGGGGGGTCGGGTGCGGCTGACAGTTTCATAAGGTGTCTGAGATACTAGCAGTTTCACTGCAGGGTTTCTTTTTATTATCATTATTCCTTTTTTATTGATTCTACTGCATGTCTTAGCCCAAGCTGGACTAAAAGAGTCTGCTCATTACTATACTTTAAACTTGTCTTTGCGTTCAATTATTTCTCGCTAAAGCTGCGACTACTCAATTTCCCATCAAGCGTCATGTCTTTATCTCACTTCCACCAAAGGCTGAAAATATTTTTAAATATTAGGTATAAACAACAACAAAAAAAAAAATCTGTCAGTTGCTATGTATCATAAATAAATGCCATTTATACTTTGTTTAGACAATGTATGCTTCTGTTGACTTTCAGTTCCTTATTCAGAGTCCTACTGAAAAAAAAGGGAATTTTTTTTGTCACATAAATTTAGTTGAGCGTACATTTCTGTGAAGTGAAGCTGAAACCTGCCTAGTTGTGTGAACATATAAAATACGTCTTGTATATCTATCATTTGGATACTAATGCAGGTTGTAAGTCGAATCAAATAGTGTTCATAAGAAAGTATACGGCTGTTTCTAGACAAAAACAAAAAAAACAATGTAGGCAGCCATATCGTAATGGTTTGTGAAGCAGGTTTGGAACCGAAAGAATATTGGTTCTATTCCTGGACCAGTAGGAAAAATGTGTGACACCTAACCTCCAGCTGCTCCCTGGTTGCCTCAAATGTGGCCTCCTACTGCTCCTGTGTGTGCTCACTGTTTACAAATGTGAAATGTAGAGCTAACATCCCTTTGCGAGAAAAGAAAAATATGAAATAAAAAATTCTCATATGATTTTTCTGTGATACTGGGTTGATGCACGATTGTTATATTTGCATTACATGATGCACCTATTTCTTCTTCTTTTCCTTTCGGCTTTTCCCTTTTTCTTTTCTCAGGGGTTGCCACAGCGAATCATCGCATGTTTGATTTGTCATAGGTTTTTACGTCGGATGCCCTTCCTGGCACAACCCTTAGCATGGGGTAAGGCAGCTGCCTACTGGTTCTTTTACATGAACCTCTCACCATAGACAGTGAGAGACATGGCCGGCCTTTGATAGCCCAGTTAGCTGCATTGGGGGGGGGGGCAGTGACAACCTTGTGGACAGTGGGACTTGAACCCCCAACCTTAGGATCAGCGATCCAGCGCCCTATACCACTAGGCCACCACTGAATTACCTATAAGAGGGGGAATAAATGAACCTGTTTAAAACTCCACGACAACGACATCTATGGTGACATTTTCCATCACATGGCATGTTAGCTTTGTGCAACCTACCCAGAATTGTCCTATGAATTTGCCCAATGTTCTGACGTGTGCATAGTGTATACCTGTTGTGCAATGTATGTGACAGAAGCTTTGAGGGCAGCTGTGGTCTAAATGTTACAGAAGTGGGGTTTGGTCCTAGAGCTCAGTGGTTTGTTTTCCAAAACAGCAGGACAACTTTGTGGCAGTGGTGCTTGTGTGTGTGTGTGTGTGTGTGAGTTGCACCTTCCTTTCCTCCACTTTCATGGCTGAAGTGCCCTTGGGCAAGGCACCTAAGCACCTAATCTGTGTGTGTGTGTGTGTGTGTGTGTGTATGCACATTAAATAGGCTAAATGCCGAGACAATAATTTCCCTTTAAATTAATGCAGTTTAGATTAGTTTCTCTTCTTATTATTTTTCTTTCAGCTTTTTCCCTTTTTCAGGGGTCGCCACAGTGAATCATCTGATTCACATGTTTGATTTGGCATAGGTTTTTACGTTGGCTGCCCTTCCTGACGCAACCCTTTAGCAAGGGACAGAAACACGCTGACGGCTATCCAGCTACTGTTTACAAAAGTCAGCAATGGTTCTTTTACATGAACCTCTCACCATAGACAGTGAGAGACATGGCCGGCCTTTGATAACCAAGTTAGGTGCACTGGGGGGACAGTGACAGCCTTGTGGAGAGTGGGACTTGAACCCGCAAACTTAGGATCAGCGATCCAGCGTGCTTTACCTCCAGGCCGCCACTGCCCCTATTTAATACAACACTTTAATACAATACATTTAACATTTTTTAAATGGGCTAAATAATAATACTCACTCACCGTTTTGCCCAACTGCTTAGGCTGGAGCCAACACTCACACAACCATTCACACTCATCCCTGGGGGCAATTTGGAGCAATCCATTAGCCTACTGTTCATGTCTTTGGACTGTAGAAGGAAACCCCTTCAAGCACAAGTAGAACATTCCAACTCCACACAAGAACAAGTGAGTACAGGACTTGAACCCAGGACCTTCTTGCTGTAAGGCAGACTCGCTAACATCTAAGTCTTCGTGCTGACTCTCTCTATACAAAAATAACCCATGCCAAGCCTGGGACTTGAACCCAGGACTTTCTGGCGATGAGTGCTGCCCTGTACTGAAGAATATCAATATAGAAATGACGATCACTTTAAATCTTGTGTAATTACCCGAAACCAATGCTACTGATGTATGAATCTACAGTATTTTATAGGAAGAAATCAACCCCAGCTTTGTGTTTCATACTATTACCGTATTTGACGTAATAAGTGCCCTGCTCCAATAAGCGCCAACCCCCCCCCACCCCCAGTGTTTTTTTTTTTGTTTTTTTTTTTCTTATGTCTAATAAATGCCTATGTGTACTGGGAGCAAAATCATAGATCAAACTTACCAATTTTATTCGATCAGTCTCTGTAACGGTAAAATGAGGCGTTCACTGCCTGTAAAAGTGAGTTTCAAAGTGTATAAAAAGTGTACAAGGTATTTCAAGACCCCCTGCCACTGGGGAATGTCTATAATGTTCATCAGTAACAACACCTTTGATTGTTCCGCCGTGCTTTAAAAAAACAGAAAAATATTTTGCTGTGTCCTCTTGGTAAATGTCCAACAACCGATGAACCCTTAGAAACTCCTACAGCAAAACTATGGGATGCTCTGAATGAATGGAGCGATGAGCCAGATATGGACCAATCAGAAAGTGATGATGAATATTTTTCACCCGATTCTCCTGCTCACTAACTTCATAAATGTAAGAATGTTCCTGGCCATGTGCTTTTGTTTATGTTCGTGTTGATTTGTTCAACGGGCCATGTGCTAAATTTGACATTCATGTTGGTTCGATTTTACTTCCAGGAAAATGTTTAAAGGAACAGTACGGGGGGGGGGGGGGGGGGGTAAAGGGTCTTTTAAAAAAAAATATGTGGTTTTCTGTTTATTTTCAGCTTTCATGTAAGTAGTTTGGTTGATACCACAAAATGAATAATACAAATACCAGTAAAACTCTTTTATTGTTCTATTGTTATTCATGTTTTCCACCTCGATGGTAATAAGCACTTACCGTTCCACTCCGCTGGTAACATTTCAATAAGCGCCCACCCACTCCAATTTTTAAAGCCCCCTGGGCGCTTATCACATCGAATACGGTATGTGCTTTTTATCTCATGCTCATTGGTAGTTCTTTTTCTTGGCTTTATAAAAATATAAAAAAAATAACCTTAAAAATGTTAAAGCAAATTAGAATTGGACTCAAGTCATTTTATCTTTGAAAGAAAAGCAAGCTCAGCTCTGCTAGGCTGTAGTAGCCACCCCGTATTATATTACAATTTATTTTTAATTTTTTGTTTTGCTGTATTAATTCCACTAGGGAAATATGGCTGTGCATTTAACCCATCCGAAGTAAGCACGCGCACATACACACACACACACACACACACACATTTGGAGCAGTGAGAAGCCACATTGCGGCTCCCAGAGAGCAGATGGGTATAGGTTCGTTGCTCAAGGGCACTTCAGCCATCCTGTGCTACCATACATTTTTTCTTTCAGTCTCAGCTCCAGTTCTCTAACCAACAAGCCACATCTGCCCAATGTTTTTCATCTGAAGGGGGTGATTTGTTAACAGAAGTCCTGGAAAGCATCCATCAGGAAAATCTGGCACATGTACAGAGTAAGGGATGGATAAGAGGCATATAGCACTGACAAGGTGTGATAACTTCATCTGGGCTAGATTGATTATTTACATCATAATAAATGTGGAGAGATACTGGGCAGGAATCTTCCACTGAGAAAGAATTTATCACCATCCACTTTCGTGGATTTATCTTTTCTTCAGTATTGTCCCGAAGGTTTATTTATTTATTTATTTATTTGTTTGTTTGTTTGTTTTTAAGCAGCATGGGATATCATCTTGTATACACAAGCAGCAAGAGTACACAGTGCACTACTTTTATAGCCACAGGAAAAATATTTTGCATAGATGCTTCAAGTCTATCGTGTTATTTCCAGAGGCTTTGTAGCGAAGCTCTGTATTCATGTGAGCGTGTAATGGTGATATACGCGTATAACCTGATGAGCAATGCTCAGGAAAGCATGGTTACTAAGGCTCCTGATGCACGGTTCACTTTGGGATTAAACATGCTTATGGGGAAAGAAAAAAGCTGCTTTCTTAAAATGACAGTGTTCAACTCTGTCCATATAGGTGTGATGAATGATCATGCAATTTCGAAGAATGCCAGCGAAATGAACGAAAATTTTCAAGCAACATAAAGTGGCTGGGTACAGAGTTCAACTGACCAAGCTTAAAAATACTGTTGATTGACAGTTCTTGCCACACACTGAGTTCCCCAAAACTTTAGTTCGGAAAACAATAAACACAAGTTTAAAGACTCTGCCTACATCAACATTAAGAGTACCCATTCATGCCATGTTTTAATATCCTGTTCTTTCTGACCACACAGAAATTTTATAAGGATGATAACCAGAGTCCATATTTACAAAATGGTCAGCATTTCCTCATTCACTCACGCATTCATTTCATGAATTAGAAGAATTAGAGATTTAACAATGTCTATATGCCATTTAGTTCAAACCACTTAATTCTACTAGACAAGGCTGGTGCTTATTTTAGCTCACACTGGGCGAAGGCATGGTACACCCTGAAGAATTCACCAAACTATCGCAAGGCTAACACACACGCACACCAACCACTCACACTTACATCTACACCTTAGAACAAATTGGAACCCCCAGTTAGCCTGATGTGTATGACGTGAGAGTGGGGAAAGCAACCAAAGTACCATGAGAAAACCGATGCAGGCACAAGAGGAACATGCAAACTCCACATAGAATCACCTGAGCTTGGGAATCAAACCTAGGACCTGCTTACTGAGAGGCGAACGTTTAAGCCACGATAATCAATATGTAGCAATATGTTTAACATTTTCTGATTCAGGAGTTTCTGTTCTACATATGATGATAATAATAATACAGACGCTCCCCGACTTACGTTTTTAATTGGTTCCGGACGGTCGAACGTAAGTTGTTACAGTGATGTATGACATATGACCTGTTTCGTATGATGCTCATACTGTACATACAGCCATAAATACCATTACCGTATCTCATAAAACACCCATAAATCAATTATTATAAACATAACATTGTAAAATAATATCAAATATATCAAATAATATCAACATTAATTTGAAATAAGTCACTTATTTATACCGAATCACTTTACATGAAGCTTAAAACAGCCAATCAACGCTTACAATATATGAAGCGCTCAATACCGAAAGTAGTGTACTTGCGAAAGTAGTGTACTTGCTGTGGGTTATATAGACTTCCAGTCTTTCAAGTGCGCAAGGGTACCATTGAACTCGTTTAGAACACAGCCTGCACTGATGAGGAGCCAGCAGAGCGGAGAGTTCTTTCCTGGATTCGGGTTTTCATTGATATTACAACTATCTTTGCTTAAACTGAGTATGCATGGTAGATTGCGCCGATCTGAGCAGATAGTTAATTCATCTCTGTGTATGAGACTTGCACTCATGCTAGTAGGCTTATGCTTCTGACCAACCATATTTGCTTAGGGTTACAAAAGTCCACAAAATAGTGTAAACACAAAGATCATAGAGACGACGTCTTAACACAAGGGTACACGCTACTGATATATATATATATATATATATATATATATATATATATATATATATATATGTGTGTGTGGGTGTATGTGTATATATATATATATATATATATATATATATATATATATATATATACACACATACATATATATATATATATATATATATATATATACACACACATACATATATATACACTGTAATTGAACTGGGAAGGAGGGGCACTCAGTCTGTCTTTTGTAAACAATGGACGCAGCATCATTGCGTCATTACCATTACGTCAGCGTACTACGTAGGTACGTCTAGACTCAAAATTTGACTTTTTTTTTTTTTTTTGGGGGGTTGCGTAAAATCGAAAAAACCATAAAACAGATGATCGTAAGTCGGGGAGCATCTGTAATAATAATAATAATAATAACAAGAAGAAGAAGAAGAAGAATATAGGCTAGTAATTATTATGATATAAACTTAAATAAGTTAATGATAATACAGTATAAGATATTTATTTTTTTGAGCTAGCTAGCTAGTGATCACAGACTTTGTGTAGGGAACTAGCTTGTCCAGTGCCCCGATTTTACTGTCGGAAGTGGAAAATATGTGAAAGGATGCCACAGGTAACCAGAGCTGGTCACAAACGAGATTCGTTTGTGTTGCAAGGCTACTCACCTCTTGTTCAAATTGCTTATCCTATTGCTACTTTTGTGCGAACTGATAAAAAATAAAGGGGCAAGTGACGATAGAACCTCCCTTCAGTTGAATTTACCCACCCTGAAGCAGTCAGACCACTTTTTCATATAAATCTTGCAAATGAAATTGGTGAAGCTTCTTGTTTGAGAGGTTTGATAAATAATCTGTCTGTAGCCTGGAGCAGCCACTGTAATTGCAATTCACATTCACTTCTATTCCTCTGCTTTGTGAAATTTTTCAGGCTGGAAATCAAACCGTTCCTCCTGCACCTCTTAATTGTTTTTTTTTTTTCCTTTTAGCATTCATTATTTTTTTTTAATGAAATGAGTAATAATATAAACCAAAAATGGAGCCTGTGGGCACTTGCCAACAGAAAGCACTCAACCACTTTCTACTGAAATAAATGCGACATACCATGACATACAAAGTTTTATTACAGTTGTGTTAAAAGTTTATGAACCCCATGAAATCATCTGGATTTCTACATGAATAAACATAACATTATTTAATAAACGCTCAACATTCTGGTATAACTAATGTCAGAATGTTGTCTTTAGGACGTCTACATCACACCAACAATTTTCCTGGGTTCAAGTCCTGAGCTCGGGAAAATCTGTGTGGAGTTTGAGTTTTCTCCCTGTGTTGGTGTGGGTTTCTTCTGGGTACTCCAGTTTCCTCCCACAGTCCAAAGACGTGCACATTAAACTAATTGGCTGTTCTGAAAGGCTTTTAGGTGTGACTGTGAGTGTGAATGGCCTTGTGTGCTTTCATGAAATAGTCCAGCACGCTGTTCAGGGTGTACCCCACCATTACCCAGGCATGACCGGGCTCCAGCCTCCCACAACCTTAATAAGGTAATGCTGTTTAGTAAATGAGCGATGAGTAAGCATTTCCTGTTTCTATTATTAATATTATTATTATTTATTCATCCCTTCGTTTTGTTCATTTTCTGAATCTCTTAATCCTAATTAGGTTCGCGGAGGATTTTCTATAATGTGCAACCTCCATTAAACCCAGGATGATTTAAAATCTCATGTATTCAGTATACGCAGAACAGCGGAACAGTGTTGATCACGTTTACCTCACGGCATGAAGGTCGTCGCTTCAAATCATGGGCTTTGTGAGGGCATTTCCTTTTGGAGTTCGCTTGATGTACCTGGACTTGAGTGGGTTTCTTCCTGGTATTCCGGTTTCCTCCCACATTCCAAAGACATGCATATTAGATGAATTATCTGTTCCAAATTGTATCTAGGTGTGAGTGAGTGTGACTGGTTGTGTGTATAAGCTGCTCTTGTGATGGACTGGTGAGCTGTTTTGGGTGCACCCCACCTTTACCCAGAGCCAGCTGAGATACCGTAGACTCCATCCTTCCTGTGACCCGAATATGAATATGCAGTTTTGCAAATGGATAAATGATTCTATTCAGAATATTTTCTATGAATGTAGCACGGTGGTGTAATAGTCAGCACATCCCCCTTACAAAAAGAACATCCTGGGTTCACATTCCGGGTCCAACAAGGGCATGTCTGTGTGTAATTTGTTTTCCTCAAGCATCAATGGGTTTCCTCTGTGTACTCCAGTTTCCTTGTACAATACATAGACATATAAATTAGGCTAATTATCCTAATGTTCCTAATTGCCCCTAGGTGTGACTGTAGGTGTGGATGTTTGTGTGAATATACTGTAAAAATCACATTGTATTAATTTTTATATTGCACTATATTTGCCATCAGAAATGATTGTATTGGCAATACAGGAATCCCTCTTCGCGCTTCAATTCATGCGGCTTCAGTGCATCACGTTTTTTTTTTTTTTTTATATATATATATATATATATATATATATATATATATTCTTCGAATTAAAAAATATGGAAATTAAGGAAGAACAGGGGAGAAAGTTGAGGGAAATGCCACAAAAACAATCATGAAAACTACTTACATTGTTGTGGGGTGCGCATCTGAGTGCGTGCACGAGCATCTGTGTGCACGTGTGCGTCTGTATGTGTGTTTATCTATATTTTATTTACATCTTATGCATTATTTTTTAAGTTTAATTTTTATTGTAAGCATTTATAGAATTGATATTATATACACATATGCATGTACGTATACGTCAGTGGTGGTGGTGGTGGTCCTACTTCCCGGAATTCGGTGATCGTGGGGGGGGGGGGGGGGGGGGGGGGTCTCGGTCCCTGTATCATCAAATGGGAAAGCAAGCTATACGTCATGTGATCTCACAATATAAATATGACTGAGCGATCTCATCAAAAGATGGGTCAGCCAGCGCATATAAAATTCAGTTTCATTCAATTCTATTTTATTTCTATAGCATTTTTTGCAATTGACATTGTGGCGAAGCAGCTTTACACAGTAAAAGTAGGAGTTTAGTCACAACGTCCTCAAATTCTATGTATTATTCACTTAAAAACAGATACAGATGAAGTAGTTCCCTTTCCAGTTACTAGATGGGAAACATTTCATCGGTGTTGTGCCTTATGGCGAGACTTGGGCGATGAATGAAAGGAATGCGTTCTCGCTGTTGGTTATGAAGATGAAGGGCTCTGTGCAATTAATACAATTACTTGCTTGTACATATAGGTTATCCCAACTCATGTTATCGGTGAGTCACAGACAAAAAACTTTTCGGTGTTTCAAGAAAAGGTAAATTGATGTCTGACAGTGGCAGTAAGAAAGTGCAGCCAGGAAGTCATTTTGGAAGTCATTTTGGCAATCCAGGGAATGATTCAAGTGCCCCCAAAGAAGAAAAGATGAAGGTCCACATCATCTCTGAGGCTTCGTAGTACCAGTGGCAGAATCATGGCAGTACTAGTACCAGTGCAACCAGTACAGAAAGCAGTAGGCCTAAATCTACTGTGTAACAACGAAGACATGTACGCCCTGCTTCGTGTATTATCTGCAAAAAACAAGACACGTTTATTATAGTAAAACATGCATGAAAAGAGACAAACTGGTTAAAACTGATACTGTGAATGGAGATTCATTATTTTTTGTACTAGACAGAAGTAATAAAGGGCAGTGGTGGCCTAGTGATATAAGTGCTGGATCACTGATCCTAAGGTTGGGGGTTCAAGCCGCACTCACCACAGGTTGTCACTGCCCACCCCCACTACCCCCCTCACCCACCCCACCCCCCAGTGCAGCTAACTGGGTTATCAAAGGCTGGCCATGTCTCTCACCGTCTATGGTGTGAGGTTCATGTAAAAGAACCATTGCTGACTTTCGACAAGAGTAGCTGCAAAGCCGTCAGCGTGTTTCCGCCCTGCGATGGCCTGGCGAGCTGTCCAGGGTGTACTCTGCCCTTGCCCGGAGTTGGCTAGGATGGGCAACAGCCTTCCCGTGACCCTAATTAGGATTAAGTGGTTACAGAAAATGAACTGAACAGCTGTAATAATAATAATAATAATAATAACAAAAAATATGAAATTTATGGGTACATACTCCATTTATATATGTCTCTCAGTAGCTTTTATGGGTACAGCAGTTAATGTGCCTGTAGACAGTTAAACCGATGTTGTACTGTTTCAGACACAGAACAATTGTTATTTAGTACAGTACCGTTAACTTAAGGTTAACTGTTTAAAATAAATTGAGGCATTTGAAATTGATTGCACACAAAACATGAACTTATTTCAATTAGCTGGAAACAGAAATTTGCTTTGAATACATTTTTAAATGCCTTTCCAATAAATCTTTCTAGGTTTGCTGTACGCAGCAGCTGAAGCCAAACATGATGAACACATATACATGGTTGAGACTGTGCGGCAATCAAAGTATAATACCATAAAAATTGCTAATCGAACTCTGCCAAATTTCTGACCCGAAGCCATATCTTATAGTTGATGTAAGAAACTCATATTAACTCTTCATGTCTTTAACTCTTCAAGGTGGGGAATTATGATAGGGTAAGATTTCTTGAGGAGGTTGTGGTGAATTGTGCATTTAGATGACAAAGTTCATGTGTGAACTATTGTTTAAGAATGTCTTATGAAAAAGCAGGAAATCCTGAGGATGACAAAATTATGTAAAATATTCCAGATTACTGTGAAACAGTACATTGCTTATCCAGCCTTAGCCCCCAACCTTAGCATTGGTAATCCAGTACCTTGCCACCAGGACACCCCCTGCCCCACTTTAAGCATATTATTATATTATATTATATTATACTCTAATGTTATATTATTAATATTATCATGCTATTATATAGTGTGGCCGGAGGTGTAGTGGTTAGGGTGCTGCGCTTGTGATTGGGAGGTTGTGAGTTCGAATCCCACTGAGACCCTCACTGTGCTAAGACCCCTGGGCAAGGTCTCAACCACAAGTGTGCCTCTGTTCACCCAGCAGTATAAATGGGTACCAGTAAAAATATACTGGGAAGGTAACCTGTGATGGACTAGTGTCCCATCCAGGAGGAGTTGAGCTTCTAGTCGCTTCATGCTACAGAAACTGGGGATAAGGTGTAAAAACCCAACAGACTTTACCATATTATTATATTAAGATTTTTCCCCATCACATTTACAGTATTTAGCAGATACTCTTATCCAAAGCAACTTGCAGATATGCTTTAAAGTCTCTATCAGTGAATACATTCTTATCCTGGACCGGTTTATTAGAACACAGACTAAGCCTACTATCAGCCAAACTCAGTCAATTATGTATGTGTGTGTGTGTGTGTGTGTGTGTGTGTGTGTGTGTGTGTGTGTGTGTGTGCCATTGTGCTAATCTAAGTATTACCGAAAAAGGTACATTTTCAACCATTATTTGAAGATACCCACTAAACTCAGGTGTCTGGACATCCAGAGGAAGTTTATTCCACCACCTTGTAGCCGGAACAGAACAGAGCTTAGATGCATTTTTCCTTGTCATTTTTTAGAGGGAAGAATCAGTCTAGCAATGCTAGAAGAGCTGAGAAAACGAGGTGCAGTATGAGGTGTAATAAGTACTTTGTAGTGGGAAGGTGCAGGTCCATTTTTTTCTTTGTAGGCAAGCATTAGTCTTTTAAATGTAATGTGGGTAGCTACAGGAAGTGAGTGGAGACATTGTAGGATTGGTGTGTTGTGGGAAAATTTGGGAAGGGTGAAAACAAGCCGTGCAGCTTCATTCTGGATCAGTTTCTGAGGTTGAATAGTGCTCAAAGGTATACCTGCCAGGAATTAGTTGACTAGTAATTTAGTCTTGAGATGACAAGGGGATTGAACAAATATCTATGTGGCCATAATGGAAATAAATGGACGAATCCTGTGGATGTTAAAAGAGAAGAAATCGACACGATAGAGGGTTAGTGATATGACAAGAGAAGGACAGGCAATTGTCCATGGTTACTCCAAGGCTTCGTATAGTGCCTGAAGGAGCAATCACAGCGTTGTCCAAAGAGATTACTAGATCTTGATGTGGGGATGAGTCAGCTGGGACGAACAGCAATTCAGTCATGAGATTAAGCTTCAGCTGTTGAGCTGCCATCTATGAGGAGAGCCTTGCCAGACATGTAGAAATCCAGGCAGAAACATCAGTGTTTGAGGAACGAAAAGGTAGAAGAAGTTGAGTGTCATCTGCATAGTAATGTTATGAGAACCCATGTGAGGATATGAAATCACTCAGGGACCTAGCATAAAAAGAGAACAGAAGCGGAACAAGAACTGAGCCCTGGGGAACTCCAGTGGAAAGTAGACGTGGACAAGATGTGGAGCTCCTTCGTATAACCTCATATGAGTGACTTTCCAGGTAGAAAACAAACCACTGCCATGCTGTACCACAATTTTCTAGACTCCTGGGGATGGACAAGAGAGTCTTGTGGTTGATCATGTCAAATACTGATGAAAGGTTGAGGAGGATGAGGACTGATGAGTTCTTGGCTGATCTTGCAGCATGTCGATTCTCTGTGACAACCAAGAGTGCAGTCACTGTGGAGTGTGTTGTTTTGAAGCCAGATTGATTAGGGTCAAGAAACTTATTCTGCAAAAGATAAGAAGACATTTGGTTATAAAATATGCATTCAAGAATTTTAGAAAGGAAACAAAGAAGTAATACTGTTCTGTAGTTGCTGATGTCTGATGAAAAGGTTTTTTTAAGATGGGTAGAACTATTTAATAGGCTATTTAGGGGCTCCTGAGTGGGACATTGACAAGGTGTGTGACTATTAACCTGGAGATCACAAGTTCAAATCTGGTTTAATGACACAGCCATATGTGACCAGGAGTTCATGGGAGATAATTGGTGGAGCTCTCATGGGAAAGAGAGATGGCAGACGTTTACTGTCCTGTAACTTATAGCAATCACTAGCCAATCATGGGCATCTGTGAACTCAGTTTTAGAGGACGCATAGAGCTTTCCCTCTGAACGTGTTAGATTGCCCCCAAATACGCATGTGCCACAGCTCAATAAGAAGTGAGTGGCTAGCTTTGCATGTCACGGATGGGGCATGTGCATGCTTTCACCCCTCCCTAGTTGATGGTGGTCACGTGATAGGCAAATATTTGATTGGTGGTAATTGGACTATGACTAATTTAGGGAGGGGCTGAGTGGTTAGCATGTCCACCTCACAGAAAGAAGGTCCTGGATTCAGTTCCTAGCTAGGGCATTTCTGTGTGGAATTTGCATGTTCTCCCTGTGCTTGCATGGGTTTCCTCTGGGTACTCCCAGTTTCCTCTCACAGTCCAAAAACATGCACATTGGGTTAATTGTCTGTTCCAAATTGTCCCTAGGTGTGAATGTGAGTATGAATGTTTGTGTGAGTGTTGCCCCTGCAATGGCCTGGTGAGCTGTCCAGGGTGTACCCTGCCCTTGCCCAGAATCGGCTGAGATGGGTGCCAGCCTTCCTGCGACCATAATTAGGATTAAGCAGTTCAGAAATGTAGGGAGAAAATGCTGGGGGGAAAAGAACTCTAGCTCCAGGGAGGGTTTCTTTAAGATGGGTAGAGCCTTGGCTCTTTTGAATGCTGTTGGTACCTTACCAGATGATATGGAATTATTGATGATAGTGGATGTAAAGGGTAGAAGGTCTACAGAGATAGTCTGATTTACTATGGAAAGAATTGTATCTAGTAGACAGATGGTAGGATTGCATGATGAGATGAGATGATTGGATGTTTTCATTTGTGAGATTGTTAAACTGTGCAAAGTAACGGGAAGTAGAATCTACGCTGTGTAGTGTAGGAGTTCAGGTGGGAGTAAATGTCTGACAGATTTGTTTAATCTTCATATCAAAGAAGTCGGCAAAGTCTTCAGCGGTCAGGGAGGATGGGAAAGGTGGAGCATATGGATTGAATAAGGATGAAAAGATGTTGTGGAATTTGCATTGGTCTTGTGCAGCAGTGTCCAACTTTTTCTTGTAGAAAGCTGTCTTAGCAGAAGTTACGTCAGATGAAAATGTGGATAGGAGAGCACAGGTAGGAAGCCAGATCTGATTCAAGTTGAGATTCCGTGCACTTTCTCTCAGCTGCTCTGAGTTGTCTACAATTGTTTCATAGTATCTCAGAGAGCCATGGAGCAGAGCAAACGGTCTCCTTAGATTTTGTAGGTAATGGGCAGAGGAGAGCCGTAGAAGCAGAGAGTGAAGAGAGGAAAGTGTGGGTAACAGATTGCAGTGGTAGGGAAAAAAAGGACACTGGATTAGGAAGAGAAGATAAGATAAGATAAGATAAGATAAGATACAGCTTTATTAATCTCACAATGGAGAAATTCACTGTTACAGGCTCTTGAGGTACTATCAGTAGGGGGTGCAAAAATAGATACAAGTACGAACATACACACATACATATATATTATATAAGTAAATAAATAAATAAATAGATACATAAATAGTATAAATTACTAAACAATAAAAGAAAAGAAAAGAATGGAGCAACTTTATAGACTGGCCTATATTAAAGTGTAATGTATCTGAGTGCAGAGTAGATGGGTTGATATGGTTCACAGTCAGTGGGGTAGATGTGGTTGATTAAAGTGCACCGGGTTTTTATTGCACATAACCGGTATTTTCACAGACAGTTACAAAGTGGCGTTGTACAGTCTGACAGCGGTGGGAATGAACGACCTGCGGTAGCGCTCCTTCCTGCACTGAGGATGCCTCAGTCGTCCACTGAAGGAGCTGCTTAGCTCCTCTACAGTCTGGTGCAGTGGGTGAGAGCTGTTGGACAGGATGGATGTGAGCTTTGCTACCATCCTCCTCTCACTCACCTCCTCCACAGAGTCCAGTGGGCAGCCGAGGACAGAGCTGGCCCTCCTGACCAGCTTGTTCAGTCTCTTTCTGTCCCGCTCTGTGCTGCCCGGGGCCCAGCAGATGGCAGCGTAGAGGATTGCAGAGGCTACCACAGAGTCATAAAAATAGAGTACAGGAAACAACAGATGAAGGAGATACAGTGTGGCGGTTTTGTTGAGTTAAGAAAACTGAAAGCTGGTGTTAGATAGAATAGGTACGTTGATGGCCAGAGATGTGGAGTGGAGTGGAATTAATTCCTGTGACCGGAGAGGGATGACTGACAGCAAGATCCAAGACATTCCCTCTTTTGTGTGTGGAAAAACAGTTGTTGAAAGTTAAAGAAAAGAAGTAAAGAAGAGGGAGAAGCCACAAGGACTAGAGCTTGTCAGAGGGGAGATTAAAGCTTCCCAGGAGAGTGAAAGGGATGTTATCATTGGGGAAAGTGGTGAGGATGAGCCCATTTCTTGAAGGGGTCCAGCCAGGCAGTAAATAACAATAATGAGGAAGTTCATTTGAGATGACACTTTTACTTCATGAAGCTGAAAGGAGGTGATGCCTAGACAGAGAGTGGTGTGAAGGACCAACTCCCAGACACGGGAAGACCTGTTTCACCACCTCCCCCAATTACTCATGGAGTATGAGAGAAAGAATAAACAGAGGAAAGAGCTGCTGGTGCAGCAGAGTTGCGTGAGAAAATCCAGGTTTCATTTAGTGCAAGAAAGTCAAGAGAGTAATGAGAAGCAATGGCGGAGATGAAATCAGCCCTTTTTCACAGCAGATTGGCAGTTACAGAGTTCTCCTGTCACCCTCATTTGATACTGTGACAGCATTGGAGGGTAGGTAAGGCTACTGAGAGTATGTCCTCTGGCTTGTTGGTATGATCTTCTGGGTCTAAGATAAGTGAGAACAGCAATGGGTTTAAGACATATGACTGCAATCTGGTTTATATTCAAGATCTTTTGGCTGATAGTTCTATTTCAACAAAGGCAAGAAAACTATTAAATTACCACTATCCAATGTACTTGTTTTAAGAAATGGTCTGTGTGACCACCCACTACAAATGTCATGTTTGTAGTGGGGGATACCTTCAATATATACTTTCTGGGTCCTGCAGCAATTCACACCTTAAGGACTCACTAAACTACTGCTGATTAAGCACTCCAATAAAACTGCAGAAAATGGCTAAGAACGCTACACTTGAAAATATCAATGGCAACAATTGAGTCAAACTGAGGTAAGTAGACAGTTATACAAAAGTCACAATCCAACCTTACCAGAAGAGAAGAAATCCAGGATAGAACTTAAAGCACACAGCTTCAGTTCATTCGACCATCAAGAAAGAATCGAGTGGAATTGTTTTCACCAGGACATCCACAGTGGTCTTCTTCTTCTTCTTCTTCTTCTTCTTCTTCTTTTCCTTTCGGCTGCTCCCTTCACGGGTCGCCACAGTGAATCATCTGCCTCCATCTCACCATATCCTAAGCATCTTCTACTCTTACTCCAACTACCTTCATGTTCTCCTTCACTACATCCATAAATCTTCTCTTTGGTCTTCCTCTAGGCCTTCTGCCTGGTAGTTCCAGCCTCAGCATCCTACTACCAATATACTCACTATCCCTCCTCTGTACATGTCCAAACCATCTCAATATAGCCTCTCTGACTTTGTCTCCAAAACATCTTACATGTGCTGTCCCTCTGATGTGCTCATTCCTGATCCTATCCATCCTCGTTACTCCCAAAGAGAACCTCAACATTTTCATCTCTGCTACCTCCAGCGATGTTGTATAGTTTACAAACAGTGGCACTGGGGAAAATACAACATCGCTGGCCTCAACACCGTCTTGTACACTGTAATTTATATCTGCTTTGTAATTTGTATCTGCTGTAATTTATATTCGGCAATTATTAATTAATTCATTTTCTGAACCTCTTAATCCTAATTAGGGTCCTGGGGAGGCTGGTGCCCATCCCAGCTGACTCTGGGCAAGGGCAGAATACACCCTGGATGGTTTGCTAGGCCATCGCAGGGCAGAAACACGCTGATGCCTATCCAGCCTACTCTTGTCAAAAGTCAGCAATGCTTGTTTTTCATGCCTCACACCACAGACCGTGAGAGACATGGTCGACCTTGGATAACCCGGTTAGCTGCTCTGGGGGTATATGTTTCTTGCAACAACACTTCAGAAAGGCACCATGGCATCAGTGATGATGACACTGATTCCGATGAGTTAAATTAAAGTAGATGTCGACACAGCCATACAGAAAATCACATCTGGGTCATCAACCTCCTTACAAGCCCTCAACCTTCTCTTCAAGCCTTCAAAACCAGAAGTGACAGCATTCATGAAACAAAAACCCCTTTTCTGTTATCAGCAAGGACTCAGCTGTGAAGTCATGAAATAATGACGTCCCTAACCTATAGATCTATGATACATGGAAGCTTGTAGTTTTTATGACCTAAGGCCTTATCTTCACTCTGATAAGTTAGAGACAGGCAGGCAGCCAGCCTGGTGCCACTCAACCTTAACTTATCCTTTATGAGATTAAGTGACTCCACTCACCATGCAGAGAGTGCCATATGGCTCTCAGTAGACATTAAATGGACATTGCTGAGATCTACCAATGATCTACAGTGACCCCTATCTGGAACTAATGAGGGTACATAGATCAATGGGGAAAAAAGTATGTTAGCATAGAAGTGTTAGCCTTCTTTCTATTGGCAATCCACACCGTTCTCCAGCCACTTTTTCAGATAACGCACTGAGCGCATGAGATCTCACTGTAGATAATGAAGCTTCATGAACATTGCACTTGCCATTACAACCACACAGGAGCATGGTCACTCAGTGTTATATGCAATGGGTATGTATGTGTGTGTGTGTGTGTGTGTGTGTGTGTGTGTGTTTGGAGTTTGTATGACCTCCTCATGCTTGCATGGGCTTCCTCCGAGTATTCCAGTTTCCTCCCACAGTCCAATGACATGCACATTAGGCCAATTAGCTGTTCCTTGGCTTTAGCTGTGAATGTGGATTGGTGTGTGTTAGCCCTACGACTAATGAGCTGTTTAGGATGTACCCCTACTTTGCCCAGTGTTGGCGCAGTCTCCTTGTGACCCTATTAAGAGTAAGTGCTTTGGCAATGAGTGAGGGAGTTAATGATGTCCTTGTACCTGCATGGATTTCCCACTGGTGCTCCAGTTTTCTCCAAAAGTCCAAAGACTTTCAGGTTCAGATCAGCTGGTTACACTATCTTGCCCAAAGGTGGAAATGGCTGTTTGTCTATGTTGTCAACCTTGTGATAGAAATATTGACCTTTTCAGCTCCGAAAGTCATCTACGATTGGCTTCAGCTTTCCCTTTGTCCCTCAGAGCTAAGTGGCTCTGTAAGCTATGTATGATATCATGCGCTAATGTTCATTTAGGCTTGTTTGGGGCCTCAGTGTTTTTTTTCCTCCAATCTGTACATGCACTTTTTAATTATGCTGATTATGATGATATTGTTCTGAGATGTGATGATTCATTCATTCATTCATTCATTCATTCATTTTCTGAGCCATTTAATCCTTATTATGTTTCAGTTGACTCTGGGCGAAGACAGGGTGCATCCTGAACAGCTCATGAGGCCATTACAGGGCCTACACACACTCACACTCACATGTATGGGCAATTTGGAATAACCAAAACGCCTACTGTACATGTTTTTGGACTGTGGGAGGAAACTGGAGTTCCCGGAGCAAATCAGTACAAGTGTGGGAAGAACATGAAAACTCCACACACACACCCCCATGCTGTGAGGTGATCATGGTAAACAATGGTAATAATTAACTTCGTGAAATAAGAAATCGTCAACCGAGAAATAGAAAAGTCTATCTGCCATTCGGATGAAATGACAGCCAGAGACCTGGTTAATTCTGAGTTGATGAATTGAGTCTGATTAAGGTTCTGTCTTCTCAGATGTTCTCAGTGCTTATTCTTGGAAATGAGAATAACAATGCCTTTAATTATGCCATATTAATAATAATAAACATGTTGGTGTCAATTTCCACTTGAGTGTGTTTTAAAGCCCAAAACATGAATTTTAGCATGACACTTTGCCCACATGCCACCCGTCAGACTAAATTACTTCACTTAATATTTCTTCTTACACAAACCAATTTTCAGGTAGAAAACCTTTTAGCTTATTACACCCTGCATGTAAATCTGCTTCCTACTACTTCTGTAGCTTCACTCTTTGGATCACTAAGCCAGCCAGCACCCATATATATATATATATATATATATATATATATATAGAGAGAGAGAGAGAGAGAGAGAGAGAGATATGCTGCATGTGTGTGTGTGTGTGTGTTTATATATATATATATATATATATATATATATATATATATATATATATGTATATGTGTGTGGATATCACTATAGATAGATAGACTGTATATATGCATCATCATCATCATTTTCTGTAACCGCTTCATCCTAATTAGGGTCGTGGGGAGGCTGGTGCCCATCCCATTCAACTCAGGGCGAGGGTAGAGTACACCCTGGACAGCTCGCCAGGCCATCACAGGGCGGAAACACACTGACGGCTTTGCAGCCTACTCTTGTAAAAAGTCAGCAATGGTTCTTTTACATGCCTCACACCATAGACAGTGAGAGACATGGCCGGCCTTTGATAACCCAGTTAGCTGCACTGGGAGGACAGTGGCAACCTTGTGGAGAGTGGGACTCGAACCCCCAACCTTTGGATCAGCGATCCGGCACCTTATACCACTAGACCACCACTGCCCTTTGTGTGTGTGTATATATATATATATATATATATATACACACACACACATATATATATATATATATATATATATATATATATATATATATATATATATATATATATATATATATATATATATATATATATATATATATATATATATATACACACACACACATATATATATATATATATATACATATATACACACACACACACACAAACACACATATGTATAGTTATAGGCCTGCTGTGAGTAACAGGGATTCAGTGTTCAGTGTCACCTCATGTATTTAAATGTATTTGTAAAATGTTTTTTTTTTTAATTCAAAATATGAAGTAGGAGCAATGGTGGCCCGGTGGTAATGTGCTGGATTACCAATCATAAGGTTGGGGGTTCAAGCCCCACTGTCAACAGTTGGCACTGCCGTTCCCCCTGTGCAGCTAACTGGGTTATCAAAGGCCTTCCCTGTCTGACACCGTCTATGGTGAGAGGTTCAAGTGAAAAAAACATTGCTGACTTTTCACAAGAGTAGGCTGCATAGCCTGGCGAGCTGTCCAGGATGTACTCTGCCCTTGCCCAGAGTCAGCTGAGATGGCCTTCTGCCTCCCAGCGTAACTAATAAACGGTTCAGAAAATGAATGACTTAATGTCAATTTAATGTCAAATGTTAATTTTCTTGTTTTACCGTGATCTTGGAAGAAGTACTGTATAAGAAGACAAAGGTAGAAAAGCATTCTAAAAATGTGTGTGTATTTTGTATGTTGTACATATTCTCATATATTGCTTCATGCTTTGTGTATATGCAGTCAGAGTGCATATTCAATACTACAGTACGGACTGTCCCTATAGATTATACTCAGAGTGCGCAGACTACTTCCACTGAAGTATATTTGAATAGCAGTACAATGTACCTCTATGGAATAAACATCCATGTTTTGATAAACCATTTGCTTTTTACATTCTCATATTGTTACAGGTGTGTAAAAGCATGAAAAGAATCCCTGTGGAGATGCACCTGTCTCTGTTTACCTCGGTAACTGTAAAAAAAAAACAAAAACAAAAAAAACCAAAGATGCAGAGCCCCATTCAGTCCATGCAGAGGATTATCATGTAGGGGGTATTTTCAGACCTTTAGAAACGATTATGTCAGTGGAACCTGGTGAAAAATTAAGAATGCCAGAAAGATATTGTTACATTGGGAATACACTTCTTCATCAGCTCTGGATGACTTGGTGTAATGCCTCAGAAAAACTTCACTTAATCCCGTTCAAGCCAAGGCAAGGCTAGTGCCTATCTCACCCAACAGTGGACAAAGGCAGAGAACACCCTGAACAGCTCGCAAACCCATGGCAGGGCCAACACACTGCCAATCACAATTACTCTCAGTATGGGAAATTTTGGAAGAGTCAAGAGGCCTAATGTGCATGTCTTTGGACTGTAGGAGGAAACCAGAATACCCAGAGGAAAGAAACACAAGCACGTGGAAAACATGCAAACTCTACAAAGAAAAGCCCAGGACTCGGACCCAGGACCTTCTCACTGTGAGGTGGATGTGTTCAACGACTCAAATGATTCCTCACAGCAGTTCATGTGAGGAAACAACAGCATCCATTCTTTCTCACATACTTGGCAAACCACTTAATCCTAATAGGGTTGTGGCGAAACTGGTGCCCATCTCAGCTGGTATTGTGTGAAGAAGGGATACAGTCTGAACAGCTGGCCAGTCCAACACAGAGTGAACAAGGGGCAATTTAGAACAGACATTTAACCTACTTTGCACGTTTTTTTGGACTGTTGGACGAAACCAGAGTATCCGAAGGAAATCCCCGCAAGCACAGGGAGAACATGCAAACTTCATACAGAAATGCCTTAGCTGGGAATTGAACCCAGGATTTTCTTGCTGTGAGGCGGATATGCTAACCACTACGCTACCATGACCTAAATTAGTCGTGTCCGATTACCACCCATCCCATCAAGTATTGCTGTCACACGACCACCACTGGCCAGGGTAGGAGGAAAGCATGCGCATTCAACCTCCATGACATGCAAGACTAGCCACCCGCCTCTTTTTAAACTGTGGCACATGTGTATTTGGGGACATTCGGAGGGAACGCTCTATTCGTCCACCTGTACGAATGAGCTTACAGATGCACATGATTGGCTAGTGATTGCTATAAGTGAGTCTGAAGTAAACATCTGTCATCCCTCCCTCCCATGTGAGCTCAGTCAATTAGTTCCCATGGTCACAGATGGCTGTGGCATTAAACCAGATTCGAGCTTGCAATCTCCAGGTTAATAGTCAAACAGCTTGTCAATGTGCCACTCAGGAGCTCGTAAATAGCCTACTAAATAGTTCTACCCATCTTAAAGAATTCCTTTCCACCAGATATCACCAACTACAGAATGGTAATGCTTCTTTCTTTCCTTTCTGCAATTTGTGAATGCACTATTTATAACCAAATGTCTTCCTATCTTTTGCATAATAACCTCCTTGTCCCTAATAAAAGCAGCACACTCCACAGAGACTGCATTCTTGGCTGTCACAGAGAAGCAACATGCTGCAAGATCACACAAGATGTCATCAGTCCACATCGTTCTCAGAATTTCAGCAGCATTTCATACGGTCAACCACAAGACTCTCTTGTCCATCCTCAGAAGTCTAGGAATTTGTGGTGCAGCATGGCAATGGTTTGCTTCCTACTCAGAAGTTTTCATATGAGGTTAGATGGAGATGAGCCACATACTGTATTCCCATGCTGACTATCCACTAGCATTCCCCATACAATTGCCTGTCCGTCTCTTCTCATATCATAAGATACTTGTTCAATCTCTTGTCATCTCAAGACTAGACTACTGCAACTCACTCCTGGCAGGTATACCTTTGAACGCTATTCAACACCTGTAACTGATCCAGAACGCACGGCTTGTTTTCAACTTCCCCAAAATTATCCCACATCACACTACTGTTTCAATCTCTCCAATAGCTTCCTGTGGCTGCTCGCATTAGATTTAAAACATTAAGCTTGCCAACAAAGCAAAAAATGGACCTGCACCTTCCTGCCTCAAAGCACTTAGCACACCCCGCACTGCATTGCATTTTCTCAGATCCTCCAGCACCGTGAGACTGGTCCGTCCTTCCAACAAGGATCAATGGGAAAATGTATCTAAACTTTTCTTTGTTCTGACTCCAGGGTAGTGAAATGTGCATTTTCAGTTTCAGTAAGGTAGAATGTAGATACTTTGAAGTCTAATTACCTTCATGGGTACATTAGTATAGATCACTGGTGTCCAACATTTTTGGAGATTTACTGCTCTGAAGACATTTGCTCCAACCATAATGCCCATCTGATGATCTAATTACCCAATTAAGACTTACGTTTTTAAATGAAGACTCGAGGCAATGATTGCACAGATGAATGAAGTCGGGTATGCAGCATTCTTGTTCCAGTGAAAGTCTTCGGGGCGGTAGATCTCCTGGAACAGGATTTAGCATTACTGGTGTGAACTGTAGCATGACGAAAATGAACTCTTGTTTCTGGTAGTATATGCAAGCATTTGTATGAGTGAGCTCCCAAAGCCTTGAATTTCTCATTTAGACTGAAGGCCAAGGTTGATTGAACATGATCGCAATCTGTAGTGAAGAACTACTCCACGATTAGAGCCAGTTGTCTTGCCTTCTGTGACATGAGAACAAATTAGCTATTTAATTAGTATTTAGTAATACTGTAACATCTCTGAATATTTTCTGATATCAGTAAACAACCACACCACTGCTGTGTCTCCTTTTTATCTTCCTCGCTGCTGGATGCATAAGCTGAATGATGTATAGTCAAAAGCCTGTCACAGTGCTGGATCTATATGCCTAACTTACCTGAATGAGTTTTTTGAATATATGTCAAGCGCTTGATTTAAAAGCTATTTTAGTTTTGACATTGTGTGGGTATTAAAATGGCCTTCAGTGGAGCATGTTGCATCATAACTTATTCATTATCTAGTGGAGACAGTGATTTATCTCTGAGTATCCTGCATACTACCCCAAGTGCATACAAATGAACAAGCCAGACCTTACACACTGATATGATAAAAATATCACATGGCACCATCTGAGGTTAAATACTCATAACGTCACAGCTTGACTTCAGTAGTGAAACCGCACAAACACCAAATGAAAGGTTTGGCTTCCATTGTATCATTAAAACTGCACAGGCAATTTGATTATGCTCAGTGTGTAACACAAGTAAAAAAAAAATTGTGACCTTCAATAAATCACAAGGAGGTTCTGAGAAAGTAAACATTTGCAGCTGATTGAAGCAATAGTTCTGTACGTGATGGGTCTTGCGACTTTGGATTAAAGGTTTAGACTGTTATGAATACAATGAATACAACAACATGACCTGATTTTTAAGAATATTCTATTGTTAAAATCGGCCTATGTAAGATAGTATTCACCTCTCACTCTTCTGCCAAACTATTTAATCCTACCAGAGTCGCAAGGAGGCTGGAACTTATCCTTCATATACATATACTTCCCATCCACAAAAAAAATATATCCTTGTTTACAGTATGTAATCATCATGCCATTGTTTCAATAAACTTAATCAACATAACATTTACTCCCGACCAGTGTTGGGTTCATTTCTCACCGACATCTTGAATTGATGAGGGAAAAACTGAACCCCTCCATTGCGTCCTCTCCAGCACATCAGAAGGACTTTCAATTGGGTTAAAGTCAGGGCTTTGGGGTGCCGATATATATGGGGAGGCGATTCCTCATGCTCCCTAAACCATCCTTTCATTATTTGAGTAACTATTTCTATCTGTACCATCAGGGAAGAAAAAGTCCATTAATATGATAACCCCCCTCCCCCGTGTATGTGTGTGTGTGTGTCTTTGTTGAGGTACACATTCTTCTTCTGATATGCCGGTGATCCTGATCCTTCTGCTTTCTGAGCCTGTGGTCTGTGTCCTGGTGTGCCGATGCTGACTGGTGTTCACATCTTGGAAGCCTCTCCTGCTGAAGCTGTATTGATTGAAACATATTTTATTCATTGAAGAAAGGGATTGGGCACAAGTGATAACCTGGTGGAGAGTGGGACTCAAACCCCTAACTTTGGGATCAGCAATCCAACACCATATACCACTAGGCCACCACTGCCCTTGACAAGAGTGTCATGTATGCCCAAATCTTATTAATGTGGGGAATGAAAGTTATGTATGAACACAGTGTATTGCGGCTTGCTGTATAAGGGCTGTCCAGCCACAAACCAGTCAGGGAATCGGAATGCTATGACTGACTGTTGTATATTTTGTACTGTATATGATGTCCATCCTAAATATAGCAGATTTTATAAGAGTTGTACATCTGCTTTAGGGCTTGAAAACATTTAGTCGAGCTCTGTGATAGCAGGATCAGTGTAAAGTAGCACTGAAGCTGATAATAAAGGAACATCATTGGTGTAGGTTTGTGTGGGAAGAGAGGTCACATTTGAAGAGCACTAGAAGTACGTATGAACCCTCTAATGTCTGTGTGAACACTGTGGTCCATATGATTCACTACGCGTGGGCTGAGACTGCTAAGACTGTGTTTACTCCAGTTTACTACCATTAACAGAATTGATATATCTGGTTTAATCATCAGATGTAGCCATGGTACAGCTCAGTTTTAAACAGGAAGCCAAAAAAACTGAGTTCATGAAATGTCTCCGTTGATCTTCAATTTGTGTATGTGTTGATTGCTTGCACCAAAAGTGGGATGCTAAGACAAAGCTAAACCTTTGCTAACCAGTAAACATTTTTAATTTTAATCCATTTAAACTTTTTCTCGGTCTAGCTATCTGGTGAGTGTGGGGTAGAGAGAAATCAATCCAGAGAGTAATGGTGTGCAATTTGTTCCTGGCTTTGACAGGCTTGGGTCAATAAAGTCGTTGCACCTTCATGCCTCCCTCAGCCTTAGCTGGCTAATGCTAGGCACAGCAAAACACTGACTGGTGATCTGACATAATGGATGGTAGAGGCACGGCTGCTGACGCAACGTGTGGCTCAGAGGAAAGTGTTTCTCGAGCTCGATGCTAATGGACTGGCTATGAGGATTTTAATGTAAGATACCAGAAGGGAAAAAAAACAACAACAACAAAAAAAAGTGTAATAATCAGATACTACATAAAATGCATCCTCACATAAACCTAATGTGGCTGTAATAAAGAAGAAAATATGATCGTGGCATATGCCTTCAGGAAACTGTAGATTTACATTCAGTGTTCATACAGAGGTACAATAAGTGCATAGAGAAACTCAAGACACACAAGCTGGGAACGAAAATTCAGCACAAAAAGTGATTAGCAGAATGATAGACTGGAGTAGTGGTAATATTGCTGTCTTTATGAAATTGTGGATATTCTCTGTTTCTGTGGGTGTTATCTCTGTTCTTTGACTCAGGATTGTCAGGATTGGCACTAGATTCCTCGTAACTTTAATAGGATTAATGAGTGAGTGAGTGAGTGAGAGAGTGAGAGAGAGCAAAAATATAATGTAAGGGTAACACGGTGGTTATATTGGTAAGCATGCCTGCCTCACACCAAAAAGGTCCTGGGTTCACGCCCTGGCGTGGTGAGGGTATTTCTGGGTGGATTTTGTTCCATCTGTCACACATTTTTACACAAATGGAATATTCATGATTGCTACTAGGTGTGAATTTGATGGTTACGTGTCTGTGTTGGCCCTGTGATGGTCTTGTGTGCTGTTCAGAGTATACCCCGCCTTCACCCTGAGTGGGCTCAATAGGTACCAGGCTCTCTCTAAACCTAGTTTGATAAAAATGATTCGGTAAATAAATGAATGAATATAATTAATGTGAATGATAATAATTTTTTAATAGTATATACTACATGGGAACAGTCGATCTGACTGGTTTGCAACCATTGAATGAAATACATTATCAGTTTTAGGGTGTTTCTTGTTGAAAAATTCTTTAGACTTGATAAAAGTGTTCTCCTGGCCTGTACAGGGCTCAAACCCATGCCCTTGGGATTATTAGCACCACACTTTAACCTGAGATAACCGGCAACACGGTGGGGTTGGTGTTGTAGTGGTTTGGGTGTAGGAGTCATGATCAGGAGGTCATGGATTTGAATCCCTGTTAGACCCCCAGCATGCAAAGATATGTGGTTAAGACCTGGGCAAGGTCTTCATCACAAGTATGCCTCTGTCCATCCAGCAGTATAAATGGGTACCAGTAAAAAAATACTGGGAAGGTAACCTGCGATGGACTAGCATTCCATCTCGGAAGAGTTTAACTCTGGTCACTTCACGTTATGGAAACTTACCAGTTTTCTACATACAGAAGCATCAGCCAATAGGCTCTTGACTAAAATCCCAGCAGACTTACCTTGGTGCAAAATGGTGAACAAAAACGAATTGCCACGAATACGGGCTAAACAATATGACCTTCATTGTTTTCAAGGTCAAAAAATTTTAAATACATTTTAAAATATGGCAATGTCAACAAACTATTACAGGTTGTGAGATGAAGACACTTTTGTAGCCTTAAATGTTTTTATTTTAAATTTTGAGCGTAATATAACCCATGTTAAAAAAAAGAGGTAAATACTGTAAATATGTATAATAATGTTACTTTCAATGAAAAAAAAGCTAGAATTCACTGAAGTGAATAAATTGTTAAACTCGCTTTAGAAGTACGGGCAGTGGTGGCGTGGTCGTAAAGGTGCTGGCTGACTGATCCTAAGGTTGGGGGTTCAAGCCCAACTCCCAATGGGCTGTCATTGTCCCGCCAGTGCAGCTAACTGGGGTTAATAGGCTGACCATGTCTCTCACTGTCTATGGTGTGAGGCATGTAAAAGAACCTGACTTTCATCAAGAGTAGGCTGCATAGCTGTCAGCATGTTTCTGCCCTGCGATGGCCTGGTGCGCTGTCCAGGGTGTCCTCTGCCCTTACCCATAGTCAGCTGAGATGGCACCAGCCTCCCCATGACCCTGATTAGGATTAAGTGGTTCAGAAAATGAATGAATAAATTTTAGAAATATTAAGCATGGCTGGAGAATTCGATCAAAAATCCATAAAAATCTTCTGACCTAAGAAGTATCCGAAAGCTTCTACGAATCTGGCGAGCTCTGGTTCACAATCTTTCAAGATCAAACCAAACTGCAATAAGCAGTCCATTTTTGTTACATTTTACGAGGACTAAAAGGATTGTGAATACCTGTGGAATGTTCACTACACATTCTTCACTTTCAAACAAAGTGAAGAATTCCTGTGATTGGTGGAGGGATTTTTGAGCTTGATAAAGAAAACAGAAACCACTTGATGACCAAAAAATGGAGAGTTGGAACCGCAGTGAAGCAACTGCACGCGCACTTTACACAATTTCCTCTGGGATCAATAAAACATTCTGATCCTAACGATTCTGATTCGGATTAGATCCTGTATACCGAAACGGTATCCCAGGCCTTTCCCAGGAGCTGGTATGATACCTAACCATGCAGGGTGCTCTACAGCTCTGCTGACATCATCGGGACAAATTTGTTTTATTCAATTAATAGTAGTCTGTGTCGGGGAAAAGCTAAGAAACATGATTCTAAGAACCGACATTTTTGGACAGGGTTTTTCATTTATGCTGATGGCTGGCCGGGATTTATAGTCAATTTTCGAGTCTGACCCGCCAGATCGGAGTTACAGGGGAGGTATGTTTTACATGAACAAATTGACAGAGTTGTGATCAGGTAAAACCTGCTCCCTCAACCTATAAACAAATAGTTCAGAGCTTAATGCCTTGGTTGATCAATTTGATATGAATAAGAAAAATCCAGGTTATGAAAAACATTTTCCTAAATTTTCGCCCTCTGTATACGAAACAACCTCTTCTTACAAAAAGCGCCAAACGCGCCATTCAAAAATTCAAATGCGGCATTCAAAAATTCAAACAATGCACAAGTTACTCTCTCATTGGCTGTCTCCCAACATCCCACCCCGCTGGCCTTCCATTGACCTCCCATTGGCCAGGATAGTGCTGAATCTCCATAGTACTGTACCCATAAGCTTGTTTGTCACACGCGTAAAGGCGAGATGTACTGTTGGTTTGTGAGTTTTGAGAGTTTTGAGAGTACTGTACTCATTGCAGCTTATTTGAGGAGGTCCGGATGAGGCGTTCCCCATCTCAAAAGCTCCGCATTCGGTCACGGAGCATTTTTGTGCACGGAACTGGGCGGCGCAAATGTTCCGTGCACAGAATGCTCTACGATCACGCAAGGAAGCAAGTTAATATTGAATCCGGACCTCAGATCTTTGAAACAGGGAATTCCGCTTTAAATACAACACCCCGTCTCAAAAGCTTCGTCGGCTGCGCGCTGCGTGTGGGCGGAGCCCGTATTCGGCAGAGCGCGCCACTCAGAGAGAGAGAGAGAGAGAGAGAGAGAGAGAGTTGTGTGTGTGTGTGTGTGTGTGTGTGTGAGAGAGAGAGAGAGAGCGAGAGAGAGAGAGACAGTGTTGTGTGTGTGTGTGTGTGTGTGAGTGAGAGAGAGAGAGAGAGAGAGAGAGAGACAGTGTTGTGTGTGTGTGTGTGTGTGTGTGTGTGTGTGTGTGTGTGTGTGTGTGTTAATAAAAATGTTTAATCATGGTTTAATTAATAAATATGTTAATAAATGGTTTAATAAATTATTTTCTTTTACTTTTAACACATATTTCATACAAAATTGGTGTACTTTTATCATTTTTAAAGGGTTTATGGGGTAGTCTTGGGAGCCTTGGAACGAATCACGCGTTTTACATGTAAAATGCACCTCTACTTACAAAAACTTCAGGCTTTGAAAAAGGTTCTGGAACAGATTAATTTTGTAAGTAGAGGGCCGACTGTATTTTTCTCAGAATAACCAAGAAGTGACTTGCTAGATGTTTATACACCAGGGCAGAGGGTCAGATGCCATGCACCATACAAATCACATGGCCTCAATAGCTGAAATGGACAGGTTGCTAATAGTTACTAGGTTTTCCTGACCATGTGTTCAAATGAGAGATTAGTATATACAGTATGTTAGTTTATATACATATATTTGCATAATGTACATTCCCATTGAATGGAGTTTATGAAACGGTAAAACCTAGTAAGCCGACTGAATTTTGATTGAGTAGGTTTTTGCAAACCAAGGCAGAATTGGTGTTATTTGTGATTCTCTTTTTCATTACGAAAAAGTATACTTTCCACTGAGTCACTCCACCGCAGTCAATGTAATTAAGATTCATGTATGATAAAATACTATTGATATCAAACGGGATAAATGAATCTGATGTTTTGTTAGACTCACAAACTGCTTCCTAGCTATGTCCCACTCGTCACAAAGCCAAATTAAAAAGGATCTAAACACTACAGCAGCAAAACATTATCACCTTATTCCTGATTTATACAAATCAAACTTTGAATTTTATTTTACATTTCAAATTTTTCCATGATGGTATTTTCCATAATTGAGGTTTATACAGTGCCGTGTTATATTGTAGTAAGAATGACACATCTGTGGTTTTATTATAAGGTTAGAGTTTGCAGAAAGTCATCTGAAAGCACATGCTTGAAAGGAAATTCCCCTGGTTTGTGATGTCACACTTCCTTATTCTCCTCGCAGTTTAATAACCGTACTAACAAAACAATGTCATATCATATCAGAGTGTATGATACAATTGCAGCATATAGCAGATCGGTAGATCTATAAACAGACAATCATTGCTTGGACATTTTGAGTCTCACAAAGGAATTAGCATCAGAGTTTTCAACTCAGCTTTACGTATTCAGCAGCTGCACTTCCTTTTTATAATGTTTTGCACTTAAGTGTAGGGTTTTGTATTTAGACTTCCTGGTGAAGTACTTGGTGATTTCAGAAACATATGTTACTGTTTGTTAGGTTCTGTCTGGGCATACATTTTAATAATTAGAATAAATAAGAATAAGATGGATGGAAGCTCATTGTCATCACTGTCAGAGGAGGAATCTTCAAAACAACTTTCTCTTTCTAAAGAAACCAACAAAGAAAAAGACTCACTCTGCTCACGGTAGGGAAATATTTTATATGATTTAATAATATCATTTTTTTATATCCAATGTAATCAGTTTCCAGCATTGAAATGATTATTTTAAAAGGATTTTAACTTAAGGATGCATGGCAGTATTTTATAATTTATATTTATTATTATTATTTAAATTTAATTGCAGTAGCATTCTTAAATGATTTTTGCTCCTCACACACGGAGTGTAAAATTTTATATAGAGTGTCGCTCGCTATTTCGTGCTTCAGTTTCTGCGGCTTCAGTGCATTGCGGCTTTTTCAAAAATATTCATCGAAAAATTTAAAAATAAGTAAATTAAGGAAAAATAAGGAAAAAGTTCAGGAAAATGCTGCAAAACAAGGCCGATTATGCACAAAAAAAAAAAAAAAAAAAAAAAAAACAATAAACAACTCAACAAAACTATTTACATTTTTATGTGAGATGCGTATGCGTCTGTATGTGTGTGTATTTATATTTTATTTACATTTTATGCATTATTTTTGTATGTTGAATTGTTATTATAAGCATTAATAGCATTTAATATCTATTTATTGATATTATATACACATATAGTACATGTTCGTATACATCAGTCAAGGGGAGTTGATCCTACTTTGAGAAATTCGGCAGTCGGTTTGGTTTTGTTTTTTAAAAGAGATGAAATAGATGGCTCAGTGACAGGGTGCTAGATTATTGATCCCTAGGCCAGGGAATCAAGCCCCCTCTCTATGGGTTGTCACTCTAACCCCATCCTCACCCCACCCACCCCCACATACCCCTCAGTGCACCCAACTGAGTTATCAAAGGCGGGCCATGTCTCGCACTGTCTATGGTGAGAGGCTATAAAAGAACCATTTCTGACTTTCGTCAACAGTAGGCTGCATAGCCGTCAGCGTGTTTCTGCCCTGCAATGGCCTGGTGAGCTGTCCAGGGTGTACTCTGCCCTCACCCAGAGTCGGCTAAAATGGGTGCGAGCAGTGCTGTAGAGGTCAAAAAATAAGTGTGTACACTATGGCAGCCGTGCAACCGCACCTCAGCCCATGAAGTGGGCTGTGCAGCGTGGGGAAGGTACAGGACGGGGTATCCCCCTCCTGCAAGCGGGGGGGTCTGGGGGTCACCCCCAGAAAACTTTGAAATTTGAAAGGCTGAGAGGCGCATTTTTGAGCATTTCAACTTTAAAAGCAGTTAGTTTGAGCTACTATAAAATTTACAGAACTTGACAGTTATATCCGTAATAAGAAAAAATAAAACAAAGAAATAGTAAATAATACTGTATGTTCATTATCATTTAAATACAGACATTTTATTGTTAAAATGTTAATGCTGTAAAATGTTTTTCTTTCGGCTTTTTCCCTTTTCTCATGGGTCGCCACAGTGAATCATCTGATTCGCATATTTGATTTGGTGTGGTTTTTACGTCGGATGCCCTTCCTGTCACAACCCTTATAGCAAGGGACAGAAACACGCTGACGGCTCTATGTTATATATGTATTTTATAACAATTATCAAAAATTGCATAAAAAAACACAGACAAGTTACTTGGTACATGTATTAGAAGTACAATATGCAAACCACAAATGACAGTATATTATATATGCACTGCAAGACATTAGGCCATTTCCAATGTTCCATATAAATATGTAATTATAAACACGTGTTGTTAGCACTAATTATAATTATTCATTCCTTCAATAATTAATGGTGACTTATTAAATGAAGATCTCCAAGAAAGTACTTGTTCAATATAGATAGGCATAAAATCTTTTAGTATGTTTTAGTAAGTATATAATATCTTTTAGTATCATTTTTAATCTTTTTGTATCTTTTAGTAAGTATATAATATGTTTACAACGTTAGCTTGGATTAACCATTTAGTTATTACCAAAAAGTAAGACCTGTCAACAAGGACATGTGTGTGACCGTGTGAACCAAATATAAACACAGGCCACAGGCTAGCTTAGCCTGACTTACCGGGGACTTTGTTGGACTCAGCTTACAAGCTTTCGGCCCTCTTTACACGACTAAACCTGTGCATGGCGAATGAAAGCCGGAAGTTCATTGGACACAAATCTTGAGCTCAGCTAGCAGTATCCAATCAGAGGTATAATATTATAAGGCTGATTCGTGGTGTTTATGGAATCATGTTTATGACTAGATTTACGAAAATAATCTTTGGTTTTGAAACTATTTATCACTTCATCTCCGCTTTTTATTTACACAGTCGCGGAAATTTACGTTGATCAACTATAAAGTAGACCAAATTAAGTCAGTACACGCAACTCAGCCACTAAAACAAGTGCGTACACGGCGTGTAACTGAAAGAGGGGAAAACTTCTCCAAACAATATTAAATGTACGATGCACAGAGCGGTGTATTTACCAGAGGAGAAGTTTTCTTACATGTTGGTGTTGGCTGTGGACCACACCACCACACACAACACATTTTAGTGTGAACTGTTCTTTAATATCCTTGATTTCTGCACAGTCGTGTATGAGGCATTTTAATGTTTGTGTTCAGAGTAAGGTGTCATTTAACCCAGAGGGCAAGTATGAAATATGATTAAACATTATCCTGAGGTACACTTGATACTAGGATCTGGCAAAGGATTGTGGCTGACAAGGAGGTCTGAGTAGCAGAACGATACTTTCAAAGAAGAAACAAGTTGACTCCAGTATTATAATGAACTGGCTGATCAGATCCGCTGTGCTGTGCTTGAGAGGAACCAGGAGTTTAAACACGGGATATAATGATATTGATAATCTACAGATGATTATGTAAAGAGTGAGAGAGAGAGAGTACTATGCAATACAAACTCATATAGATTAGTTATACAAGGCACGCGTGTGTGCGCGTGTATGTATGTGTGTTGTCTTCTTCTAAGGCATTTCCATCTGTATGTGTGGGTATTTATATTTTATTTACATCTTATGTTATTTTTTGAATGTTTAATTGTTATTATAATCATTTATAGCATTGAATATGTATTTATTGATATTATATACACATATACATGTACGTATACGTCAATGGGGTGGGTGGTGATCCTACTTTCGATGGTCGCGTGGAGATCACAGTCCCAATTAACCGCGGAAAGTGAGGGATCCCTGTATATATATATATATATATATATATATATATATATATATATATATATATATATATATATATATTCGAGTTTTTATATTACAACATTTAATATTTACAGGGAAATTGATCGAAGGATTATTCGTTTGGCAGACGCTCTTATCCAGTTTGACTTACAATTATTATTTTTTAAAATATAACTTGACGGTTAAGGGCCTTGCTCAAGTTGTGACAGTGGGGATTAAACTGCTAAACTGCTGACCTTCAAATTAGCAAAACATCACATTAACCAGTATGCCACCACTGCCCCGAGTCCAGAATAGAAGTGCAGATTGATATACATTGTGTTTAATAGTGGTCCACGGAACAAAGAATTTAATTTATTTGACTTCTAAATTCTCTCTCTCTCTCTCTATCTCTCTCTCTCTCAGAATTTCACATCTCTTTAACATAATTCCTGTGTCAGAAAACATCTAGCTTTACAGCTAAATTTTAGTACATACATTAGAGACTTTATCCAAAACATTGTTAAACTCTCCTTGAAAAATTGCAGATAAAATTACCTATTATTAAATAATGTGTATATTAAGCATCCATACCATGAACATGTGACTGTTTTGTTGTATACTGCAATGTACTGTATGTGCTGACTCCTTGACAGTTTCAACAGTTTGTGCTACAGGAGATTTACTATGTATACAGACCAGGAACAGCCCAGAAACCCATCCCATAGAATTAAAACTATAATCACCACTACTGCATTAAGTGAAGACTGATTGAATTGATTACTGATTACTTGTTTTCAACCTTCCCAAATTTTTCCACACCACACTACACCACTACTACAATCTCTCCACGGGCTTCCTGTAGCTGCTCACACTCGATCTGAAACACTAATGCTTGCCTACAAAGCTAAAAATGGACCTGTACCTTGCTACCTCAAAGCACTTATCACACCTTGCACTGCACCACGTTCTCTCAGATTCTCTAGTACTGTTAGACTGGTCCCTCCGTCTACCAAGAGACAAGGGAAAAATGCATCTAAACTCTTCTCTGTTCTGGCTCCAAATTGGTGGAATGAATTTCCTCTGGACATCTGGACAGCTGAGTCACTGGGTATCTTCAAATGATGGCTGAAAACCAGAAAACCCCACACAACACCTACCATCGGAGTTTGATTAACAGTATACGTAGTCTGTGTTCTAACAAACCAGTACACGGATATATTCACTGATAGAGACTCCAAAGCACTTCTGTAAGTCACTCTGGATAAGAGCGTCTGCTAAATGCTGTAAATGTAATTGTAAGTGAATAACATTGATTATCTATTTACTGTGGCATCTGCCAAGGAGTGGGATGCATTATGCAGGAAGAGAACAGTCAGTTCTTGAAGATGATGTATTGTAAGCTGGAAAAAAACCGAGCAGGCATCAGGACTGAGTGACTGACAAGAGCTACACTGTGGGTCTAGGTTTATTCATCTCTAAGATGGCAGGTCTTGCGAGGTGTTCCTGGTTTGCAGTGGTAGTGTCATGAAGTGTCATGGATGCCCAAGGTTTATTAAATGTGTGTGGGGGGGCAAAACCTAGTACATCTCATCTGATTCAAAAAAAGTACTGTAGCACAAACTGCTGTACAGACCAGTCAGATGGTGTTTACGTTATGGCTGGTGTACATGCAGAATGTCTGTGATACATGTTGCTGGGTAAGTTGTTACCATAGAAATTGTGTTGCTGGTGATGCTTAGGATTGATATGGTTATTTGTAGACAAGTGGAGGATTCGGCCCAAAGAGAATGCCTCATCTCTGGAGAGGAGCAGTTAACATTAATCACAGAAAGCATGTCCATCACGTCTGCGGACCAGGAGAAGCTCCAACTCCTTAACAAGAACACAGAGCTACGCAGACTAAACAAAGAGGTAGACCAAGTCAACACCACAACAAACATATACACTGCATACATTTTTGTTTACCCAGCAGACAAGCTTTAATTTGTACAGTTCCCTTAAACGTGTAGCCATCTATTTTATTCTGATACACTCGCTTACTCGTTTGCCCAACCACCTAATACTATTAGGGTGGTAGGGAGACTGGAGGCTATCTCAGCCGACTCTGAGTGAGTGTTGGGTACAAACTGAACAGCTTACCAGTCCATCATAAGTCCATCAAGTATGTTGATACAGACAACCGTATACACACTAACACTCGGGGGCAATTTGCGGTTGAACAGCCAGTTAACGTAATAGGCATGTCTTTAGACTTTGGGAGAAAACCGGATAACCTGACGGAAACCCACACAAGTACAGGAGGCACATGCCTGAGCTCAGGACTTGAACCCAGGACCCTCTTGCTGTGCTAACCATAATGAAACTATGCTGTTCCTATTTTGATTATCACAATGTCTCATCTGCACGGTGGCGTAGTGGTTAGCACGTCCGCCTCACAGCAAGAAGGCCCGGGTTCGATTCCCGGCCTGGGCGTTTCTGTGTGGAGTTTGCATGTTCTCCCCGTGCTTGTGTGGGTTTCCTCCGGGTGCTCCGGTTTCCTCCCACAATCCAAAGACATGCACTGTAGGTTAATTGGCCGTTCTAAATTAGGGACTACAGATGGAAACTAGCTATTAAGCTATAATCTGGTACAGTACATCTCTGTCTCTATGAGCTTAATGTTCCTGTACATTGTCCCTTAAATAAATAAATAAATAAATCTGAGTGATTCACTAATAAAATACATTTAGTGTTCACACACAACCCTGCCTCTGTAGATTGGAAACAATGAAAGTGGCTTGGTGTAAACCACACAACACTATTCTAGCCAATGTGTGACATTGGTGCTCATGCGTAGCATTAATGCACCCTGCAGAATTCATTAAATGAGAGATGGGGATGATACTGTCAGATACAGCAAAGGCAGTATGCCTACATGAATTTGTTGGCAGGGTTTATGATGGTGTGTTGTCTTATTATGGCTGTGAAATTCAACAGTCCTTCTTTTGAATCACCTTTTAAATAATACCCATATGAGGATTGGCTGAAAAGTTCATCGGCTGACCATGATGCAGTAATGAAATTTCACCAAATGTGGCTTATTTTTCTTTCCCCTGCACTCGATGCATCCCTTCAAACTGTGTTGCAGGGTTTGGATTTCCTTTGTATAGAAGTGCTGAAATTACTTTGCTCTGGAATTACTTCTTCTTAGTCAGCCTATGGACTTTGCAGCTCACTCTTGTAAAATAGATTTACATTCATAATTTCAACAAATAGAATGCATTACAGAAATGGATACTGGCTTAAACAACACTTTAGAGTAAACAGGAAGTCCCAAAGGAAGCGCAACTCAGCTCCGGTATGGAAATAAATAGTGATGCAAAAAAGATTTTCTTGATTCTAACTTTACTTACTGTGACATTTTAAATAGTTGCCATATACATATACAAACAGTGTGTGTGTGTGTGTGTGTGTGTGTGTGTGTGTTTGTGTGTGTATGCTGCTGTGCTCTTAAATTCATACGTATATGTATATATGCATGTGTAATCACTCATCCTGAACAGCCTACAGGACCGTCACACTCACACCTAGGGGAAAATTTTAACAGTCAATTAGCCTAATGTGCACGTACTGTGGGAGGAAATCGGAGTACCTTGAGCAACCCCACACAAGCCTGGAGAAAACATTCAAACTCCAGGATTCAAACCCAGGACTTTCTTGCTGTGAGGCGGATGTGTTAACCACTTTATTTATTTATTTAATCAGTTATCTTCTATGCTGCTTAATCCTCATTAGTGGTGCAGGGAGGCTGGCAGCCATCTCTGGGGCAGGGGGGGGGGGTTACAGCCTAGACAGTTTGTCAGGCCATTGCAGGGCTCCCTCTCTCCCATGTACATACAGTGTATGTATGTGTGTGTATGTATGTGTATGTATATATATATACTCCCAGTGCAGCTAACTGGGTTATCAAAGGCCGGCCATGTCTCTCACTGTCTATGGTGTGAGGTTCATGTAAAAGAACCATTGCTGACTTTCGACAAGAGTCGGCTGCAAAGCCGTCAGCGTGTTTTCGCCCTGCGATGGCCTGGCGAGCTGTCCAGGGTGTACTCTGCCCTCGCCCTGAGTTGGCTGGGATGGGCACCAGCCTCCCCGCGACCCTAATTAGGATGAAGCGGTTACAGAAAATGAACTGTGTATATATATATATATATATATATATATATATATACAAAAGGACAGGACAAAGGCTTTCTATTGAAACTCCATTTATCACTACAGATCTGTTTCGAGGGGTGGTGAAACCATCCCCTCTCTTCAGGTGATTACAGAAGAATGATTACAAAGTGCTGGGGGAGGTACTATGTCGATGAACATGGTGTCCTCTAGATGGGGTGGTGCTCATTATGTTTTCGGGGGCGGGTTTTTAAATATCGATACATGCATACATGTGCAGACAATAGTTTTTCTCATGCCCATGGACTCATATGTACACACGTTTATATATATATATATATATATATATATATATATATATATATATATATATATACGTTCACGTGTGTAAGCACATACACACATACACAAGTATACATAATGTTTAGATACAGATTGATACAATCAAATACTTAGTGTACTTAAGGGGGTGTGTTGCATAATAATGATTTTTTTCCTGTGTCGGCATGAAGTTACGAGTTCATTTCTTTTATTTAATGAAGACAGTTCGGGTCTGTATATAATGAGGAACTTCTCCCTGAGGCATAAATTGCATCTTTTGTTTGAGCTGTTGTATGTCGGGTGTGATGATAAAATTCTCCATGAGATCTGGTGGTCAATGTTCATGTCTTTGAGTGTCCAGATGTGCTTGCTGAGTTCGGTGGAGTTTCTACTTTTCTACTAACTTTTCTACTAAAAACTAATGTCTGCACATGTATGCATGTATCAATATTTAAAAAAACCCGCCCCCGAATACATAATGAGCACCACTCCATCTAGAGGACACCATGTTCATCGACATAGTACCTCCCCCAGCACTTTGTAATCATTCTTCTGTAATCACCTGAAGAGAGGGGATGGTTTCACCACCCCTCGAAACAGATCTGTAGTGATAAATGGAGTTTCAATAGAAAGCCTTTGTCCTGTCCTTTTGTTATTTGCTCTACCAAAAAGTATTGAGCACTCTCCTACGGAAGGATCTACTCAGAAAATCCTCTCTCTCTCTCTCTATATATATATATATATATATATATATATATATATATATATATATATATACACACAGTATATACAGTATATACAGTATGGGCAGTGGTGGTCTAGTGGTATAGGACGGTGGATCGCTGATCCTAAGGTTGGGGGTTTGAGTCCCACTCTCTACAAGATTGTCACTGTCCCTCCAGTGCAGCTAACTGGGTTATCAAAGGCCGGCCATGTCATTGTCTATGGTGAGAGGTTCATGTAAAAGAACCATTGCTGATTTTCGTAAAGAGTAGCTGCAAAGCCGTCAGCGTGTTTCTGCCCTTTGCTAAAGCGTTGTGTCAGGAAGGGCATCTGACGTAAAAACCTATACCAAATCAAATGTGCAAATCAGATGATTCACTGTGGCGACCCCTGAAAAAAAGGGAAAAAGCCAAAAGGAAATCTCTCTCACAGTTTATATATATATATATATATATATATATATATGCATACATGCACTCACACACACACACACACACACACACACACACACACACATATATATAATGTGTGTGTGTGTGTGTGTGTGTGTGTGTGTATATATATATATATATATATATATATATATATATATATATACACATATAGTGTTCTCTGCCTTCAGTGTTCAGTCTTCTCTTCTATGTTATGGCATAACAAAAAATAAAATAGTCCTTCAGGGATAAGCAATATAGATTGGCAGGAGGTCTGAATGCTCACTGTGATTTACACTGATTTTTTTGGTTGTGGATGGGTGTGTCACAGCTTATGAAGCTAAATGAGGACTGGGACCATATCTACCGCAGCACAAGCGCAGGTCTGCAGCAGCGAGTGGGGGCTTTGGAACAAGAATGTTTGGCCCTCAAGCAGCTCAACAGCAGACTCCTGATTAAAGTGGAACATGAACAGGTACACACTCACAGTGCACAGTGTCAACTGTACCCTGACAAAGAGCTCAATAAACATATATGATTACTTTGTAGCATATAAACAGTAAGGCTGACGGAACCTTTTATTTGAATTATGTTTCATGTATGAGTGATCAGTCATAATATTAACACCACCAAACTGGTCTGCAAGTCATTCATAGCAATCAGCAAAATGATGTGTGTTCTGACCCCTTTCATCTACCAAAGCTGGTCCAAGGGAGGACAGCAACTGAACCAGCAAGTATGTGATAAGTGCCTGATGCTCACTGATGAATTAAGACTAGAATGTCTGGTCTGATCCCACAGCCAAACTAGGGTAGCACAAACTGTTGAAACGGTTAATGCTGGCTGTGATAGAAAACGCATCAGGACACACAGAGCATTGCAACTTGCTGTGTATGGGGCTGCATAACTGCAGACCAGTCAGGTAGTGTTTATGTTATGATGTGTGTGTGTGTGTGTGTGTGTGTGTGTGTGTGTGTGTGTGTGTGTGTGTGTGTGTGTGTGTGTGTGTGCTTTTGCCTTACACTGGACTGCCAAGGTATTCAGAATGTACCATGTCAGTTGAAAGAGGCTCTAGCCTCCCAATGACCTTAGTAGGATTAAGCAGTTCAGTAAGTTGTCCTGGGTTCAAATCCTGGGCCTGGGTGTTTCTTTGAGGAGTTTGCATGTTCTCCACATGCTTGTGTGAGGTTCCTCAATATACTCTGCTTTCTTTCCCACTACCCATAGACTTCCACATTAGGATAATTAGTTGTTGCCCCCAAGTGTGGATGTGAGTGGTTGTGGATGTTGTCCTGCGTTAGTCAGGTGAGCTGTACAGGGTGTACTCTGGGTAAAGGCCCAGTGTCCGTTGAGATAAGCTCCAGCCTCTCCATTAGTCTAATAGTAGATTTAAGCAGTTCAGCAAGTGAGTAAGTGAGTGAAATACACTGGTACCTCACCTTACGAAATTAATCCTTTCCCGAAGTGGTTTTGTAACCTGATTTTTTCGTAAAATGAGTAGCATTTTACATGTAAAAGGCCTGATTCGTCCCAAGGCCCCCAATACTACCCCCTAAACTCCTTTAAAATTATAAAAGTATACCTTTTAAGGCCTCCTTCTGCTTCAATATCGTACCGATGGTAGACAGGTTTCAGCCATATTCCTTTGCAATATCACTCAACCGCATGCCACGAGCCCACTTCTTCTTTTCACTCGCATCGGGAGTCGGTTTCTTGGGGCCCATGATGAATGACGAAAAATAAAGTTACAATGAGCACACTCGAAAAACTCCCGAAACAACAGCAACTCTGTCCTTTACACGTGTTAGAACTCCATGACGAACAATGGGTTGAAGGCACATGAAAAGCATCATGGGTATTATGGAGATGCAGCTCCCTTCTAGCCAATGGGAGAGCAAATCGCACGTTGTTTGAATTTTTGAGATGGCGCATTTCGTAACGTGAATTTTTTTCATATCCAGAGAATTTTAGGTAAATGCGTTTCGTAGCTTGGATTTTTCGTTTGTTGGGTCTTTCGTAACATGAGGTACCACTGTAATGGTTAGGCTGCTGCACTCATGATCGGGAGATTGTTGTTAAGCCTGAGGTGTGTGCGTAGGACCCAGAAATGCAGGAGACCAAAAGAAGGTTCAAATGATTTATTAAACACTAGGGACAGTAAATTACGGGAATACTAAGTCAAGGGCACTGGCCGAGCATGAAGCAAGAACCAGGGTTCAAAGAGAAAGCCGAGGAGCAGAATCACGGGGAAACAATTTTCTGACATCGTAGGGAAGCGCGCTGCTCCCATTTATAGCTGGCTGCTTGCTGATTGCAGATAGGGACCAAGTGCGCTCTGCTTGGAACGCGCCTACCGGCAACCGCCACGCCCATCGCCAGTGCCTGCAATGATTAAAGAAGAGTTAATTCCGCCAACCAGCACAGACCATAACAGTTGTGAGTTCGAATCCCACTGAGACCCTCACTGTGCTAAGACCCCTGGGCAAGGTCTCAACCACAAGTGTGCCTCTGTTCACCCAGCAGTATAAATGGGTACCAGTAAAAATATACTGGGAAGGTAACCTGTGATGGACTAGCGTCCCATCCAGGAGGAGTTGGACTCCTGGTTGCTTCACGCTACAGAAACTGGGGATAAGCACCGGCCTGATGAGACACTAGGCTCGGGTTTAAAAACCCAACAGACTTTAACTTTTTACCTTATCTTGTCTAGTATTTACAAGAAACCAGTAATAAATAAAACATTATTCTAATAGATTACTATTTCTACCACTGTAACAAAAATAAAAAATAATCATGGACACCTGGCTTTGCATCACAGACCCCTGGGTTTCCCCAGACTTCATTTCACTTTTTATTTGCATCGAGCTTTTTTACGATTGACATTGTTGCAAACAGTTTTATATAGTAAAACATTGAAAGTAGGGGCTTACAAAGTATAAAAGAACTTAAACATTTCCTATAACCCCTATATATCCCTAATGAGCAAGAGGGTGGCAAGGAAAAACTACCTCAGTAGTTACAAGGACGAAACCTTGAAAAGAACCAGGCCCAAAATGGAAACTCATCCTCATCCTAAACTAACACAAAACAAAAAACTCAAAATCGCCCATCCAAACTACATTTACTATTTACATTTTTGTGAGGTGCGCATCTGAGTGCGTGCACGCGCATCTGTATGTGTGTCTTCTTCTCATGCAATACCATCTATATGTGTGTGTATTTATATTTTATTTACATCTTCTGCATTATTTTTTAATGTTTAATTGTTGTTATAAGCATTTATAGCATTGAATATGTTTTATTGATATTAAATATACATATACATGTACATATACGTTAGTCGGGGAGTTGATCCTACTTCGCGGAATTCGATGGTCACGGGGGAATCTCAGTCCCAATTAACCGCGGAAAGTGAGGGATCCCTGTACATGAGAAATTCATTACAATCCAAAGAGTGGTCAACTTGGTTAATACAGCTGCAACCATTTGGATGGTGTCACTTCTTTAAAGTCACATAGCAGGTTGAATGCATTAATAAATATATAAGTAGCTCTGAGTATAACCACCATCTGTGCATTTCAATCTTGGTTCATGTCACTAACTTGTCTATTACTGTTCAAAAAGGTGAAATCATGGCCATAGTAGATACGTGTCATAATTCTCAATGTATAGGTTTCCATTCTATTCGGGCACAGCGACATTAGCATTACAGAGTACAGTACTGTATATGCATTAGTGAAATCATAATAGTGCTTGGTTGGCAGCAAATACTTGAAGATATTGCTTGTAAGACTATGCATCTGCAGGAAACATTAAATGATGTAGGTGCTGCAGCTTTCGACCTGTTTATATACTGTAGTGAAATGGAAATCAGCAAATGCTCAGAAAATATAAGTGCCTCTGCTTTTGCATACCATCATGTCCCGTATCATTCCGCAGCAGGTAAACACTGACACTATTAGACATCACTCACATATTTGTGAATCCACTTCATCCTACTGGGGTCACAGAGAGGATGGAGCCTATCTCAGCCATCTTTGGGTGAAAGCAGGTTACACCCTGAACAGTTTTCTAGTCCACTGCAGGGCCAATACAGACACAGACATTCACATTCACCACTCTAGTGTCAATTCAAAACAGCCAATTAAGACTAATATGAATGTGTTTGGACTGTGGGAGGAAACTAGAGTACCCAGAGAAATCCCACACGAGCATAGGTAGACCATGCAAATACTACACAGAAATGCCCTTTCCGAGCCTGGCACTCATGCCAAGGACCTTCTTGCTGTGACGCTGACGTGTTAACCACTATGCCACCCACCATATCGCCATTATTAGACAATATTCTGCAGCATATGATATGCTCTTTGTCATTAAAACCTTTCTGCGTGCAGAATAAAAGTGAATATTATGAACACACACTGATGCAAGAGCTAAAGAAAAATCAACATCTTCAAGAATACATCCGCCTCCTGGAAAGCCGTCTTCACCACACTGATAGGAAAGACTGGGATTTAGAGATCCAGGTGAACTCCTGTTTGATGGTTGTGTAATCGCATATACTTACATTTCTGTTCTTTCTATACAATCATTATTTTCATTCTTTCCTTTTATTATTCTTTCTAGAAAGTATCAGCTATTATTAGTCCACCAGGGGTGCATGTCCAGGAGCGAAGTCCCAAATCCTCCACTTCCACTGCTTCATCTTTGGAGCTCCATCACAGGATTAGATCTAACCGAAAACATTCTGAGCGCCAGGAGAACGAGAATCATGCCATTAAGGAAGTTCAGGACCTTAAAGAGCAACTAGAAGCCTTGAGGTGCCAGGTGAGCAAATGTCCTCCTCTACATTGTAATTTACAGATAAATTGGTGGACATGGGGTTGTGTGATGGAGAAGTGTCTGAAAGATTAGATGGTTACCTGGATGCACTCCCAAATTCAACTGGATAGCACGCTAGATCTGAGTGGATAGACAGCACCACCCAGTGGATTGGAATAATCAGGGTCTGTGTTTATGAGATTGTTTGGAGCACTCTGTGAGAAATACCAAAAACATTTCCATTTTAAGACAGTCTCAGTATTTTCCTCTTTTATCCTCAGAGAAGTTGTTTTCCTGCTGAAAGAATTTCAAAGCATTTTAGTATTAAATGTAAGTCCTAAAGCTCCTCAAACATAGGGGGTTGCTTGGCAATCTCAATCATTCATTTTTTTAAGCCGCTTAATCATAATTAGGGTTGTGGGCAGATTGGCGCCCATCTCAGCCAACTCTGGGCTAACATGGCCAGCATTCACACAACTCATTCATACTCACGTTCACTCTCACTGACACCCAGGGGTGATTTGGAACAGCCAACAATTAATAATAATGCTCACTCACTGTTTTGCTCAATTTCTTAATGCAGTAAAGTACTACTAAGGCTGGAGCCAACAATCTCACAGCAATTCACACTCACCCATAAGCGCAGTTTGAAACAGCCAATTAGCCTACTGTGCATATTTTTGGACTGTGGAAGGAAATCAGATTATCTGTAGGAAGCCCACGTAAGCTTGGGGAGAACGTGCAAACTCCACACAGAAATGCCTGAGATGGGAATCGAACCCAGGCTGTCTTCGAACCCAGCCATATGTGGTAACCACTGTGACACTGTGCTGCCCTGCCTAACAATCTGTGCTATACATTTCATTAATTTCTTTATTTTTGACAAACCCCTTCATCCTATTAGGGTTTCGGGGTAAGATGGGCTTACCTCAGCCAACTTTGGGAGAAGGTGTCGTACACCCTGAACAGCTCGCTTCCATTGCAGATCAACACACACACACACACACACACACACACACACACACACACACACACATTCACTTTCATGCTTACACCTAGGAGCAATCCGGAACAGATAATTAACCTCATGTGTATGTATTTGGACTGTGGGAGGAAACCAGAATGCCTGGAAGAAACCCACGCAAACACAGGGAGAGCATACAAACTCACCCAGGGTTAGCACTCAGACACTGGACCTTCTTGACGTGAGGCAGATGAGCTAACCACTATACAGTGCCACTGTGCCGCCCAACACTGAACTTTATTTAGTTCATTTCCTGAAATCGCTTAATCCTAATCAGAGTCGTGGGGAGGCTGGCACCCATCCCATGGCAGAGTACACCCTGGAAAGCTCGCCAGGCCATTGCAGGGCGGAAACACGCTGACGGCTTTGCAGCTACTCTTGTCGAAAGTCAGCAATGGTTCTTTTACATGAACCTCACACCATAGACAGTGAGAGACATGGCAGGCCTTTGATAACCCAATTAGCTGCACTGGGAGGACATTGAACTTGTGAACCATTATTTAAAAAAGTCAAATGACACATTATTCCATCCATTATTTTGTTAGCATTAAAAAAATCCCTGATTAAGGAGGGTTTAGATTTGTAAACACGGTCATTGCTAACAGGCGCTACAGTGCGCTAATATGTACGTAGCTGTTTAAATTGTGAGCTAGAGCACAGAATTAAATTTTTTTACGGCTTACTTTGACAACTTTGTTTTAGTCATCTTTGGTATTTTGTCATTTACTCTTTATATCTATATACTGTATATAATCCTGGAGCGCGTCATTCCTGCTGCGTTCCTGATTTGATTGTAAAAAAAAATTAAATCCTTATTAAATAAATCACTAAACAGATTTTTTTTTCCCCACCAGACAAAAATCTATGAAGCAGACTATAAAGTAGAGCACAAGGACCATGAACGTATGCTCCAAGAGAACAAGAGGCTCCGGCGTCGGGAGGGAGAAATGCGGCAGCAGATGGCGCTGTTGCACGAACAGGTTAGTTGGGCACAGCTACATACTGTAAATTTGTCTGTCACGTGTGTTAGATATATGATGTGATTCTGGATTGTAAGTATAGTTTTGTCAAGGCAGTCAGATGCTTGTTTACAAAGGTATTATAATGAATTTATATTAATCAAGAATTCAAAAACCCAGTTTCCTTTATTGTAGACAATGCAAAATCTGATTAACGGTTCAGCATGAGAGAGAGAGAGAGAGAGAGAGAGAGAGAAACAGATTAGGAACTGCAATATCCTAGTGAGCTGTCCAGGGTATACCCTGCTCCCACCCAGAGTTGGCTAAGATGGGCGTCACCATCCAGGAAACCCTAATTAGGATTAAGCGGTTCAGAAAATGAGTGAATGAATGACGAACACATTAGCAGGCCATCATCACTGACATAACAGTAAGGCAAAGGTCCTCAGAGCAATTATTCCTCCTAACTCACTCACTCATTCATTCAATCATTCATTCATTCATTCATTCTCTAAACCATTTTATCCTACTGGATTCCGGGGGAATTTCAGTCAAACTGGGTGAAAGCGACTTACACTTTGGGTAGTTCGCCAAGCAATTGCTGGGCCAACACACAACACACATTATTCACAGTCACATCTAGTGACAATCTGGAACAATTTGCCTAATGTGTGTGCCTTTGGACTGTGGGATGAAACCGGAAACCCACTCGAGCGCAGGAAAACTCCAACATGCTATAAGGCGGATGTACTAACTAATACACCACCATGCCACCAACTGGAATTTCCAAAATTGTCGAACATAATTATTAGACACATTTAAAATACTGTAGTTTTTAGTTGTTTATTAACTTGAGTGGGTTTCATTCGGAGACTTTGGTTTCCTCCCACAGTTCATGCATACTAAACTAATTAGCTGCTTTAAATCGCCCCTAGATGTGGATATGAGTAGTCACATGTGTGCTTTCCTGTGGTGGTTTGGCGGGCTTTCAGGGTGTACTCTGTCTGTGCCAGAAATCAGCACAGGTGGACTCCAGCCTCCCAGTAACTCGAGTAGAATTCAGCAGTTCAGCAGATGAGCGAGGGAATAGTTGCTGTGTTTATCATGTGATTAATTATGCCTAATGAAGTGTGTTAGAAAATCCTGTGATGTCCTGAAAATGATGAAAAGTTGAGGAGAGTTAAAGAAAAACATTTATTCAGTTCCAGGTGGTTGTGAAAACCACAAACAATTATATGACAGTAGCAGGCTTCTGACAGTAGGGGGTAATGCAGCACGTTGTAACTTTGTTGAGTGAAATGGCCATAGTAGGCCATATTGTGATGGTTAGATGACTGGGTCATATCAGCCAGTTTTGTGTGATGCACCAATTACTACAAACCCAAAGTGGTCCAAGGAAGGACTACTTGTGAAGCTGCAACGGGGTTGTGAGCACTCAATGCTTGTTTAAAGAATAAATGTATTTGTAAATGTAGGATGGCTCAATTAGCATCAACTGCCAGAAAGACAGTTGACGAGGTCCTTGTTCACTCCAAAAATTGTTCATGAATGGTATAAGGAACAAACAAACAAACAAAGAGTTCAAAATGTTGACCTGAGTGGTTTATTGTTATTAATGAAAGTCATGTGCAGTGTAGTGGTCAGCATGTTCACCTCACAGCAAGTGGGTCCTGGGTTCAAGTCCCAGGCTCAGATATTTCTGTGTGAAGTATTCATGTTCTCCCCATACCGGTGTTGGTTTTCTCCAGTCACTCTGATCTTCTCCCTCAGTCCAAAAACATGGACATTACACTTAGTGGCTGTTCCAAATTTACCAAAGGAGAGCAAGAGCGAGAGTGAGACAGAGAGAGAGAGAGAGCGAGCGAGAGAGAGCGAGAGAGCGATACAGAGACAGAGCGAGACAGAGAGAGAGATAGCGAGACAGAGACAGAGCGAGAAAGAGAGAGCGAGAGAGAGTTTTGGCCCAGCAATGGTCTGGAAAGCTGTTCAGGGTGTACCCTGCCTTTCCCAGTGTCAGCTGAGATAGGCACCCTGCCTCCTGTAGACACAGTGGCATATTTGTTTGGAGAGTTTCTGTGGAGAGAACGAATTTGGTAATCTTTCACAACTGATACAGTCATCCAAGTAAACAAGTGAGAAATCTTGCTTGAGAAGTTGAGAAGTTGAGAAGTTGGGGTTTGCTCTCTTTTCTTGTGCCTGGGAGTGTACCCAACTTTGTATCTTAAACAATAATTTAAACAATATACTTGTGTTGTGCTTCTATGTAGCTGAAGGTGTATGAAGATGACTTCCAGAAAGAGCGCTCGGATAAACAGCTCCTTCAGCGGCTTCTGATGAAGAAAGCTCCAGCAGCTCAGGAGCCAGCACTAATCCACCGCTGTAATCATGACCAGGAGAAAGCAAAAGGAGAGAGGAGATGGATGAGGCAGGAACACAGAGGGCCGTTCATGTGTCCCAAACACTGTGAGAACCATGGACACCAAGACCACCCCTGAGACAGGACCAGCTTTAAATGGGATCTTTCAAGGCTTCATGCTAAAATTATTGCAATGATTGTAAAATAATTCATATTTTTTTATAGCTGTAATTATGTATTTAATAAAGTCTTTAAACTTATAATGATATGCTCAAAAACTCTGCAAAGATCTACTGGGATTGAATGTATACTATGACACAGTACACACTTTTAATCGCATTTTACATACAATATTTAGATTTATTACTGTTTTATATATATAGAAATTTACAGATATATATATATATATATCTGAGGATTTATATGTATATTTACATGACTTTCCTTATGCTTAAATGTTTTAGCTCTTTTCTTTCTCATTTGAGGAAAGCTATTAAATAAAGGTTATTTTGTAAAAATAAATAAATAAATAAAGTTCCCCTTTTGCCATCTTCATTCATTCATTCATTCATTCATTCATTTTCTGAACCGCTTAATCCTAATTAAGGAAAATATGCAGGGGTGCGAGCGCTGAACCGCGAATGCTCGAGGGCCTACTGTACATATATTTGTAAGATTGCTCATGTTTTATGCAAATATTCTTATTTAATTTAAATTAACTGATGCACCGTAGACACAGCACAATAATAACTTGGGGAAGATGTGACAGTGCCAACACAAACACTTGTTATAAAGGAGAGTCAGTTACAATTTAACACAGCAGGAAGTGGGTGATTCAGTAATTCCCTTTATAAACATGAATCATGTGTTTGGTCACTGCGTTGCTTTTGAAAAGAAGAGCTGATGGATTTCCCTATTGTCCAATTTTGCTTTTACTGACAACAAAAAACGATTTCCTTGTGAGCTTCCTTGTGCAGTGTGCATTACATTCCCACCATAAATTATTCTATTTTGTGGACTCTGAACAGAAAGGTGTAGAAGTAATACCTGTAATCTATATCCACTTTAGGTTGAACAGTATTATCTTATTCAGCCAAACACATTTAAATGATGTCATGCACTTCGAAGTGTAAAATTTAATTCAACCACATAACAGTCAATAACAGTCATCACTTTTCTTTACAGTATTGCGACACCATTAGCCTGTCCGCATCACAGCAAAACGCCCAAAAATGTTCTCCTCATGCTTGTGTGGGTTTCCTCTGGGTATTCTGGTTTCCTCCAAAAGACGTCCACATTAGGCTACTTGGCTATCCCAAATTGCTTCTAATATGAGTGCGAATGGTTGTAACTGTGTGTTCGCCCTACAATGGTCCGGCAAGCTGTGTACCCTGCCTTCACCCAGTGTCAACTTAGCCCTGCATCTCAGCTTCATCTGCAGATACCACATCTCAAAACAAAGCAAAACTCAAGGTCATTACACCAGTGCTTCTCAATTATTTTCTGTGGTGCCCCCTGTAGGAAGAAAAAAACATTCGCCCTACCGCCTTGTGAGTGACGATAAAAAGTATTATTTGTCTATAAAATTATTAGTACACCTCTGCATAACGTTGTATCTTTATTACCATTAAAAACAATAAAAGAAAGAAATATAGTTAAACTTACAATAAAGAAAAAACTTCAGTAACATTGTTTTTTAATCTGTAACAGAAAAGATTTAAAGTGCACCAATGTGCCTGAAATAAAAAAGTACATCCTTATTTAAACTCATTCAACTTATTTATGTCTTAATATTTCCGTCTCTCTCCACCTTTCTCTTCATTCCTGTTAGAAATTTTTCCGTGTTGTTTCTTGAGAGGTTGTTTACTGCACTTCATATCGTTTGCTCATGCGAAAAAACCGCTACACCATAGCGCGACAATGAGAGTGCCACTGCCAACTACTGGAGTGGAGGTGCAATTACACTTAATTCTCGTACACTATTCCAGAAAAGCATGTTCCCCAGGGTCATACGCGCTCCCCCCGGCATCATAAGGTGGGCGCGCCTCACTATTTGAGAAACATTGCATTTACACACATTTAAGAGAACGAGAATTTTCAGAAAGGAGGTTCGCCCAATCTTTCATGCGTGACCTGCCAACTTAGTAAACAAAAAAAAATTGATGTAACGTTTTATGTTTTTCTTTATTTTTATGCTTTTAGAGATATTTCCCTGTTAATAATACAGTATCTTGACTGTATTGTTTTTACTGGCATAATGCTGTGCGATGTTTACATATTAGATAACCAGAAGTATAAGTAATGGGTAAATGTACTTCTTATCATCTTCATACAAGATAACATACAACATTAACCAATATCACTATTAATATTTTTTTAATATATATTTCTTACTTTTCCTTATTTTCCCTCGCTTTATTGCATATCATGTTATTTTAACGATTCTTAAATAAAATGGATTTCTAGCAAGGACTCCGTTTAATTTATTTACAAACGAAACTTTTATCATAATTAATAGTCTATTAGAACTTTGTTTGCATAATATGTGGCATTGTGCAGAATTATGAGACTTTTACGATGACGCTGATGATGGTGATGATGATGGGGCCCCGATATACTTTAATCATGTCAAACAATCAACAGAACTTTAATCAGATCAGCGCTGCTACTGTAATTTCACCACAATTATTATGAAGAATGCTGCTGTAGTCTTGAATTACAAACTCATAACTCCAGTGAGTGATCTGTCATAACACATTCCATTCCATGACTCCTCACGAAATGTTTACTATTTCTAAGCTTTGACAAGAAACGTTAAACATAGATTCGTGGCACATTTTCCTTGTAATAACTAATGTTACGCGATAATTCAAGAAGTTCCTGATTGACTGACAGCATATATAGGAGGTAAGATTGTTCAGATGACAAAAACTTTCTGTTCAGACATCAGGTCGTCTCAAACAGAGCAGGTAATAAGATTTTTTTTATTCTGAATCTATGAACTGCATGTTCTTCTACTTTCCTTTACCTGCTTTTATTATCTTCGTTTAGTATCCGAGTTTAATGACCAAAATTAATATGTTATAATCAATGTTTGAGGATCAGTTCATTTTCTGTAACCGCTTAATCCTAATTACGGTCGTGGGGAGGAACCCATCCTAGCCAACTCCAGGCAAGGGAAGAGTACACCCTGGACAGCTCACCAGGCCATCGCAGGGCGGAAAGTACGGCTTTGCAGCTACTCGTGTCAAAAGTCAGCAATGGTTGTTTTACATGAACCTCACATCATAGACAGTGAGACTCATGGCCGGCCTTTAATAACCCAGTTAGCTGCACAGGGGGGAAGGGGGGGGGGGGGGGCTGAAAACCTTGTGGAGAGCAGGAGTCGAACCCCAAACCTTAGGATCAGTGACCCAGTGCCCTATACCACTAGGCCACCACTGCCCATGTTCAGGGACAAAAATATTAATTATGGTCAGGTAAAGATCCAGAGATGTTATTTTGTGTAATGTATCACTGAACTGATACAGAAGGGTTCACAGTGCTGTGACTTGTTTTTGGTGCTAAGATGTGTTTAAGAATCTCCCAGTTGTTTACCTGGGCAGTGGTTTTCCACCAATGTGTGTAACCATGAAGGTGTTTTCCATGAAGCTGTTCAAAAGGTACAAGTTTTGGATGTCAGAGACTTTAGTAGTTTGTCCATAACAACTAAAAATAAATCTGTGCTTAGGATAAATGAGGGGCGTTTGAGAAAAGGACGGGGTGTGTGTGTGTGTGTGTGTGTGTGGTTAGTAAAGAGTTTGGATTCTCTCTCTCTCTCTCTCTCTCTCTCTCGCTCATCTTTTTCCAGAGGCTTTTTACTGAGTAAAAGAAGACTGTTTGTCAGGCCCGAGAAAAGCAGAAAGACACCAAAGTGCCTACAGAGACACTTGTCAACTCCTGAACAGCTGAAGAACCTCTCCATCATCATACAGCCATGGGAATAAACAAAGCAGAAGTTAAGGCTCTCTATGAGAAGCAGGGCTATGTAACCAGCATTCCTGTCCTCAGCCCTGAGGAGTTGCAGGAGGCCAGAGATGCGTTCGCTGAACTGGAGAGAAGGTTCGGTGAGTCCATCATAACTGTTCTTCAGTGAATGAACAATAACAATGCTAGTATTGGTTCAATTTCTGGACTGGGATGTTTCTTTGTGGGGCTTATAATAATAATAATGATAATAATAATAATAATAATAATAATAATAATAATAATAATAATAATAATATATGGGTGTATATATATATATATATATATATATATATATATATATATATATATATATATATAGAATATTGAATTATTGAATTCGGTCAAGGGGTTAATACACATCCAAATCTGAATAATTCCTGATATCATATGGAAGCCAAATTATATAATTGTTTTAGTATTTATTCAAAAGATTTTCAAAGCAGAGAGTCATGTTGTGCATACAAATCCTATAATAATCATTCAACTTATCCAACTGTAATGATGCAAATATTCAGCTTGTAAAATAACACAAAGATTTATTATTATAACAAAATAATCATTCATTCCCTCATTCGCCATACAGCTTAATGTTGCTTGTGGGGCCAGCGGTGTAGTGATTAGGGTGCTGGGCTCATTATCGAGAGATTGTGGGTTCGAATCCCAGTTAGACCCCCACTGTGCTAAGACCCCTGGGCAAGGTCTTAACCACAAGTGTGCCTTTGTTCACACCCAGCAGTATAAATGGGTACCAGTAAAATATACTGGGAAGGTAACCTGCGGTAGACTAGCGTCCCATCCAGGAGGAGTTCAACTCCTGATTGCTTCACGCTACGGAAACCAGGGATACGCACCAGCCTGATGAGCCGCTAGGCTCAGGTGTAAAAAGCCCAACAGACTTTACCTTAATGTTGCTTGTGTCATGGAAACGCTGAAAAGTACGTTAGCTGACTCTGGGAGAAAGCAAAGCACACCCTGACCATTAAATTGGTCATTCAGTCAAAGGCCCAATAGACTCACAATCATTCACACACACACACACACACATATATATATATATATACACAGTATGCCCAATCTTTTATTCCAGGTGAGGACTATGTCTCTTACAGCCTGCACAATGTCCATATGGACTACAAGTGGGTAATGGCACTAGCAAAACACCCGAGAGTTCTGGAGGTGATCACTGCAGTTGTGGGTCCTGATGTGCTCCTGCTGGATTCACGCTTCATCTGCAAATACCCCATCTCGAAACAAAGCAAAACTCAGGGGAGCACTGACATCATTACGCTCAACCAACAGAAGGAGCGCCAGAAGAATAATTCTAATAAAGGAAGCGAGCCCAGTCTTCCATACGTGGCCTGGCATCAGGACATGAAGTGGGTGATATTACAGTCTCGACTAGAATAAAAGGCTATCAAAAAATTCAGAGGTATTTTCTTCTTGTTATTATTTATATGTTTGTAGGTATTGGGGTCTCGATGGAGGGCCAGTTGTCTCAGTTTGGCTTGCTTTGGATGATTCTCAGGAAGAAAATGGTGCTCTACAGGTCATTCCAGGTACATCAGCATCCAAAGAGACGCTTCTCTGTGCCTTTTTCTGTACGATCTCGCACTGCAGCAGTCTTAAGCACTCGCTACGTCAGTGCAGAAATCTACATGTACAGCTTGTACAGACATTTGCAAAAGAACTTGACAGATCAATACCACGATAGGATCGGTCTAAATTTTAATCTTTTGTTCAATGTCTAACAGGAAGTCACTGCTCTGGGCTTTTGCTTCACCAACAAGCAAAGCGTGAAGGCAACATGCTGAGTGTTAATCAAGAAATCCCAGAGGAGCTCGTTGAGAAAGAGAAGGCCTTGCTTTGCCCTCTTTCTGCAGGGCAAATGTCCGTAAGTATATGGTCACATGCATTCTGATTTATTCATCTGTAATATACTGTATGATCAATATATAATAGCATGTTTCTCTGATAATGTCATGTGTAGATCCATGATGGACTACTAGTGCATGCTAGTGATCCCAACACATCAGGAAAGAGACGCTGCGGCTTCGTGATCCGCTACGTTCCAACTGCAGCTTATCCGATTCAGGTGAGAATTCCACGAACCTCAACGCCATTGGTTATAAATCAAATGAATTAATGTACTATGATATGGTAACGTCTTGATTGCATTCTTGAAAGGATCCTGAACGGCCCAGGAGCTTCCATGCAACAGTAGTGGTTAATGGACATGACAAGTACAACCACTTCTCAAGCCAAAAACCTGACCTCTGATTCACCTGCGACTGAATGTTTTGATTTTCTGTATTATGTGGTGTATTTATACAGGGTGGGGAAATGGAATGAAATACTTAATTAAAAACTCAGATATCATACAAATGATCTACTCTTCTTCTTCTTCTTCCTATTATTATTATTATTATTATTATTTAACCAGCACTACAACCGACCCAACACTGTTGGGCCCTTGAGCAAGGCCCTTAACTCTCAAGTCGCTTTGGATAAGGGTGCCTGCTGTTTATGTAAAGTTATGCAATATTAGAAGATTACACCAAACTGATATTATTAAACTACATCTGGACAGCAACCAACTTATTCGAAGATGTACAGTTAATCTACATGATTCGTCCATGCTGAGAGTTTATTACTATTCATTAAAGATACTTGCATAACGATACTGTATATGTTTTCTACTCAAATTTATGCAATTGTTGCAATTTTTTTTACAGCATGTCTTCTGATTATTTTCCAAAAATTGTCACTGTTATTAATTACAGAATCATTCAACACTTATTTACAGTTTGGTTTGTTCTGTCGTTTACTGCAGATTTTCCCCGCTGTACTATTTGAAATTGTTAATAAATTTACCTTTACTTCACTGCTATAATAAATGTTTATTATTATTATTATTATTATTTATATTTTTTGTTTATTTACTTACTTTTTTTGGTATGAAAGAAAGGGATGGTGATGGTGGCATAGTGGTTAGCATGTCTGCTTCACAGCAGAAAGGCCTGGGTTTGATTCCCGGGCTTGGACATTTCAGTGTGTGGTTTGCATGTTCGCCTTGTGCTTGAATGGGTTTCCTCTATCTCTGCCAGTGTCCTCCAACAGTCCACAAATATGCACCGTATGCTAACTGACCATTTACAATTTCCCCAGGTGTGATTCTGAATAACCATCCAGACTCGCTCTCACACGTATGGTGTTTATTAAGAAGTTATAAGTCAATGAGTGGGGCCGGTGGCACAGTGGTTAGGGTTCTGGGTTCATGATCAGGGGGTTGTGTGTTCAAATCCCAGTTATACTCCCACTGTGCTAAGACCACTGGGCAAGGTCTTAACCACAAGTTAAGGCACCTCTGTTCTCCCAGCAGTATAAATGGGTACCAGTAAAAATATACTGGGAAGGTAACCTGCGATGGACTAGCGTCCCATCCAGGAGGAGTTGAACTCCTCGTCGCTTCACACTACAGAAACCGGGGCTCAGTACTGGCCTGATGAGCCACTGGTCTCGGATGTATAAAGCCCAAGGGACTTCACCTTTTACCTTATTGATCAATTATCATATTTTTTTCTTTGAGAATTTTTAAAAAATAGAATGACCCGCTGTGTTTTTTTTTACATAATGAGGTTTATTTAATATAATTGTAATATTATATCCCACATTTATTTCACTTTGACTTGATGTATATCACACAAACAAACCTTATTTATATATGCTTTTTCACATCAACTTTTACATAGGGATATACAAAACATAAGCAGTGCCAAAACAGTCCCCTAACAAACACACAAAATTCATGCCATCTTCACAGAAAAGAAAGATACTGAAACATCTCAGGCAAATTTAAGGACTTCTGCAACCATGAGCCCGAGGCCATCAAAAACCTCATGTAACGGAGCATTGCACATAAAGGCACATGTAGTCACTAGTTTATTCTTCTTATCCACGTGAACTTCCCCAACATTTTTATTCACATGCTTGGAGCCCAGTTCTGCCATAATCTTGGCTGCACCAGCGTATGGCCATCTTTAATTGTAATGAAAAAAAAGAACATCAGTACAGACACAGAGTCTTATATCCGTCTTATTATTAATTGTGAAATACTTACTTCTCACACTCTGTGTCATGGCCGACAGTAAGTTCACAGCCAGGAATGACCTTTGATGCAAGTACTGGAGCAATGCAGCACATACCGAGAGGTTTTCCTGCCTGATGGAAGCTCTTGATGACCTTATGAACCAGGGGAACCACTGAGAATTCTTTCCCCTTGGTGGCCCAGTCACTGAGATTCTTAGCTGCTCCAAAACCTCCTAAACAGAACAGTTGAAGGCAACCAGGAGGAAATTTTCAGTTACAGCACTGAAAAATCATTTAATTCTTTTATAAAAAGATGTTAAATATATGATTTTATGAAAGCAGAAGCTCCTTCTTTACATAAACAGGTAAGTGTAATATCTCGGCCAACTCTGCGCCAAAGAACAGCTCACCAGGCCATTGTAGGGCCTGAAGGTTGGGTACACCCTTAACAGCTCACCAGTCCAACGCAGGGCAACACACATCTATTCACCATTATAACTAGGGGCAAGCTGGAACAGCCAAATAGCCTAATGTGTATGTCCTTGGATTGTGGGAAGAAACCGGAATACCCGAAGGAAATCCACACACACATTTACATTACGTTCACAGCATTTGAGCGGGGATTTTAGCTCAGTTGGTAGAGCATCCACTTTGTTCACCAGAAGGTTGGAGTTCAAATCTGGCTGCGTGATACCATAAGACGTTAAAATTTGGTAGTTGTTGCTTCCTGCTTGGTGCTCAGCATCAAAGGATAGAACAACTCAATAACTGGTGCTGCACAGTGGCGACAGGTGCCCAGAGCACAAAAAACACCAAAGAGTGCTTTGAGCATTCAGTACAGATAAAGTGCTATATAAATCTACCACAATATAGTACAATTTGGCTGGCACGGTGATCCAGAGCAACATAAAATTATCTTATTTTTATACAACTGAGCAATTGTGGGTAAAGGGCTTTGTTCAAGGGCCCAACATTGATGACAGTGAGTATTGAAGTGCTGACCTTCGTATCAGTAACCCATCGCCTTATCCACTGAGCCACCACCGCCCACACACAGAGAGAACATAGGAACTGTATGTTGCACCAAAGAAGCGGCATGGTGGCATAGCGATTAGCACATCCACCGCTATGTTCCGAACTGCCCCACGGTTTGAGTGTGAGTGTGAATTTATTGTGTATGTTGGCCCTGCAATGGACTGGTGAAATTTGGTAGAACTCGTCTTGGCCCAGTGTCAGCTGCGATAGGCTCCAAGCTCCCTGCAAGTCTTAGGATAAAGCAGCTCACCAATGAAATAATGTTGTACTAAAAATACTCAATCCATTTAATTAATGCACTTTTTTAATTAATTACATTTATATGATAAGTTTAACTTAAATTTAATTTAATTAGGGTGAATTATATTAAGGTAAAGTCCATTGGGCTTTTTACACCCCAGCCATAGTGATTCATCAGGCCAGTGCTTATCCCCGGTTTCCATAGCATGAAGCGGCGAGGAGTTCAACTCTTCCTGGATGGGACGCGAGTCCATCGCAAGTTACCTTCCCAGTATATTTTCACTGGTACCCATTTATACTGCTGGGTGAACAGAGGCACGCTTGTGGTTGAGACTTTGCCCAGGTGTCTTAGTACAGTGGGGGTCAAACTGGGATTTGAACACACAACCTCCAATCATGAGTGCAGCACCCTAACCACTACACCACCGGTCCCACCTAGATTAAATTAAAGTCCAAGTTAATTAACTTTCAATAATTTTGTTAATTCTATCCATTGTTCTGACCGTCAGTCCAATCCAACTCTTGGCATGTCTATTATCATTGAATTTCTTGAGTCTTGCATTCACCACTGTTGCCATAGTTACTTGGCTGGGCCAGTCACACTCGTATTCTCACCTGGGGAGAATTTGGAATAGCCAATCAGACTAATGTTCATGCCTTTGGAATATGGAGGAAACCAGAGTACCTGGAGAAAACCCACACAAATACAGGAAGAACATACAGATATGCCCTTGCCAACCACCTGAGTTCAAACCCAGGACCTTCTTGCTGTGAGTCAGGCATGCTGGCCTCAACACCATAGTGTCATAAAACACTAAAATGTTTTGATTCAAAAATCTCTCCAGGTTTATGAACTGACCTGGAATGATGAGAGCATCATGATTCGCTACGTCTAGCTTGGAAAGATCAGTGATGTCTCCTCGAGCAATGCGAGCACTTTCCTGCAACACGTTGCGCTTGTCTGTCACAGGTTTTCCTTCACAGTGGTTCACAACATGCATCATCTCAGCATTCGGGGCAAACATCTGCACCTAAAATTAAAAAAAAAAAAAAAAAAAAAAAAAGTCCTGACACAAAGGCTGAGATTATTAGAATGAATTTTCACTTTTGGCTGAGGTTACATCTGACACATGTATTATGGCTAATAGAAAAATTGTAGGTAATATTGATAAGAATTGAAAGGTTTACTCTTCATTTTCAATCCCTAATAGGTTTAATCTATGGGTGTAAATACTGCTTTACCTTGGCACCAGCCCGACTGAGGTGCACCAATATTGCAGAAGCTTCATGGATCTCTGTTCCATCATAAACGCCACAGCCAGCAAGGATCAGTGCTACACGCTTTGCCATTTTCCCTGAGAACTACATAGAACATCATCACCGTGGTCATCATCCAAGCACCATCCAGGGAATAGATTAAATATGCAAGTAATAGTAATATAACAGCAATCCAGTACACATGAGATAATTATGTCATAAAACAAAACTGTCTCTATAAAGCATATTAGAAGCAAAGAAATAAGATTAGTAATGAAGGGGAATAACAGGTGTCTATAACACAGAGGTGAATGATATGAAATATTCAGGAGGATCTCGAAGCCTTTGAGGAGTTTTTTCCAGGTATATTATGATCACACTGGTCTCCAGGCAAGTAATATAATACAAACAAGAAGGTGCGCTAGGTACAAAGGGGTTTAGAAACAGGAAGAAACAGGGTTAATAAAGCCCGTTGTGCCGAGTGTACCTTCTTGTTTGTATTATTTTACTTGCCTGGAGACCAGTGTGATTACAATGTACCAGGAAAAAACTCCCCAAAGACTTTGAGATCCTCCTGAATCTTGCTAGTCGTATGGCACAATCTGAGATTATATCTCCATTCCCTGAATTCTAAAGCATTATTCTGAATGGATTCTTAAAATAAAGTCATAGACACTCACAGTTTGTTAAAGGCATCATTATCATTGATTAAAAATAATAAAATAAAGCCAAATGAAGTTGTAAAATGAGAGCGCCACTGCCAGCTACTGGAGTGGAGGTGCAATTACACTTAATTTCCGTACACTATTCCAGAAAAGCACCTTTCCCAAGGCCATACGCACTTCCCCTGGCATCACCCCCCCCCCCATTCACCCGGTATCATACCCACTATTTCAGAAGCTCTGTTTTCGTACAATGTTGAATTAGTGTTGGTACACACCTTGCCAGCTAAACACAGAGCCTGACCTGTTTCTGTCACACAAAATATGTTAAACTATAAACTATATAAACTCTAAAAACCCTGGATGAGTTTGCTTTTCATTATCTTTCCTCGTAGTACCTTCAAAATACTGAACAAGGTTTCATGAGAAGTCCTCACACAGCTCGTATATGATCTGCCTCTGACCGGAGCTTGCCTTCCTCCAGATGATCATTTCTTTTTTAATACATTTAATCTATTTTTTTTTTTTTTTGTGCCTTTTGAAGGTGCCCGTTTAGTATATACCACAACAGTTATGCGTCTCAGGCTTGATGGATGTCATTAAAATCATTAATTCCCTTGACATTTCATATCAGGGAATATTCAATAACATCCACCTCACTTTTACTGTGTACAGTAATTAATAAATAAAGATTAGATATCATAACAAGTCTCACCTTGTGAGAAGACGAGGAACCTTCAGACCTGCTGTCACCCAGAACCCTGCACAGTGAACACACTCCAGGTGGAGATCTGCTCAGTGAATTTATACAGGCTGTGGATTATCTCCTCCCACCACATGAAGGATTCAGGCTGGTGCTGCTCCGCCTCTTGTGAAGCTGCCATGAGGAAATAAAACACTTTTCCTGGTGAGATGTTGCTGAGTCATTCTCCTCAATATCCCCAGTGTTGGTGTAGTGGAGCATGAACTGAAGCTGACTTTACTGGAAGTTAATAAAAGACATAAAATAAAGCATTTACTAATCAAATAAACTCCTCTCAGTTATTTATTACCTGTCATGTGACAAAATAATCTATAATAAAGTAACATCTGCTTCTGCTGCAGTTTACTGATCGATCTTTTCACTTGAATGAAGATATAAATAACTTATAGTGTGCAGTCACTCCCTCACTCATGAATTCATTTATTTATTCAATAATTAATTCATTCATTAATTCACTTACTTCTTTCTTTATTTATTCACTCACTCATGAATTCATTTATTTATTCATTAATTCACTCACTTGTTTAATTATTCAATCACACATGAATTAATTTATTCACTCCCTCACTCATGAATTCATTTATTTATTCAATAATTCATTCATTCAGTAATTCACTCACTTCTTTATTTATTCATCAACTCATTAATTCATTTATTCATCTACTCATTCATTGATTAATTTATGTATTCAATAAATGTATTTATTCATTAATCCACTCACTTGTTTATTTATTCATTCGTGCATTAATTAATTTATTCATTCATTTATTCATATTCATTCAGTAACCCATTTATTTATTCAATAATTCATTTATTCATTAATTCACTCGGTTGTTTATTTATTCATTCACTCATTACTTAATTTATTCATTAATCGCACACTCATTAATTCATTTATTCATTAATCCACCCACTTGTTTATTCATTCATGCATTAATTCATTTATTAATTCATTTATTCATATTCATTCTGTAACCCATTTATTTATTCAATTATTCATTCTTGTTTATTGCTTCACTCACTCACTCATTCACTCATTTATTTATTTGTTTGTTTGTTTGTTTGTTTGTTTATTCACTTTCTCGTTCTTTTAATGCGAGTAACCACCAGGATGTGTTCGATTCCACTTGGCTTTCCTTCTCGCTTTAAGAAAGCGTAGCTGGGGAAATTCTTGGGAGCATGACGTCTTCCAAGTGAGAAGTGAAGAGGTGTGACGTCATCCATGAGAACGTTTACAAGTTGCAGCGGACCCGCTGCGCTGAACATCCTGAACGATGGCGGAAGCTTCGTCCAGCTCCGGATCCCTGCATTACTCCATCGGTGTTCTCGGGATATCGGCCGGTATGTTGCACGTTATTTCTGCATAGCTGAGTCATTTTAAAGCGGAGTTTATTCTCCTTCATGTGGAAAGTATTTTTTTTATCTAAAAAGATTTAAGAGCGTCGGGAGTTTTTATTTATTACCTTCAAAATCTATTGAATATAATCAATGAATAAAAATTTGAACTTGGAAGGAAATTTGTGTGATCTCAGATTTGTTTAGGACTGAGAGACAGACTTGTAAGTGTAAATGTTTTTTTCTGTTATTAAAGCTAAATTTGTTAATAAAAATATATAAAGTAATTAAAAATGCCTGCTGTTCTCTTCACACTACAATACAGTCATGCTATCTCAGTTTAATAGACTAAAGTACATATTACCACTAGAGGGCGCAGTGATGATTTATTTGAAGAAGAAATTTTAAGTTCCTTATTTTATTTTATTTTATTTTATTTTATCTTACCTTATTTATTTGTTTGCCTTCATTTCTTAGTTTTGGCTTCCCTTCCCCTAACAAAATCAAGCTTTTATTGATTACTGATGTGTACGTTATTCACCATGAGGTTCCCACATTCTGAACAATTCTTCAGTGTGTAAATTTAATAAAAATAATAATTTAAAAAACATTAAACATGAGACTTTTATTTTATTTTTTTCTTTTCAATCAAGGTTCTTTGTTGCTTCTGGTGAACAACTATGCCAGCTCCCCTGATAAAGCCTTAATTCCTGCCACAGCACTGGGGATTGAGTTACTCATTCTCTCCTTCCTGGTGGGATATGCAGGTGGGTGAAGAACGCTGTGAAGGTCTCTGTGTGAAGTTTATGATGTGAAGCTTAGACGTGTTTAATTCGTGTGTAAATCCAGATTCAGATTCTTGTTCAGATTCCAGTGTTCCCCCATGTTCATGGGTTCATGGGTCATGGGTAGTCACTGTCGTCCCCCCCCCCAGTGCAGCTAATTGGGTTATCAGGTTATGAAAGGCCGGCCATGTCTCTCACTGTCGATGATGTGAGGCTCATGTAAAACAACAAGTGCTGACTTTCGACAAGAGCAGCTGCATAGCCGTCAGTGTGTTTCTACCCTGCGAGGGCCTGGCAAGCTGTCTAGGGTGTACTCTGCTCTCGCCTGGAATTGGCTGGGATGGGCACCAGCCTCCCTGTGACCCTAATTAGGATTAAGCGGTTACAGAACATGAATGAATGAATGAATGGATCAGTCTTTGTGAGTTTGCTAATATTAGCAGTTAAAATTTAAAAAATAAAAGTAGATATTTGTTTATATATTAATTATTTAATATATTTAGCACTAATTGATTTTTAAAGCATTTATTTATGAAAATTATATTTTAATAATTGAATATGCAAATAAGTTGCATTTTTACAATAAAACCAAAAGTCTATTCTTCTGATGCTGTTGAAAAGTGAAAACTTTGAGAAAGATTATTATTACTTTATTGTTTATTGAAAATGATACCAAGATTTATATCAAAATACACTTTTGAAATATAACATGTAACATAAATCCAACAGTAATGAACATTTTGGGAATTATTTATTTATTTGATTATTTATACTCTATTAATACCGCAAGGGAAATTTGGCTCTGCATTTAACCATCCAAAGTGAGCACACACACACACACACACACACACACACACACACACACACACACACACACAGCACATAACTTCACATCAGGAGACAAGATCTTTGGTATTATAGGTTAAATGGGTAGCGCTTAAAAACAAGTTGAGAATGTTTGAATTATCCGACTCTACCCTTACAATCATAATAAACATCAAACCTGAACATATATTTCTATCTTTCTAAATCAAACTCCTCCTTTATTGTGTTTCAGGACTGTGTCGGAGTTTTTCCAGCAGCTTCCTCTATACCACATTGTGTCTGACGGTGTCGTCTCTGTGGTGTTGCTCTGGACTTGTTCAAATTCTCACTGGGGAAGGAATAATCAATGAGGTCAATGATCTGAGAAATGCCATGGTACCAGGTCTTGCTGCTTTTTCTTTAGCATTGCTTATCATCAGTTTAGTGGCTGCTCTGCAGAAGAAAGTCCTTCTCTGTTTCATTTCTCTGACCATAGGTTTGGCGTGTGCGCATGAAATCGCTGGCCTGGTGAGTGTGGACTTTGGCCAGTCAGCCACTGCTGCCTGTTACCTCTTGGTCTGTTTTGTTTGTGCCTATTTTGGAAGCGGACGTCTTGTTTTTTTCATCACACGTGGTGAGGTTAGCTTACCAGGGACAGGTCTGCTGAATAAAACCAGTCAGGAGTCAGAAAATGATCAAAAGCATAACAATTTAGTCGCTGTAGGTTTGGTCATGAACTTGTTGTCTGCCAGTGTCCTCGCCTGTCCACTGATTGGTGTGGTCCCTAGGCTTTTCTCTGGCCATGTTCCTTGGCTTTGGACAGCTGGTGTCTTCCAACTTGTTGTGTCTATCCTGTCCTATAGAGCCATGGACACCTTCACAGCAACCTTCTCTGGCTTCACAGCTATACTCAGGTTTTGCGAAGGCTACAGTGCACTCGTAAGGGACTTAACAACCCAAGAGCCGTTTTCCGCAGTGCCTTTCCCGGCCGTATTCGCAGTGCTGTTTTCTGTCTTGGCCGTGTTTGGTTGCATCAGGAGTTTAGCTGATGGCCTGTACCTGCTCTTTTTCGTGGCTTACTCCATAGCAATAGCTGCACAACCCAGAGGCTTTTTCGATGCGGGCACACAAGGAGTACAAGCAGCGATATTTGTGGTGTCTGTCCTCCTGCTTCTGGTAACTCTTTATAACCGGGGTTCTCAAAAGAAGATCCCCACAGGTGAAAGCATCCTCAAGAATCTTCTGACTAAGAGAGATAAATTTGCACTAAGGAGTCATGACAAAGACCTGCACGCTCCTTATTTAGGTTACTCTAAATATGCGGACGCTGAGGTGTTGTGCCATGGTTGTAGTGTGCTGGCAGCTTTCGCCATCACTGCTAGCAGGGCCAATCAAGACCCCCTAGAGATTCTGATTTTGCCATGGGCTGTGGTTTCAGGTGGTGCCCTGCAGTTGCTTTGTGGCTCAATAGCCTTTGCTCGAGGTAAGACCCTAGAAAGCACCACCTTCGTATTCTATGGCATGATGTGGACAGTATGGGGTCTGACACGATTTGGTGGTCTCTATGGTCATGTCCGTGGGTTCCACTTAGCAGTGGGAATCATCGGCTTCATGGTTTTTAATGTATTAGTGGCTGTAGGAGCGCTGTTCTTGAATGTAGCATGGTTTGTCTACGCCGTTACCTTCGAACTCATTCTCATTAGTTTCCTGTTGGACGTGGTCGGAGCATTACCATATGGCTATGACATTGGTGTCACGATCATCTTCGGTCTCGTTAGCTTTTACTTTTTCTTGGCCACTATACTGAACTCCACCTTTGAGAATCTGAGCCTGCCCTATGGTGGTCCTGTGATCAAGCTGAAAGGATTTGGTGGAGAAAGGGACAAATGTCCTCATCTTCCTGCACGAAAAGTCTCATCAGTGAACCAGATTGCAGGTGAGGTGCTTCTCCCTGAACCAGGAACTCATGTAATCAGTGCGCACTGTGATGATAAGGCTGTTTTATGTATGGTTCTAGAAATAATGAAGAATGGAGGAATATGTGGCGTGCCCACCGACACTGTCTATGTGCTTGTAGCAGCTTGCAACCGACCCGAGGCAGTTGAGAAGGCTTATAAGTAAGGGCCTAAAAAAATACTTCTGTTCCAGTGTAATTCAGTTCTCCAATCTGATTGGTTAAAAGGTTCTGATCACTTTTCTATAGCACTTTGGCCCGTGTGTATTTCACTAACCTTTCAGGTTAATCGAGCTTTATTCATTCATTCACGTAATCCTAATTAGAGTCATGTGGAGGCTGGAGCTCACCTCAGCCGATTCTGGGTTGATGGTCCATCATAGGGCCAACACACACACACACATACACAACTGTGCATACTTACACTCACTTTGGAGTGTGGTTGGAAACCAGAACACCCAGAGGAAACCCAGACAGTATGGGAAGAGCTTGCAAACTCCACTTCGAAACACCTTCACTGAGCCCGGGACTGAAGCCTAAGAACTTCTCGCTGTGAGGTGGATAAACTAACCACGAGACCACCATGTGCCTCCTCATTCAGATAATTGGAGCGTATTAATAATTTATCATTAAACAGCCCATTCGCCCTACAATGAGCTGGAAAGCTGTCCAGGGTTTACCCTACCCTTGCCCAGAGTCGGTTGAGATAGGTGCCAGCCTCGTTGGAACCCTAATTAGGCTTACGTGGTTTATAATATGAATAAATGAATGAACAAACAGCTCATTGTGAAACACTTGTCTACTGTCGATTGATTGAATTGATTTTTTTTTTTTTTTGCATGCATTGTTATTGTTAGCTGTCAGCACAGGTGACTCATGTTTCTTGGAAACAAGGCGATTTTTTTTGCCTACTTAACTTCAAAATAAAAAAGGACAGCCTGTCAAGCGAACAAGTGTAAGTGATACCAGGAAGTAAGGTATGCTGTGAACGTTGCATAACCTTCAATAAAATATAAAATATAAGTGTGCGGCGGGTGTACAGTAACTGTGCTGCGGTGCTTAGCACATCCGCCTCACAGCAAGAAAAGTCCTGAGTTCCAGGCTCAAGTATTTCTTTGTAGGGTTTGTATGTTCTCCCCATGCTTGTGTGGGTTTCCTCCAGGTACCCCGGTTTCCTTCCCAGTCCAAAATCATACACATTAGGTTAATTTTCTATTCCAAAAATTACTGTGTGTGTGTGTGTGTGTGTGTGTGTGTGTGTGTGTGTGTGTGTGTGTGTGTGTGTGTGTGTGTGTGTGTGTGTGTGTCATGGTCTGGCAAGCTGTTACACCCTTCACACCCCTTCACCCCACCCTTCGCCTGGTGTCGGCCGTGTGACTCTAATAGGATTAAGCCATTGATCAAACCAGTATCATTTGGTCATACATTTAAAATTGTAATACAGTAATTGATGAGTTGTTATGATGTAACAGGTATACATCAGATTTCAGCCAATCAAAATACAGCAATTATTTTTACGGTTTGACAGTAAAGATTTTACAAACACAGAACACACCCATAGCTTTTTATTCCTGATGTACATTGCGTAAACAATGTAAATAATAATATTTTAATCAGTAATGATTACCAAATAAATAAGGAATGATACAGCTTTATGCAAACTTTAGGTTTCTTTAGTGTGTAATTTAATTTATTTGTGTGTATAGGGTGAAGAAACAGGCTCAAGAACGGCCAATGTCACTATGGCTTTCTTCTATTAAACAGCTGGAACCAGTGAAACAACAAATCAATCCACTTCTCTGGGATTTGATGGAGGCGGCTTGGCCATCATCAATTAGCCTGGTCATTCCAAGAGGTTGGTTATTTAAGGGTCCGTCCGCATAGTTCAGTGCTTAGCACACTCTACAACACAATCAGACCCTTTAATAGTAATCACACATGCAATGTTTTCCTGTTTCGTAGCTCCATGGATGGAATTCTTTGGTTTACATGAGTCATCAAAATATATCGGGACACCACAAAGCATAGCCATCAGAAATCCAGACTGCACTGTCATAAACCACTTAATAAGCATGGTAGGTCATTTTCTTTTCCAAATCATTTATGTTATTTGCATTAATTACCTTTTTGTTTTTTACAGAAAATAGTGGCATAGTTGCATAGTATGTTTGAGTGGTGCAGGACATGTACGAGAGATGTAAGACAGTGGTGAGGTGTGCTGTCGGTGTGACAGAAGAGTTCAAGGTGGAGGTAGGACTGCATCAATTGTCAGCTCTGAACACCTTCTTGTTTGTTATGGTGATGGACAGGCTGACAGACGAGTTAGACAAGACTCCACATGGACTATGATGTTTGCAGATGACATTGTGATCTGTAGTGAGAGCAGAGAAAAAGTGGAGGAAAATCTAAAGAGGTGGAGGTATGCCCTGGAAAGGAGGGGAATGAAGGTTAGCCTCAGTAAATCAGAATACATGTGTATGAAGGACAAGGACCCGATAGGAACGGTGAGGTTACAGGGAGCAGAGATAAAGAAGGTGGAGGATTTTAAGTACTTAGGCTCAACAGTCCAGAGCAATGGAGAGTGTGGAAAAGAGGTGAAGAAGCGTGTGTAGGCAGGTTGGAATAGTTGGAGAAAAGTGTCCGGTGTGATGTGTGATAGGAAGGTATCGGCAAGAATGAAAGGAAAAGTGTACAAGACGGTGATGAGGCCAACGATGTTGTATGTTTTAGAAACAGTGGCGCTGAGGAAAAGACAGGAGGCAGAGCTGGAGGTAGCAGAGATGAAAATGTTGAGGTTCTCTTTGGGAGTAACGAGGATGGATAGGATCAGGAATGAGTACATCAGAGGGACAGCACATGTAAGACGTTTTGGAGACAAAGTCAGAGAGGCTAGATTGAGATGGTTTGGACATGTACAGAGGAGGGATAGTGAGCACATTGGTAGTAGGATGCTGAGGTTGGAACTACCAGGCAGAAGGCCTAGAGGAAGACCAAAGAGATGCATCATGGATGTGATGAAGGAGGACATGAAGATATTGGTATAAGAGAAGAAGATGCAAAGGATAGGGTGAGATGGAGGCAGATGATTCACTGTGGCGACTCCTGAAGGGAAAAGCCGAAAGGAAAAGAAGAAGAAAGAAGAAGTAGCATAGTTAGCATGTGGCATAGTGGTTAGCATGTTCACCTCATGGCAAGAATGTCCTGGGTTGTGGTGTGTCTGTGTGGACTTTACACTTACTCACATACATTTCCTCTGGGTCTTCTGGCTCCACAGTCCAAAGACATGCACATTAGGCTAACTGGCTGTTCCACATTGCCTCAAATTGAGTGTAAATGGTTGTGTGTGTGTGTGTGTGTGTAGGGGGCATGTATTGGTTCAATGTATCATCTGCTCAGGGTGTACCCTACTTTAGCCCAGTGTCCGCTGAGATAGGCTCCAGCCTGTCCACAACTCTAGTAGGATTAAGTGGTTTGGCAAATACGTCTGTGAGTGAGTAATAAAATTAATTTAATAGTGTGACTAGTTTATTTATTGTTTACAATAAATATAATAATATTTTTCCCTGTTCGAATCCGGTTTAATACACAGCCATCCGTGGCCGAGAGTCCATGGGAGCTAATTCGCCGAGCTCTCATGGATGGCATACACTCACTTCCCTGTCAATCACAGCGATTGCCTGCCAGCCATGGTCATCTATGAGCTCATTCGAGGGGCAGGAGCAGACAGCACTTTCACTCTGTGTGTTAGACTGACCACAAATTGCATGGCATGGTGCATTCGAAAAAGAGGCGGATGGCTAGCATTGCATGTCACAGAGGGGATGTGTGCATTGATTGATTGATTGATTGATTGATTGGTTTGGGTTTTTTACACCCGAGCCTAGCAGCTCATCAGGCCGGTGCTTATCCCCGGTTTCTGCCCCGGTTTCCGTAGCGTGAAGCAATCAGGAGTTGAACTCCTCCTGGATGGGACGCTAGTCCATCGCAGGTTACCTTCCCAGTATATTTTTACTGGGACCCATTTATACTGCTGGGTGAACAGAGGCACACTTGAGGTTGAGACCTTGCCCAGGGGTCTTAGCACAGTGAGGGTCTCAATGGGATTTGAACTCACAACCTCCCGATGATCGGGATCATGAGCCCAACAGTCTAATCTCTACACCACCGGCTCCACATGTGTGCATACCTTCGCCCAGCCCTGTTCTGTGGTGGTTTTTGTGTTAGGGAAGGCAATACTTGATGGATGGGAATGGATACAATTAAGTTAGAGAGAAAATGTGAATCCAAAAAATAAATCCAAAAAATAATACAAATATTTTTTTCCCCTTTTCCTGTTTAGGTGGGCCCTATTGCTGTTACATCAGCAAATCCTACTGGTGAAGCCGACACAACCCATCATAACCAGGTGTATGCTAAGTTGGGCAACAAGGTATGTTCTACTCCTAAAGGGATGAATGAATGTTCAGACATATAATTACACTGAATAACTTATTATAAGCCCCCAGTGCAGCGAACTGCGTTATCAAAGGCCAGACATGTCTCCCACTGTCTATGGTGAGAGGCATGTAAAAGAACCATTGCTGACTTTCGTAAAGAGTAGGCTGCAAAGCCGTCGGCGTGTTTCCGCCCTGCGATGGCCTGGCGAGCTGTCCAGGGTGTACTCTGCCCTCGCCCGAAGTTGGTGGGATGGGCACCAGCCTCCCCGCGACCCAAATTAGGATTAAGCGGATACAGAAAATGAACTGATGATGAACTGAACTTATTATAAGAGTGGCCTGGTGGTTAGCATGTCCATCTCAAAGCAAAAGGGCTTGAGTTCAACTCCCGGGCTGTGTGGGTTTCCTCTGGGTACCCTCTTCTTCTTCTTGTCCTTTCGGCTTTTCCCTTCAGGGGTCGCCACAGCGAATCATCTGCCTCCATCTCACACTATCCTCTGCATCTTTTTCTCTTACACCAACTGCCTTCATGTCCTCCTTCACCACATCCATGATGCATCTCTTTGGTCTTCCTCTGGGCCTTTTGCCTGGTAGTTCCAACCTCAGCATCCTACTACCAATGTGCTCACTATCCCTCCTCTGTACATGTCCAAACCATCTCAAGCTAGCCTCTCTGACTTTGTCTCCAAAACGTCTTACATGTGCTGTCCCTCTGATGTCCTCATTCCTGATCCTATCCATCCTCGTTACTCCCAAAGAGAACCTCAACATTTTCATCTCTGCTACCTCCAGCTCTGCCTCCTGTCTTTTCCCCAGGGCCACTGTTTCTAAAACATACAACATCACTGACCTCATCACCGTCTTGTACACTTTTCCTTTCATTTTTGTTGATACCTTCCTATCACACATCACACCGGACACTTTTCTCCAACCATTCCAACCTGCCTGCACATGCTTCTTCACCTCTTTTCCACACTCTCCGTTGCTCTGGATTGTTGAGCCTAAGTACTTAAAATCCTCCACCTTCCTTATCTCTGCTCCCTGTAACCTCACTGTTCCTGTTGGGTCCTTGTCCTTCATACACATGTATTCTGTCTTACTTCCTCTGGGTACCCTGGTTTCCTTAAACAGTCCTACGGCATGCACATTATGCAAACTGGCTGTTTCAAATTGTCCGTAGGTGTGCATGTGAGTATGAATGATTGTGTGGGAAGTGGCCTGCGATTGTCTGGCGAACTGTTCAGGGTGAATTTTTACATTAGTGGGATTCCACCATGAACAGCTCACTGGACCATATTAGGGCCAACACACACATAATTCTCATTCACACCTAGGGGCATTGTGTAACAGCCTACCTAATGTGAATATCATTGGACTATAGAAGGAAACCAGAGTACCCAGAGGAAACCCATTCAAGTACATGAATGGAGAACATACTAAGTCCACACAGAAAACAACAAGGACCAGACCTGAACCCAGAACCTTCTTGCTATAGAGCAGACATGCTGACCACTGTGCCGCCATGCTACACCCAGAATACAAATTATAAATATGATTTCTGTCCATAGGTTGATGGTGTGTTATGTGATGGGCCATCACCAGAGAATATAGCCTCTACTGTCGTGGACTGCACCAAGATCAATAGTGGCCAAATTGGTTTTTTCAGAGTCGGCCTTATTCCTAAATCTAAGGTAACTTTTTTTTTTTTATTCTCAGAATTAATATATGAGTTTTAATGCTCAGGTAAATTAATATTCCGTGATCTTTCCAAGGTCTTGCAGCTATTCGAGGACATTCAGAGAAGACATCAGAGAGGCCAAGTGAATGATGGCTTTGAGATGGACATCACAGATCCACAACCAGACAGCACAGAAACCCAAAACAGCCCCTAAAAACAGATTTAGGTTGATGTCAACTGGCCGCTGCAAATCCATTGAGCTAACCAGACCTCAGTCAACATGGCAACAAGGATGATGAAGATAAATCATAGAGTTGGACTCTGTTTTTTCACAGCTTATTACGTATAAATATAAAATAAATGACAATGAAGGAATGGCAGCTGAGCGATTTCATAGAACCAAGTGGATATATATTCATGAATGAGTTTGTTGTTTCTGTCGGATTTAGCATCAGTGTGTGTGTGTGTGTGTGTGTGTGTGTGTGTGTGAGAGAGAGAGAGAGAGCGCAAGAGAGAGAGTTTAGTATTGCACATTTTATTTGTTTACTAAAAAATGCATTTTCAGAAAATAATAAAATATTTCTCACAGCTATTTGTTTTATGATTACATGTAACATCACTACTCATTCTGATTTGCCAAAACTCTTAATCCTACTGGTGCCACAGGGAGGTTAGAGCCTATCTCAGCTGACACTGGGTGAAGGTGCAGGATATACCCTGAACAACTGGCAAATTTTGACCGTGTGGTTAAACCTGATAAGGTATATTTACTCAGATTGATTAAGGTAACTGATTAAATTTTAAGTTCAAACATTGCATTGAATACAACTTCTACTTCCTGTTGTCTTCTATAAATGATGCGGTATTTCTGAGAGGCAGATGTGCTAATTACTGCAGTATCACCCCTCCCTGAAAATCACTAAATAAAATTTTTGTGCAACAAATTTCTAATGTGTGCTGTTGCTTCACAGCTTCAGGATTCCAAGTTTGATATTGGTGTTTACACATTCATTTTATTAAGTTGAAATCTCTCATCTGGCTTGGCTGATATATGCACTGCCAGCCCTAATTATTTGCACACCTGGTTAAGATGTGTTATTTAACGTCTGATGAATCCAGGGGCTTTTTATTTTTAATAATATAGGACCACAATGAAAAAAAGAGGAAAATCCAACCTTTAAATCAAGTACTGTACATTTATTCAGTGGGGGAAAAAATCCCACATTAAATAAATAATTCTTTTATATCAACTCGAGTGCCACAATTACTTGATACACCCCTGATGTTTATACTGTGTACAATCCCCTTTTTCCAAAATAACAGCACCTCATCTTCTCCTATAATGTTTCAAAGGAATACAGAAAGAGAAATTTTGGAGCATTCCTGTCTACACAATTTCTCTTAACACATCCAGCGACCTGGGTCCTCTCCTCTTCACTCTCCTCTTACAGCTCACCCCAGAGGTTTTCAATGGGGTTGAGGTCTTCTGACAGAAATGACCACGGGAGGAGCTTGATTCTGTGTCTGGTGAACCATTTCTGTCTAGATTTGGCTATATGTTTAGGTTATTATTTCGCTAAACGACCCACCTTCAGCTTTCTGGCCACCAGATTTTGATTTACAATGTCCTGGTGTTTCAAAGTGTTCATGATTCCTTGCAACATAACAAGGTTCGTAGTGCCTCTTAAGAGTAACAGGACCACAGCATCACTGATCCTTCCCAGTGGTGCATGAGGTCTTTTTCTGCAAACTCATCTTTGCATTCTGTCAGATTCACTTAGAGTGTTTGTTACCAAAAAGCTCTATCTTGGTCACATCCCTTTTGGTTGATCAAGAACTTCTTTAGGACTTAGAGAGAGAGACATTTTCTTCATTTCCTGGACTATGCGCATGCATGTGTGTGTGTGTGTGTGAGTGTGTGTGTTTGTGTGTGTGTGTATGAGAAATAACAAGGTTGCCATTTGTTAAGGAAGTGACCTACTAGTAGAACATGACACTGGGGCAGTCATTTCAACTGTGTTCCTGGAGAGTTACCTTCCGACATGTTTTATCTTCAGTGTATTCTGCATTTATTCCACATGGGAATTTTGTCTCTGAAATTAACCCATACAAATTGAACACAGACACTGTTAGCAGCGGGCTGTCACACAATGGAACGCACAGAGAGCACTTGGGGTTAGGTGCCTTACTCAAGTGCACTTCAGCCATAAAGAGGGAGGAAGTGAAGGTGCAGCTCCCTTCTCCCACTGCCACACACTCTTCCTGCTGGTTTGGGAATTGAACCAACAACCTTTAGATCCCAAGTGTGCTTCTTCTGAGATTAGTCCTTGGCTGCCCCAGTATATAGAGAAACTGAAACAATAAACATTAATCCAAGTTCATGTAAATATCAGCATATCAATGAGAATGGGTTGAGGACTGATGTGGTTGAACATAAAGTCTCAGTGCCCACGATACAGTGACCATGTGCAGTTTTTGTTTTAATTTTTGTTAATTTCAAAGTGTACAAATGTTCAAGATATCCACTGTGTATGTGTGTGTGTGTGTGTGTGTGTGTGTTGTGAGAAGGTGGACAGTTTGTTAAGGAAGTGCTATAGATGATGGCACTGGGGCAGGAATTTCAACTTTTTTTTCAATAAGTCCGTGACTGCCCCAGTATATAGAGAAACGGAAATAATAAACATTAATCCGAGTTCATGTAAATATCAGCATATAAGTGACATAGATGATGACACTGGGCCAGTAATTTCAACTCTGTTCCTGGAGAGTTATCTTCCTGCACGTTTTATCTTCAGTGGAAATACGACACATCCCTTTCAGCTGATCAAGAACTTCTGAAAGAAATGATCAGATGGTCAGGTTAGTAGGATTAGGGCTGGAGCCATAGTCTTCAGGGCGCTAGCTCTTTAGAAACGGGGTTCGAGGCCACTGCACTAAGCTGGTTATGGTTCTGACAGTCTAGAGGAAGAAGCCGTTGTGGATCCTTGCAGTGCAGGTTCTGATGCTGAAGATTCTATTGAAAATATCCTTTCCTTTATTACGTTACAAAAGACATGAAAAGCTATGACTGTATAAAAGCTTGGAGTTTCCATATGTGTGTATTGTTTATCCACATCATGCAACTGAATAGTAGATTCTTAGAAACAAAGATCTGAAGGTCCTCCCTGATAGGTCGCAAAACAATACATGGGTCACATAAAAGCCAAATTTAATGCTCCATATGGGCAAAGGTTTCACATTTGTTTCAGAATCATCGCTCCATGGAACACACCTGTCCAGCAACATCTAGTGAACACAACCTTTACACATTCCATGTGATTGCCTGGTGACATGTTCAGGGTGTACCCTGCCTTTGCCCAGCGTCAGCTGAGATAGGCTCCTGCCTCATTTCAATGAGAGCCCTAGTTGAAGTAGGGGGGGCTTTTGTTTTTTTTGTTTTTTTGAGATGCGAACCCTAGTTGAGAGAGTAAGTGATTCATTTCATTCAGTTTTATGACATACATTGACACACCTTGTTAATTCTCGGTTGACGAAGTTCTGACGAGAATTCTGAGGTAGTGTTTTCTCCTCCTGGGAGCTTGAGCTTCATCTATGTACCATAAAATTCTTTGAGCAGCATTTCTGAATATGTTTATAATGCTTTACTGAATCCCTGTGAGTGTCCACACCCATCTTACAATCAGGAAACTAACCCTAATGTAAACATTCTTTCGATGATCACGTCTATACGAGTTAAACTGAAACTAATACAGAATCACAACCTGGAGTTTCATCCTTCATGGAACACACTGCACGTGCACACACCAGCTATTGTCTCTCAACGAATATACCGTATTGTGTTGTCTCAAAAAATGAAAAAAAAAAAACATATTCAACTTTAATTAATTAATTAATAATCGGCTGTTCCCTTCAGGGGTCGCCACAGCAAATGATCTGCCTCCATCTCTCCCTATCCTCTGCGTCTTCTACTCTTACTCCAACGACCGTCATGTCCGCCTTCACCACACCACATAAATGCAGCAATGAGGCGGGGGGTGGCACTAACCAGTGTCTCTCCCCCTTATGCCGGTCCCAAGCCCGGATAAATGCAGAGGGTTGCGACAGGAAGGGCATCCGGCGTAAAACTTCTGCCACATTAAAAAATGCAAATGGTCAAAACAAAATGTATTTCTGTTTGATATACTGCATTTATTCCACATGGGAAATTTTGTCTCTGAAAATTAACCCATACAAATTGAACACAGACGCTGTTAGCAGCGGGCTGCCACACAATGGAATGCACGGAGAGCACTTAGGGTTAGGTGCCTTACTCAAGGGCACTTCAGCCATAAAGGTGGAGGAAGTGAAGGTGCAGCTCCCTTCTCCCACTGCCACACATTGTTCCTGCTGGTTTGGGAATTGAATCAACAACCTTTAAATCCCAAACCTGTTTCTTCTGAGATTAGTCCAGGGCTTCCCCAGTATATTACTGTATAAAAGCCTGGACTTTCCATCTGTGTGTATTCCTGATCTACATCCTGAAACTGAATCGTCGATTCTGAGAGGCAAAGATCTGAAGTTCCTCCCTGATAGGTCGCAAAACAATACATGGGTCACATAAAAGCCAAATTTAATGCTCCATATGGGCAAAGGTTTCACATTTGTTTCAGAATCATCGCTCCATGGAACACACCTGTCCAGCAACATCAGTGAACACAATCTTTACACATTCCATGTGGTGGTCTGCGGACCTGTTCAGGGTGTACCCTGCCTTTGCCCGGCGTCAGCTGAGATAGGCTCCTGCCGCATTGCGATGCGAACCCTAGTTGAAGTAGGGTTGTTGTTTTTTTTGTGATGTGAACCCTAGTTGAAAGAGTATTTGATTCATTTGAATGACACACATTGACACACCTTGTTAATTCTCAGTTGACGAAGTTTTGACGAGAATTCTGAGGTAGTGTTTTCTCCTCCTTCGAGCTTGCGCTTGATCTATGTACCATAAAATTCTTTGAGCAGCATTTCTGAATATGTTTATAATGCTTTACTGGATCCCTGTGAGTGTCCACACCCATCTTACAATCAGGAAACTAACCCTAATGAAAACATTCTTTCGATGATCACGTCTATACGAGTTAAACTGAAACTAATACAGAATCACAACCTGGAGTTTCATCCTTCATCGAACTTGATTAATGAAAACATTCTTGGCAAATGCTTTCGCTTTCGTCCGTCTTGCGCCGGTCCAAGAATTTCACCTCTAGCGGCGCAATACGAATGCCCCCGGCCGTCCCTCTCAATCATGGCCCTGGTTCCCGAAAACCCACAAAATAGAACCGGAGTCCTAGTCCATTATTCCACTGCACGTGCACACACCAGCTATTGTCTCTCAACACATATACTGTATTGTGTCGTCTCAAAATGTAAAAAGCCCGAATTCCACAAGATACATGACAATAATTATAAGACCGCTATTACGATTTGGATCTTGACCCACAGGTAAAGAAATTAATATAAGAGATTGCTAGATCCAAATCGTAATCCAGATTATCACCAAAATATAATGGAGTGTTATTTCGGCCTTATTTCACTCTCCAAAAGTCCGTTTGCTACTTCTTTGGTAATGCTGCTAAAAAACACACAGCAAATATAAATATTTTCAAGATAATATCATGAATGGGCTTCTTCATAATACTTTCCAATAATTACATCCACTAACACCTCGTCAACGGAGAATTAACAACATTTATCTTCCATTTAATTCAAATAGCAGATCTTTAACCCTAATTCTCTCAGGGCCAGGAGGCACATAAGGCTTGGACATCACTTCCCCATTGGGGTCCATGTGCAGCTGCTCGACTTACCACGTCCATGAGGTCCAACCAGCAATGGTTCTCTCCATCTCATTGTTTTTGGGCTGCCTCTCTTTCTTCCTACTTCTGGTGCCCACTCTAGGGCCACAGTACAGTCAACCCACGGGTCCTTTCTCAGGACATGGCCAATGTTCCATCTCCGCCTTCTCACCTCCTTACTGATATTCTCTGCACTTGCCATCTCAAGGATTGTCTGGTTGGAGATCTGCTGTTGCCATCTGATCTTGAAGATCCTCCTGAGACACTTGCTCTGGAAGGTGTCTAGTTTTGCTTCTTCTCCTTTTGTAAGCTTCCAGGTCTCACATCCATACAGTAGCACTGACAGTACTAGGCTCTTAAAGAGTGAAGTTTTCGTCCTTCTGCCGATATCTCTGACTTGCCAGATTCCTGAGAGTTGTTTGAATTGGGCGTTTGCCACTCTCCTTCTGATGTCTGCTGAGTTTCCACCATTCTTGGCCACATTAGCTCCTAGATACGTGAAACTCTCCACGTCCTCTACTTTTCTATCTCTGACCTTCAATTTTTTTTTCACTCCTGCTGTTGACTTTCATGACTTTGCACTTCCTGTCATTCATATTCATCCCAACTTAACAGCATTCTCTTCCAGCTTGGCTGTCTTCTGTTGTAGATGGTTCATGGCAGCTGACAAGAGAGCAAGATCATCTGCAAAATCAAGGTCCTCCAACAAGGTGGTGAAATCCCACCTGATCCCTGTTCTTTGACCTTGGGTTGTTTATTGCATGACCCAGTCAATGACCAGGAGGAAGAGGAATCCTGACATGCAGCATCTCTGTTTCACTCCAGTCATCACTGGGAACCAATCTGTTGTTTCGTTGTCATCAATGACCGAGCACTGGAAGTCCTCATAAAGAGATTTGACCATCTGTATCAGCTTTGTGGGAATTCCATACTGGTGCATAATGATCCACAGGCTATCTCTATGTATGGAATCGAAGGCCTTCTCAAAATCTATGAAGTGGATGTAAAGGGTAGCATTCCATTTTCACTGGCTTGTTCCAGAATGTTTCTGATAATGAATATCTGCTCCACAGTTCCTCTGCCTTTTCTGAAGCCCGCTTGTTCTTTCCTAAGTAATGAGTCAAGACTTTGAAATCTGTTGACCAGTCTCCTGCTGATCACCTTGCTGTCCATCAACAATAATGTAATCCCCCTCCAGTTGCTGCATTGCTGAAGATTTCCTTCTTTTGGAATTTTGTAAATAAGCCCTTTTGTCCATGCTGTAGGAACTGCTTCCTTTTCCCAAATCAGGTCAAATATTCTTTTCGTTTCCATGCTGGTTTGCTCTAGATCTGCTTTGTGCAACTGTTGTAATTTGATCTGCTCCTGGGGCTTTCCCATTGTTGATGGCGTTCAGTGCTGTTTTGATTTCCTGTAAAGTTGGGGATTTTGTAGATATATCAATTTCTTCTCTCCCTCTCATCTTCCTCTTCCTGAGGTGGTTCCTCTGGTGCATCTCTGTTGAGCACTTCCTGGAAATGCTCCTTCCATCTTTCTAACCTGGCCTCTTTGTTCTTTATCAGTTCTCCATTCTTGTCCTTCACCGCTGTAGCCTGTCTGGTGCTTTGTCCTGCCAATTGCTTCACTATGTTGTACAATTCCTTCTGCTGCCCATTTTCAGCTGCTGCCTGTGCTCTCTTTGCTTTCTCTGACATCCATCTTCTCTTGTCCTCCCTTACACTCCTCTTCGCATCTCTGTCCTTCTTCCTGTATTATTCCTTCATTCTGCTCCGAATCCTTTCTGAGCAGTTGCTATTTATCTTAGTTTTAATGCGTTTCTTCTCTTCTATCAACTTCCAGGTGGTATTGCTGATCCATAGTTTTCTTTTTCCTTTCTTGAATCCAAGTATTTCTTCTTCAGCGCTGACATATGTGCTTCTCTGCTGCTCCCATATCTCCTCTATGTCTTCACTCTCCATCTTCATCTCTTCCAGCTTACCGCTTACCGCCTCGCAGAACCTCTTCTTTGTTTCCTTATATTTTAGTCCTCCATGACTATAATGATGTCATTTTTATTGCATCCATCCACTGCGCCCTGAAGCTCCTGATAGAATTGTTCCTTCTCCTGATTTTCCTTCTCATTTTGGGGTGCATAGACATGAATGATCGTGATTCTTCTGTATCTGGTGTAAAATCTTGATGTTATGAATCTCTTATTAATGGGCATCCATTTCATGAGCGATTTTGCAGCTTGCTGGCTAATCATGATGGCAACTCCTCCTTCATGCAACTCCTCATCTCCACTGTAGATTATTGTTTGTCCTGTTGCTAACTTTATCCTGCCTTCTTCAGATGGACATCTGTTTTCATAGATTCCGAGTATGTCAGGTGGTATCCCTCCATCTCTCTTGCAATCTGTGCTGCTGCACCTTCTCTGTACATTGTCCTTACATGCCAGGGTCCAATGTTGAGGTTAGTTTTGGTACTTGCAAGGGACCTTGTCGAATGTTGGGTTTCACCCTTCGCCATCATGATGCCAGTGTCAGCAAACCCCGTTCCTCCCTGACTTTCTTGATTAGTGTTGTCCAATGTTTCTGTAACTGGCTTGTTTTTACAGGAGGAGGTAGTTAACCTTCTGCCCAACCCCCAGACTTGGAGGCCCAGGGTTTTCTATGAGGGTATCCTATCCTTCCCTTAGACTTCGTTGGTCCATTTGTGCAATCCCCCATCCGCCACCCAGGGGCCGCGCCCCTGTGGCATGCAGTCCCAGCGCGAGGTCAAATCACAGATCGACCTTGTTAATTCTGTCAATGGCCAATTATGATTGCACATCTGACTTATGTTTGTAGTGAACTGAAATGCTGAATGAGTATTATTGAAGCCGCAGGGATGGATGTCCATTCCTTGTGATTGGATGTAGACGTAGAGGGAGAGAGAGAGAGAGAGAGAGATAGAGAGAGACATGCTGAATCATTTCAAAATGACTAATTTTCTTGATTTCCTAGACTCTGTGCGTGTGTGTGTTTGTGTGTGTGTGTGTGTGTGTGTGTGTGTGTGTGTGTGTGTGTGAAACTGAATCAGAGATTCTTAGAGACAAATATTTAAAGTTCCTCCTTGATAGGTACCAAAACACTACATGGGTCACATAAAAGACAAATTTAATGCTCCATATGGGCAAAGGTCTTGTATTTGTTTCAGAATCATCACTCCATGGAACACACCCATTTTGTCCTTCAAAATTTAGTGAAGAGAATCTTTACAAATTCCATGTGATGGACTGGTGACCTGTTCAGGGTGTATCCTGCCTTTGACCAGCGTCGGCTGAGATAGGCTCCTGTGTCATTGCGATGCGAACCCTAGGTGAGAAAGTAAGCGGTTCATTTCATTCATTTTAATGACACACCTTAACACACCTTGTTAATTCTTGGTTAGCGAAAGTGTTGACAAGCAATTCGAACAAAGAGTTTTCTGTTCTTGGGACATTCTGTTATTGGAAACTTGAGCAACTATCTATGTACCATAAAATCCTCTGACAAACATTTCTGAATTTGTTTAGAATGCTTTGCTGCACCGCTGTGAGTGTCCAAACTCATTCTTACAATCAGGAAACGAAAGCGAGTGAAAACATTCTTTCGATGATGTCATCTAAACCATTCAAACTGAAACTAATACAGAATCAAAACCTGGCGTTTCATCCTTCATGGAACACACTGCACGTGCACACACCAGCTATTGTCTCTCAGCACAGATACTGTATTGTGTCGTCTCAAAAAAAAAAAAAAAAAAAATTTCACAAGATGCATGACAATAATTTTTTTTAAAAAGCCTTATGAGACCACTTTTAAGACTCGGATCTTGACCCACAGGTAAAAAAATTAATAAAAGAGATTCCCAGATCCAGATCGTAATCCAAATTATAACCAATAAATAATGCCGTTTTATTTATTCCTGATTTCACCATCCAAAAGTCCGTTTATTACTTCTTGGGTAATGCTGCTCACAAACATACAGCAAACATAAATATCTTCAAGATAATAATAATATTATTGATAATAATTATATATTAACAATATATTCATAAGAGTGTGGGCAGTGGTGGTCTAGTGGTATAGGGCACTGGATCGCTGATTCAAAGGTTGGGGGTTCGAGTCCCACTCTCCACAAGGTTGTCACTGTCCCCCCCCGTGCAGCTAACTGGGTTATCAAAGGCCCCCCATGTCTCCCACAGTCTATGGTGTGAGGCATGTAAAAGAACCATTTCTGACTTTCGTAAAGAGTTGGCTGCAAAGCTGTTGGCGTGTCTCTGCCCTGTGATGGCCTGGCGAGCTGTCCAGGGTGTACTCTGCCCTTGCCCGAAGTTGGCTGGGATGGGCACCAGCCTCCCCGCAACCCAAATTAGGATTGGGAGGTTACAGAAAATGAACTGAACTGATATTCATAAGAATAAGCTTTTTCATAATACTTTCTAATAATTATACCCATTAACACCTCGTCAACAGAGAATTAATAAAGTTTATCTTCCATTTCATTCAAATGAAAAAGACCTTGTTCATTCTGTGGACAACCAATTATGACTGTACATCTGATTTAGGTTTGTAGTGAACTGACATTGCTGATTTCCAGGACTGTGTGTGTGTGTGTGTGTGTGTGTGTGTGTGTGTGTGTGTGTGTGTGTGTGTGTGTGTGTGTGTGTGTGTGTGTGTGTGTATGTGTGTGTGTGTGTGAATGGTTTCTTATAGCTCGGATTGATATTGTAATGAAGCTGCTCAAATGCACAGACTGTGATTCATTCATTCATTTTCTGAACCGCTTAATCCTAATTAGGTTTGCTGGGAGCCTGGCGCCCATCTCAGCCAACTCTGGACGAGGGCAGGGGACAGCTCGCCAACAACAGAAACACGCTGATGACTATGCAGCGTACTTTGATGAAAGTCAGCAATAGTTCGTTTACACGCTTCTCACCATAGACAGTGAGAGAAATGGCTGACCTTTCAGAACCCAGTTAGCTGAACAGGGGGGGCAGCAGTGACGACCCAGCGATAATGGGGCTTGAATCCCCAACCTTCAGATCAGTAATCCAGCACCTTGCCACCAACTGCCCCACATTTATATTTGATTTCTGATATTTTATCTGATACACAATAGGCTTTACATAACTGTTGGTGTTTTTCATAATTTATTCAATTCATTCGTTTTTTAAACCACTTAATCCAAATTAGGGTTGCGGAGAGGCTGGCGCCCATCTCAGCTGACTCTGGGTGAGGCCAGAGTACACCCAGGACAGTTCGCCAGGCCAATGAAGGACACTATGTATGATTTTGTATGAAATTGAATTGAAACACAGATAAGTGCCCTTATTTGAATTACGAGAAAAACAACTTTTCCAGGAGAATTTTTTCAACACAATTGCTTTCATAAGACATGAGTTGCCTGAGGCAACTTTTTTGTTTGTGCCTTCCGAGTATTTCTAGATGAATCAACAAAATTTCACAATGAAGCGAACTTTTATTAATTAATTTTTTTTTTAATATACTGCATTTATTCCACACGGGAAATGGTGTCGCTGAAATTAACCCATACAAATTGAACACAGACGCTGTTAGCAGCGGGCTGCCACACAATGGAACTCACGGAGAGCACTTGGGGTTAGGTGCCTTGCTCAAGTGCACTTCAGCCATAAAGGTGGAGGAAGTGAAGGTGCAGCTCCCTTCCCCCACTGCCACACATTTTCCTGCTGATTTGGGAATTGAACCAACAACCTTTAGATCCCAAATGTGTTTCTTCTGAGATTAGTCCAGGGCTGCCCTAGTATATAGAGAAACGGAAATAATAAACATTAATCTGAGCTAATATAAATATCAGCATATCAATGAGTATGGGCTGAGGTGTGATGCGGTCGAAAATAAAGTCCCGGTGCCCACGTTACAGGGACCATGTGCAGTTTTTGTTCTAAATGTTGGCACAAGTGTGTGTGTGTGTGTGTGTGTGTGTGTGTGTGTGTGTGTGTGTGTGTGTGTTTGTGTAGACAGTTTGGGAAGGAAGTGCTATAAATGATGACACTGGGGCAGTAATTTCAACTCTGTTCCTGGAGAGTTATCTTCCTGCATGTTTTATCTTCAGTGGAAATACAACACATTCCTTTCGGCTGATCCAGAACTTCTGAAGGAAATGATCAGATGGTCAGGTAAGTATGTTTTGGGTTGGAGCCAAAGTCTTCAGGGTGCTAGCTCTTCAGAACCAGGGTTAGGACCACTGCACTAGGTTATGGTTCTGATGGCCTGAGGGAAGAAGCCGTTGTGGATGCTTGCAGTGCCGGTTCTGATGCTGAGGATTCTATTAAAAATATCCTTTCTTGTATTAAGTTAAAAAAAAAAACATGAAAAAACTATTCCTGTATAAAAGCTTGGAGTTTCCATCTGTGTGTATTGTTTATCGACATCCTGAAACTGAATAGTAGATTCTTCGAGGCAAAGATCTGAAGTTCCTCCCTGATAGGTCGAATAACAATACATGGGTCACATAAAAGCCAAATTTAATGCTCCATATGGGCAAAGGTTTCACATTTGTTTCAGTATCATCGCTCCATGGAACACACCTGTCCAGCAACATCAGTGAACACAACCTTTACACATTCCATGCGGTGGTCTGGGGACCTGTTCAGGGTGTACCCTGCCTTTGCCCGGCGTCAGCTGAGATAGGCTCCTGCCTCATTGCGATGCAAACCCTAGTTGAAGTAGATTTTTTTTTTTTGAGATGCGAACTCTAGTTGAGTAGAGAGTAAGTGATTCATTTCATTAATTTGAATGACATACATTGACACACCTTGTTAATTCTCGGTTGACGAAGTTCTGACGAGAATTCTGAGGTAGTGTTTTCTCCTCCTGGGAGCTTGAGCTTCATCTATGTACCATAAAATTCTTTGAGCAGCATTTCTGAATTTGTTTATAATGCTTTACTGAATCCCTGTGAGTGTCCACACCCATCTTACAATCAGGAAACTAACCCTAATGTAAACATTCTTTCGATGATGTCATCTGTACCATTTAAACTGAAACTAATACAGAATCACAACCTGGAGTTTCATCCTTCATGGAACACACTGCACGTGCACACACCAGCTATTGTCTCTCAGCACAGATACTGTATTGTGTCGTCTCAAAAAATGAAAAAAAAATAAAAGACAAATTCCACAAGATGCATGAAGTCTTTTGAGACCACTTTTATAACTCGGATCTTGACCCACAGCTAAAAAATTAATAAAAGAGATTCCCAGATCCAGACCGTAATCCGGATTATCAGCAAAATATAATGGAATTTTATTTATTCCTGATTTCACCCTACAAAAGTCCGTTTATTACTTCTTGGGTAATGCTGCTCACAAACATACAGCAAACATAAATATCTTCAAGATAATAATATGAATGGGCTTCTTCATAATACTTTCTAATAATTATACCCATTAACACCTCATCAACAGAGAATTAATAAAGTTTATCTTCCATTTCATTCAAATGAAAAAGACCTTGTTCATTCTGTCGATGACCAATTATGACTGTACATCTGATTTAGGTTTGTAGTGAACTGACATGCTGCATTGTTTCAAAATTACACATTTTCTTGATTTCCAGGACTGTGTGTGTGTGTGTGTGTGTGTGTGTGTGTGTGTGTGTGTGTGTGTGTGTGTGTGTGTGTGTGTGTGTGTGAATGAGAGAGAGAGAGAGAACGAGAGAGAGAGAGCGTGAGAGAGAGAGAGAACAAGAGAGCGAGGGAGAGAGAGAGAGAGAGAGAGAGAGCGAGAGAGAGAGAGAGAGAGAGAGAGAACTTTAAGTATGAAAAGGAACCACGTACCTTTGCCTTCATCAGAGAAAAAAACTTTTTCAGTCGTGTTAATTTGTTTATTTTTGATATACTGCATTTATTCCACATGGGAAATTTTATTTCTGAATTTCACATGTCACACATTGGACACAGACACTGTTAGCAGCGGGCTGCCACACAATGAAACGCACAGAGAGCACTTGGGGTGAGGTGCCTTACTCAAGGGCACTTCATCTATAAAGGTGGAGGAAGTGAAGGTGCAGCTCCCTTCCCCCACTGCCACGCATTTTTTTCTGCTGGTTCAGGAATTGAACCAACAACCTTTAGATCCCAAACCTGCTTCTTCTGAGATTAGTCCATGACTGCCCCAGTTCATAGAGGAACTGAAATAATAAACATCCAACTTAATGTAAATATCAGCATATCAATGAGTATGGGTTGAGGTGTGATGTGGGAGAAAATAAAGTCCCGGTGCCCACGTCACAGTGACCATGTGCAGTTTTTGTTCTTCTTCTTTTCCTTTTGGCTATTCCCTTTAGGGGACACCACAGCAAATTATCTGTCTCCATCTCACCCTGTTCTTACACCAACGACCTTCATGTCTTCCTTCACCACATCCACAAATCTTTTCTTTGGTCTTCCTCTAGGCCTTCTGCCTGGTAGTTCCAACCTCAGCATCCTACTCCCAATACATTCACTGTCCCTCCTCTGTTCATGTCCAAACCATATTAATTGAGCCTCTCTGACTTTTTTCCAAAACATCTTACATGTGCTGTCCCTCTGATGAACTAATTTCTGATCATATCCATCCTCGTTACTCCCAGAGAGAACCTCAACATTTTCATCTCTGCTACCTCCAGCTCTGCCTCCTGTCTTTTCTCCAGCGCCACTGTTTCTAAACCATACAACATCGCTGGCCTCAACACCGTCTTGTACACTTTTCCTTTCATTCGTTCTGATACTCTCCGATCACACATCACACCAAACACTTTTCTCCGACCATTCCAACCTGCCTGCACACGCTTCTTCACCTCTTTTCCACACTCTCCATTGCTCTGGATTGTTGAGCCTAAGTACTTAAAATCCTCCACCTTCCTTATCTCTGCTCCCTGTAACATCACCGTTCCTCTTGGTTCCTTCTTGTTCACACACATGTATTCTGACTTACTGAGGCTAACCTTCATTCCCCTCCTTTCCAGGGCATACCTCCACCTCTCCAGATTTTCCTCCACTTCTTCTCTGCTCTCACTACAGATGACAATGTCATCTGAACACATCATCGTCCATGGATATTCTTGTCTAACCCCGTCTGTCAGCTTGTCCATCACCATCACAAAGAAGAAGGGCTCAGAGCCGACCCTTGATGCAGTCCCACCTCCACTTTGAATTTTCGGTCACACCGACAGCACACCTCACCACCGTCTTACATCTCTCATACATGTCCTGCACCACTCTAACATACTTCTCTGCAACTCCAGACTTCCTCATGCAATACCACAGTCTTCTCTCGGCACCCTGTCATATGCTTTCTCCAGATCCACAAAGGCACAATGCAGCTCCATCTGACCTTCTCTGTACTTCTCTATTAACATCCTCAAAGCAAACACTGCATCTGTGGTGCTCTTTCTTGGCATGAAACCAAACTGTTGTTCACAAATGCTGACCTCTGCCCTTAGTCTAGCTTCCACTATTCTTTCCCATAACTTCTTTGTATTGTTCATCAACTTTATGGGCAAAGGTTTCACATTTGTTTCAGAATCATCGCTCCATGAAACACACCTGTCCAGCAACATCAGTGAACACAATCTTTACAGATTCCATGCGGTGGTTTGGGGACCTGTTCAGGGTGTACCCTGCCTTTGCCCAGCATCAGCTGAGATAGGCTCCTGCCTCATTGCAATGCGAACCCTAGTTGAAGTAGGGTTTGTTTGTTTTTGTTTTTTTTTGAGATGCGAACCCTAGTTGAGAGAGTAAGTGATTCATTTCATTCATTTGAATGACACACATTGACACACCTTGTTAATTCTCGGTTGACGAAGTTCTGACGAGAATTCTGAGGTAGTGTTTTCTCCTCCTGGGAGCTTGAGCTTAATCTATGTACCATAAAATTCTTTGAGCAGCATTTCTGATTTTGTTTATAATGCTTTACTGAATCCCTGTGAGTGTCCACACCCATCTTACAATCAGGAAACTAACCCTAATGAAAACATTCTTTCGATGATCACGTCTATACGAGTTAAACTGAAACTAATACAGAATCACAACCTGGAGTTTCATCCTTCATGGAACACACTGCACGTGCACACACCAGCTATTGTCTCTCAGTACAGATACTGTATTGTGTCGTCTCAAAAAAAAAAAAAAGACAAATTCCACAAGATGCATGACAAAAATTTAAAAAAAAAATTCTTATGAGACCAATGTTACGACTCGGATCTTGACCCACAGCTAAAAAAATTAATAAAAGAGATTCCCAGATCCAGATCGTAATCCGGATTATCACCACAATATAATGGAGTTTTATTTATTCCTGATTTCACCCTCCAAAAGTCCGTTTATTACTTCTTGGGTAATTCTACTCACAAACATACAGCAAACATAAATATCTACAAGATAATAATATGAATGGGCTTCCTCATAATACTTTCTAATAATTATACCCATTAACACCTCGTCAACAGAGAATTAATAAAGTTTATCTTCCATTTCATTCAAATGAAAAAGACCTTGTTCATTCTGTCGACGACCAATTATGACTGTACATCTGATTTAAGTTTGTAGTGAACTGACATGCTGCATTGTTTCAAAATTACACATTTTCCTGATTTCCAGGACTGTGTGTGTGTGTGTGTGTGTGTGTGTGTGTGTGTGTGTGTGTGTGTGTGTGTGTGTGTGTGTGTGAATGAGAGAGAGAGAGAGAGAGAACGAGAGAGAGAGAGAGAGAGAGAGAGAGAGAGAACAAGAGAGAGAGACAGAGAGAGAGGGAGAGAGAGAGAGAGAGAGAGAGAGCGAGAGAGAGAGAGAGAGAGAGAGAGAACTTTAAGTATGAAAAGGAACCACGTACCTTTGCCTTCATCAGAGAAAAAACTTTTTCAGTCGTGTTAATTTGTTTATTTTTGATATACTGCATTTATTCTACATGGGAAATTTTATTTCTGAATTTCACATGTCACACATTGGACACAGACACTGTTAGCAGCGGGCTGCCATACAATGAAACGCACAGAGAGCACTTGGGGTGAGGTGCCTTACTCAAGGGCACTTCATCTATAAAGGTGGAGGAAGTGAAGGTGCAGCTCCCTTCCCCCACTGCCACGCATTTTTTTCTGCTGGTTCAGGAATTGAACCAACAACCTTTAGATCCCAAACCTGCTTCTTCTGAGATTAGTCCATGACTGCCCCAGTTCATAGAGGAACTGAAATAATAAACATCCAACTTAATGTAAATATCAACATATCAATGAGTATGGGTTGAGGTGTGATGTGGGAGAAAATAAAGTCCCGGTGCCCACGTCACAGTGACCATGTGCAGTTTTTGTTCTTCTTCTTTTCCTTTTGGCTATTCCCTTTAGGGGACACCACAGCAAATTATCTGTCTCAATCTCACCCTGTTCTTACACCAACGACCTTCATGTCTTCCTTCACCACATCCACAAATCTTTTCTTTGTTCTTCCTCTAGGCCTTCTGCCTGGTAGTTCCAACCTCAGCATCCTACTCCCAATACATTCACTGTCCCTCCTCTGTTCATGCCCAAACCATATTAATTGAGCCTCTCTGACTTTTTTCCAAAACATCTTACATGTGCTGTCCCTCTGATGAACTAATTTCTGATCATATCCATCCTTGTTACTCACAGAGAGAACCTCAACATTTTTATCTCTGCTACCTCCAGCTCTGCCTCCTGTCTTTTCTCCAGCGCCACTGTTTCTAAACCATACAACATCGCTGGCCTCAACACCGTCTTGTACACTTTTCCTTTCATTCGTTCTGATACTCTCCGATCACACATCACACCAAACACTTTTCTCCATCCATTCCAACCTGCCTGCACACGCTTCTTCACCTCTTTTCCACACTCTCCATTGCTCTGGATTGTTGAGCCTAAGTACTTAAAATCCTCCACCTTCCTTATCTCTGCTCCCTGTAACATCACCGTTCCTCTTGGTTCCTTCTTGTTCACACACATGTATTCTGACTTACTGAGGCTAACCTTCATTCCCCTCCTTTCCAGGGCATACCTCCACCTCTCCAGATTTTCCTCCACTTCTTCTCTGCTCTCACTACAGATGACAATGTCATCTGAACACATCATCGTCCATGGATATTCTTGTCTAACCCCGTCTGTCAGCTTGTCCATCACCATCACAAAGAAGAAGGGGCTCAGAGCCGACCCTTGATGCAGTCCCACCTCCACTTTGAATTTTCGGTCACACCGACAGCACACCTCACCACCGTCTTACATCTCTCATACATGTCCTGCACCACTCTAACATACTTCTCTGCAACTCCAGACTTCCTCATGCAATACCACAGTCTTCTCTCGGCACCCTGTCATATGCTTTCTCCAGATCCACAAAGGCACAATGCAGCTCCATCTGACCTTCTCTGTACTTCTCTATTAACATCCTCAAAGCAAACACTGCATCTGTGGTGCTCTTTCTTGGCATGAAACCAAACTGTTGTTCACAAATGCTGACCTCTGCCCTTAGTCTAGCTTCCACTATTCTTTCCCATAACTTCTTTGTATTGTTCATCAACTTTATGGGCAAAGGTTTCACATTTGTTTCAGAATCATCGCTCCATGAAACACACCTGTCCAGCAACATCAGTGAACACAATCTTTACAGATTCCATGCGGTGGTTTGGGGACCTGTTCAGGGTGTACCCTGCCTTTGCCCAGCATCAGCTGAGATAGGCTCCTGCCTCATTGCAATGCGAACCCTAGTTGAAGTAGGGTTTGTTTGTTTTTGTTTTTTTGAGATGCGAACCCTAGTTGAGAGAGTAAGTGATTCATTTCATTCATTTGAATGACACACATTGACACACCTTGTTAATTCTCGGTTGACGAAGTTCTGACGAGAATTCTGAGGTAGTGTTTTCTCCTCCTGGGAGCTTGAGCTTCATCTATGTACCATAAAATTCTTTGAGCAGCATTTCTGATTTTGTTTATAATGCTTTACTGAATCCCTGTGAGTGTCCACACCCATCTTACAATCAGGAAACTAACCCTAATGAAAACATTCTTTCGATGATCACGTCTATACGAGTTAAACTGAAACTAATACAGAATCACAACCTGGAGTTTCATCCTTCATGGAACACACTGCACGTGCACACACCAGCTATTGTCTCTCAGTACAGATACTGTATTGTGTCGTCTCAAAAAAAAAAAAAAGACAAATTCCACAAGATGCATGACAAAAATTAAAAAAAAAAATTCTTATGAGACCAATGTTACGACTCGGATCTTGACCCACAGCTAAAAAAATTAATAAAAGAGATTCCCAGATCCAGATCGTAATCCGGATTATCACCACAATATAATGGAGTTTTATTTATTCCTGATTTCACCCTACAAAAGTCCGTTTATTACTTCTTGGGTAATGCTGCTCACAAACATACAGCAAACATAAATATCTTCAAGATAATAATAATATTATTGATAATAATAATATATTCATTATATATTCATAAGAATGGGCTTCCTCATAATACTTTCCAATAATTATACCCATTAACACCTCGTCAACAGAGAATTAACAAAGTTTATCTTCCATTTCATTCAAATGAAAAAGACCTTGTTCATTCTGTCAACGACCAATTATGACTGTACATCTGATTTGGGAATTGAACCAACAACCTTTAGATCCCAAACTTGCTTCTTCTGAGATTAGTCTGTGGCTGCCCGTGTAGATATAGGAACTGAAATAATAAAGATCCATCCAAGTTAATGTACATATCAGCATATCAATGAGTATGGGTTGAGGTGTGATGCGGTAGAAAATAAATTCTCGGCGCCCACGATACAGGGACCATGTGCAGTTTTTGTTCTAAATGTTGTTAATATAAAAGTGCAAAAACATTCAGATTTTCCAGATTTCCACTGTTTATTGTGTGTGTGTGTGTGTGTGTGTGTGTGTGTGTGTGTGTGTGTGTGTGTGTGTGTGTGTGTGTGTGTGTGTGTGTGTGTGTGAGAAGGTGGACAGTTTGTAAAGGAAGTGCTATAGATGATGACACTGGGCAGGAATTTAAACTCTGTTCCTGGAGAATTATCTTCCTGCATGTTTTATCTTCAGTAAAAATATGACACATCCCTTTCAGCTGATCCAGAACTTCTGAAGGAAATGATCAGAAGGTCAGATAAGTATGATTAGGGTTGGAGACAAAGTCTTCAAGGCGCGACGTCTTCAGAAACAGGGTCACTGCACTAAGCTGGTTCTGGTTCTGACGGCCTGGGGGAAGAAGCCGTTGTGGATCCTTGCAGTGCAGGTTCTGATGCTGAGGATTCTATTGAAAATATCCTTTCCTTTATTAAATTAAAAAATAATAACAATAAATGAAACCAGAAACGATTACTGTATAATAGCTTGGAGGTTCCATCTGTGTGTATTGCTGATCCATGTCCTGAAACTGAATAGTTTATTCTTCGAGGCAAAGATCTGAAGTTCCTCCCTGATAGGTAATAAAACAATACATGGGTCTCAAAAAAGCCTAATTTATTGCTCCATGTGGACAAGAGTCTTGTATTTGTTTCAGAATCATCACTCCATGGAACACACCTGTCCAGCAACATCTAGTGAACACAACCTTTACAAATCCCATGTAATGGTCTGGTGATCGGTTCAGGGTGTACTCTGCCTTTTCCCAGTTTTGGTTGAGATGGGCTCCTGTCTCATCGTGAACCCTAGTTGAAAGAGTAAACGGTTCATTTTATTGATTTGATGGAATGGCAGACACACCGTGTGAATTCTTGGTTGACGACGTGTGGACATACAATTTCGAGGCAGCGTTTCCTGTTCTTGGAAACTTGAGCAATTATCTGTTTGCCATAAAATTCTGTGAGCAGCATTTTAAAATATGTACAGAATACTTTACTACACTTCCTCTTAATGTCCAATCCCATTCTTACAATCAGGAAAATAAACCCAATGAAAATATCCTCAACGATGACGTCTATAACATGTAAACTGGAACTAGTACAGAATCACACCTCGGAGTTTCATCGTAAATCCTGAATTCCACAAGAAGCAGGAAAGTAATAAAAAAAAAGTCTTCTAAGGCCGCATTTACTATTCGGATCTTGACCCATAGCTATTATTATTTCTTGGGTAATGCTGCTAACAAACATACAGCAAACATAAATATCTTCAAGATAATATTATGAATGGGCTTCTTCATAATCTTCTTCTTTTTGGCTTTTTCCCGTTCTCGAGAGTCGCCACAGCGAATCATCTGATTCACACGTTTGAGTTGGCGTAGGTTTTTACGTCGGATGCCCTTCCTGTCACAACCCTTTAGCAAGGGATGGAAACACGCTGACGGCTTTGCAGCTACTCTTTACAAAAGTCAGCAATGGTTCTTTTACATGAACCTCACACCAGTTAGCTGCTCCAGGGGGGGGGACAGTGACAACCCTGTGGGGACTCGAACCCCCAACCTTAGGATCAGCGATCCTCCGCCGTATCCACTAGACCACCACTGGCCCTGGGCTTCTTCATAATACTTTCCAATAATTATACCCATTAACACCTCATCAACAGAGAATTAACAAAGTTTATCTTTTATTTCATTCAAATTAAAAAGACCTTGTTCATTCTGTTGATGATTGTACATCTGGTTTAGGTTTGTAGTGAACTGACATGCTGCATTGTTTCAAAATTACTCATTTTCTTGATTTTCTGGACTATGTGTCGTGTGTAAATGTGTGTGTGTGTGTGTGTGTGTGTGTGTGTGTGTGTGTGTGTGTGTGTGTATGTGTGTGTGTGTGTGGGTGTGTGTGGGTGTGTGAGAGGGGGGGGGAAAGACAGAACTTTCCGTCTGAACTGGAATCATGTACCTTTGCCTGTATTATATTCGTGTGTGTGTGTGTGTGTGTGTGTGTTTGTGTGTGTGTGTGTGTGCGTGCACAGGTGTGTGTGTGTGTGTGTGTGTGGGTGTGTGTATGTGTGTGTGTGTGTGTGTGTGTGTGTGTGTGCAGCGTGTGTGTGTGTGTGTGCACGTGTGTGTGTGTGTGTGTGTGGGTGTGTGTGTGGGTGTGTATGCGCGTGTGTGTGTGTGTGTGTGTGCGCACGTGTGTGTGGCAGGGTGTGTGTGGGTGTGTGTGTGTGTGTGCACAAGGTGTGTGTGTGTGTGTGTGTGTGTATGTGTGTGTGTGTGTGTGTGTGTGTGTGTGTGTGTGAAGTGTTTCCTGTAGTTCAGATTGAGATAGTAGTGAAGTTGCTCAAAAGCACAGACTGTGATTCATTCAGTCATTTTCTGAACATCTTAAACCTAATTGTGAAACCTGTGCACCCAGAGGAAACCCGTACAAACAATTTTTACACCTGATTTTTACACCTGAGCCTCGTCGCTCATCGGGCCCAGACTCATCGCTTTATTTTGTAACGTGAAACGTCCATCACAGGTTTCATTCATAGTTTTTCACTTATATCCATTTTATATTGCTGAGTGATCAGAGGAACAGTTGTGCTTATGACCTTGATCAGGGGTCGTGGTACATGAGGTTGAAATGGGGATTCAAACCCACAATCTGTCAATGATGACCCCAGCACGCTAACCGCGAGAACATTGGAACTACAGTTTACAGCTTAGATGGTTAATATAATTGAAATGTAAAGACTTTAAAGATGTTGCTGGAAAAATCACATTTTAGAGGTTGATGTATAAATATTTTATTGATCTTTTTGTACAATAAAGTTCATTGGTTGTAATAAAATACAGTGATACATACAAACTTAATACTACTAATAATAATAACAATAATGCTTTATTTATACTTCATGTCACCGATCACAAAAGATATATACAGTATATATAAATTTATGGTCTTTGTTCATTAATGGCTATCCATCGCCCTTCATTATTTATGCAGTGATGCTAAATATAGCAGAAACAACAATTCTGTGACAGTAAACTGACATTTTCACCTTCACAAAACTATAAAATAATAAATAAACTCTGTAACACATACACACTTCATCCAGAACCCATGACTGTTTATTTTGCAATATTTGAAGGCTTAATGTTTAATTATTCATTTGATTATATTTATAACACTATTTCATCTTTTCAATATTATTTTTAAATTTTGAATTATTTCCTTTTTGTTTCGAGAGTAAGCTTAATCTCATAACATGCTGTTCTTCACCCTCTCAAAAATCTGCTGCACTTTTGCTGCCGGGACGCAGCCTTCCCGTAGAATACTGATGGTACCTGAAACCCAAAACATACTTGTAAGTCCACTGTAATGGGAAGCAGTAAGTTGGAATCCAGTGAATTTATTTTCAGACTACCTTCATCAATTTTCAGGCAACTGACTACAGTTGATGCTACCAACTCGTTGGAATGTCCATCACACAGAACTCCTTGAATCTTGTGTCCAAGTCGGCTAGGAGACAATTACAAGTACTTTTTCAATGCTTTGATATTTATGACATCAATTACTCATGACCCTGAAGAGCTTGTCAGTCCACCACAGGGGCAACAGAAAACACCCAACCATTCATAGCCTCACACCTACAACAGCCACTTTAGCCTGCATGTCTCCAAACTGAATACCCAAAGGAAACCCACACAAGTAATGGGACGACGTGCAAATTCCACACAGAAACATCCTTGCCGAACGCCGGATATTCTTCTTATGAGGTGGATGTGGTCACCAATACACCACCATGCACCAACATAGTAACACTAAATTGAGGGCTTGACCATTTATTTGTGGAATTTGCGTGTTCGCTCTATGCTTGCAAGGTTTTTCTCTGAGTCGTTTTGGTTTCCTCCTACAATCCAAGACGTGCTGTGACTGCGTGATGAAGTGTGTTGGGAAGTTCAATTCATAAAGCTAACAAAGTTATGAATTTCAATTTGAGTTTTCACACTACATATTATATGAATCAATCAATCAACAAGAGGCTCACAAATGCAACTACAATATGAGTTAATGAGAATTTAATGACTGCTAATGAAATCATTGCGTATAGTAGACATTCAAATGCAGCTTACTTAATAACCATGTCATGGTGTGTGCTGTCAGGTTCGCCACTGGGATTTGCAGATGTGATAGCCAAAGGTCCGGTGATGGTACACAGGTGGGCAGTGACTGTATGGTCAGGGACACGGATCATTATGCTGTCCGTGGTTCCCACCCGATCGTACGCAGCCCCCACCCCTATAGAATAACAATTTCCTTAGAATTAAGCAAGGTTTAAACAAAAAAAGATATTTTTGATAACATTTAATATTTCTCTCTTACCGAGTCTGAGAAGCCAGTCTCCTTTTGGAACAATACAGCTAATGCCTCCTGGATAAACATTTCTCATGAACTCCCAGAGCAAAGGACTAAATGGTGGATTGGCTGAAACAAGCTGCTCCAGACTAGAAATGCAGATACAAATCGGTTTTTCTGAAGGGCGTTCCTGTGGGGCGGAATTTCAAGAAATGATGTGTGGCATTCATCATCCTCATGATCATCATCATCATCATCATCATCATGATTATCATAATCATCTAGAACAGGGGTCCCCAAACTTTTTCCTGCGAGGGCCACATAACTTTTCCCTTCTCTGATGGAGGGTCAGGGCTGCCTAAATGTAAACATTTATTGTTTTCCAATAAGCCACACATAACCAAATATTAGTAACCCTTTCTGGGACCTTCACAGAAAAAAGTCAGGAAATTAAAAAAATTTATTTAAAAAAAACGCAACTTGCTATCAGTTGAGCAACCCGAAAGCTGCCCGAACAGACGTCTGGTTCAACCAGGCCTGGCATACAAATGTATTCTCCTGAGCTAAAAGTTCACTTTTTAGCTTTGAGAGTTTGTCTACTCACATTTGTCCTTTGAAGCAATTATACTCGTCTTTGTGACGGGATTCAGAGTGTCGGTGCAGATTATATTCTTTGAAAAAAATAACTTTGTCCACTGCAGGTTAAATACCCGCAATTCTGAATCAATTTTTTCTCTTCCACAGCCTTTTCACCATTATTCCGTTCTATTTGACAGAGGACAGTCTAGGATTTTTGTCTTGGGTTTTTTTTTTTTTTTTTTTTTGGGGTGTGTGGGGGGGGGTTCAGATAGGGGCACAGACGGCAGAAGGGTGGAATAGAATGTCATGTTCTAGGTGTGTATTAGTCTTGATTGCGTGGCCAGACACAAAAAAAGTAATCATAATGCATCTCTGGTATTGTTCAAGGGGCCGGGCCAAATGTGGAGGTGGGCCGTATTCGGCCCGCGGGCCGTAGTTTGGGGACCTACAAATATGAGTTAATGAGAATTTAATGACTGCTAATTAAATCATTGCGTATAGTAGACATTCAAATGCAGCTTACTTAATAACCATGTCATGGTGTGTGCTGTCAGGGCAGCACGGTGGTGGAGTGGTTAGCACACCCGCCTCACAGCAAGAAGGCCTGGGTTCAAATCCAAGCCTGGGTGTTTCTGTGTGGAGTTTGCATGTTCTTCCCGTGCTTGCGTGGGTTTCCTCCGGGTACTCCGGTTTCTTCCCACAGTCCAAAAACATGCACAGTAGGTTAATTGGCAAAATAATCTGTGGAGAGGGCTTCACTAAGTTGGATAACTTGTGCCCAATCGAATAAAATATGTTTCGATCAATAGTTTGTGGACCATAGAGATAGAACATCAATTGCTAAACCGCTTAATCCTATTCAGGTAGCTGACACTGGGCGCATGAACAGTTTGCCAGATCATTGCAGGCCAAACACGCAAACAACCACTGACATTGACACTCACACCTAGGGACAATTTAGAACAGCCATTTAGCCTAATGTGCATGTCTTTGGACTGTGGGAGGAAACCAGAGGAAACCCATACAAGTACGGGAAGAACTCCACACAGAAAGGCCCAACTCTGGACCTGTACCCAGGACCTTCTCGCCTTGAAGAGCAGAAATGGACTATGCCACCCTGTCACCTTCTAACATTCATTTATTTATAATATTTGAACATATAAAATATAAATTCAGAATCTCTCAGTACTCACTTTGATATTGTAGATATTTTCAATTGCCTGTGGATTCTTACATGAAGCGGCCAGAGCATAAACTGTATCTGTTGGAATACCGCACACTCCATTGTTTTCCAGCAATTTAGCGATCTCTAGGAGTCCACTGGTACCACGAGATTTTGGAACTGGGCATGGTGCCATAGCAGCAGCCTTTTTGTTACTGTTGTTATTCTAAGAAGAAAGAGAAAAATATATAATCAAGTAGTTATTTCCAAATTAATTGTAGTATCCTTTATTATCCGTACTCAGAGATCCTACACATACCCTTAAGATTGCAGGTCCAACTGGTATTAGGTTATTGGAGAATATACAGTTGAGAAGTGATGCCAGCATCCCATATAAGCAAATGATTGCAAATATCGCCAGCATAGCAACTGAAAAAGAATAATATTTAATTGTTTGTCTTATTTTAAAGTGGATGGATATCAGTGATACATTGATTAGTTTGAAACAAACTTTACCTTCCAACTCGCATGGTAGTCTATCAAGAGTGGAAAGAAGAAGGCACACCACTATGACCTCCATGATTATGGTTAATGCCAGCAAAACAAGATTTCCATAAGCAGCTGCAAATAATAAATACATAGGATAACATCAAAAGTAGTATACTCTTGTATATACCAATGAGGAACGCTTTGAATTAATTACTGTTAAGCATATTAGGGTTGCAGGGAGGCTGAAACCCATCTCAGCTGACTCTGGGTATGGGGGGGGTAAACAGTGAACAGCTCCTCAGGCCACTGCTTTGCCAATACACACACACAACAGTTTACATACACCAAGGGATAATTTGGAACGGCCAATCTGCGAAATGTGAATGTTTTTTGCCTGAGGGAGGAAACCGGATACCCAGAAGAAATGCTTGCACAGGGAGAACATACAAACCCAACAGAAAAACACCCTCACCAAGAATGGGATTCAAACCCAGGACCTTCTTTGTGTAAGTTGAGTATGTTAACCACTAGTCCACCATGCCACCCCCTGATTTAATATTATTATATCCCCTATTTAGGCCCTCCGCGCAGAGGCGTACATCACCAGGCCCTTATTATTTTTATTATTAATATTATTGTTGTTGTTGTTGTTGCTGTTGTTAATAGTTTTAATTAGAACTTATACTCACCAACTAGTATAAGGAAAGCATTAATCACCAAGAATGCTATTGCTCCTGCTGAAAATCCATTTGCTGATGTCGATGAAAACATTAAAGGATGTCCTAAAAGGATACAATCCAATATTAAACTATTAATGTTAGAATATTCAATTTAATTTGGCATAATATGTAAATATTATTAAATATTATGTGACCTAGTATTTTCATGGTAAAAAGAGTTCAACATCGAGAATCCAACTTTAACATACCTGCAAATCTAAACCAGGTCCATGTGGCCCATATAGCCAAATAGAAGGATGGGATAACTGATCCAAACCTTTGCCCTCCTTGAACCTGTAGTCGGCTTACATATCCCTGGATGATGGCTCCAGGGATGAGCACCCAAGGTACTGTCAGGGCCAGAAAACTCTGGGTTGGTTGGCAGTTCTGAATAGCTGAGAGAGCCGCCACTCCGTTGGTGAAGTAAAACAGAGCATCGGGTATTTGGGAAGTGTTTCCTAGCCATTGCTCTTTCTGAAACCTTCTTAAGCCACCAAGGCCACTCTGCAGTCTTTGTGTTGAGACAGGCTGAGGCCCAACCGGAATTAGTGATTTTTCAGCAATGGTGTTAATGAGACGTGCAAAGGTGCCATATAATGAGACAGCAGTATAGATGGAGCAGGTTACTCCATAAAAGATGTAGTACCTATCAAGAGGAATCTGGGAGATTGTTGAGATAGTCAGCAGGAGGAAGGCACCATTGTGGACCAACTCCAGTATGTCCATGTTCAGACTGGCAACACAGAGGACTACAGCAGCTGCTAGCAAAAACCAGTTACCCACCATAGCTTGCCTTGATGTAGCAATTTCACTTCTTCCAGTCAAAACAGATATCCCATACTCTTCCCAGGTTTTTACAAGCCAGAAGGTGACGTGCAGGCCAAATTTAGTGGCATGGTAGCAATCTTGCCGCAAATAAGCATAATAACTGGAGAGCATCTGGGCAGCAGAGTTGATGGATATCCAGACTGCAGATACTGTGATTTTTGGGAAATACCCAAAGGCATAGAAGGCAAATATGAATGCTGACACTGTATCACAGAAGAATCCCAAGGCCATGGGTTCAGCATATTTGGTGTTCTTCTTTTTCTCATCACCTAAACTCTTGGAGTTGTTGCTATTGATTGTCCCAAGAAGCAGCACATTGAAGAGAGGGTTGCCAAAACCTTTTAGTACATAACGTTGGGACACTCCTTTAATGAGCAGTGCTGCTGAGCCATACATGGCAAAAAGCAAGATGAGAAGCTCTAGTACCCCGGACACCACAAGAGCCCAGTCAGCAACTAGTCCTACAGCTTCAAACACCAGTGTGAAGGTGATGGACCCAAAAACAAAGGGCATAATGAAGTTAACTGTGGCTGAGCAGAATGCCAACAGTAAGGAGAGCACGATATAAGGCACTAGTCCAGCTATGGCTGACTCTCTGAGGTACATGAGTAGAAAGGTTTCATTGGCAGAAGACGCATTTATGTGCATGTTCCCCAGTGTACTATTTATCATGGTGCTGTTTATATTTTGCTGATTTGCTCCTAGTAATATTCTTGTAGCACCATAGCTCCCCCAAAGTGCTGCATAGCTAATGAAAGCTGTCCCGCTAAGATGATCGTATTTACGGAAAGATAGCAAACCAGCAATCAGTTGGCACACTCCACCAATTAGAATCAGATGAACACCTAAAGAGGTCCAAGATAAAAACAAAAGGATATCAGTAAATTTGGGACTATAAAGAGGTTGTACTTTCAGTTTTTATGTTAAACTTGTGACAGATATGTAACACCTACTATAAATAACACTTATTTTCACAAAACTAATATATGTATATGTATATGTTTATATACATATATAAACCCAGAAAGCAAGACCTGCAAGGATGTTTTCCACTCCAAATGCTGGAATGCCAGTTCTGGCTCCATGGAAGTTTTGCAGAAGAACTAAGAATGCACTTATGCCATTGGCCAAAAAGCCAAGCACACCAGGTTCACTGTAGAAGATGGCAGGAAACCCGCTTTCTGACGCCATTATATCTGTTAACTGTAGATGATAAAGATATGGTCAGATTTGAAGTATTTTATTAAGACACTGAATATCTCTGCCAGCATTTTCTTCTGATTCAGGTAGACTGGAGTAGTGGAATAATAGTTACCATATGCCCACAGAAAGAAGGTCCTAGGCTCGAGTTCCAGGTTCAGTAAGGGAGTTTTGGTGTCGAGCATGTTCTCCTGTGTTTACATGGGTTTCATGACCGTCACAGTCCATGAGCATGAACATTAAGCTAAATGGGTTTTCTTGACTTCCCCCGTGTGAATATAATTGTGAATGGTTTTGTGTGTTGGCCCTGAAATGGCCTGTCTAACTGTTCAAACTGTACCCCACCTCTGTCCGGTGACCACTGAAACCCCACAGCCTAGTAGGATTGAGTGTACCTTAGAGTTTAGAACGAATGAGCAGAGTACCTGCAGGAAACCCACAAAATCACAGGAAGAACACGCAAACCCCACATAAAACCACACAAGCTCAGACTTGAACCCAGAACTTTCTTGCTTTGAGGTAGACATGCTAACCACCGCATCACCGTGCTACCCACTCCTAAAGTTTATATACTGAAATCACTGGACAACTACAACTTAATAATATTTCAGTTATTTTTCATTTTATGAAGATATACAAAAGTATCATTTAAAATTACTGTACATGTGTATAAAATTATATACATTTATATTATTATATTTATATTAACTTAAATCGGTGGAATAACTTTAGATGAGTTGGATGCTGCCCAAGTTCCTGATTTACTGCAGAGTTGAGTCCCACCACACTTCCATCACAAGTTTTGAGTACAGAAAGAGTACAGTTGACTACAGCATGATTTCAGGAGAAGGAAATTGAAATTGCTGAGGAAATTGTTAACGATAGCTGCTATCACATACACATTAGTCTGTCGGGTTTTTTACACCCGGGCCAAGTAGTTCATCAGGCTGGTGTTTATCTCCGGTTTCCATAGTGTGAAGCGACCAGGAGTTCAACTCCACGTGGATGGAGGGGATGCTAGTCCATTGCAGGTTACCTTCCCAGTATATTTTTACTGGTACCCATTTATACTGCTGGGTGAACAGAGACACACTTGTGGTTAAGACCTTGCCCAGGGGTCTTAGCACAGTGAGGATCTAACTGGGATCCCAGTTAGCTATCACATACAGTACCAATCCTAAGTCTGGACACGCCCACTCATTTGAACTGAAATAGGTGTGTGCAAACTTTTTACAGGTACTGTATCATATACTAGAATGTTACTAAATATCTTGATTCCCAGTTTGAACATGTGGTAGACAAACTGTATTTTGCAACATATCTCATGTAGCTCATAAAACATTTGTATTATGAAAAACTTTACATTCTTTTCTTTTTGTTCTGTACATCCCAGGTATGTAATATCACTCTAAAGTCACTCATCGACTGTCCACTTTTTTTTTTTCATTTCCTATCCTGCCTCTGTTCTGAGTTTACACAGGTATGCTGTTCAGCAGCAGTCCAGCAGCTCTCAGGCAGAGCAGAGATAGTGATACTGATAGTCATCCTATAGCTCCACATAGAGGCCGAGGGTTACATTGCTTTTCATGGACTGAAACAGTTACAGCTCTGATGAAAACCTTATGCTCTACTCATGTAACCAGGGTTGGCTTAGAATCAGAGTATAATAGAGAATAATACAGGTCCAAGAGGGAATCTTGGTAAGACAGTATTAATGATATTTGATCAATACATCCTCTAAATCTGTAATATTTAATGAGACACCTTACAAATCTTATAGAGAATAGATAAAAACTTCACTTACCTGCTGAAGGCCACTGTTATAAGCACTGTTGGAAGGAAGTGCAAAGATACTTTATTTTTATAAGAGAAAACGTGTTTAAGTGAAGTAGGAGGAGCTTCAAGGCTCCCAACCAATCCAAATGTCTCATCTTGTGTAATGACATCATTAAGTACATTCAAAGAACAATACAGTTCCTGCTTATATTTTCAGAAAGTCCACCCATGTTTCTAAAAACGTTTTGGAAGTTCCCCATCCTACTTTTCCTTGTATCCTGCTATATAAAGAGAAGATGAAAACTCACCTGAGCAACAAGCGTTTCACCCACGAAGGTTACCTTGTTACATCCTACCAAGAGTGGAAGAGAGGAGGACTTTGAATACGTCAACTGGACAGCTGTAGAAATCATCAGAACCACCAAGGCACAATATGCTTCACACAATGCAGGTAATTTCACTGTTTGTATGTCAGCATCAACATATGAGCTTTAAACTGTCAGTTCATATAAAGAAGGATGATTTATTAATCTTGAGATTTTACTTTACTCATGATGCTCTGAGCCTTAACTGTTTATATAATAATACTTTCATATTCACTTTATTTAAAAAAAGGTACGCATTCTCTTGTAGAACACACAATATACATTATTAACTCTAACATGTCATCAACTGAGAATTAACAAGGTCTTATCTGTCATTTCATTCAAGCAACTTCTGAACAAACATATCCTATATGATGGAGTCTATTTCAGCCGACACATGGTGAAAGTGCGATACAATCTGAACAGCTCACCAGACCATTGCAGGGCAACATACGCAATCATTCACACTCACATCCACATCACAGGGAAATTTTGAAAAGCCATTTAGCCTAATGTTCATGTCTTTGGACTGCTGGAGGAAACAGAAGTACCTGGAAAAACCCACACAAGCACGGGGAGAACAAGCAAACTCCACATAGAAATGTCTAACTCAGAAAGTCAAAGTTTGGACCTTCTTGCTGTGAGGCAGACATACCAGAAACAATTCTACCGTATCCATATAGTCAAATTATTTAGAATGAGGAAATGACTCAAGCCTGTATGCATTACTGAACCTTGACAAGTCTTGTGTTGTAATCTTAATATATATGGACTGATTTCTTGCATTACTTAGAGTCTCATCAGACCAGTGTTCACCCTGTCTGCAGTCAGAAGACTCCATAAATCTGCACATGTTGGTGAGTCAGCAATACTATTCACTGCATTTATTTTCATATTAATCAGGTGTAGACTAATATGTAAAGTATCTAGATGTACGAAAAACATGTTTATCGAGTTATGTCTTTATTAAAGCAGCAATGAAAGCAAAAATGTCTCATCCAGGCCAAACTTTCACTTGTGTTTTAAGTCATGGAGCAGCCCGTCCCTGAGGAAACTGTAACCAGCAGCTTTGGCCGATTCATTCAGAGCATACAGCCAAGACATCTGACACCAGTTGTACTCCAGAGAAGTAAACGCATGGTGTTGGACAGCATTGGTGTTGGGCTGCTCGGTAGCACTACTGAGGTGTTTGAGCTGGCACTCCACCATTGCCAGGTAATGATACAAAAACAGCAACATGCTGAGTAAAAAAGTGTAAATAAGTACAAGTGAATATAAATATTATATACAAATGAGTTACAGACGCTCCCCGACTTACGTTCATCTGTTTTACTTTTTATTTTCAATTTTACGGGGTTTTTTGTTTTGTTTTTTGTTTTTTTTTAAAAAAGTCAAATTTTGAGTTTAGACATACCTACGTAGTACGCTGACGTAATGACGTAATGACACTGCGTCCATTGTTTACAAACAACAGACTTAACGTGCCCCCCTCCTTCTTCCTAGTTCAGTTTTATATATATATATATATATATATATATATATATATATATATATATATATATATATATCAGTTATATAGCGTGTTACCCTTGTGTTAAGACGTCGTCTCTGTGATCTTTGTGTTTACACTGTTTTGCGGACTTTTGTAACCCTAAGCAAATATGGTTGGTCAGAAGCGTAAGCCTACTAGCATGGGTGCAAGTCTCATACACAGAGATGAATTAACTATCTGCTCGGATCGGCGCAATCTACCATGCGTACTCAGTTAAGCAAAGAGAGTTGTAAAATGAATGAAAACCTGAATCCAGAAAAGAAAGAGAACTCTCTGCTCTGCTGGTGATTCACATCAGTGCAGGCTGAGTTCTAAACGAGTTCAACGGCGCCCTTGCTCACTTCAAAGACCGGAAGTCCGTATAACCCACAGCAAGTACACTACTTTTGCAAGTACACTACTTTCGGTTTTGAGCACCTCACATATTGTAAGCGTTGATTGGCTGTTTTAAGCTTCATGTAAAGTGTCTCGGTATAAAAAAGTGACTTATTTGAAATTAATGTTGATATTATTTGATATATTTGATATTATTTTACAATGTTATGTTTATAATAATTGATTTAGGGGTGTTTTATGAGATACGGTAAAGGTATTTATGGATGTATAGCACAGTATGAGCATCATACGTCACATGTCATACGTCATACGTCACTGTAACAACTTACGTTCACTTTCAACTTATGTTCGGCCGTCTGGAACCAATTAAAAACGTAAGTCGGGGAGCGTCTGTATTTGTCCAGATTAGCACATGCTCACTTGAAATAGCAAAGTACAGTATGCATGTCCTAACACAAATTAAAGTTGGTTTCAAGGGGCTCATCCTGTTCCCAGGTATTTTAAAGATGAACTACGGTGTGATCTCCTGAAAATTAAATGAAATCAACCCAATGTCTTTCTGAAACCATTCACTTATTCCTGCTAGTGAGTGGCAACCATTGCTATACTGTATTTTTATTTCGCTTGACATTATATTCCTTCATCTGCTTCTTAACTCTTGGCCTCAGATATTTCCGCGTTCTATGAATGAATAGGTGTTCCAAGTTATCGCATGTGCAGAAAATCATTTATCTTATTATTGTTAACCAGATGGAAAACCAAAACAAGAACAGGTAAATAAGAGGTACTAATCTTGTGAGCTGGAGTGATTTCATCAGGAAACCCCCAAAATAAACTGATCATGAAATATGAAACACACCACTGGATTGAATTTGTTATCCCATCTGCTGTCCCCTCTATTTCGGGGATGTAGTCTCATGGTTAGAGGAGGAGGTTTGGGACCGAAAGGTCGTTGGATCAATTCCTGAACAAGCATGAAAAATGTGTGGCAGTCGGGCAGTGAACTTCACCTTCCCTTCCTCCACCTTCATGGCTGAAGTGCCCTTAAGCAAGGTACCTAACCCCAATAACCCCAACTGCTCTCCAGATGCCCCAAAGTGCATGGCAGCCCACTGCTCTGAGTGTATGTGTGCTCACTTTGGATGGAAATGTAATTTCCCTGGTGGATTAATATAATATAGCAAAAAAAAAAAAAAAAAAAAAAAAAAAAAGAGTACGTTTAATGAAATGAACATCACCGTCATACACTTCCCATTATAAAGAAAATGTGGACAATTTCCAAATATGGTACGTAATTGTCCTCTTACAAAATCAACAGAGTTAACACCTAATGGTGAGCTTTAAATAACAGGCTGAACTTTGTGGAGTCATTATATTTGACATTATTTTGTCTCGACTCTCAAGCTTTTACAAAATTCCATTCACGGACCACCTTATTACAGATGCAATGAAGCATTCAATGCTTACATGAAGTCTTTCCACAGAACATTTTGGCCCAATTCAGTGTGTCTATAGCAATAAGCAGTCCAATAATTCTCATCAACTTTTTCATTTTCTTCCAAAGTACATGTATGCTCCAGATGACATCAGTTTTGTCTATGGGCACAGTGGGACCAAGCTTTCACCAACACTGGCTGCCTTCGTCAATGGAGTAGCAGTAAGTATTTCTGTTCACACCATGTGGCATTAGTACATTTTATGTCTTACTTTCCAGTATGATTTCTTAGAAATAAATTATTTGTGATGGTTATACCCGAATTGAAGATAACTGGGTTATCAAAGTCCGGCCATGTCTCTCACTGTCTATGGTGGGAGGTTCATGTAAAAGAACCATTGCTGACTTTCGACAAGAGTAGTTGCAAAGCCATCAGTATGTTTCCGCCCTGTGATGGCCTGGCGAGCTGTCCAGGGTGTACTCTGCCCTCATTCCGAGTCGGCTGGGATGGGCGTCAGCCTCCCCGCGACCATAATTAGAATTAAGCTGTTACAGAAAATGAACTGTAATGGTTATAAACAGTTTCCTTTCTAGCCCCTTTCTCTCTTTAACAAAAATCATATCTTATGTGTGCTGACAGCTAATATTCAGATTACCCGAGGCGGGGTTTGAAATAATGATAATGATAAACATATAAAATAAACTAAATTACACAAAGAAATATTAGTAGCATATATCAGGGGTACATATTTGCCATTTATAATCCATGGGGATTGTTAAAAATGCATACTCAGGGTGCAATTTGGAACAGCCAATTGGCATAATGTGCATTGGGACTGTGGAAGGAAACCTGGAATACCCAGAGGAAACACACACATGGCAAGAACATCTGAACTCCAACACAGAAATACCCATCTTAAGCCCATGACCTTCTTGCTGTGAGGCAGAGGTGCTCAAACCTGCAGCAATGTGCTTCCCTCGTACCCACTAGTTTACATACAATAAAAAAACAATGCATTTAGCCAATACTGATTAATTGTCCTTTCTCAGGCTCATTCCATGGACTTTGATGATACCTGGCACCCTGCAACTCATCCATCTGGGGCAGTGCTTCCTGCTCTCCTTGCCATTTGTGACATGCTACCCAATAACAGCAAGCCAAGTGGTCTGGACCTCCTGATGGCCTTCAACATTGGCATTGAGGTCCAAGGCCGTCTGATGAGATTCTCCAATGAAGCTCACAATATTCCCAAGAGGTAAGAATGGTCTCTATAACATACACAGTTCCATACAAAACCAAGAAACAAGGGTGAGCAACCATCATAACAGGATACCTCAACGTTCTAATATAGGCACAAAAATAGGTAATGTCACTCCAAAAATATTTAGAGGGAAGTCTCAGCAGAGCTGCCACTGTGCTTAACAATATCCGTATTCAGGCTTTTACAGAGATGGGAGAGGTTGCAGCTACTAAATTTGCACTGAGAGGTTACGATGAACTCATGCTGTAAATCTTCTTTCAGACCGGTGTTCATACAAACCGAATCTGTTTATGTTGTCTGTATTGCCCCATTACTCGTGTTTTTACTCCCAGGGCGGAAAGATGTGACTAATCATTTGTAATTTCCCTTAAACGTTCTTTAAACAGAAACACTTGTACCATTTCGGTAATATTTTTGGACATCTGTGCTTAAAAGCTCACCATTAACTAATAGACTGTTATTCCATGAAAGAACGGCACAAAATATCATTAAATTTATCTATAAAAATATTGTTTTTACTGTTATTACATGAAAGAACGGCACAAAATATTATTAAATTTATCTATAAAAATATTATTTTTAATCAGAAGTGATACAATGGCTTAGTGATTAACATGTCCACCTGACAGCAAGAACCTCCTGGGTTCGAGTTTGAGTGGAGTTTGCATGTTCACTGTGTGCTTGTATAGGATTCCTTTGGGTATATATATATATATATATATATATATATATATATATATATATATATATATATATATATATATATAGGTATAGCATTAATAGGTCAGTGAATGATTAATTAACGTCATTCATTTTAAAATAGATCTCAGTAGTAGTCTATGATTTTTTTTTATTTCTACCCCATTTTCACCATTTAGTTTTGATAAATGTATCTATAAACATTTAATTGATACCTCTCTGACTTTTTTTTCCCCAAGATTCCATCCCCCTAGTATTGTAGGACCAATGGGCAGTGCTGCTGCCTGTGCCCGGCTCCTTTCTCTCAACCATTCTCAGTGCAGCCATGCGCTGGCCATTGCAGCCTCTTTGGCAGGAGCCCCAATGGCCAATGCTGCCACTCAGACCAAACCTCTACATGTTGGAAATGCCTCTCGTCTGGGCCTGGAAGCAGCCCTGCTAGCCTCTCGTGGACTGGAGGCAAGTCCTATGGTCCTGGATGCGGTTCCCGGGGTCGCTGGCTTCAGTGCTTTTTATGAAGACTACACCCCACAGCCACTGGTATCCCCTGATGAGGTGGAGTACACATTTCTTCTGGAGACACAAGACATTGCCTTCAAGCGGTTCCCAGCCCACCTGTCCATGCACTGGGTTGCTGATGCTACTGCCGATGTCCATAAAGCTCTGCTGGATCTTTGTGGAGGAATCTCCCCAAGCTCAGTGCAAGAAATCTTGTTGCGGGTTCCCCATTCTAAGTATATCAATCGACCCTTCCCAAAAACCGAGCACCAGGCACGTCACTCCTTCCAGTTCAATGCTTGCACCATGCTATTGGATGGCCAGATAACAGTAAACTCCTTCCAGTCTGAAGCACTACTGAGGCCAGAGCTTCAAGCCCTGCTCTCCCGGGTTCGACTAGAGCACCCGCAGGACAATCCAGCCAATTTTGACCACATGTATAGTGAACTTCAGGTTACCTTGGTGAATGGCACTGTGTTACAAAATCATTGTGGCACCTTCTATGGTCACTGGAGGAAACCACTGAGCGATGAGAGTCTGCAGAAAAAGTTCCGCACCAATGCAAGTGTGGTGCTGCCATCTGAGAAAGTAGACGGGCTCATAGAAGCTGTGAACAAGTTGGAATTTCTCACTGACTGCAAACCACTGTTATTTCAGCTGCAGTAAACAGCTCAATTATATTAAATTCAAGCAATTACTCTATGCTCTACTGAACAATATTTATTTAGGGAAAATGCAACACAATCTTTAATTTATACTGTACATTATTTTCCTATATAAGACTTATTTGTAGAATATATTTTGTGTTTTAATTTGTTATTCATGTAATATAGTGCACAAGACAGCAGCACAGTGGCATAGTGGTTAGCACGCCCGCCTCACAGCAAGAAGACCTGGGTTCGAATCCAAGCCTGGGCGTTTCTGTGTGGAGTTTGCACGTTCTTCCCGTGCTTGCATGGGTTTCCCCCGGGTACTCCGGTTTCCTCCCACAGTCCAAAAACATGCACAGTAGGTTAATTGGTTAAATAATCTGTGGAGAGGGCTTCACTAAGTTGGATAACTTGTGCCCAATCCCTTTCTTCAATGATTAAAATATGTTTCAATCAAAAACAAGACGATGATAGTGCAGCGGTTTCTCTGAAACTGAAAACCAGCAGCTGTAATATATACAGTAGTATCATTTACTTGGAAGGTACTATAGCTTTAAATTGACTATGTTTAACACTTGCAGCTCTGCTTCTGAGCTCTCTTTTTGTCCACTGAAAACTTTTGTTATGATGATTTGATTTGTTGACAACGCATATATGAATAAAATGAATTTTAAAAAATCACTTCTGTTCTTTATGATATTTCATGACTAAGCCGTCATTCATTCATTCATTTTCTGAACCGCTTAACCCCAATTAGGGTCGCGGGGAGACTGGTGCTCATCTCAGCTGATTCTGTGCAAGGGTAGAGGACACCCTGGATGGCTTGCCAGGCCATCGCAGGGTAAAAACCCGCTGATGGCTATGCAGCCTACTCTCGACAAAAGTCAGCAATGGTTCTGTTACATGTTTCTCATCACCCCCCCCCACCCCCCCCCACCCATTACCATTGTTCATTACTGGAGTGAATGATTAGTTCTGCTGAATTTTCTCGTACCACATCCCTGTGAGATTATGCGGTCATCGAGTTACTCTGCCCATAAGTGGTATAATGTATAACACTGAATTGGGCAGTCAGCATGACCAATACACAGCCAATCACCAGAACCAAGAAAAGCCCACCCTGAAATATGCAGTTTTGTTACAAGTCACAATACAACAGATAACACAAATCATGAGGGTGCCAGTATGCTGAATTCTGGGATGTCTGTGACGGCAGTGTTAACACACTTGCATGTACATCATTTCCCCATCAGCCGGTTGAGAAGTCAATTCAGAGAGACTGGCAGCTCAGTGAATCGTTTACATCAGTGGTCCCCAAACTACGGCCCGCGGGCCGGATATGGCCCACCTCCACATGTGGCTGGGCCCCGTAAACAATACCAGAGACGGATTATGATTTTTTTTTTAGTCTGGTTACGCGATCAAGAATAATACACACCTAGAACAGACACCCTATTCCGCCCTTCTGCCATCTGTGCCCCCAGCTGACCCCCCAACAAAAAGCCGAGACTTTCCTCTGTGAAATAGAACGGAATAATGGTGAAAAGGTTATGGAAGAGAAAAATTGATTCAGAATGCAGGGTATTTAACCTGCAATGGACAAACAATTTTTTTTTTAGTTCAATGCAAAGAAAAGGCTGTTTGTACCATCTGTCAAGAGGCAGTGGTGGTATTCAAAGAATATAACTTGCACCGACACTCTTGTCACTATGATCGCTTGCAAGGCCAAGTGCAAGTAGAAAAACTCTCAAAGATAAAAAGTGGACCGTTAGCTCAGGAGAATACATTTGTATGCCAGGCTTGCGACCACCAAATTTTGCAAAGTAGCATCAACCCTACCTGGCTGATGTATACGTACATGTATATGTGTATATAATATCAATAAATACATATTCAACGCTATAAATGCTTATAATAACAATTAAATGTTCAAAAATAATGCATAACATGTAAATAAAATATAAATACACACACATACAGACGCGTGCATGTAGATGCGTGTGCACGCACGCAGATGTGCACCTCACATAAAAATGTAAGTAGTTTTCATGGGGGGGGGTTTGGGTTGTTGTTTGTTTCTGTTTGTTTGTTTTTCACATAATTGGCCTTGTTTAGGGGCATTTTCCATAACTTTTCCTTAATTCTTCCTTAATTTCCTTATTTTTTAAATGGATGAATATTTAAAAAAAAACAAAAAAAAACGCAATACACTGAAACTGTGATACATGATATACATATATCAGTGACATGCGGTCAAGGGAGGCAGTTGAGGCAGTGTCTCACCTGTCATCATGGAAAGAAAAAAAAGAATATAAAAATAAATTAAATGGTAATATTTATTCATTGAGTTTGTTTTTTAAAATTATTTTCTATTTAACTTCACATTTTTAGATTTTTTTCAAAATCGCTGAATTTTCATATTTACCATTCAAATACTAAGAAGAGACATGCGATGAGGCAGCAGCCAGCCGAGCCTCACTATGGGTTGTGCACCGACTCAGCTAACTGTGCTTGCATGCTATGCAGCGAGATCGTATTGCCTTTTCTCTGTGTATTGCTATTAAAAGGTTTAAACACTTTTACTATATGAACCAAATTTCCATAGTTTAGCTGATGTATATAATGTACAGTGTTTTTTTTTTTTTTACATCAACAACTGTATGTGTGTAACATGATTCTTGTGCTGAGCAATCATAAAACGCCTGTCAAGATCCACTAGGTGAGGCACACAGTTCTCCTGGCTCATGCTCTGATGGTGGCGTCATGTCCCAGTATGTCCCAAAAAACTATACACAGTTTTTATAATTATTGTTGTTGTTGTTGTTGTTGTTGTTGTTGTTGTTGCTATTATTCATTCATTCATTTACGTTGTAAGCCACTTAATCCTAATTAGGGTCACGAGGAGGCTGGCACCCATCAAACTATACCCTCTTAACAGCTCACCAGGGCTTTGCAGGGCATTATTTTATTAATTATTATTAAATATACCCAGAACACACTGGAGGGACTACGTCTCTCGGCTAGTCCGGGAACTCCTTAGCGTCTGCCCAGAACCAGAAGAACTGGAGGAGGAGGCTGAGGAGAGAAACGTCTGCACCTCACTGCTTAGGCTGCTGCCCCCCACGACCCCACCCTGGACCAAGCAGAAGAAGATGAAGATGATGATTATTATTATTATTATCATCATTATTTTGATTATTTAAAGTGCCCAGTATGGCACCTAGCATGTAACATTTCATTTCTATCTTAATATATTTAGGTAGTTTATAGGTTTGTTCATAAGAAGTAGTTTAATCATGTGTTCTTAAACGTTTACCAAATGTAAATTAAGTGTTAAATATTTCCGTGAAAAACCCCATAATACAGTTTTATCAGAACCCTTCTTGTCATACCACATTAAACACTACTAAAAACACATCTACACATCCTTGTTCCTTACAACAACCCAGACATGAGATCACTCATGACTTACAATAAAGTATTTCTGTAATGATTTTATTTAATGAATGATTCTATGTAATGACACAAGGGGTTAATGAATGAACAGCAAACACTTTTTTTCAACTAGAGTGATTCTGGTAAAGTCTTAAAGGTAAAAGTCCAAAGTTAGTGTGTGAATAGATGTTGGTACAAAGCACTTCCTTAAAGCAACTGCAAAATAGTGACCCTAACAAAAATTATTCATAAAGATCCAACAAGTAAAAACATCCAACTAGGTAGAGTTTATAAAGCACATTTTAAATATCAGTACTGTATTGTCCCCAGCTTTACATTCTATAATAACAAAACGATGTAAGAACTAAAGGCAACCAGTCATGAAATTCAAAAGACTCCATTTAGTTCATAGCTTGTGAATGAAAAGAACATCTCAAGTGTTTTTCTAAGAATTGGGTCCTCAAAATTCCCATATCGATATATAACTAAACAGCTGTCTCCCTATAGAGAAAAGACTACAGACATGCAGTCTGTAAACAGAGCTGAGGTTGGTTTGTAATGTTACATGGGGTACTGTAAATGTGCAACGTGTGAGTTCTGAAGGACCTCGGGAAGGCCAGGTTGGTATTTATATGGACTAACTTTGTGTTTAGTAACTGTGCATTGTTCAGGTAACTTATTTCCTATAAATAAAGAAGTAGTGTTAACCTTTGTTAATGATAGGTTCCTCAAAATAACAATGCAAGCTCTTGATGCAAAAAGAAAGAAATACCCAGTAGGTTATTATTATTATTATTATTATTATTATTATTATTATTATTATTATTATTATAGATAACATAGTAGCTTAGTGCTTAGTAAAATAATAACACTAACCAAAATAGCTGCTGTGTTTTTCATACCATAAGGCACACTTAAAATCCTTTATTCTTCAAAAAATTGACTTATTCATAATCCATATGTATGGCTGGGGGATCACGGCTCCGTCAAAATACTCCGTCAAAATACAAAATACACTGATACCGTCAAAACCCAAGTGAAGCAAACTAATTCAGAGCTGGCTATCACTCTGGGTGAATTAATCAAAGAACTCCAACCGCTAGATATTGGTGTCAACAGGTCATAAGTTAGAGGGATCCGGGCTTTATGTCCAAGTAGCACAACTGTTAAACTCAGACACTGAAGATGAAGAATTTGATGGATTTGTTGAAGAGGAATGAACTGAAAAAGTGAGTTTATTGTTTTATATTGTTACAACTGAACAATGTTGAGAATTATTTTGAAGTGTACTATTTAATATTTTATGTGTTACAACTGAACAATGTTGAGAGTTATTGTGAATGAGTTGAATCAAGTTTGACTTAACTGACTTTTGTTTCATTTACTGCATCTTATAATCCGGTGCGCCTTGAGTGTGAGACTGTGGCGTTCGTTGCTGTTGAGCCTTATAATCCGGTGCGCCTTATGGTCTGGCGAGTGTGGTATGCTGTGAAATTGTAAACATGAATTAGTTTTATTAGTTGTTATTTTAATATACAATTTTTTCTTATTTAGCTTTTATTCTTATTTTATCTTCTGTATCAATTTTAGACACTCATCTTTTGTAATTTACTGTATTTTTTGTATCTGCCTTAAATGTGAATCACATTTGGAACAACTGCTGATAATTTAAAATATGCTATATTACCAAAATGATTTGATTTTAGGTTTAGTTTGTTTGCTGGTTTTGTTATTGGAAACCAACATTCCTGTAGATTATTAAGAAGCTGTAGAGTTCTGTCTTATCTACATCAGCAGAGGTCAGGCTCTGTTTCAGAGATACTAACAGCCTGGCTAACAGCGTATGAGTCATGAGGTCACAAATGTGTTCTAATCTACTAGTAACGCTCTGTTTAGGTGCATAACACAGAGCCAGAGTGCAAACCTTCACAACCTGGAAACTCCCTCGCACGTCCCACGTACTCATTAAGACGTGACTGTAAGGAAGAACGTCATCTGATCCTTCTGGAGTTTCCACTGATTGTCCTGATGGTGATGGAAGAAAATAATCCACAGGTTTCCATTTCAACACATTCCCATTAAAGTCCAGTATAGAACTATCTTACAGAAAGTGATGACTTGTCTTAAAAATAAGATTCATCCCTCATTTCTCCGTTTGCCAAACTATTTAACCTCCTAATAGGATCACTGAGAGACTGAAGCCAATCTCAACCAATTCTGTTCAAAGATGGGATACATCTTGAACAGCTTGCCAGTCCATCATAGGGCCAACACTCACAACCAGTTATGCTCAAACCTAGAGGCAACTTGGAGCAAGCAGTTAGCCTAATGTGAATGCCTTGAGATTGTGGAAGGAACCAGAGTCCCCAGAAGAAACCCATGCAAGCACAGAGAACATGAAAGTGTCTTGCAGAAATGCTCCCACTAAACTCAGGACTTGGACCCAGGACCTTCTTTTAGGTGTGCCGTATGACAACTGACTTGAAGTATGGCATGGAGAATTATTACAAGGGGGTTGTTAACTGTGTCACCGATTTTCATTGTTCATGCAACAGTTGACAATAAAGATCTCATTATCTTTAATACGATAATCATGCCAGTTAACGGATGACAACAATGCAATATGAAGATTTATTTAATGTCTTTCAACCAGAAAACAAACAAACAAACAAACAAAAAGGTAAAACATGTAAACTCCTCACAAAAACACCACAGCCCATGACTTCCTTGCAGTGAGGCGGACGTGCTAATGACATTATGTGCTTATGTACACCACAGGGTCACTTACATAAGTTAGTCATGTATATTTTATATGACAAACCTTTCTTAGTTATTAGCAAAACTACAAAATATTAAATATTAAAATGTGAAAGCTTTCTTAAATTTACTCAACTAGCATATAAAAAAATCAAACTTAACTTTATCAGTTAAAATATGCAGTTATGTTTGAATACTTTTATATTTGAATGGAAAAATTATTATCCTTTTCATATTATTCGCTTATATTGGTGTTTTTGAGCCAGGAGTCTATTCTTTCATATCTCTATTTCCTCTGCTGCATGAGAAATAGTGCACGAGCAAAGATTAGGTTTTTGTATCGGAATGCTCTTGAGGTTAGACTGAGAAACTGCTGCCCACGCGCTTTTTGTTTTATTTACTTTTTTGATCCTTGCGTAATGAACAGATGTCGGTTGTTATGAAAGAACTGCTGTATCTTTTATCCTTAGCTGTCTCACACAACTCTGACCTATATAGTCTGTGTCTGTGTCAGCAGAAGGCTTGAATAAACGATCCACTACACCGCTCAGGTGTTTGACTCTTTTGGTGATATCACTCCTAGATCTGGTGATTGCCAGGGTTTGGGCAGAGAGAGACCAGATGAGGCAAGGAATGAATAATTTGCCAACAGTTTTGGGTGCTCGTCCGAGATCAGGTAAAAGCTGCTGGTGTCTCATTTTACTATTCTGTTGAAATTGAAGAGCAGTTTTCCTGGTTGGTGAGATCCACAAATTCGGTGGCAAGCTTATTGACAGTCACCTGGTTTAAGTTCAGGTGGCGAGAATTCTGGTTAAAGTCCAGATGATGTGAATTCTGGTTAAAGTCCAGATACATGCGCATGTTAGTACAGACTGTGTATAATCCCACTCTCTTTCTTTGTCTGTCTTCTGTCTCATCCCATTGGTCAAAAGCCATTTTATTTTTTGTTGTTCTGCCTATTGCAGTGATTACCTATTATGGGCGATTGTACGATAATGAATAATTGTGGCCTGAACTTTTATACTGTATGGGATCAATATAGTGGTATTAAGATTTCAAAGAGGGAATGCAAGTCCATTTCTACAGTGTCATCTAAAACCAAACCAAAACCACCTGTGGCCTCACCGACACCATATTGCAGCGCTTCAGAGGTGCCTTCCGCACCACATGAACCGAGCCGCTGCCCCTCCATGGAGCTCACATCCCCTCTGGACCCTGTCACCAAACCTCCACCTAGTTTGTATCCAGCTCTGGTCATATACACTGAGCCCAATAATTATTCGGACAACCCTGACTGTGCTACATCCATGGTACACGCACCACAAAATATTGAAACCACAGCACGAGTGGTGAAAACTTTGGTCAAAGAGTGTTCCTCAAAAGGAAAAGACTTGTCCATGTGCGATAAGAACTGCTCCCAGAACAATGATTTTTGAGGACACCAACAACCCAGATGATGTAAGACCAGATGCGGTCTCAAGCCCTGATCACCCACCCCATAACAATGTTTTTGCGTGGGCAATGGGTGCTAGAGGACCCAAGATTCAGCCGCCCTCAGTGTGCGTACTGAAGAATATTATTAAAATGCTTCCATCACCTTCAAATCCGTTGAAGTTTGTGGACATGCTGATTAAAACATCACGCCACTGTTAGCTTGTGAGTGTTGATTACTGTTTTATATTACAGTACATACTGTTTAGGGGGGGCAGTGGTGGTCTAGTGGTATAGGGTGCTGGATCGCTGATCCAAAGGTTGGGGGTTCGAGTCCCACTCTCCACAAGGTTGTCACTGTCCCCCCCAGTGCAGCTAACTGGGTTATCAAAGGCGGGCCATGTCTCTCACTGTCTGTGGTGAGAGGCATGTAAAAGAACAAGAGACTTTCGTAAAGAGTAGCTGCAAAGTCGTCAGCGTGTTTCTGTCCCTTGCTAAAAAGGGTTGTGACAGGAAGGGCATCCGACGTAAAAAAAAAAAAAACCTCTGCCAAATCAAACGTGCGAATCAGATGATTCGCTGTGGCGACTCCCGAGTAAAAGGGAAAAAGACGAAAGGAAGACAGACTGTTTAGGGGGATGGTATGATTAGGCTGCAATATTGTGCGAGGTTTGCTGCTTACGACCAAAACATGACCAATGTAAATGCAAGTAAAACGGCAAACTGCAGATGAGGGAGAGAATCAAGAACTATGGAGGGTGATGGTATTTTAGAATGTAGACAAATTGTGTGTCTCTCAGTAGCAGGACGGATGGAAGGTTATCGGAATACAAAGGGTAGGGGCAGAGGGTGAGGAGAAGCCCAAAGTACTAATCCAAGTCTCCGCTGCCCCGGAGCATGTTATTATTGTGGAAAAGAAGGACATTGAGCGAAAGAATGTAGAAAGAAAAGAGCAGATGGAAAAGCCCCTGCTGGTAAGTCTTCCCCTCCCCCACCTCTCCCTTGAATACTCCAAAGACTAATCTTTCTTTTGGAATGCAATGGAGATATATAATCAATAGGGGTGCCCAGAACCCTAACCCCGCTATGTTGCATTATACTTTTGAGTCACTGCAGGCCGTTGATTTACCCTTTATTGAACTGTGTACAGTATCGGAGAATCAGTTTAAACCCTTTCTGGTGGACCTTGGCACCACTATGTCTTCACTGTTTGGTTTCTTTGCCTGACACTGCATCTTTTTTCACCTTTCTGATGTGGCTCTTAATCACTGTTTTCTCTCTGCCACAGAGAAACATTCACTTCCTACTCCTCTATGAGACCTTCCCCTGACGTTGTGGGTGAAGCATAAGGATGAGGTTGGTCGAGTCCATTGTGTTTTTTATGAAGCAAAATCAAAACATCTACATCCTGTGTTCGTCAAACAATATCCATTGTCTGAGGCTAAAACCCAGGGGATTGATGGAATACTCAGATCTTTGTTACAACCATGTGTTAGTTCATACAACACCCCTGTCAACCCGGTCCCTAAGCCCGATGGGACTTGGAAATTTATTCAGGACTTGCGGAAAATAAATGACATTCCTGTAGCACCTGTTATACCCGATGTGCTTTCTATTATGGCTTCGATTCCATGCCATCACTCATGTTTCTCTGTTATTGACCTTTGTTCTGCTTTCTATAGTGTTCCTGTTGAAGAGCAGACACAGCCTCTTTTAACTTATATAATTATTATAAATAACATTCTAAATTTTCATATAATTTAGATTCATTGCACACCAACTGAAATATTTCGGGTCTTTTATTGTTTTAATGCTGATGATTTTGGCATACAGCTCATGAAAACCCAAAATTCCTATCTCAAAAAATTAGCATATCATGTTCAGGTAGTCTAAATGAGCTATTAACCTAATCATCTCAATCAACCAATTAACTCTAAACACCTGCAAAAGATTCCTGAGGCTTTTAAAAACTCCCAGCCTGGTTCATTATTCAAAACCACAATCATGGGTAAGACTGCCGACCTGACTGCTGTCCAGAAGGCCATCATTGACACCCTCAAGCAAGAGGGTAAGACACAGAAAGAAATCTCTGAGCGAATAGGCTGTTCCCAGAGTGCTGTATCAAGACACCTCAGTGGGACGTCTGTGGGAAGGAAAAAGTGTGGCAGAAAACGCTGCACAACCAGAAGAGATGACCGAACCCTGAGGAAGATTGTGGAGAAGGGCCGATTCCAGACCTTGGGGGACCTGTGGAAGCAGTGGACTGGGCTACAGGTGCCGTGGGTCAAGCCACTTTTGAACCAGAAACAGCGGCAGAAGCGCCTGACCTGGGCTACAGAGAAGCAGCACTGGACTGTTGCTGAGTGGTCCAAAGTACTTTTTTCGGATGAAAGCAAATTTTGCAGGTCATTCGGAAATCAAGGTGCCAGAGTTTGGAGGAAGACCTCCTGACTTGAACCCCATCGAGAATCTGTGGGATATTGTGAACAGAAAGTTGAGAGACACCAGACCCAACACTGTGGATGAGCTTAAGGCCGTTATCGAAGCATCCTGGGCCTCCGTAACACCTCAGCAGTGCCACAGGCTGATTGCCTTCATGCCACGTCGCATTGAAGCAGTCATTTCTGCAAAAGGATTCCCAACCAAGTATTGAGTGCATAACTGAACATAATTATTTGAAGGTTGACTTTTTTGTATTAAAAACACTTTTATTGGTCGGATGAAATATGCTAATTTTTTGAGAGGGATTTTTGGTTTCTTTACTTTTTTTTTTTTTTTTTTTGCCAAAATTATCAATATTAAAACAAAAGGCTTGAACTACTTCAGTTGTGTGTAATGAATCTAAAATATATGAAAGTTTAATGTTTATCAGTACATTACAGAAAATGAACTTTATCACAATATGCTAATTTTTTGAGGACCAGTGTATCATTGTCAATTCTTTTAAAGGTGTGTCCTGTATGGTATTTTGATAGCATGCAATACTTTAGTCACTGCATTATTTCTTTTTTTACAGGAACAACCCTGACCTATAAAAGGAGATTATCGTCTGATTTCTCTGAAGGACAGAGTGGAATGTTTGCTGATGATGAATGCGAATGAGTTTCTGTCATGGACTTAATTAGTGAACTTTATGAATGGAATGATAGTATAGTGGAAATGGCATGCTTAGTATAATAATGAAATATTAACAAAAGTCTTTATTTCATGCACACATACAGTCGATCTTTATTTCATGTGTCCGTCAAACTATAACAAATCAGCCCAAGCGTATGCCAGTGTAGTGAATATTTGCTGCCATGCACTGGAGTTCATATGGACATTGCTTTGACTTTGTTGTGCTATACATGCATAAGAATTCTCAACATATCCCAGTGAGCAGCCCGTGCACACGGAGAAAGCTCCGTATGCACTGTAAGAACTGATTGCCCCCTGAAAATTACTTCCGATGTTTTCCAGTGCACACAAATGTTCTCCAATGTAACCTTGAAATACAATTGAGGTAAGTAGGCATTATGCGCACTTTAATATATGGCATATTAAGGCGTGTGTGAGTTCCGGTGCGACTGAGAAGAAGAAATGGGCTCGAATGATCTCACAAAGGAATATGGCCAAACCCGTCCACCATCGGTACGATATTGAAGCAGAAGGTCTTAAAAGGTATGCTTTTATAATTTTTAAAGGGTTTAGGGGGTAGTATTGGGAGCCTTGGAACGAATCACGCATTTTACATGTACAGTGAGTCGTCGACTTACGACCTATGCGAGTTACGTCTGATCGACTTTACGACCGCAAAAGTGGTGAAGCTTGATTCATGGCAGTGCTGGGCGAGTGTTGTGTACGACGGTTGTTTGGGCTGCCGGCAGCGCCAGCATCTTAAAAGGCCAAGCAGGAGATGATGCAGCTTCACTTTCTAACTGCTCAGAGCAAATCTATTCATCTACTGTCAATGCCATGTCACTGTGGCGCGAAGCTGAGAGCCAATCCTTTTTGTGTGGGCGGGTCCGATACCTTGAAACTCTAATTTTAATGGACTCACACGCTGCAGTGTCCCAAGTTTTGGCAACCAGCTGGTCTGCGGGTTGAAGTTTTTCCATGTCTGTCCTTTTGTGTTTGTTTTCCAGCTGTGCTTGGCTTCGTGGAAATGAGCCAATCAAAACGAGGGAAATTTATCTCTTTATCCAAACAACACGCGCAGTCTGTGGCTGTTGTTATAATCCAATAACATTGGTGTTTGAAGCTATGGGACCCGCCCACACAGTGGAGTACAGAAAGGATTGGCTCTCCGCTGCGTGTTACAGTGACATGGAATTGAAAATAGATGTATAAATTTAAATGCGTGAGTTTTATTCATCTGTTATTGTTTGGCGTGAGTGTATTTGGATGGAAAGTCAACATACGATACGACCAGATCGAGTTACGACCGGTCTGCCAGAACCAAACGCAGTCATAAGTCGACGACTCACTGTAAAATGCGGTTGAATTTACGAAAAAGGCTCTGGAATGGATTAATTTCGTAAAGTGAGGTACCACTGTATATGCTATCTTGGACCTTGATGAGATTATTGCCTCACAGCAAGTCCTGGGTTCAAGCCTCAGGCATTTTTGTGTATAGTTTGAATGATCTCTCAGGTTTGTACTGGTTTCCTCTTACAGTCCAAAGACATGCAAATAAAGCCGACTTGTCTTTAAAAAAAAAAAAAAAATTACCCCCAAGTGTGAATGTTTTCCCTGTAATTAAATGGTGGCTGTTCAGGAAGTACCTTACTTCCAACAAGTATCAGCTGAGATAGTTTCCAGACTCGCCGTGACCCGAATGATAGAATTAAGCAGTTCAGGAAATGACTGAGTGAATAATTTGAATAAGATTGAGGCATCTTCTCTTTTAAGAGTCACATTAAAATACGAAGTTTCCTTCATCGTTACTCTTGTCTAGTTCTATTTACTGTAGTTGGAAACTTCAATCAGATTTTGGTCAGGGTCCCGGAAGTACAAGGATCTGATGGGGCCAACTGCTCCTGTCCTCTCGATTGGCCCTTCCTCAATCTTCACACCACATTCCTAATAACAGAATAAATACATACATACATATATAAGTAAATAAAATGATTATTGCGTTCAGGTGAAGTCATTGTGATTGGGATGTTCTAAATTAGATGTACCTTTAAATGAGCAGCAACTGTTTCCAGTGGGGTCTTGGTGATGAGACAAAGATCTGCTGATCCTGGCACAGGATTATTGGCTTTCGGTTCAAATTCTTTCCCAAACTCGTGGAGGTTGAACTTTTGCTCTCCGAAACTCAGTGCCTTGCGGTTTCCCTGAAACATTCAGGTGTTGGAAATATTTAAAAAAAGAAAACAACAATAATTATGTCCTCTAGCACCAAACAAGTCACATCGGTCAATTCAAAAATTTAAATAAAATACACCCCACCCCCTCTCAGAAGGATCTCTGCTTGGCTTATAGCACAAATAAATTCTGCTTTAAAATGATGTACCGAATATCTTTTTTCTGATTAAATAAAATTTGAGCAAGATATGGACAAATCAATTTATTGATCCCGGAGGAAACTGTATAAGTTAAAGGCACAGGAGCAACTGCTCCAGGCTGCATGTTGGTTGTTCACTGACCAGGAAACATACATGTCTGCAACATCTCATCATAACTCGGTTATCAGTGAACCACAAACCGCTCAATCCCACTGCGGTAACGGAGAGGCTGGAGTCTATTTCAGTCAACACTGGGTAAAGTAGTGGTACACCCTGAAAAGCTCTCCAGACACCCATAACACAAAACCTTCACGCTTGAGGTCGATTTGGAAAAGCCGATTGGCCTCTTCTTTTCAGCTGTTCCCTTTTCTCAGGGGTTGCCACAGCGAATCATCGCATGTTTGATTTGGCATAGGTTTTTACTTCGAATGCCCTTCCTGACATAACCCTTTAGCAAGAGGCAGAAACACGCTCATGGCTGTGCAGCCTACTCTTTGCGGAAGTCAGCAATGTTGTTTTTTTTTTGTTTTTTTTACATGCCTCGCACCATAGAAAATGAGACACATGGCCGGCCTTTGATAACCCAGTTAGCTGCGGTGGGGGGGGCAGACAGTGACAACCTTGTGGAGAGTGGGACTCGAACCCCAAACCTTTGGATCAGCGATCCAGCGCCCGATACCAGTCGGCCACCGCTGCCTCTGCCAATTGGCCTAATTTCTGTGGAAGGAAACCGGAATACCCGGAGAAACCCATGAAACATAAACACCACACAAATGCCCTTGTCAATCCCAAAACCTTCTTGCTGTAAGGCGGACGTGGTAACCACTACACCACCGTTGCACGCTGTTTGGAAGCCTCAATTCTTTCTTTTCGGCTTTTTCCCCATTCCCGAGAGTCGCCACAACGAATCATCTGATTCGCACATTTGATTTGGCATGGGTTTTTATGTCGGATACCCTTCCTGTCACAACCCTTTAGCAAGTGACAGAAACACGCTGACGTTTGGTTTGCAGCTACTCTTTACGAAAGTCAGCAATGGTTCTTTTCCATGAACCTCTCACCATAGACAGTGACAGACATGGCCCGCCTTTGATAACCCAGTTAGCTGCACTGGAGGGGGACAGTGACAACCCTGTAGGGACTCGAACCCCCAACCTTAGGGTCAGCGATCCTGCGCCCTACCACTAGACCACCACTGCCCCCGTGTTCTCAATTCTATTCTGTTCTCAATTCGCCTCAATTCTACTGTTCCAAATTTGACCGCGTGTTTTTTTTCCTTTTGTACAATTCTGCCCCCGTGTGGTACTTTTTATATTACAATTCTATAGTATTTAGAGACGAATACAGGACAAACTATTGATGTACAGTATGCCTTGTCAATGTGATGTACCTTAAATGTAACTACACCCATTCCCAAGACTGAAGAGTAGAAATCTGTGGTTCTGTTCACATCTCGAACCGTCAGCACGAGATGATCCAGATGGCTGATCTGAACCGGGCACGAACTTTTCAGACGGACTCGGACTGCCCTCTTCAGCACTGCCGACTTCAAACCAATAAATAAAAGTTATCAAATAAATAAAATACTTGGTTAAAATAAGCGTGTACATATATAGTTTATGTCAACTATAATTTATTACATTTCAGTTAACCCATAGGGGTTTTTTTTTCGTCATGCTGTATTATTCGGGTATTTACGGTACACGGAAATTCACTCACTGGATTGTGTCATCATTGATAAATTTAAAAAAAATGTTTCCTTGTTAGTTTTTGTTCGTGGAACTCGGTTATTAAACGTTTCCGGAGCAAAACGAACATCTTAAAGACTTTCCAAAACATACTTTACCCTCACATAATATTAAAATACAGGCTTGCTTAATTGTTTTCGATTTTAAATGAAGTCACGTTAGATGATCAGTAAAGTTGCCATGGTGATATGTTACCGTTGTGAAGATTCCCTGCTGAAAAAAGATTCGTAAAGCCATGAAACCGGAGAGTAACGCGGTGTGTACCGAGAACCTTCAGAGAACAAAAATTCAGTCAGAGTTCATTCTCAGAGTGGAAGCGTAATACCGTAATTACGGAAACTTCTAATCTGTTGGCGCACCAGATTACAGCTATTCGTTAAATACAAAACACTGGCTACTAGACACAAAAAGAACAAACTTTCATCAGGCCAAAAATTTTGCACCGTTTCTCTTTAAATCAGTCAATGTGCTCTTTGGCAAATTGTAATTTCCGTCTTTTTTTTTCCCCTGCAATCACAGTCTCATCTTTTTATTTAAACAAACGATTTGAGTCTTCAGGCAGTTGATTCGTTAATCTGTGTGCGCTGTCCAGAGACTGACCAATCAGCTGCCTGAACACTCAGATCAGTTATTTAAATAAGCAGTCAGGTGTTCTGTTGCTTGGTTGAAACAAAAATCTTCCGGAAGCTGATTGTTGGCTGAGTCCTTGCCATTTTAGCTCTTTTTCCATCCATGTCTTTCAGGTTTTGGTTGCCATTTTAAAGTATTTGGGATCATTTTAGCTGAGCAGCGTATCGTTTGCTGCACTTCTTTATATGATGCATCGCTCCAATCAAAGTACACTGTTCTGAACGATGTCTGGAACGACCCATTTCCCTCAGAATTACAGAGAGGAAAGCACCACACACAAGTGTAATCAGTGAGTAAAATTTCACAGTAAAAGAAATGGGGAAAGGAAGCACATCGCAATGTAACATTGTCTCGCTTCGTTTGGTCCTCAATATCACGTTTGTACAGCTGATCGGTTGAAAATCGCCCCAATAATAATGTAAATCCAATTTGAAATTCGCGGTACTACAATGACTATAATAAAAATACCTTCAGTACCGGTCATCATTGCATCGCACCGTACAAACAGCTATTATAAACGTAAAGGCGTGCAGTCTTCCTTTCCTTTCAGCTGTTCCCTTCAGGGGTCACCACAGCGAATCATCTGCCTCCATCTCATACTATCCTCTGCATCTTCTTCTCTTACACCAATTGCCTGAATGTCCTCCTTCACCACATCCATGAATCGTCTCTTTGGTCTTCCTCTGGGCCTTCTGCTGGTAGTTCCAACCTCAGCATCCTACTACCAATATACTCACTATCCCTCCTCTGTACATGTCCAAACTATCTCAATCTAGCCTCTCTGACTTTGTCTCCAAAACATCTTACATGTGCTGTCCCTCTGATGTACTCATTCCTGATCCTATCCATCCTCGTTGCTCCCAAAGAGAACCTCAACATTTTCATCTCTGCTACCTCCAGCCCTGCCTCCTGTCTTTTCCCCAGGGCCACTGTTTCTAAACCATACAACATCGCTGGCCTCAACACCGTCTTGTACACTTTTCCTTTCATTCTTGCCGTTACCCTCCTATCACACATCACACCGGACACTTTTCTCCAACCAGTCCATCCTGCCTGCACATGCTTCTTCACCTCTTTTCCACACTCTCCACTGCTCTGGATTGTTGAGCCTAAGTACTTAAAATCCTCCACCTTCCTTATCTCTGCTCCCTGTAAACTCACCATTCCTCTTGGGTCCTTGTCGTTCACACACATGTATTCTGTTTTACTGAGGCTAACCTTCATTCCTCTCCTTTCCAGGGCATACCTCCACCTCTCTAGAATTTCCTACACTTGTTCTCTGCTCTCACTACAGATCACAATGTCATATGCACACATCATAGTCCATGGGGAGTCTTGTCTAACCTCGTCTGTCAGCCTGTCTATCACCATCACCATAGCAAACAAGAAGGGGCTCAGAGCTGACCCTTGATGCAGTCCCACCTCCACCTTGAACTCTTCTGTCACACCAACAGCACACCTGACCACTGTCTTACATCTCTCATACATGTCCTACACCACTCTAACACACTTCTCTCCCCTCCAGACGTCCTCATGCAATACCATAGTTCCTCTCTCGGCACCTTGTCATATGCTTTCTCCAGATCCACAAAGGCACAATGCAGCTCCTTCTGACCTTCTCTGTACTTCTCTATTAACATCCTCAAAGCAAACACTGCATCTGTGGTGCTCTTTCTTGGCATGTAACAAAACTGTTGTTTACAAATGCTGACTTCTGCCCTTAGTCTAGCTTCCAATATTCTTTCCCATAACTTCCTCATATGGCTCATCAACTATATCCCTCTGTAGTTGCCACAACTCTGCACGTCTCTCTTGTTCTTAAAAATGGGCACCATCACACTTCTCCTCCATTCCTCTGGCGTCCTCTCACTCTCTAAGACCTTGTTGAATGTTCTTGTCAGAAAATCTACTGCTACCTCTGCTAGTGGTTAGGGTGCAGGATCGCTGATCCTAAGGTTTGGGGTTCGAGTCCCCACAAGGTTGTCACTGTCCACCCAGTGCAGCTAACTAGGTTATCAAAGGCGAGCCATGTCTCTCACTGTCTATGGTGAGAAGCATGCAAAAGAACCATTGCTGTCTTTCGTAAAGAGTAGGCTGCAAAGCCGTCAGCATGTTTCTGTCAGCCAAGGAACCACCACAATCATCTCAGCCAGCTGAGCCACCATGGAAGGGACCTAGGCCTAGAGAGCGGGGATCAGCCAGTGCGAACTGTCTCTCGCTATACAAAAAAATACTCAGCGCAGGTGAGGAGAAATAACTCTTCGCTATCTTCTAATTCGAAGAACAGAGCCATCACCTCTGCTAGACACTTCCATACCTCCACCAGTATGTCATCAGGACCAACTGCCTTTCCATTCTTCATCCTCTTCAATGCCCTCCTCACTTCACCCTTACTAATCTTTGCTCCTTCCTGGTCCTCAACAGTCACCTCTTCTACTCTTTTTTTCTCTCTCATTTTCCTCATTCATCAGCTCTTCAAAGTTCTCTTTCCATCTTCCCAGAACACTTCTGTCATCAGTCAATACATTTCCCTCTCTGTCCTTAATCACTTGCTAACTTGCTGCACGTCCTTCCCATCTCTATTTCTCTGCTGTGCCAACCTGTATAAATCATTTTCTCCATCTTTACTCTCCAACCTAGCATACAAGTCATCATACACCTTCTGTTTGGCTGCTACCTTCACCCTACGCTACCTTCACCGACACCTTCACCGCTACCTTTGCCTTATGCTGTGTCTCCCTGTACTCCTGTTTACTCTCTTCGGTCCTCTCAATGTCCTACTTCTTAGCTAACCTCTCCCTTTGTACACACTCCTGCACTTCCTCATTCCACCACCAAGTCTCCTTATCTACTCTCCTTCCAGATGACACACCAAATATTCTCCTACCTGTCTCCCTGATCAAATTATCTGTAGTTGTCCAGTCATCTGGAAGCACTTCCTGACCACCCAAAGCCTGTTTCAACTGCTCCTTGAAGATAACCTGACACTTCCTTTTTCAGCTTCCGCCACTTTGTCTTCTGCTCTGCTTTTGCCTCTTCACCTTCCTCACCATCCTATGCTGTTTGGCAACACTCTCACCCACTACAACTTTGACAACACTGACTTCCTTCAAATTACATCGCCGACACAAGATGTATTTTAAGTGTGTGCTCCTCACTTTTATAAGTCACACTATGCTCCTGTCTCTTCTGGAAGAAAGTATTTTCCACAGCCATTTCCATCCTTTTTGCAAAATCTATCAACATCTGTCCTTCTGCACTCCTGTCCTGGATACCAAACGTGCCCATCACTTCCTCATCTCCTCTGTTTCCTGCACCGACATGTCCATTGAAGTCTGCCCCAATGACCTCTCTTTCACCTCTGGGGGTACTCTGCATCACTTCATCTAACTCACTCCAGAATCTTTCCTTCTCTTCTAGCTCACATCCTGCCTGTGGGACATAAGCACTAACAACATTGAACATCACACCTTCAATTTCTCACTTGAGACTCATCACTCTGTCTGACACTCTTTTCACTTCTAGAACATTTCTGACAAACTCCTCCTTCAAGATGACTCCTACTCCATTTCTCTTCCCATCCACAAACATGAAAAAACAGCTTAAACCCTGCTCCTATGCTTCTAGCCTTGCTACCTTTCCACCTGGTCTCCTGAACACACAGTATGTCCACCTTCCTCCTCTGCATCATGTCACCCAGCTCTCTACCTTTTCCTCTCATAGTTCCAACATTCAAAGTACCTACTTTCAGTCCTACTCATGCCTTTCCTCTTCTCTCTCTCTGCCTACGGACACGCCTCCCACCTCTCCTTGATGTGCATCGTGGGGTATGACACACTGGTATGTTTATCACATTAAATTATATTTTCACATATGAGCTCAATACAGTGACTCAAAAACTGACTTGATCTGTTTTCCCACCTGAAGAATCCAGTCCGCTGGATCAGCTGACAGGTAACATCAGCAGTTCATGGGTCAAAGGTGAAAGTTTGAACCTATGCACTTGTGCACAACTTTATCTGGCAGGAAACATCTTTTTTTTTAATGGTAAATGTTAAGATTCTAACTCAACAAGAAAACCACTGCACTCTCCCCAAAAACTTGTTCATAAAGCAGCAAGCATCATAAGAAGCATGACAATAACAGCACAGTGCAGCATGAAGCATGCCTGACTTTATGTAGCCACTTATTTTAGGTGATAATTGTGTATACACAAATTAATATTGATTTATGCGGTGTTTAAAGTGAAGCTCCATTGACATGTGTCCTGGGTTAACTTTTCAGTGTCATTCCTTTCACTGCCTGATTTTCACTTCCATTTGTACCACCTTTTTTGTTCATGGTGTGTCAAGATTTTAATTTCAGGGTTTCCTCCCACGGTCCAAAAATGCACAGTGTTCCAAATCAACCCAAGATGTGAGTGTGAGTATGAATGTTTGTGTGAGTGTTGGCCCTGTGATTGCCTGGAGCGCTGTCCAGGGTGTACCCCACCCAGAGTCAGCTGAGATGGGCATCAGCCTCCCTGCCACCCCAATTAGGATTAAGCGGTTTAGAAAATGAATGGTTGCGTCACATATTTATTCTTCAGAAGGTTTATTTACATTCCTGATGTAGATCATGTTTATTTTGTGAATCTGAACCAGCATGAAAGAGTAAAAAAAAATTAACTCAGAATACCTACATCAGGCACAGATGGATTATTATTATAACTTTGCATAGTTTAAATGAAACTTCTCCCTCGATTAGGCAAGAGATAGGTATTCTCCAACATCATCCCGTCCATGTATCAGCTCCAAAATGTAATGTATTCTTTCCAGACTCAGGTCCCATCCATCCACCATGTTTGGTGAAAGTCAGTTCAGTTGAGTTTGCATAATCCTGCTAACAGACAAGCACACACTCTGGGCAATACATAACTACCCCGCTAGTGGCAAAGGTGATATAGGAATAAAGCCTCAATTGTCAGTTATAGTTATATTCATGCTGGATTCTATTTAACTCGGCACTACTTGAAATTATAAACACATAAATGTTTAAAGGTCAGGGCCCTGAACTTTCCAGTTTTGAGCCAGTGAAGTAGAAACATCGTGTTCATTCAAATAATGGAAGGAACAATGTTGGCATTAATTTTATGCCCCTCCACAAGCAAAACACACATATATACATATATATATATATATATATATATATATATATATATATATATATACACACACACACACACATACATACATATATATACACATACACAATGTATATACATACATATATCTATATGTGTACTCATATACACACACATTATATATGAGGGGCAGTGATGGTCTAGTAGATAGGGTGCAGGATCGCTGATCCTAAGGTTGGGGGTTCGAGTCCCCACAAGGTTGTCACTGCCCCCGCCCTCCCCCCCAGTGCAGCTAACTGGATTATCGATGGCGGGCCATGTCTCTCACTGTCTATGGTGAGAGGCATGTAAAAGAACCATTGCTGACTTTCGTAAAGAGTAGGCTGCAAAGCCGTCAGCGTGTTTCTGTCCCTTGCTAAAGGGTTGTGACAGGAAGGGCATCCGACTTAAAAAAACCTATGCCAAATCAAATGTGCGAGTCAGATGATTCGCTGTGGCGACTCCCGAGAAAGGTAAAAAGCTGAAAAGTACACACACACACACACATATATATATATATATATATATATATATCCACACATACATACTAGGAATGTCATTGGGGCAGTGGTGGTCTAGTGGTATAGGGCGCTGGATCGCTGATCCAAAGGTTGGGGGTTCGAGTCCCACTCTCCACAAGGTTGTCACTCTCCCCCCCAGTGCGGCTAACTGGGTTATCAAAGGCGGGCCATGTCTCTCACTGTCTATGGTGAGAGGCATGTAAAAGAACCATTGCTGACATTCGTAAAGAGTAGGCTGCAAAGTCGTCAGCGTGTTTCTGTCCCTTGCTAAAAGGGTTGTGACAGGAAGGGCATCCGACGTAAAAAAAAAATCTCTGCCAAATCAAACGTGCGAATCAGATGATTCGCTGTGGCGACTCCCGAGTAAGAGGGAAAAAGCCGAAAGGAAGACAGACAGACATACTAGGAATGTCATTGACAATCGGAATATCGCGATATAATTATGTTGATCTATAATCGACACCTATAAAAGGGATATCGATACCTCTAACGTTATATAAAATTCTTCATCTGTTAAATTTCATACAAAGCTGTTTTAATTTAAATAACACTAGAGCAAGCGGTATCGTTTAATAAATAAAAGCTTCCCGTGTTCATGACAGTCTGTCGTAAATGCTATTTTCAATGACACCCCTCGTAAATGGTACGTCCTGCACCTCTGTATGGTAAATCGTCCGTCCCGCCACTCTGTATGGTAAATGGTACGTCCCGCCTCTCTGTATGGTACATGGTACGTCCCGCCTCTCTGTATGGTAAATGGTACGTCCCGCCTCTCTGTATGGTAAATGGTACGTCCCTGCTTCCAGTGTGCCGTCAGAGCGCGCGTTCTCAACAGCACGGAACATTTTGAACAAGAGACACTTATCACCGGATAATGCAGATATGTGCATCTTCTTGCATCATAATTATGAATTGTAAAAATGCATATCTCAAACTTTTCAATTGATAAGTGTTTGTAGAATAGAAACAACTTACTTGAAATTAACTAGTAAACAAGTGTTTATAGATTTGTTAAATACAAAAAGGTGTTAATTAAAATCTTGTCTGTGGGAAAACTATTTCCCGCCTTTTATTTCAGCTTTGACTTTAGTAATTGGTCACTTTATTATAAAATATTCAATGTATTATACAAACTACTGTAATATATCTTAGTCTGTTCTATTTAATGTATTTATTGAACAGTACAGCAATATTCTAATGTATCCACACATCGGAAATTATTTTTATCAATATATCGATCCCAATAATAGCTTTCCAATGACACCCCTAATACATACATACACACATTATATATATATACACACACATACATACATATGTATATACATATATATATATATATATATATATATATACACACACACATATATATGTGTATATACACACACACATATATATGTGTATATATATATATATATATATATATATACATATACACACACACATTATATATATATATATATATATATATATATATATATATATATATATATACACACACACATACCTATATATATATATATAGGCTATAGACATGTGATGTCCTTTGTAATAGCCACAGGGTCTGAAATAGTTCACTGAAAAAGTGAAACATTAAGTAACTGATTTTAATTACCAGAATGCAGGTTCACAAACACAATCCATAGTTTACATTCTCTTAGCCAATGAATAAAAGGACATTTTAATCAAAGTGATGACGAATACATAAGCCAAATTTACTTATCATAAAAATAGGCTAGTGCAGTTAGTTTATGGTTTACACTCTATATAAATAATTAGGCCTTTGTGGTGTCAAATACATTTTATACACTTGGAGGCTTAAAGGAGCCCACAAATATTAGTTGTCGCCAATTCTCAGCTTAGGATGCCAAAAAAAAAGAAAACCAAAAAAAAAAAAAAAAAAACCTTATGGATAGAATAGGTGAACAAAACATTCACCCAAAGAACCAGGTAATAAACACAGCAGCTAACAATCCAAAACCCCTACAAAACAACAGGAACAACTATTAACCGTTAGAGCCCATACAACTTATTTTCTTGCTTGATTTAATATAGAAATGCACACCTACACATACTGTTTCCTTAAATTCAGAAGCTCATACCATGTCGGTTTCAGGTTAATAATAGAGCAAACTGAACAGAAGGCGAAAGAATGTGACAAAATACTGACAACGCGCAGAGTCTGAATTAACTTCATCAAAAATAAAATTCAAAGAATCCCACATTGAAATTTATTAAATGTCATTACCAGAGACTCAAGGTTCGAAGCAGTCTGGGTTCGATTAGTACAACACACTGGCATTGGATGATTTTTTTTTTAATGTGGTAAGTTATTCAGCATAATTGGAGACCTAAAATTAGCAGGTTAGCCAAACAAGTGACTTAACTGAAAGACTACAGTATACATACGACTAAAAAGTAACAACGCCACCCTGTGGACTATAATGTAAGTTGTATTTATTTAAAAAAAAAAACAAAACAAAACAAAAAAAAAACTATATTTCAGTATCTAATGCTGCATGCCAGTGGTGCCCCAAGAAAAAGATAGAAATAAAGGGCGATGTGCTGTGACAGGTCAGACATAATACTATTGAGTGAGCTCCACTTTAGTGGGGATTAATATATAGATAGTATGATTTTTGTCTTGTCTTTATTCTTCACGATCGCTTCAATCTGAAACTCTATTTAACAAATACATTAAAACCAAACTATTGGATGAAATGAAGAAATAACCTTGAGGGGAATGGTGGTACTGCGATTTACAAAAGATGTACAGAAACATTTGTGTCCATGAAATAATTTCAAATCAAACATTCATACCTATCAAATTATTTTGTAAATATCATACAAGCATTTGTGATATGTAGGCCAGTTGAAACCTGTTCAGAGATACTGAAGTGTGTGTATACGTATATATATTTATATAGGTCCTGGGTTCCAGTCCCAGGCGTTTATGTGTGGAGTTTGCATTCCTAATTTTTATTACTATTATTATAGTTTTAAATTATTATATATATTCAATTTCTTCCACATGGAAAATTATTGCCTCCACATTTAACCCATTCAAAGTGAGCACAAACGCTTGGAGCAGTGAGCTGGCACGCGTGCACACACACACACGCGCACACGGGGGTGCCTGGAGAGCAGTTGCGGGTTAGGTGACTTGCTCAGGGGCACTTCAGCCATGAAGGTGGAAGAAGGCAAGATGCAGCTCATTCTCCCACCGCCATACATTTTTCCTGCTGGTTCAGGAAACGAACCAGCAACCTTTCAGTTCCAAAGCCAGTTCTCTAACCACTAGGTCACAGCTGCCTACTTGTGTGATTTTTCTCCAGGTAATCTGGTTTCCTCCCTCTTCCTCCTCGGTCCAAAGACATGTGTATTATGCTAACGGGCTGTTTCAAATTGCCCCCAGGAGTGGATGGATGGATGTGTGTGTGTGTATATATATATATGAGCGTTGGCCCTGCAATGGTCAGTTAATTGAACAAAGCTGAAAAGCTTTCAGAGTAAATCCAGCATCATGGTATTACAGGGCCTGAAATATTTTTGCACACACTACTATTTATGAACACATCTTCCATTAAAAAAAATAAAAAATAATTTTTAAAAAGGATGACTCCAATTTAATTCAAGCCAAAACAAATTTTTAAGAATGCCCAATGGGCAGCATGGTAATGTCCACCTCACATCAAGAGTTGCCCTGGAATTGATTCTTGGGCTTGTGTCAAGTTTGCATGTTCTCTCTGTGCTTGCATGGATTTCCTCCAGGCACTTCAGTTTTGTCCCGCCGTCCAAAAACATGCTCATCAGGTTAAATGGCTGTGTCAAATTTAAATGGCAATACACGTGTGTGTGTGTGTGTGTGTGTGTTGGCCCTGCAATTGTCTGGCAGGCTCTTCAGGGTGTAGCCTCTCCGTGACTCTAACAGGATTAAGCTGTTTGGTAAAGAAGCAAGTGAGCGAGTGAGTGAGTGAAAAGAATACCCAACGGCCACAGATTAGACCAGGTTTAACTCATGGTTGACAAAATGGTCCTTTGCTGAAGTAAAGCTTATTTTGGCCAAACTGAAAACTCTCTTATAGATCATTTAATAGCATTAAACTTTTTTTTCTTTTTTTACACTTCTGTATGCTGAAGGAAAAACAATATTGCTGACAACCTGAAATGGAGTCCAAATTGTAATTACAATGGGGGGAAAAAAAATCAATAATTAATGTAGTTCATAAATATATCTTTCGACTGTCAGAATGCCTGATTGCCATCTCATCAAACTGGACCCAGGCTAACATAAAAGCACAAATGATTAGTTCTCATGAACCATCACAAAGTTGTCATGTAATCAAACATATTTTGGATAAATAACATTTACTATTTCATTGGAACCTTTGAGAGGTAAAAGTCTGGATCTGAGCATACATGAAGTGCCTCTGTAAATGTCCTCTACACATCTTATCAATCTGACACTAACAGTTCAGGTTTCTGTGTCAGCAGAACAGGGTTCAATATAAGGTACCAAATGTTATAGTAAGGCGAGAAAACAGATAAAGTATAATAGGAGTCTTAGACAACGCTTTCTCGGTTGGCAGAAACAAGAACTGCTCGACGACAAATGGGACATGTCGAATTCTCTGAAAGCCAACGATCAATACAATGCACATGGTACTCATGTGAGCATGGAAGTTTCCGAAGCTTGTTGCCTTCAGCGTACTCTGTAATGCAGACACTACAGGTCTTGAATGCATCGCTCTCCCCAAAATTACGCATGGAGAGGTTGTCGATTTGCTCTTTGGTGAGGCCCCTAGGCTGATCGTCGTCTTCATTATTGAGCAAGAAGAAATGTGCAAGTCTCAGAAACGGCAAAGAGCCGGAATCTTCCAGGTTGATAGGAGCTCGTTGTCTTGCCCTGCTGTCTCTTGGAGCTGTGCCATTCTCATCCCGATCTTCAGTCTGTGCTTCCGCGCCAACTGGATTCGAGCCTCCTGCCCCGGGTGTCGGCTCAGGCACAGTCGAGGGACTTCCGGCATCTGGATTTCCCAGAGCGTCATCGAGATCTACTGTGGGGTTAGAGCCACGGCTTGAGTCTGTGGAGTCCGAGTCCGAGTCCATGAAGTAGCTCAGTTCACCAAAGCCAGTCATAATCTGCCGGATCATCGACTGCAGAGCCATAGAGGTGGCCTCACCCAGTCCGGCATCTGAGATCCTCCTAATGGGAATACGGATAGTGCTGACATATGTTCTCACACCTGCTCTCTCAGAACGTGAAAAGGTCCTGCGAAATCCCCCACGCTCAGTTTCATACAAGAAAGTATTGTTAGACGTCTGCGATCGAGAGCGGGTACGGTTGGCAATGCTGTCTCTCTCACGGTACTCGCCAGGTCGCACCCTACGTACCTGCAAGTCCAGCATTATTGTTGGAGGACGACGGGCAGAAGCACCCGCTTCTCCAGAAGGCGTTTCAGTTTCCTGGGCAGGCTGAGGTGCTGGCTGGGGCTCTGTAGCAGCTACAGTTTCATCGTTTTCTAACTGGATATTCTGTCGAGAAAGAACATGTAGTCGTGTCCTGGAGCTGCCATCTACCTGAACCTCTGGAACAGGATCAGGACTTCGAGAGGGTAGTCTATGGTGAGCCTGTGAAAGGCCATCTAATTGGTCTAAGCTAACAGCCAAATGACTTCTAGCTGTTCGTGCCCTTGTTCTACGTTGTTCTGGGCTTGGGCTACGAGCTCTAATCTGGCCTCTACTTGGGCGCTCGACTTCAGGCAGGCTTGGAGAAGCTGGAAGCTGATTCTGTGGGCTTGATGGCCGTGCTATAGCTGGGCTATTAGGTAAAGGAAGCTCTGGTTCAACTATAACAGCCATCTCCTCCACCACTGGCTCTTCAACCACCTCCGCTGCCTCCATGGCTGTCTCAGGTTCAGATACAGAGCTTTCGGCACGATTTTGATCTGCATCTAGCCGCTCGGCCTCAGTCTGCGTTTGCTGTTCAGCTATGTTGCGATTGATGTTGATCTCCAGGCTGAAGCGGAAATCTCCGCTGCTTGGATTGGTTCGGCTCACTGCTCGCCATGATTGGTTGCCCCGATGCCCACTTCTTGTGGTGTTGCCAGTCTGACGTACAGTGTTGAGCCAGTCAAGAAGGGTGTCTCCATTAGATGCTTCCTCCGTACCATCTCCCTCTGAAACTGAAGAAAACCACAATATTTTAAGAGGTGCTATAATCTGATTTGCCAGCTGCTACACAATGTAACTTAATCTTTATTTATCCAAAAATAAAACAGCCACGCATACCTCTGGGCTCCCCACTACTGACTTCAGGACTGCTGCTGTTATTATTGTTGCTGCTGCTGCTGTCGTCATCGTTGCTGCTGCCGTGTGGCTGCTCAGGTCCATCTCTAATTTGATTAAGGCGGTTCAACAGCTCATCCTCAGTAATTTCACCTGATTAAGAAAAACATGCACTGGAGATTATAATAAGGATGTAGCTTTGCAAGTCTGACAAACGATCAAGAGTACAGGTATCATATTCGAAGCCCGCAGGTGAAATTCGACCCGCTAACCTATTTTATGTGCCCTGCAAGAGCTTAAGATAAGATTATCGTGCATTTTTTGCATCGACCACTACTATGAACTCTTATTATTCTTCCACTATGTGCAAGCAGCCTTTATGACTTAAGATTAAAAAGTTAGTTTATTGCTCTCTAGCTTTGTCAAACAAGAAAAATGAATAAAGAAAAGTGGCCAACACTTAAACTGATCATTTTTACATTTAGATTTCACAATTGCCCCTTTTGAATAGAAATTAAGAGATTATTTGTTCCTCAATGATCTGAAAATATAATGAAGTGGCCCTCAGTAAAAGAGTTTGACACCCCTGATATAAAGCCACATGCATGTTTTTATAGCAGTTGATGGACAGACAAGATGGCTGCTGAAGTCTGTCAGCATCTCTTAGGGACAAATTATGAGGTGAAAACAAGACAAATGGATTCAAGTTGAGAAAAATAAATGTCATTAGTATTTTTTTTAATTAAGAATCACTGAGTAAGTAACTGAACACTGAAAAAAACACTGTAAACTGCTGCATACCCAACTTTTGGTCTTTTGTTGATCAAAACTTTTTTAGAGTTAAAAATATGGCTCAAACTTTGATCAAGTACAGAATTCAGTTCTCTCTTTAATAAAATTAGTAATAAAAAAATAGTAGCTTTTATCTGATACAATTCTGAATTGCAGTCTTAATAACTTTCACCTTCAGAGGGGTATTTCCATACAATCGAGAAGAATGCACTTCTGCTGGTAAGCGCTATTTATAATTTAATTGGATTATCGGGATCCTTGATCAGTCAAAAATGTCTTCACCAGAAAGCAGGCATTATATGTGAAGGACAAAAGTACTTTATCCGATATTAATAGCTTTTTCTAAAGCAGCATAGTATACAGAGTTCCACATCAGCTTGATAAGCATATCTGTCTAAAAGTGTATTCTTTGGAAAACCACAATGATTGTCACTGACGCTGTTGTTACTGCAGTTAATAATATATGCAACTAATGTTGCATAAAACCTGCGTAGATACTGTAATTTAGAGCTTTTATTGTTAATGCTGTGAATTCAAGTGGTGAAAAAAAAAATTATGCAAAGGCATAGCTGGTGGTAGTTCTTCTGCTACCAGAACATTCCAAATTAAAATGTTAAACCATAGACTGTGGCAGGTGCATATCTGACAAGATTCTGAATGATAAAATTTAACACCACTCTAAAATAAAGGTAATATCGTCAAATACTAGTTAGTTACTTCAGACTGTCAAGCACTTCAAGGTTTTTGTTTGTTTGTTTTTTTTTAACAATTGAGGTTATAACTATTTTCTTGTTTGTGCGGTGACATTAAGAAACATTTATCTGCAACCTTATTTAAAACAGTGTAAAAGAGAATAATGTGTTTAATTACTGCCGTGTATGAAATCCAACCAAAAAAAAAAACAAAACAAAAAACACACACTTAAAAATGCATTTACTGCAACATGAAAAGGCACAATACAAACATTTGACTGCCTTCAGATGATTTCCTGGTACACCCATGTGAAAATGTTTAGTACACTATAGCAAACTATGTAAAAGCTTTGGCCAGCCAATTCTTAGATCGAGAACAGCATCATCTCTGGAACATTACTGAGTTTCCTTGCACGCTTGCAAAAAGGTTTCTGTTGAATTACGGTCAAAGCTTTACATTAAAAAACTATTAACTTTATTCTTTAAAATTAAAATGACAGAAAAACCTTACAGCTCTCCCGTTTTACTGAAAATGTGTACATTTTCACCATTAGGTGGTTTTTACTTACATCGACAAGGTCTTCTAAAATCCATTGTATAGTTTGCATTAGCCAGTTTGGAAAATGTGCAGATTCACCTTATCCCTGGCATCCACAATCCATTGACAGATAGTGGTGCAACTCGTCCTGCGTTGCCTTCCTGTCTTGGTGAATGTGTGTTCACCTTCTGCCATCCAGTACTCCCACAGAGCTCGCCGTTAAACTTTGAACGACCTGTCGAGGCCAATATCTAGCGATTGGAGTTCTTTCATTAATCGACCTGGAATGATTGCCAGCTCTGCATTAGTTTGCTTCCTGTGGGTTTTAACAGTACAAGTGAGATTGGCGGGCATGGAGTTGCAGATCAATAGGGACGGCGATTTGTGGAAAAAGCCATCCGGTCTCTTGACAAACTTTTCTCAGCCACTTACCCATCTTCTCCTCATCCAGCCAGCCCTTTACGTTAGCCTTGACAATGACATTGGCTGGAACCCTTTCTTTTGGCAAAGTCTTTCACTTGAAAATGACCATGGGTGGTAGTTTCTGGCCATTAGCCCGGTAACCGAGTACCACAGTAAAGAATGGCTTTGCATTCCCGGTGGTGCGTACAGATACTATACTAATCCCCATTTTCTCAACAGTACGGTACACCACGCCAAGCATAAACCTATCATAAAAACTATCATGAGAAGAAATCCCAGGTTTATTCACATGGCTACGGAAAAGAAACAATTGTCAATTTCTAAATATCACAACTATTTTGTACAAAGCTGCAGAAGACACAAAGCGACTATTACACACACACACACGATTCCAAGCTTGCTGAGGACAAAAGTTTGCTTCCCCGTTCAATAATTCAATAAATCCACCTTCTGTGGAAATATTGCTGCAAGTAATATTCAAAATCAACCAGCCCGTAGGTATATTTGAGTTACCCTTCTGTTAGTCAAACCAATGAGTTACACATTTAGCATTTTATGGTCTGTCGTCAAGCCACAGACCAAAGACTCCGGTCTACTACCAACGAACACTAGGGTTGTTGGAAATAATCGCATTGATGCGTTACAAATGTGGCCATCTGAGTATTGAAATAATATAACTGATTATATAACCAACTGGATAATAAAATTCTTAAGTTCAACATCATTTCCCGTGAGTGCTCAACACCAAGCTCCGTGATTGGCTGAAGCCTGATAACTCATGTGGGGGCACTGTTTAAATCACCAATTAGGCTTTATAGGGCAGCGTGTGAGCAAGAAATCAGCTCTTACCTTAACAGAATATTAATTTTTTGTTTTTGTCCCATGATTAGCGCACGTATTACCATTTTTTTCCATCATCGGTGTCAGGGAGAGTGTGTATGAAATAAAGCAAGTGAGAGAGGGTGGTGTTGTTAAAAAGAACATTTGTGCATGAGAGAATCAGTTCATCATAGGCATCAGGAAGACAGTGTGTGTGTATGTGTGTGTGTGTGTGTGTGTGTGTGTGTGTGAGAGAGAGAGAGAGAGCACACAGAATCAGTTCGTCATGGGCACTGGAAAGTATGGTTGAGACAGAATCAGAGTGAAAGTGTATGTGAGGACTTCGTCACATACACAACTTCATTATTGCCATGTTCAAATGATTGGAAACAAGCAACTACAAAAAGTACAGTAGGCCCTTGACTATTCGCAGTTTGTAGTGTAGTGTAGCATCGAGCTATTGTGGAAGTGCTAAGAAAGTGAATGTGGTAAGAAACAAGGGAATCGTCAGGATAGAATCCACCTTGGTATTCTGGATACAAGACTTACGAAGGAAAAATATCCCTTTAGACACAAAGATGATTTGTAAGAAGGCACGGAGTTTATATTCTCAATTCAGTGGAGGCAACGAAGGTGAACCAGGACCATCAACAGCATCAGCTGCAGAGCGTTTTCAAGCCAGCAAGGGTTGGTTTGATGATTTTGTAAAACGCTACCAGATTCGAATTGGGGGGGGGGGGGGGGGAGATAACACGGCTGCAGATACACACGCTGCGGAGAAGTATCCTGATGCGTTTAAGCAACTCATTATGGAAAATGAATACAAGCCAGAGCAGGTATTGAACTATTTTTTTTTTTTTATTATTATTAGGTAATATATTCAACTTTATTCTGGAGAGTGCTTATGAATCTTATTCATTCAAGAAAAAGATACTGTATGTTTCAATCAATCAGGTATTCAACATGGATGAGACAGGGTTGTTTAGGAAAAAGATGCCTTCCAGAACATTCCTCATGAAGGACAAAATTAGAGCCCCGGGTTTCAAAGTGCAAAAGGACAGAGTATCACTTGTGTGGTAATGCTGCTGGCTGGATGATGAAACCTGGACTTATTCATAAATCTGCAAATCCCAGATGTCTCAAGAACAAAAATAAAAACACCTTGCCTGCCTTCTGGATGCATAATTCCAAGGCTTGGATTTTGAAGGTCCTGATATCCAACTGGTTTTACAAGGGCTTCATCCCTCAAGCAGAGCAATACCTCCATGAAAATGGAATTTCACGTGTTGCTGCTTATGGACAATGCTGGTCGTCACCATGCGGAATTGCATCATGAGGGAGTACAGTTTATTCCTCCCAACACCACATCTCTCCTCCAGCCTATGGCTCAAGGGGTGATTCGTGCCTTTAAGGCACTTTACACTAGGAATTGTCTTCAGCTATTAGTTGAGGCTATAGATGAGGATGAAAACTTCCAATTGAAAGTCTACTTGCGCAGTTTTACAACTGCATCTTCCCTGACAGTCATACACAAGGCACTTCAAGACATGAAAAAACAAACACTAAAGGCATGTTGGAAAAAAGTCTGGCCAGAATGTGGGCATGACTGCCAAGGATTCACACCTGATGAAATTCATCATGATGCTGTTAATAAGTCAGTGGAGCTGGCACAGTTCATTTGTGGTGATGGCTTTGATGATAAAATTCACCACGAGTTCAATGAACTGACTGATTCCCACTCTCAGCCTCTTACAGATGATTTAGCAGATGTGACAAAATCTTCCAGTGAAGACGAAACAGAGGACCAGGAAGCTCCATCACAAGATAACCAAGAGGATGATGGTCTAACTCTAGAAATGTTAATGGAAGTCATGCAAACAGCAAAGCTATTGCAACAGAAGATTAAATTATGGGACCCTCACATGGTTCGTTCACTCCAGTTCTCAGATGGACTTGATTGTCTCTTGGCAACTTACAAAACCCTTTTCAGCACTATGAAAAAACAACAAAGCCAGCTGCCAATAACCATGTTCTTAACAAAGGCCAAGAAAACTTCTACACAACCCACACTCAAAGAAAATACACCACCTCCTGTCTCTTCTGAAGTAATAATACTTTCTCCTGAAGAAACAACAGATTCTTTTGAAGTGCTTGAAGATTATTAATCTGAACTGTTGTAAAGTTCTACAGTACTGTACAGTATTAAAATGTTTTAAGCTATTATTCAAGTACAGTACCTAAATTAATGGTTAGAATGTTTGTGTGAGATTTTATGTTCTATAGCACAGTATGTTTAGTCAAGTTTCTCCTTTTGGCATCCAGTTTATTGATTACTGTACACTTCATGTTTTTCATGGCCTCAACAGTCCAATAAACAGTGCAAGGGTTCCCTCTAGTGGGCGATTGAGAAGCATTTTAACCACTAATGTGAAAATACACAGTGCTGTAACTGTATGATTATCTGAATTATCAAATCATTTTATTACACTTCATCGCTGTGGTGACCCCTGAAAATGGTCAAAAGCCGAAAGGAAAAGAAGATCACTTCATGTTGTTTTTATGTTGATTATGGAGAGTACAGTAGAGTTAAATATAATGTAATGCTTCCTTCTAGTGGGTGTCTGATAAGCATTTTTAACCACTAATGTGCAAATTCAGTACAGTACACTGTGCTGTATGTTTATGCAAATTATCAAACCATTTTACTGTATTGATGTTCTTTTACATAGACAATAATATATGTATACTGTGTACTAATTATATATATATATATATATATATATATATATATATATATATATATATCTGTCTGTCTTCCTTTCGGCTTTTTCCCTTTTACTCAGGGGTCGCCACAGCAAATCTGATTCGCACATTTGATTCGGCAGAGGCTTTTATGTCAGATCCCCTTCCTGTCACAACCCTTCCTCAGCAAGGGACACACGCTGACGACTTTGCAGCCTACTCTTTACGAAAGTCAGCAATGGTTCTTTTACATGCCTCTCACCATAGACAGTGAGAGACATGGCCACCTTTGATAACCCAGTTAGCTGCACTGGGGGGGGGGGGGGGGGGGGCAGTGACAACCCTGTGGGGACTTGAACCCCCAACCTTAGGATCAGCGATCTTGCACCCTATTCACTAGGCCACCACTGACCCTGCTGTATAATGTTTATATATTTTATTAACAAATATCACAGTACAAAATTTAAAACGTTTTTCTTAATCATTACTACATTTTACTACATTAATACTGTATTAATGAGTAAGACTGTCTGTAGAATGTGTTTAAAAAGCATATTTTAGTGCATGTTTTACTTCTGGGTACAGAACTCGCGGATTATCTCGATTCGCGGAAGGCCCGGAACCGAACCCTCTCAAATGTCAAGGGCCTATTGTATAAGTAAAATTCCACATATTTATAATATTCATATATACACACACACACACACACACACACACACAGGGATTCCTCAGTACTTCGTGCTTCAATTCATGCGGCTTCAGTACATTGCATTTTTTTGGGTTTTATTTTTAAATATTCATCGAATTAAAAAAATAGGGGAATTAAGGAAGAATAGGGGGAAAAGTTAAGGAAAATGCCGCAAAAACAAGGCCAATTATGAAAAAAAAAAAAACCCTAAACAAACAAAACAAAAAACAACCCAAAACCTCCCATCAAAACTACATATATTTTTGAGAGGTGCGCATCTGCTTGCGTACACATGCATCTGTGTGCGCGCGAGCATCTGTATGTGTGTATTTACACTATATGTTTTTTTAATTTACATTTTATGCATTATTTTTGAATATTTAATTGTTATTATAAGCATTTATAGCACTGAATATGTATTTATTGATATTATATACATATATGCATGTATGTATACACCAGTCAAGGGCGGGTTGATCCCACTTCGTGGAATTATGGGGTCGCGGGGGGCCTTGGGCCTAATTAACCGTGGAAAGTGAATGATCCCTGTCTATGTGTGTGTGTGTGTGTGTGTGTGTGTAGGTATATATACAGACACTCCCGGACTTACGTTTTTAATTGGTTCCGGACGGCCGAACGCTAGTTGAAAGTGAACGCAAGTTGTTACAGTGACGTATGACGTGTGACATATGACGCTCATACTGTACTATACATCCATAAATACCATTACCGTATCTCATAAAACACCCCTAAATCAATTATTATAAACATAACATTGTAAAATAATATCAATATTAATTTCAAATAAATTAAATTCAAGCAAAATAATTTCAAATTGATAAATTTTAATCAAATTCACTCATCAAATACAGTATCAAATATAACCTTTAACATTCTCGATGATGCGATCCTTCTGCTTGTAAATGATTCCGAGGGTCGACGGATGGTCACATGACATGAAGCTGAGCCGACTCACTTTACATGAAGCTTAAAACAGCCAATCAACGCTTACAATATGTGAGGCGCTCAATACCGAAAATAGTGCACTTGCTGAAAGTAGTTTACTTGCTTGAAACAAAGCGCGGGTTGTACGAACTTCCGGTTTTTTAACTGCGCAAGGGCACCGTTGAACTCGTTTAGTACTCAGCCTGCTCTGATGTGAATCACTGATGTGAATCAGCAGAGCGGAGAGTTCTTTCTTGAGTTTACATTCAGGTTACAACTCTCTTTGCTTAACTGAGTATGCATGGTAGATTGTGCCGATCTGAGTAGATAGTTAATTCATCTCTGTGTATGAGACTTGTAACCATGCTAGTGGGCTTACGCTTCTGACCAACCATATTTGCTTTGGGTTACAAAAGTCCGCAAAACAATGTAAACACAAAGATCACAGAGATGACGTCTTAACACAAGAGAAACACATTATATAACTGATATATGTATATAAATGACTGAACTGGGAAGAAGGAGGGGCACGTTCAGTCTCGTTTGTAAACAATGGATGCAGCGTCATTACGTCAGCGTACTACATAGATACGTCTAAACTCAAATTGATTAAAAAAAATAAAAAATACAAAACAAAAGTGAAAAAACGTAAAACGGATGAAAGTAATTCAGGGAGCGTCTCTCTCTCTCTCGTGTGTGTGTGTGTGTGTATATATATATATATATATATATATATATATATATATATATACACACACACATACACACAATATTTAATAGAAATATATATAATATACAAAAATCTAACATTATTCGTGGGGTTTACGTTCCTACCCCCTCCCCCTGTGGATCCCGGAAATCCGCAAATTACAGTATTGATGCAGTTTTAAAACCCTATGCAAGATATGACATGCACCAAAAATATGCTTCTTAAACACATTCTATAAACAGTCTTACTCATTAATACAGTAAAAATGTAGTAAAATGGAGTAATGATTAAGGAAAAGCTTTTTAATTTTGCACTGTGATAATATTTATGAATAAATAAAGCGCTTAGGTTCTTTACCAGAAGCTAGAGAAGATGCAGGGTGTTTGAGTGGCATCATAGGACTTAAATAATCATTAAAACCACACGAAAAAAAGGTGAATTCACAATTCAAGTAAACATATTGATGACGTGAACGAATGAGAGAGAAAAAAAACAGTGTACACATCTGCAACCAATCAGCAGGAGGGAGAAACAAAATCTCTCAGCCAGTGGCTAAATTTGAATCATGTATAATTTGCCAGGGCTGCCGCTAATTCAGTGCTTCTCAAATAGTGGGGTGCGATTATATGATTATAATGATGTAAACTTGATTTTGTAAAATTATTTTTCCATATATTTTTTGAAAACTGATGTATAATCGAAAATGACTTAACTCGAAACAACTTAAGTCGAGGTGTACCTGTATGCAAATTGTCATTTAAAAAATTCTCTCAGTGGTGTTTCCCAAACCAAATTTCAGATACCTACATGCATTTATGGTCAAGCGACCTATGGCCTTTTGAAAATAAAAGATCAATTTTTTTGTATAAATTTTTTTGCAGGTATAAAATCATGAAATCAAGCAGAACTGAGCGTGTGTTCAGAGAAATGAAGATACAGGGATCCCTCGCTACTTCGCACTTCAATTCATGCGACTTTAATGCATCGCGTTTTTTTTTTTAAATATTCATCGAAAAATTAAAAAATAAGGAAACTAAGGAAGAATAGGGGAAAACGTTAAAGAAAATGCCGCAAAACAAGGCCAATTATGCAAAAAATAAATAAATAAAACAACCCCCCCATTAAAAACTACTTACATTTTTATGTGAAGTGCACATCTGAGTGTGTGCGTACGCATCTGTGTGTATTTGTTTTATTTACATCTGATGCATTATTTTTGAATGTTTAATTGCTATTATAAGAATTTATAGCGTTGAAGATGTATTTATTGATATATACACATTATACATGTACATATATGTCAGTTGGGGGTGGGGGTGGGTGGTTGATCCTACTTTGCAGAATTTGGCGGTTGCAGGGGATCTCGGTCCCAATTAACTGCAGAAAGTGAGGGATCTCTGGATTTGAAAAATGCAATTCCATAAAAATCCGAGACAGTCAACTGGAAAAACTTTGGAAATTTGTTTAATTTGGAATGGGGTAACCCATAGTTACCTGGTGTCCCGAAAAGATTGTTGTCTCTCATCAGCCTGTAGTCCTCTTCACTCAGATTGTTAACAAACTGGTAGAAAGCCTCCTCTCTGTGAAGGCGATCTTGCTGTTGCCTGCGTTGTGAATCGGCCTGTTCACTACTGCCTGGATCTGTGTTATCCGAGCCCTCCATTGCAGTCAACCCCGAAATGAATATGTCAGTAGCACCTGGAAGAAAAGAGAGTTATGGAAATAAACAATGTACTTCATCGGCTTTATCCGAGGTTGGGTCGCGGGGGCAACAGCCTAAGCAATGAGGTCCAAGTGTTCCTTACCCCAGCTACTTCCTCCAGGATAGTCACTTCAGCGTGTTTATAGGTCGACCCCAGGGTCTCTTCCCAGTTGGACATGCCCAAAACACCACATCAGGGAGGAGGTTGGGAGGGATTCTAAATAAATGCCCAATCCACCTCAACTGGCTCCTCTCAATGAGGAGGAGCAGCAGTTCTACTCCAAGCTCTCCCCAGATGGCTGAGCTTCGCACCTTATCTCTAAGGGAGAGCCCGGCCATCCGGCGAAGGACGCTCGTTTCAGCCGCTTGTATCTGCGATCTTGTTCTTTTGGTCACTACCCAAAGCTCATGATCATAGGTGAGGGTTAGAACATAGATCAACTGATAAATTGAGAGCTTTGCCTTGTGGCTCAGCTCGCTCTTCACCACGACAGACTGGTACAAGCTCCATTTTACAGCAGAGGCATGTCAATCTCCCACTTCATTCTTCCCTCATTCATGAACAAGGCCCCAAGATACTTGAACTCCTCCACTTGGGGCAGGACCTCATTCTAGACCCAGAGGGTGCATTCCACCCTTTTTCAACTGAGAACCATGGCCTCTGACTCGGAGGTGCTAATTTTCACTAGACTGCGAATCACTCCAATGAGAGCTGGAGGTCCCGGCTTGATGAAGCCAAAAGGACATCATCAGCAAAAGGATCAACAATGTATTCAGAATAATTACAGCATCGAAAGATTTAAGATCTACGTATTTCACAGTAGTAGTATCAAACAACAGAATAAACAATGTAATAGTTGTTCAAATACAATTACCATTAACGGTTTAATACAGCAATAACACTTGTGATGTGCTGATAAGTGTGTTATGTCTGTAAAGTATTTCTAAATAATGTCCAGAGGCATCTGGTATAATTAGTCTAACAGGAATAATCATTCCGCATTTTACAAGATAATACTCAAAAGTGCCCACATCTGGAAATTAGCAAGACATTTTTTCCCCTTGAAAACCCACACTTGGGACCTTAGAAAACAACTCAGACAGGCACACTTAAAATCCTTTACTTTCCCGGGAAAATTGACAGTGCGCCTTATGGTGTGGTGTGCCTTATAGCCCAGTGCGTCTTGTGCGGGGGGGGGGGGGGGGGGGTGTCTGTGTTTGTTCGCTTGTGTCCAAAGCCTGGACAGTCACCTTATTAATCTATTAAAATTAATTAATTAATTGATTAATTAATTAAATGGATGGGCGAATAAAATGAGTACCACATTAAGCTTTTCAAAAAGTTTTGATGAGAAGTTGGGAATATTTTTCTCTGGCCTTGTATTATTGTGTGCGTGTAGATCAGTCATGTGTCTGTTTGATTGTGACCAGAATAACTTGAAAACTAACAAAGGAATTTCCATTAAATTCTTACTTAATGGGGATCCTGGGCCAGCCACAAACTGAAATTTTTTTAAACCAGATCCAGGAAGGTTTTGAATTAGTTTTTTAAACATTACAATACAGTGCAAAATTGAACATCATGTATAATTAAAGGTATTCAATTAGTGGCCATCAGATACAACGAGAAACAAAGTCTGGATAAAAAGGTTCAGATTGCACCAAATTGGTGGAGGGCTGCATTTTATGAGTATCACTGTCCTAGATTTTGCTAGTAGGAGTTTGGACTCTTGGGAATAAAGTGTGAAACCACCAATAAAAAAAGTAATAATAATAACAATAATAATAATAATAAGACTATGAACCAGTTCAACCAGTTCAGCCTGTGTTTTAGCAGCTGGTAGCAACTATACACTCTGTCAGATCTATTTCCAATGTGTTAAAAACTGTGCCTGTCTTAAAGAGCTGGCTTTAAAAATAGACCTTGCCTGAAGAAATAGAAACAAAATGGCATCATGGGGGGAGGCCAACATGGTAACTAATCGAGACAATTAGATGAACAAACAGGCAACACTGAATGAACTACACAGTTCAGCCGGATGATACAATTAAAACAGTAGTCTTTATAAATAACTGGCGGGCTTCGTTGAAAAATTAAACTACTAACAGACGTTTTTCAGTAAACAATATCATATTCACAATTAATGGTGAAAATCATCCATATATCTCACGACACACTATAGACAAGAACTACCGAAGAATGCTGCTATTGTTATTAGCGTTAGCCACCATGGTCCATGTCAATGGTAAGCACTTTATTAGTTAGATTGCATGGAAAAGCAAAGTGAATAAACGTACTCCATAACAAATCGATACAGTTAGCAAGTTAAAAATCCATATACATATACACACACATATATATATATATATATATATATATATATATATATATATATCTTAAAGCTAGAACCTCACCTTTGTTTGCCAAACCGAATCCCGTTTCCTTTGGATTAGCCACCTGCTAGTTAGCTACTCAGAGGCCTTCTCACTCTTGACAGATTTTAAGCTAATAGAGGTCAAAAAATCATTCCATATTACAAATAAGATGCATTACTTTAATAGTGAACGCCATTGTTTGAGACCCGAGTTAATGGGAACACTAATGGAAGAGGAAATACTACAAATTTAGATGTTCTGCCCTCAAACTGCGTATTTAGCCACCGTAGCAGTTAGCAGCACACGAGTTGAAGATCCTCGATCGGTTTATAAAAAAACAAACCGCTGAAACAATCTCTGTTTAAAACCGTTAATTTTTATACTAATCTTCTAAACACTGTGTCTGGTCGTGTGTTTTAAAACGATTATCTTTTCCGGCATTAAGAATCCATGTTCTCAACCACCAGACCATCCGTTATCTTCAGACTTGCTTCCGGTTCCGGTCTGCGGGATGATGGGAAATCTTACGAAAACGAGCGAATGCTGAGGTCCTGGATGTGAAGTGGCACAGATGGTGCAACCGCTGTGTTTTACATGTAGACGATAAAAAAAGTATATATTCATTCCTTGTGGATGAATGTACATGCATTCTTGAGATGAATATATTTCACTGTGCCACCATCCTTTCTCAAAATTTAATGTACTGAAGAGAAAATTTGCTTCCAGCTGCAGTTTATGAAGGAGGACTGCAGACTCAGTGATGGAGTAAAATCAGATTGATGAGAAAAAACATCGCTGTCAAATAACCCAGTTTCATGACTAAACTTTAAAATAAGTTATGACTACAACTAATTTGAAAAGCTTTACCTCAGTTTATCCAGCTGTTTACTCTGCTGTTGAAGTGAAGGTCAAGTGAAGTGCCCCTGTCAGTCACTGCCTCTGAGGTGTCATTGTATGTCATATCTTCAAGGTCCCCACTGAAGCATATCTCAGCCAATTCTGGGTGAATGTAGGGTAAACCCTGAACAGCTTGCAACTCCATTGCCGGGCCAACGCACAACCAACCATTTACACTCACACTAAGGAACAATTTGGAACAGTCAGCCTAATGTACTGTGCATGTCTACTGTCAGAGGAAACCAGAGTACAGTACCTGGATAAAACCCACACAAGTAGATGGAGAACATGCAAACTCCACACACCGAACTTAGCCCGAGCCCAGTACTTGAACCCCAAACATTCTTTCCATGAGGTGAACATGCTTGTCATTACATCACCATGGTTCCCCAAGTCTAAACTTCCATGCTAATTATTTGACCTCCTATATCTCATTGTGGTAGAGAACTCAAATCAGTAATAGTTCTGTTCCTGTGCCGATTATTACAAACCTATAATTTGCATCGTTTCCTTTACTTTTATACACTAATAATTTTATTTTAACACATGTTACAATTACAAGTTACAAATAACACAAGGTACTTTTATGCAAGCTTAAAAAGGAAGAGTGTCGTATTGTCTTCAAGGAGGAGTTGAAACAGGCTTTGGGTGATCTGGAAGTGCTTCCAAATGATTGGACAACTACAGCTAATGTGATCAGGGAGACAGGTAGGAGAGTGTTTGGTGTGTCCTCTAGAAGGACAGTAGATGAGGAGACTTGGTGGTGGAATGAGGAAGTGCAGGAGTGTGTACAAAGGAAGAGGTTAGCTGAGAAGAAGTGGGACATAGAGAGGACCGAAGAGAGTAAACAGGAGTACAGGGAGACAAAGCATAAGGCAAAGGTAGTGGTGTCAAAGGCCAAACAGAGGGCTTATGATGACTTGTATGCAAAGTTGGACAGTAAGGAGGGAGAAAATGATTTATACAGGTTGACACAGCAGAGAAATAGAGATGGGAAGGACGTGCAGTAAGTTAGAATGATTAAGGACAGAGTGGGAAATGTATTGACTGATGACAGAAGTGTGCTGGGAAGATGGAAAGAGTACTTTGAAGAGCTGATGAATGAGGAAAATGAGAGAGAAAAAATAGATGAGGTGACTGTTGAGAGCCAGGAAGTAGCAATTATTGGTAAGGATGAAGTGAGGAGGGCATTGAAGAGGATGAAGAGTGGAAAGGCAGTTGGTCTGGATGACATACATGGAAGTGTCTAGGCGAGGTAGCAGTAGATTTTCTGACAAGAATATTCAACGAGGTCTTCGAAAGTGAGCAGATGCCTGAGGAATGGAGGAGAAGTGTGCTGGTGCCCATTTTTAAGAACAAGGGAGACGTGCAGAGTTGTGGCAACTACAGAGGGATATAGTTGATGAGCCATATGATGAAGTTATGGGAAAGAATAGTGGAAGCTAGACTAAGGGTAAAGGTCAGCATTTGTGAACAACAGTTTGGTTTCATGCCAAGAAAGAGCACCACAGATGCAGTGGTTGCTTTGAGGATGTTAATAGAGAAGTACAGAGAAGGCCAGAAGGAGCTGCATTGTGCCTTTGTGGATCTGAAGAAAGCATATGACAGGGTACCAAGAGAGAGAGAGAGGAACTGTGGTATTGCATGAGGGAGTCTGGAGTGGCAGAGAAGTATGTTAGAGTGGTGCAAGACATGTATGAGAGATGTAAGACAGTGGTGATGTGTGCTGTCGGTGTGACAGAACAGTTCAAGGTGGAGGTGGGACTGCATCAAGGGTCAGCTCTGAGCCCTTCTTGTTTTCGATGGTGATGGTGATAGACAGGCTGACAGATGAGGTTAGACAAGACTCCCCATGGAATATGATGTGTGCATATGACATTGTGATCTGTAGTGAGAGCAGAGAACAAGTGTAGGAAAATCTAGAGAGGTGGAGGTATGCCCTGGAAAGGAGAGGAATGAAGGTTAGCCTCAGTAAAACAGAATACATGTGTGTGAACGACAAGGACCCAAGAGGAATGGTGATGTTACAGGGAGCAGAGATAATGAAGGTGGAGGATTTTAAGTACTTAGGCTCAACAGTCCAGAACAATGGAGAGTGTGGAAAAGAGGTGAAGAAGCGTGTGCAGGCAGGCTGGAATGGTTGGAGAAAAGTGTCTGGTGTGATGTGTGATAGGAAGTTATCAGCAAGAATGAAAGGAAAAGTGTAAAAGACGGTGTTGAGGCCAGCAATGTTGTATGGTTTAGAACCAGTGGCACTGAGGAAAAGATAGGAGGCAGGGCTGGAGGTAGCAGAGATGAAAATGTTCATGTTCTCTTTTGGAGTAACGAGGATGGATAGGATCAGGAATGAGTACATCAGAGGGACAGCACATGTTAGAGGTTTTGGAGACAAAGTCAGAGCGGCTAGATTGAGATGGTTTGGACATGAACAGAGGAGAGATAGTGAGTATATTGGTAGTAGGATGCTCAGGTTGGAACTACCAGGCAGAAGGCCTACAGGAAGACCAAAGAGAAGATTTATGGATGTGGTGAAGGAGGACATGAAGGAAGTTGGAGTAAGAGTAGAAGATGCAGAGGATAGGGTGAGACGGAGGCAGATGATTCGCTTTGGCGACCCCTGAAGGGAAAAGCCGAAAGGAAAAGAAGAAGAAGAAGAAATAGGTACTTTTAGGCGCTTATTGTCTCAACAAATCATGTGGTGGTAGGACGATGCATAACACCCTGCGGGTATGGATCGTGAGCCTCAGTTAATGTTCATGTTAAACATCAGAATGGAAAAAAGGTATGATCTCTGTGAATTTACCTATGGCATAGCTGTTAGCGCTAGGTTGGTTTGAGTATTTAAGAAGCCAGAAATTTCAAACACACCAGTTCAAGTTTTACATGGAACAGTTTGGACAGCATGGTGGTAAGCTTGTCTGCCTTACAGCAGAAAGGTCCTGGGTTCAGGTCCTGATTTCAGGTAATGGGTTCAGGTCCTGTGCTCTGGTGTTGTTGTGTGGCATTTGCATGATCTCCCCAAGCTGGTTTTCATTTGAATACTCCAGTTTCCTTTCACAATTTTAAGACATGCCTATTTAGGCACATTGGCTGTTCCAAATTGCCCATAGGTGCGAGTGTAAATACAGTAGTTGTGTATTTGTTGACCCTTTTGACGAGCATTTTAAGATGCACCACAGCTTTTGCTCATTCTCCTGCCTGAATCTGGTAGAATTAAGTGGCTTGGAAAATGAGTGAGAGAGTGAATGAGTGAATTAGAGTGGAATGGTGTGAAAAATCAATGATTTGTCGACATGATTTATTGCTACATGATTGGTTGATGATAAGTGCATCAATATTTACATTTACAGCATTTAGCAGACGCTCTTATTCAGAGCGACTTGCAGAAATACTTTAAAGTCACTATCAGTGAATATATTCTTGTACTGGTGTGTTAGAACACAAACTAAATGTCAAACTCAGATGGTAGGTGGTGAGTGTGTGTGTGTGTGTGTGTGTGTGTGTGTGTGTTTACAGCATAGAGTTTAATGTAAGTACTGCTGAAAAAAGGTAAGTTTGTTTAGAGGTGTATGGCTATTATTAATAATGTGGAAAGTAGTGTTTCTGTATTTAACTGTCAGTTTGAATTACTTTTTCTATAGTATTTATCAGAAGGGTTTATAAAGGAAATGATATTTAGAGACTGGTAAGTGGGGTTTTTTGTTGTTGTTTGTTTGTTTGTTTAATTTCTCACCCAATGTTGGCTCTGTGACACGTGTTGCTGCAACCCACATCTTTACAATCTACTTTGCATGTGCATTCAGGGCCAAGCACACTCTAAGGAAATCAATATCTGTTCCTTTGAACAAATGATCCCTGTAAGTGACAGGGAGGTGAATGAGGGAGGCCATCCCTGCTATGGGGGGCCAATTAGCTAATTAACTTCCATGGACTCCTGACCACAGATAACTGCGTGCATCAATCTGGATTTAAACCTGTGATGTCCAGGTGAATAGCAGAAATGAGAGTCTGCCCCAGTTTTTCAAAATCTTGTTTTGGGGAATAATATTCTATGTAAGAACAAAATGTGTAAAATTATTAATATTGTTTTAAGAATCCTCTTAAATCAAATTAAATTATCCGCCAAGGCAGGAAGATAATTACAGTTAGTAAGATTCTTAAAGTAAGAAACATTTTCTTTCACAATTGTTGGAAAGAATCCATCACTTTGTTTAAGTTTGTATTTGCTTAACGTTTTATCAATACTTTGCTTAACAGTGTCAAATTTTTAGGAAGAATGTTTTAGATATCAGCTAATGATTAGCTGTGGTTAATATACGTGCTAATGCTGATATGTAATTTTCATAATAATTATGCTTATCTTTAAACTAGCTTGTTGGCAGAAATAATCACACTGAGACTGAAGGTAGAAAGGAAAAAGTTTCATTCATTCATTTTCTGAACCACTTTATCCTAATTAGGGCTGTGGGGAGGCTGGCGCTCATCTCAGCCATCTCTGGAAGAGGGTGGGGTACATCGTGGACCGCTTGCCAGGCCATCGCAGGGCCAACACGCACACAAGCATTCATACTCACACCATGGGGAGATTAGGAATAGCCAGTTAAACTATTCTGCATGACTATGGGAGAAAACCGGAGTGCCCGGAGGAAACCCACACGATCACAGGGCGAACATGCAAACTTCACACAGAAATACAAGTAATACATTTGAACACATGGGGGCGACATTGTACTGTGAAAAGTCGCACGTGCTTCACATTGATGTGACAGTACATAGAATTTATTTGAATATGAATGAATATCAAGACATATTATTTGTTCATGTAAGTGAGTCGATGCTTGTCTAATGTATGTGAATTTCTGCTCAGATTATGTGTAGATAAGTTGAATAGTTTATCCGACTTGTTATTTGAATATCTATATAATGCTATTCTGCTGTTATCTTACCTTATTTGAACTGATGAATTTACATCCTGTTCAGTTGTGACTGACAAACTTGAAAAAAACTTTCAAGTTTTAAAACTTTATTTTTCATTCATCCATTTTCTAAACCGCTTAATCCTAATTCGGGACAACGGGAGGGCAGTGGTGGCCTAGTGATATAGGTGCTGGATCACTGATCCCAAGGTTAGGGGTTCAAGTCCCAATGACTACAGATTGACAGATTGTCACTGTTCCCCCAGTGCAGCTTAACTGGGTTATCAAAGGCCGGCCATGTCTCTCATTGTCTATGGTGTGAGATTCATGTAAAATAACCATTGCTGACTTTTGACAAGAATAGCTGCAAAGCTGTCAGCGAGTTTCTGCCCTGCGATGGCCTGGCGAGATGTCCAGGGTGTACTCTGCCCTTGCCCGGAGTCGGCTGGGATGGGCGCCAGCCTTCCCGCGACCCTAATTAGGATTAAGCGGTTACAGAAAATGAACTGATAATGAGGGTCAAGGGGAGGCTGGCACCCATCTCAGCCGATTTTGGGTGAAGGCCATTGCAGGGCAGAAGCACACTGATGGCTATGCCGCCTACTCTTGTGGAAACTCAGCAGTAGTTCTTTGACATGAATCTCATACCATATGACAGTGAGAGACATGGCTGGCCTTTAATAACCCAGTTAGCTGCACTGGGAGTCAATGACAACCTGATGAGAGTGGGACTTGAACCCACAACCTTCGGATCAGTGATCCAGCACCTTTACCACTAGGCTACTTTAAAAGTTTATAAAGACTGAAAAAACAAACAAACTATCAAACAGATTTTAGCAGATTGCAACTTTGGAAATGAGAGAATTTAATTTATTTTGAGGTTTTTTTTTGGCGGAATATAACAAAGTTATTTGTGACTGAAATAGGTCCAAGGCTACAAGATCATTTTAAGTACAGTAAGTGTTTTTTAACTTTTTTTTTTTATTCGAACACAGTTATTGACCTGAGAAATTTCAAATTGTGTTAAATGACCAGAGTGGAAGCTCTCTGAAGCTAAAACTGTATGGTTAATACTTAGTGCTGCAAACAAGGAAAAAAAAAAAAAAGTCAGTGCACCCACGTAGCAAATGTTCATTAAATCCCTGATTAAGAACAACAAGAACTGCCATAGTTCACATCTACAAATCAAACAAGTACAAAGATGATGGTTTCTTAAAAAAAATTGAATAGAAAAAGAAAACAATGAATGGGACAAATTCTGACAATTTCCAAAATGCAGCATTCAAAATCTCAATTTTAATTTGTATATTTACTCCATAAACATTATTACAAAACTCAGCAAGTTACCAATATTACATGTTCACCATACAGGCAGGTTCACAAATATTTAAACCTTGAGCAACGATTACAACATAAACCAAAAAATACTAGAATAATTTACATTAAAAATTTATAAAACAGCAAATAGATCACAAATTAGATTTTTGTCTTCATTTTTCCTCAATTAAGCATTTGTGTTTTTCACAATAACACAACAAATTCCCACAACAAAGTCGATTTCGTTGTACAAAACTCCCAACAAAAATGTCAATAATTTTTTAAGGTTACTTGATATTTTGGTTTTTAAAACCAGAAACCTTTTTATTATTCATCCTTTTCACTGCCTGCATAGGCACAAAAAAGGTTACTCACACATACTAATACTTCACAGCACTTTCTAAGAAAAATATACACTTACAAAATATCTTACAAACTGGCACAGAGAAAAATATACAGTATTTTTTGTTATGTTAAGAGTTTGGTAAGAATCCCTCTAATATCAACTCTGGACGATATTTATAAAGCTCAATAATTGTTTTCCAAAAGTAATCCAATTAACGTCAAATAATGATGGTGGAGGTACAGTAAACATAACCGTATATCACAAAGTATTTTCTTATACATTCATAAGAAGAGGATTCAGGTTTTCTCTTGTTTATAACGATATATTTTAGATATATTTATATTAGGGAGGAGAACATTTGTTTTGTTAGCACCAGTAAGAGGAGGCAGCTCAACAGTGGCACACTGTACAAATCTCAGAGAAGTACATTCAATTGAAAATAGGCATATATGAAAGAAGGCAGGTGAAAGGGCACAGTAGCCCATGTGCAGTTTTTTTTTTCCCCCCCATCACCAGTATGTCCTGGTCCTTAATTATGCCATACTGTACTTGACAGAGTGGAGAGAGGCAAAACAACACCACGCAAAACTGAACAAAAACCTTTATGTTGAAATGTTGCAGTAATAAACCAGCGCACTTTTGAAGTATTAAGGCATTTTTTTTTCCATGTCCATTGTCCCTCTAAATAATTTCTAGAATATTTATATGTTAAATCATATGTGAATCAATACAAAAGATATGCACATACTGTACATTCACCAGCCACATCAATAGGAACACCTGTATTCATGCAGTCAATCAAGCATGTGGCAGCAGTCTAATGCATAACAACAGCAACAACAACAACAACAACAATAATAATATTAATAATAATAATAACAATAATACTCACTCACACTCACTCATCTGCCTAACCGCGTAATCCTACTATGGTGGGGCTGGTGGCGATCTCATTGTGCAAAAGCAGGGTACACCATAAACAGCTCGCTGGACCACTGCAGGCCCAACGCATCCAACAGCTATTCACACTCGCGTGTAGTGGCAATTTGAAACAGCCTGTTAGCCTAATGTGCATGTCTTTGGACTGTAGGACAAACCAAAGAACCTCGAGTAAAGTCACACAAGTACAGAGAAGATATGCAAAATTCAGAAACACTGAGAGCCCAGAGCTTGAAACCAGGAACTTCTTGCTGAGGAAGACATGCTCACCACTGTGCAATAATAATAATAATAATAATAATGCATAAGATGATGACCCCAGTGTATTCTTCTGCAGTTGAATCACAGCCACGTTTTGTGCAACGCGAGATGCTTTTCTGGTCACTACAGTTAAACAGTTACATCCCTCTTGACAGTTGAGACCAATCTAATAACCCGGAGCCTTAACCACGTAGCCACCATTCCTGTTACTATGCAGCTGGGTATTTTGATTTATACATGTACACCCACTGCCCTCCATAATTATTGGTACCCCTGGTTACGATATGTTAAAAGCCTTTAAATCAGGGGTCACCAACATGAGTAGCCCGTGGGCCTGTTCACTGCTATTTTTACATCAGGCCTGTGGCTCCATCGCGCCACTCTCCATTGAGTTGCATCTACATTTTTTTTTTTTTTTTGCTATTTTTAAAAAATCAAATCAATATCTTAACATAGATGAATATCATTTTTGGGGCAGTGGTGGTCTAGTGGTATAGGGCGCTGAATCTCTGATCCTAAGGTTGGGGGTTCGAGTCCAACTCTCCACAGGGTTGTCACTGCCCCCCCAGTGCAGCGAACTGGGTTATCAAAGGCGGGCCATGTCTCTTACTGTCTATGGTGAGAGGCATGTAAAAGAACCACTGCTGACTTTTGTAAAGAGGAGCTGCAAAGCCGTCAGCGTGTTTCTGTCCCTTGCTAAAAAGGGTTGTGTCAGGAAGGGCATCCGACGTAAAAGTCTCTGCCAAATCAAACATGCGAATGATTCGCTGTGGCGACTCCTGATAAAGGGAGAAAACTGAAAATAAATCTCTCTCACACACACACACACACACACACTATATATATATATATATATATATATATATATATATATATATATATATATATATATATATATATATATATATATAGAGAGAGAGAGTGTATGTGTGCATGTGTGAACGTCCCGGATCAGCAGTTTCTAAAATACTCAAACCGGCCCATTCAATACCAACAATCAAATCAAAGTCAGGGATCACTTTTTTTTGTTGTTTTATTATGATATTTAATATGAAAATTCAATGACACTTTTATCTGTAGGAGCCCGCACCCCCTAAGTTTCTGCCACCACACTCTGCTGTTCAAATGACTGCAAGATAATAAGGTCCAGGTGTGGTGTACTTAATAAAATGGAAGGTGAGCGTAGCTGTACATACTGTACACTTCCTGGCTAAGTTAGCCAACATACAATTGAACTGAATCATGACCAGCAGCATTTCCTATATATTTTTTTATTTGTAGAAGGTGATAAACATGATTTGTTTACAGTGAGCATTTATGGAAGAATACTTTGCAGCTGATATCCCAGACCAAGCCATATTTAGCATATAATTCATACACCTACTGTACAATACATCCATTGTCGAGAGAAACTACACTATACTTCAGTTATCAATGGGAAAATTTGTAATGGCAAAATATTTCAGATGTACATCTTTCTGTACAAGTTGTGCATGTGTGTATGATACTATTGTGTGTGTGTATATATATATATATATATATATATATATATATATATATATATATATATATGATAACGAGTGTTAAATTGTGGATGCTAACAGTATTTCACCAGATGTGTTTCATAAAGGAAGTAATTGGTCGTGTATGAAATATTCTAATTGACAACAACACAAACACTCAAATCGAAAGCGCCGTATGTACGTCACATTCATCTATATTTCGCCAATTTTTGACGGTCAGCTTTTCTTGAGTCATGGTGATCATGGGAACTGTGGCCCCAATGAAATTCCCATGTACCGGTAATAAACAGCAGAAGTTTATGATCACCATTTAATACCACTATCAGGACCCAATCGTCTACTAGGTATATTTAATAAAGATTAAATAAAGTGGTGTCACTTGGAAATAAAATGAAATTAGCCATGAAATCTTTCTGTAACCATTTGCTTACTCCCGTATAAAGGGGTCAATGACCCCAACACCAGGAGTCATGATATTATTTAACATTTTCATGTTTTTAGTCTGGCACGGTGTATGCATGCATGAGCTTCGCTGTAAACTCTGGTTTCATCCTACAATCCAAAAACATGCACATTAGACTAACTGACTGTTCTAAATTTCTCTATATATGAATGTGAGTGAATGGTTCAGGGTGTACCACACCTTTGGCTAGTATCAGTTTAGAGAGGCACCAGCAGTCCAGTGACATAAGATTAAGAAATTAGGCAAATGAATCAGTAAGAGCCATGTTTTTCTTTCTCTTCCAATCATATGCCTTCTTTTTGGAATTTTCCACTTTTTATAAATCAGTGTTGCACTGTCAAGTTGTCGTGCATGTCTACTAGTATGATCGTTTCTCAGGTTACGTGACCTTGTTATTGTTAGTGTATACAGACATAGGACCAAGGCATGATTTTGAAAAAAGTGAATAATAGATACTAAGCCTGTGAGCTGGTGTGGTTTCAAACCTTTTCATGTGTCCAAAATGACAAAATTAATTGATAATGGAAGAAACACATCGATTTGATTTGGTATGAATGGGTTCCTTTAAAGACAAAAGTCTGCAACCACCTTGACCAATACTGCTGGCCAAATAATACGTCTGGTTAACATTACAACTACAACTTTTTATACTGTGTAAACTTTGCGACAATGTCAATTGTAAAAAGCACTATACAAATAAAACTGAATTGAATGAATATATATATATATATATATATATATATATATATATATATATATATATATATATACATACATACATATAAATCTATATATATGAATATATGAATATAGAGGATTTTCTGAGTAGATCCTTTCGTAGGAGAGTGCTCAATACTTTTTGGTAGAGCAAATAACAATAAAAATAAAAGGACAGGACAAATACTTTCTATGGAGTTTCAATAGAAAGTTTTTGTCCTGTCCTTTTATTTTTATTATATATATATATATAGGGCAGTGGTGGTCTAGTGGATAGGACGGAGGATTGCTGATCCTAAGGCTGGGGGTTCGAGTCCCCACAGGGTTGTCACTGTCCCCCCCAGTGCAGCTAACTGGGTTATCAAATGCGGGCCATGTCTCTGACTGTCTATGGTGAGAGGCATGTAAAAGAACCATTGCTGACTTTCGTAAAGAGTAGCTGCAAAGCCGTCAGCGTGTTTCTGTCCCTTGCTCAAAGGGTTGTGACAGGAAGGGCATCCGACGTAAAAACCTCTGCCAAATCAAATGTGCGAATCAGATGATTCGCTGTGGTGACTCCTGAGAAAAGGGAAAAAAGCCAAAAGGAAGAAAAAAAAAAAAAAAATTATATATATATATATATATATATATATATATATATATATATATATATATATTCATATACACATATATATACATATTCATATACATATAAGTATGAGGTCCTGGGTTCGAGTCCCAGCCTTGACAAGAGGGTTTCTGTGTGGAGTCTGTGTGTTCTCTTTGTCCCTGTGCTCAAGCGGGTTTCCTCCTACAGTCCAAAGACAAATTTGTTCCAAAACGTGTCTCTTAGGAGTAAATGTGTGTGCAATTGTCTTTTGTGTGATTGTTGCCCCTGCAGTTGGCTGGAGAGCTGTTCGGGGTGTACCATATTTTTGCCTCGAGCTGGCTGAGATAGGCTTCAGCCTCCCTGCAATCCTAATACGATTAAGTGATTTGGAAAATGAATGAATGATTGTTGATTATGTGAGCAATAATTTTTTTATCTTGAGTTAACTGAACATTCCTTACTCAGTGCTCAGAAGCTTCCATTAGGGCAGCGCAGTGGCATAAGTGTTAGTGTGTCCACCACACAGCAAGATGGCCCTGGGTTCAAGTTCCAATGAAGGCATTTCTGTGTGTTTGCATGTTCTCTTCGTGCTTGCGTGGGATTCCTCCCGGCACTCCAGATTCCTCCCACAGTAAAAAAAAGACATGCACATTTGGGTGACTGTTACAAATGTCCAAATTGCCCCCAGGTGTGGATGTGAGTGTGAAAGTTTGTGTCTATTGCCCTGCGCTGGTCTGATACCCTGTTAAAGATGTACCCCCGTCTTAGAGTAATGTCCATTGTTATACAGACTCCCTGCAACACTAATAGTAATACTAAGTGGGTCGGTAATTGTGTAAGTGGGATAAGCTTCCATAATGTGTTCATTCGCCATGTCATTTCTGAATTATTTGAAGGATTATGTAAGTGTCTCTTAAAGTATTACTTTGGATTTGAAGACTAGAAACACACATTATCACCGATTTCTTTAAAAAAAGAAAAAATGTTTTATGAAAAAATCATTACCATGCTCACTGTTTTATGTCATTATGGTGTCCTTGTCCACTCCACATCTTCCTCTGTGCTTTACATCATTCCCTGTTTGTCTTTATTTTCAAAACTACATAATGCTGAGGTAAACCGAGTTTGGAAAGTCAGTGGAAAAAAGAGGAGAGATCAGTGGTGTTGGTGTTTTGGTTATGTGAGTGGTTATGTACCACTGTCAGCTGCAGGTGCTCTTCATAATATAGGGTCCCGAAAAGAAAGAAGAAAAAAAAAATATCTGGAATGTTTACTCTCTTTTTCTTGAAAGGGTACGGGCAAAATTCTTATAAATAAATTCAACAGCCGGTATTATTTATATATTATTAATAAATTTGCACAGAGTCTACATTTGGCACATTGATCTTTAGAATTCATGTTGTAATTAAATAGTGCATTTCTGTACAGGCACACCCAAAAAAGTGAGTTTCCATGGCTTAGAAATGTCCCTCTACGATAAGCTCCAGTAATATTCCTGTGAAAGCATAGTAAAAGCATAAGAATAAAATTATAACTCCATGCCATCAGTAAGAAAAAAATAAGATAAAATATTAATTTGATATGTCTTAGGTGTAAAATGTTCCCAATTATGTGCTATGATGTTTGATGTTTGCTTTCAGGCCTGGAATCGATGTCACTTATCCAATACAGAAGGATGAGTATTTTAAAATGAAGAAGTCAGGCAGTATGCGGGCAAGAGCAAGACCAGGTCATCTTGTTCTGCATACAGATCCTAACTGGGGAGCCTATACGCACCAAAGACTTTTTAATCCAAATAACTAATTTTCAAATGAAGAATTATAATAACACATGATTAAGGTAGTAATCTTCACATTTAAAAGTGTCTCCCATGAAGACACATTGCATTGATGTTTTTTTTTTTTTTTTTTTTTTAAACTTCAGACAAAAAGAACCAAAACGACTACAAGGAAAAATGGCAAAAACATGAATAAAATGCAGCCATGGTAGGACAAATCTCAATCAAGCTTTGCACAATCACTCAATAGGTAGTGTGTAAGTACATGTAGTTTCTCATGCAAGATAGCTATATCTTCTTCAGAGGGCCAAAATAAAGAGGGTGGGGTCAATTCCATGCATCTCTGACTCTGAGTCAGTGTAGGTATATGCGAGGGACTGAGGGCTGAGCAGGATGTAGGGGAAAAAAAGTGAGGAACGTGCATCAGCAGCTAGTTACAAAATATTACCTCAGTTTTTCATATGAGGTCATCAACGCTATGTCCTTACTTGGGTCAGGCCGCTTGCCTTTAAGATTTTCGATCCGAGGAAATTTCCCACTTGTTTTGTGACGGTACATTTTTTTGTGTGCAGGTCCATTTACGCCTGGTACTCCGAGATTAGACTTATCAAACACATTACAGCCCAGAGCCAACTGGGGGAAAAGGGGATGAGAAGCATTAAACTTAGCTTGATTTTTGCCACACTTCCCTCCTTTCTTGCCTTTTGTACCTTCCGCAGACACAGCACCCTTTTTCTTGGGTTCAGATGAAGTTCCTGCCAGGATTTTAAGCGTCTTTAACTTGAGACTATTTGCCTCTGAGGGTAAACAGATATCTGTTGCAGGGCCCCATATTGGCTCGATTGAGGTCATCATAAAACGCTGCACTTCAGCCATTCCTGATACTATGTTCGAAAGGATGTTCGATGGCTCTTCAAACTCTCGTTGGTCATCAGTGTAATTGTTGGTCTCTGACCAGCCTATTCCTGGCCAGTCTTCAGAGCTGCTATCTGTCAGCTGGTGTGTTATACATTTTGAGTCCCCAAGCTGGCCTTTTGTCTTTTCATCTAGTAAAGCTTTCAGTTTTTTGGATGCTCGTGAGTTCTGTCGTGGGGTTTTGACCTTCTCTTCCTTTGCAGCTTTTGGTTTGTTTGTTTTGCTTTTTTTCGTACTTTGTCCTGAAGATTGCTTGTTGCCGCTTTTCCTCTTCGAACCTTTTTTCCCACTGATCAAACCAGCATCCTGCTCAACGAAGTCCACTTCATTCCCCAATCTGTTTTCCAGGCTGATATGGTTGTCAGTATTAGAACTATGCAACGGATACTGTTGATTGTCGACTGTGAATCCAGCCAGGTGTTCTTGGTGTTCTGTCATGTTGCGATTCCATTTCACTTCTTGAGCTTCCTCCAGTTTCAGCTCAGACGCATTTTGGAGAACCTTGGAATTCCCCAATATCTTCAGCTCTCGCCATGTGACCTGTGGGGACAAGTTGGGTGTATCAGGAGGTGAGAGCTCTGACACTGATGCATGTCTGAATTTATCAGGAGTGAAGTTGGAGATATCTAGCAAGTCTGTTGACTCCCTCAGTGGTGTGATTGCATCAATGCTCTGCTGAATCACCACTTTGGGACTGCAATGGGCTAGAAAGTTCTCATTGACGTTATTCTCACCATCTTTCTCGCAAGACTTGAGACTAAGAGTGCTGTAATTGCTGGAAGTAGCTGACAACGAACCAACGGAGTCAAAACTGACGAGCCTTCCGTTGTCACTCTGCAGAGTCCCTCTTTGAAACTGTAGCTGACCTTCCATACTTGGAACTTGGCATGCCTGGAAATCTGAATCTGGTGACAGTACCTGCTCGGGCATGTAATTTTTTTCATAAAGCATTCTCTTTGTATCAAGTCCGAGCTGACTGTACCCCGGAACGGCAATGTTTTCTGAGATTTGCAAAGACATGGTGCTGGGGAGGCTGTTGGACAAGACTGCTGTGTCAGAGATAGTAGTGAACTGCTGATTTTGATCAAGCTGGGCGTGCCACATTTGGGTGAGACTGGGGCAGGTCTGAGGAGACTGCTGGAGTTCCGATTCAGAGGGTGGGGAGAGTACACAGCTTTGAGCCAGCTGAAGAGAAGCAAATTGCTGCTTTTCCAGAGTGAGACCCAGAGACTGTTGCTGCCTGGGGTTCTGCTGAGAAAAAAACAAGCCAGCAGAGCCACCCACAGCGTCTGAGGCTTCCAACAATGTTTGCAGATAGCCTCCGGGGATGACAGACATACCTGTGGCCACATCATCAGATGATGTAGCTTTGTTATAGAAGCAGGCGCTTGACATGAAATCAGTTTTTTCGGTGGTCTTGGCTGTTTGACTCTGAGGACTGCGTGCATCAGAGTTGATCTCTGCTCTGTTCCTGGTCTCGATAGTGTCTTTATCTTCTGTTCCAGGGCATACTTCACACTCGTTTGTTACGTTTTCAAAGCTCTCTTCCAATTTCCTCTTTCTCTCACTTCTGAGCCTCGCTTCACTTTTGAATTTCCGGATTCTGATCATTTTATTTCCTATTCTTCTCTCCTCCCTCTCTTGTGATCTGCTCTTTGGAGTGAAAGTGTGTAGAATGTCATTTGGGTTTAATGTACTTGAATAACTGGGGGTTCCTATTGTTAATGGTGTTGCGGTAGGGGTTATCTCTTCTTTATAGCCAGATTCCTGCCTCAGATCGGAGTATGAGAAGCCCTGCTTGTGCGGTGATTGCAGCACAGCTTGAATCCTCTGAATCCTAAGCCTGTTTGCTAGCTTATGTTTTCTTTTGGGAGGGCTGGAACTAAACGGTTGATTCCGGCCATTAAGATAAAAATTGCGTTGATCTTCTGCATGCAGTGTAAGCTGTTCTTCCTGCTCCCTCCCTTTCTCCTGCCAGAAATCCTTCAGAGGAGCCAGTTTTTCATATTTGCTAAGCGTGTTCTCATTTACACTAACAGTCGTGACTGTTGGATCGATTCTGCAGAGCTTTACACACATGTGTTTTCCACCTTTGAATCTGTTGATTATAATGTATTTGATGATCACAGGCGGCTCTTTGCGGGAAGATTTTCTTCTCTTTTTAGGGCACCAGTCATCATCCTTGTCATGTCTTGGGCCAGAAGCTGCCTGTTCGCGTTTTTCATGATTTTTTTCACCTTCAATGGAGTCAACATCATAAAGATAGTCATCACTGTACCGGACTTTTCTTTTTGCTCTCAACCCATAGTTTAGATAGTTTGAAGAGTCAAGATTCTTATGTGAGAATAAGTTTCTCTCTTTGCCGTCATGAAAAGTGTCAGTGGAGGACCCAATGCTCAAGCTGTCATCGCTATAATCATCTGAGTCTTCGGTTGAGATGCTGGAATCGATAAAGAAGTTAATTTTTGGACTGTAATAAGATGCTCTCTCTAAGGAGCCATCGCGGCTGTTTTCTTTATGTTCATTTTCGACTACTTGGTCTTCAGATTTAGTCACGAGTTCATCTGAAGTGTTCCTCACCACACTACCTTCTATTTTTGTGGAGTTTACCAGGACACTGGGAAAAAAGTTAAACTGTGTTTCCTCCTGCAGGACGTTGGTCTTTTCTCTCATGTTATCCTGGAAAGACTCGTAACGGATTTTCAGCGAACACATATCATTGCTCAGGGCAGAATCATCATCATCATCAAACATATAATTATCCACATCCTCCTCTGAGAAGAGGTTTACCGACAGCTCATTTTTCGAACAGAGGTCCAGCAACTCTATTTTGCTCTCACTGATAAACGACTCAATATAACCCCAGTCTTGATTTGAACTGGGCAGCAAACTATCCTCTCCATTGCATTTGTCCAGCAGTAGACCTTCGTACATGTTTTTGGATGTCTGATCTGGGTCACTTTCTCTTTTCTCTAAATTTTTGTTCTCTTCCATCTGGGCTTTAGGCAAAGGAAAGCTCAAAAGCTGGTCAGCCAGAAGCTGCTCCGAGCAATTGCCTGTTTCACTGAGACCCATACACTGCATGTTGGAGATGGAGCATGCATCATACTCGCGGTTCATCTCAGTCATTTTTGGACTGATAATGGGCTCATTATCCAGTTCATCCTTGGTCTCAATGATGCAGCCCAGGCAAGTGCGGCTTTGCTGGATTAGGGAGTCCTCTGTTATTCCAGATATGCCTATCGGCTCCATCATGGACAGCGATGGTTTAATACTGTCCTCTGTCAGGGACCAGGGATCTGCATCCTTGGTAACACAAGCAGTGAGGGATATGGCACAGCTGCAGGATTCATCAGTGGGCTGCTCAGGGGTCTCTATTTGAGTCTGTGGTGAGGCTGGGCTTGAGAGGCAGTACTCTCTTAATGCCAATGCTACTCTGTGGCCATCTGAACCACCTCTTTGGGCACTCAATACAGCAACCGTGGAGGATAGGGGGAAGCTGTTATCTGTGGCACCATACAGCTTTCGATTGCCTCTCAGCTCACATGATCCTACATGGAGAAATGAAAACAAATTAGAATGCCACAACATGGATATGACCAAGAAATAATGGAATTATTTCATTCGTTTTATTAACGTTGATACTCAGTAAATACTAATTATCAACTGTAAAGTCTATGATAGGACTCATGGTAGCATAGTCTTTAACACGTCTCCTTCACAGCAAGACGGCCCTGAGTTTGTGTTCTGGGCTTGGCAAGGGCAAATCTGCATGGATTCCGGTCTGCTCCAGTAATCCAAACACATGCACATTAAGCTAATTAGTTCCAAATTGCCCCTAGGTGCGAGTGTGAATAGGTTGGTGTGTTGGCCCCACGATCGACTGATGAGCTGTTCAAGGTGTCCCACCCTTCACCCAGTGTCAACGAATGGGACAGTAAGTGGAAAAACTACATCAAGGCTGCAACTAGGAAGAATCTGCCTGATATTTTTTACATATAAAATCTACCTGATATTTTTTACATATAAATTAATATGTAAAAGAACAAACACTTAGGACTTTATTAATACCTGATATTTGTTTTTACGATATTTCCTTACATGGCATGACAAGGGAATCAGCTCAGCAAACAATATAGAGAATATATCTGGGTTGTTATAAGGTGTGTTTCGCTGTACAAGCTGAGAAGCTAATGGTCCAGCTCAAACCAGATGGTTGTATGAGAGCAGCCTTGCCCTCCAAGCCAAAACATTAATACAACTAGCAGTGACAACACAACAGGAAAATATTTTTGAAAAGTTTGTTTTGAAAGTTGATCATTGCCTCAACCAGAATCACACAAATTTCTCTCAACACTCATATTAATTTGCCCAACTGCTGAACCCTATTAGGGACATAGAAAGGCTGGAGCCTATCTCAGCCAAAACTGGGCAAAGGTATCCTGAACAGAACTTTTCACACTTGCATCCACACCAAGGAGTAATTTAGACCAGACAACTAGTCTAATGTGCATGTCTTTGGACTGTTAAATAAAACCGATGTACTCCGAGGAAACCCAAGCAAGCCCGGGGAGAACAGGCACACCTCACAGAAACGCTAAAACCCATGACTCAAATAAAAAAAACAATAAAGGTAATTAAGAATAACGTAACCAGTAACAATACCCGAAAAGTGTACAAGACGGTGTTGAGGCCAACGATGTTGTATGGGTTAGAAACAGTGGCCCTGGGGAAAAGACAGGAGGCAGAGTTGGAGGTAGCAGAGATGAAAATGTTGAGGTTCTCTTTGGGAGTAACGAGGATGTATAGGATTAGGAATGAGCACATCAGAGGGACAGCACATGTAAGACGTTTTGGAGACAAAGTCAGAGAGGCTAGATTGAGATGGTTTGGACATGTACAGAGGAGGGATAGTGAGTATATTGGTAATAGGATGCTGAGGCTGGAACTACCAGGCAAAAGGCCTAGAGGAAGACCAAAGAGAAGATTCATGGATGTGGTAAAGGAGGACATGAAGGTCGTTGGTGTAAGAGAAGAAGATGCAAAGGATAGGGTGAGATGGAGGCAGATGATTCGCTGTGGCGACCCCTGAAGGGAAAAGCCGAAAGGAAAAGAAGAAGAAGAAGAAGAAGTAACCAGTAACAATACCTAAGAATTGTTATTGTAATCATGAAGACATTTCTGTGTTTATACCAGGATTCATATCAATATCCTCGTGCTAAATAATACATATAAATATATAATTTTACATTATAAAATAAAAGATTAATCTGGAACTGATCTGAATTGAATAATGTATTATGATTAGATGTTCAGTTCATTTTCGGTAAATGCTTAATCCTAATTAGGGTCGCGGGGAGGCTAGCGCCCATCCCAGCCGACTCCGGGCGAGGGTAGAGTACACCCTGGACAGCTCGCCAGGCCATCGCAGGGCGGAAACACGCCGACGGCTTTGCGGCCTACTCTTTACGAAAGTCAGCAATGGTTCTTTTACATGAACCTCACACCATAGACAGTGAGAGACATGGCTGGCCTTTGATAACCCAGTTAGCTGCACTGGGGGGACAGTGACAACCTTGTGGAGAGTGGGAATCGAACCCCCAACCTTTGGATCAGCGATCCAGCGCCCTATACCACTAGACCACCACTGCCCCTCAAAAATTGATTCATTCATTTGAATTAATTGAACTCCTTTAAAGAGTCACGGAGAGGCTGAAGCCTATCTCAGCCAACACTGGACGAAGGTGGGTGAACAAAGGTGACTGAACGAAGGTGACTGAACAGCTCACTAGACCATCACAAGGCCAACACACATGCTCCCACTCACCTCTAATGGCAGTCTGGAACGGTCAGGTAGCCGAATGCATACGCCTTTGGATTGTGAATGGAAACCAAAGTCCCCAAAGTGAACCAAAGGGGAGAGCAGGCAAACGCCACACAAAATGCCTGAATCCAGGAATTGAACCCACAACCTTCTTGCTGTGACATGGATATGCTAACCATTACAACATCGTGTTGATCCAACTTCAAAATATAGAAAGAAAAGTGAATGGAGTTGAACTTTTACATCATCATCGAGTGTGTGAAATGATGCAAAGACAGTACTGCTCATGGTCCGTGTTCATTTACATTCACTATAGGCCACAGAGCTGTCGTATATCTCAGAGCTCTGTTTATTCATAATGTCCCTCATTGTCCCTAATGTCTCTATGAATCAATAGAAACTATAAAACTCTTACACCTCGAAAACCAGCTGGTGTCCAGAAGAAAACCAGTAGATCTCTTAAATGACCAATTTTATTCATTAAAAGAAAATAAAACCTTTTTTTTTTCTTTTTCGACCATGTACTACTCCATACAAGTGATAATTCACTACATAATGTAACAGTCTTGCATGTTTTGGAGTCTGCAAGGGTGGTTGTGTATTGTTTGCATGTTCTTCCTGTGCTTGTGTGGGTTCCCTCCGGGTACTTTAGTTTCCTCTGACAGTCCAAAGACAGATAGATTAGGCTAACTCAAATTGCCCCAAGATAAATGATTTTATATACATGTATTGTCCTGCTATGCTCTGGTGAGCTGTTCAGGGTGAACCCTGCCTTCACCCACTTGGCTGAGATGGGCTCCCGCCTCCCAGCAACCCTAGTAGGATTACGTGGTGGATGACTGGATGGATTTTGTTTGTTCTACAAGTGGATAAGAATATTATTTACTATTACAGTGGTACCTCACCTTATGAAATTAATCCGTTCCAGAAGTGGTTTTGTAACCTGATCTTTTCGTAAGTTGAGCCGCATTTTACATGTAAAAGGCCTGATTCGTTCCAAGGCCCCCAATACTACCCCCTAAACCCTTTAAAAATGATAAAAGTACACCTTTTAAGGCCTCCTTCTGCTTCAATATCGTACCGATGGTAGACAGGTTGGGCCATATTCCTTTGCGATATCACTCAACCGCATGCCACAAGCCCACTTCTTTTCACTTGCACCGGAAATCACGTGCGCGCATGCACGTGCGCGTGTGTCTTGACCATGTCTTCGTAGCAGAGTTATAATCTTACAAATGTTTATGCAAGATTAAAAGCCTGAGCCAAAAAATAAAGTTGCAATGAGCGCACTCAAAAAACTCACGAAACAACAGTAACTATGCCTTTTACGCGTGTTAGAACTCCGTGACGAACAATGGGTCGAAAAGCATCATGGTTTTTATGGAGATGCAGCTCAATAATGGGAGGGAGCTGCATCATGGGAATTATGGAGATGCAGCTGCCTACTAGCCAATGGGAGGCCAGTGGGGCGGGATGTTGGGAGATAGCCAATGGGAGGCCAGCAGGGCGGGATGTTGGGAGAGAGCCAATGGGAGAGCAACTCGTGTATTGTTTGAATTTTTGAGATGGCCCTTTCGTAATGTGAATTTGTTTCATATCCAGAGATGGAAATTTTAGGTAAATGTGTTTCGTAACCTGGATTTTTCGTTTGTTGGGACTTTCGTAAGGTGAGGTACCACTGTACTAGATTTTTAAAAAGAAAATATTTATCTTTACAATGTTTATTTAATCTTTGGGCAACGATAAAGCAACATTATAGGGTTATTCTGACTTACCCTGCTAACATTAAAAATATTTCATTCGGGAGGAAAAAATCAACTCAGTTTTTCTAAATACATAAATAAATGTTAATGCCAAAATTAATCAGGCTTTGCCCTCCCATGGACCCACTATCTATGGAAGGGGCTATAGTGGTCAGGTGCAATGTGAGTTGGGTAGTAACCAAAGGTGTGAGTTTACCACTTAGGCTGTTGCCCCCATGACCCAGCACTGGAATAAACTGAATGATGATGATGATGATGATGATGATGATGATGAAATTTGACTTTGTTTTTCCAAAATTATTTAGATAATTTTACTTCAATGAAAAAGAAAGAAAGAAAATTTGGTCTGGTTTTCTAGTTTTTCAAAATTTAATTTCAAAAATAAAATTCAACTTTTTTTTTTTAATTAATAAGATATTTTAAAGCAAAAGAAGCTGCCATTTCCTTTTTCAGAGATGAATTGGAAGTACTGTACGTAATGTTGGAGTCTATTTCAGCTCTCACTGGGCGAAGCCAGAGTATACCCTGATCAGTTAACCAGATCATCGCAGGACCAAAATACACACGACCATTCACACTCACATCTAGGGTCCATCTTTGGAACAGGCAATGAAGCTAAGGTGCCTGTCTTTGGACTGTAGGAGGAAACCAGAGTCCAATGAGGGAACTCACACAAACACAGGAAGAACATGTAAACTCCACACAGAAATGCCAGTGCCTTGAAAACACAACCTTCTCGCTGGAAGGCAGTCATGCTAACCATTACTCCACCATGTTGCCCTAAATGAAAGCAAACATGGCCCGTTTGTTCAGTTGAATCCAGTTGTACTCGCTTTTGGTTCGAGATACTGGGAGATATTCCTGTCTTTAAATATAAATGGTTTTGTAATTAGTGGCAAATCTACACAAACAAATTAATTTATTTTTCATCAAAAAAAAGAAAAATCATCTTGTTAAATTAGAGAAACCGCGCCAGATATTTTTTCCTTATGTTAATACGATATGCTTCCTTCATGGTGTATTTCGTTTCGAGCAAATGCAAACCTTGTGTCACTGGTAGGATTTTAGAGGTTCTCACCCAGTACCCTGTCTAATACCACATGTATCCAAAATGAGACATTGTTGGTTTATTAATGTGGTCTGGACCCAGACTGCTTGTGCCATCCCCAGACATTTGCAATTTGTAGTCAGTTTCCAGTCCCAAGTCCAGGCTTGGTTTCTGCCAGATTGCTCTGTGAATAAATGACCACATGCCTGTCTGATTTCAATTGGCAGGATGAGGGTCCTGGCTTGTATACTTGTATTTAGAAGTTTCTCCTCCATTGATTTGAGATGAGCCAAAAAACCCCAAAAGTATGTCAAGATACTCAGCCGGCTCTAGAAAGCCTTAAACGACGAGTACCTGTCTTCACAAACCTTACCCCATCAGCCTTTATTGAAATATTTTTGAATGTAAATATATTCTGATGATGTCAGCAGGACGTCTACAAGCCGGTACAAATTAATAATGTAATTTTGGCAATTTCTCAATACCTTCACACCACAGATATGACGTAAATGCAGCACAAGAACTCGCAGCATTTTCTTTTCTGACACTTCCTGTGTCTTGCCTGTTCTCTTAACTGACACTTCACAACACCGAAGCACTTAAATTTCAGGGGTGTCGAGAACACACAATGTGTGAGCAAGCAACTACCAGCATTTGTTAAAGCAGCTGTCAGTCTGGTCCTTAATGGCCTCTGGCATTTGTGAATGGTGGCAAAAGATCAATTTATCCACACCAGATTTTGGTAATGAGCGTCAAGTAACCGCAGTATGATTCATCGCTGTTCCCCTGAAAGAAAAAAAGGCTCTGATCCAGAGTGGTTGTGTTTTTCACTTGGTAAAAATGAGGAGTCACTCCAGTACAGGTCTTTGTGATTATAGCATCACGGACAGATCAGCTCTCAGCTCTAAATCCCTCTCATGAAATGGAGTAGAGGGCTGCTCATGATGAACTAAAGCCTGACCGGCATATGGAGATAAAGTAAAGAGCGGAACATCATGGGGAGCGCACTACCACAAAGTGTTTTCAATTCTGTTTCTGTTCTTCTTTTAATAAATGAAGGACTTGGGGCTGGACCTGCTGTATGGAGTTTGCATGTTCTCCCCATGTTGGCTTGGGTTTGGTCCAGGAACTCTGGTATCCCCCCCCCCAGTGCAGCTCACTGGGTTATCAAAGGCAGGCCATGTCCGTCTCACTGTCTATGGTGTGAGGCATGTAAAAGAACCATTGCTGACTTTCGACAAGCGTAGGCTGCAAAGCCGTTGGCGTGTTTCTGCCCTGCGATGGCCTGGCGAGCTGTTCAGCGTGTACTCTGCCCTCACCCGAAGTTGGCTGAGATGGGCACCAGCTTCCCCGCGACCCTAATTAGGATTAAGCGGTTACAGAAAATGAACATGATGATGATGAACTCTGGTATCCTCGTACAATCCAAAGTAATGCACGCTAGGCTAATTATCTGTTCCAAATTTCCAATAAGTGCGAGTGTGAACGGTTGTGAGTGATGCGCTGTGATAGTCTGGTGAACTGTTCAGGGTGTAGCCCGCCTTCATCCAGTGTTGGCCCTTTTGGATTGGTGAATGAACGAATGAATATCAGGCATTATTACCCTGAAAAGACTCGAAGATTTTTGCCTTACCAGTCGGGTCCAGTACATTGGACTGCACTGAATTCAAAGCTGGCACAAGGAGACCAGTCTCCTTTAGGACATCCATCAATGACAGAGGGCGTCACTCCACATGCGTATCATTTCCACTGTCCCACCTGAAGAGAAAAATAAACAGGACTTGACATGTCATATTAGAAATTATCATATTTTTAGTTTAAGGCCATCCAATTTTATTTCTTGTTTCACGGATCCGGCGGCGTTTATATTTGTGATGTCTTTAAAAAAAAAAATAAAAAATTGGGAAAACTTTTTCTATTCCTGTCGGTTTAAACTTACTGAATACACAATGAACATAAAACTGGAAGTATTTTTACACAGCCTTTTCATCGTCCTCTCACAGCAGCTGTTCTAACTACATCATACACATTTGTCCATGTGAACTTGTCCCTTGGAAGTGTCACCACGCCCACAAGTGTCACCCATACGTAATCTACCCAATGTATGCACATACAAACATCTGGCGCCTTTCTGTATTTGGATTGTGGGAGGAAACTGGAGTACCCGGATAAGCCCCACACAAGCACATAGAGAACATGCAAACTTAACCCTGAAAAGCCCGAGCCAGGCAATCAAACCAGAACCATCTTTCCATCAGACTCAGAGCAGAATACTGTATTGATGTTTAAATCAAAGCAGGGCAGTGGTGGCCTGGTGGTAAGGTGCTGCATCACTGATAAACAAGGCTGAGGGTTCAAGCCCCATTATCACCAAGTTCTCATTGGTGTCCACCCAGTGCAGCTATCTGGGTTGTAAAAGACCGGTCATGCCTCTCAACGTCTACGGTGAGAGGCATGTAATAGAACCATTGCTGACTTTTGTCAAGAGTAGGCTGCATAGCCGTCAATGTGTTTCTGCCCTGCAGTGGCCTGGTAAGCTGTTCAGGGGGTACTCTGAACTCACTCAGAGTTGTCTGAGATGGGCACGCCTCCCTGCAACCCTAATTAGGATTAAGCGATTCAGAAACTGAATGAATGATGAAATCAAAGCAAAGTTAAAGGATTTCTTTTTTTTGTGTCCCGTCTTGGGTTTGCATAATAGAAATAAGACAAACAAGAAATCAAAACAGAATGGCCTTATTAATATGTTTATTAAAGAAATATAGCCCAAAAAAGGTAAGCGACAACTCAAATTACAAACGGGTTTCAACAATAAGAAATTGAATTATTCGCTGAACTGCTTTATCCTACTAGGGTCATGGGGGGGCTGGACCCTATCTCAGCCAATCTCGGTGAAGCGGGGTACACCCTGAAAAGCTTGGCAGACAATTCCAATTCCTCTCACAGTCCAAGGGCATGCCTGTGATGGCCTTGTGAGCCGCACCAGTGTCGACTGAAAGAGGCACCAGATTTCCCATGACCTGAAAGATTAAGCGTTTGGAGAATGAGCGCGCAAGTAACACGCAGGTCTTTATTTTGGAAATCATGGCGTGAAGGTCCAAATACAATTTCTCACTTAGAATACACAAAAGAGTACTCTTTAAAAAAAAATTAAAGAATAACTCGGACAATTTAAAATTGACTTGAGTATCGCATTGCAAGATTCAGTTCCAATTTAAATTGAGAAGGATCTTCTTTAAATTTCAAATTTTGAGCTTTTAATGTAGAACTTATAAAAACATTCTGATCTTTTCTTGTAGGAATTGATGTTAATACTAGAGAGAAATAATTATGTAATAGAGGAATTATATTTTTACTAAAATCTTTCATAACCTCGGTAACTAACTGACAGTAAAAAAAAATCTATAGGAATGTTCTCAGATTGCAGAAATAAAAGAACTGAATGATTGTGGTTATTACTGTATTGCACGAAAAGCAATGTAATTATTGAATGAGGCGAAGTATAATATAAGTAGAAAATGATTCGGTCGCGGGGTTGTTATCTGCTGAGGTCTCCAAGACTGAATAACTTTCCTTCATACCAACGCTGAATTCTAAAATTGGTTTCTTCTTCATTCAAATGATCAAAATAGACAGTCATGTTCCCGTGTTGCCAGATTCAAAAATCATTCAACTTTTCCAATGGCAACAGTGCAATAATGTAGTTGTCCAATGTAATGATAAAATATCAAGAATTACCAACCAATGAAAGACCAATCAGCAAAAAAAATCTCTTGAATATTAAAGTTATTATATGGCAGCCACAGTACATCAATTCTTTTTATTTTCTGTAACCACTTAATCCTAATTAAGGTTGCAGTGAGGCTGGGGCCCATCCCAGCCGACTCTGGGAGAGGGCAGAGTACACCCTGGACAGCTCGCTAGGCCATCGCAGGGCAGAAACACACTGACGGCTATGTACCCGACTCTTGACGAAAGTCAACAATGGTTCTTTTACATGACCCTCTCATCAGAGACAGTGAGAGACATGGCCGGCCTTTGATAACCCAGTTAGCTGCACTGGGGGGGACAGCGACAACCCGTTGAGAGTGGGGCTTGAACTGCCAACCTTAGGATCAGTCATCCAGCACCTTAACCACCAGGCCAACACTGCCTGTAGCGACAGTACATGCTTATGTAATGTTATTGTTCAACACGTGATCAATAAATTGTGTATGAGCTGGTGCATATGACCCTGCAAGTTAGCTGTTAGCTAGTTGCACTGTGTGCTATGGTAAAGTCTGTTGGGTTTTTACACCTGAGCCTAGTGGCTCATCAGGCGGGTGCTTATCCCCGGTTTCTGGAGCGTGAAGCGACCAGGAGTTCAACTCCTCCTGGATGGGACTCTAGTCCATCGCAGGTTACCGTCCCAGTATATTTTTACTGGTTCCCATTTATACTTCTGGGTGAACAGAGGCACACTTGTGGTTGAGACCTTTCCCAGGGGTCTTGGCACAGTGAGGGTCTCAGTGGGATTCGAACTCACAGCCTCCCGATCATGAGCGCAGCACCCTAACCACTACACTACCCTCCCCGACTGTGTGCTATGATCTTCATCAATTTTAATTGGAAGGAAAACAAATTGAAAGTTTCTCATCATGAATTCATGTAAAACATGATGCATGCAGTTTGATGGGGAGTTTTATTGTGAACTGGCAACCAAAAAGGAACTTAAATCCAAACTTAAACAAAGAAGTACAATATATTGCTGGATAATAAAACCAAACTATTTAAACAAACACAAAGGGAAAAAATACCAACAACATGGAATATACTCCGAACCAGAACACAATAAAGAAAGCAAAGGCCGATGCGGTGAAAGGCGTAACACTCCACATGTCGGTGATGTTTATATCAACTTCGTGATCATGCCTGTGAACGCCACCCACACTCATTCTTTTTTTTTTGAATTGCTCAATCCTAATTAGCGTCATGGGGAATCTCAGTCGAATCTGGGCAAGGGCAGAACACACCCTAGACAACTCGCCAGGTCATCGCAGGGAAGATCCACTCTGATGGCCATGCGGCCTACTCTTGTTACAAAGCGTGGCATAGTGGATACCACATCCGCCTCACAGCAAAAATAGTAATTACGGTGTCCAGGGGGGGGTTTTCATGAACATCAGGGTTACAGACGCTTCCCGACTTACGTTTTTAATTGGTTCCGGACAGACGAACGCAAGTTGAAAGTGCACGTAAGTTGTTACAGTGATGTATGACGTGTGACGTAAGACGCTCATACTGTACTATACATCCATAAATACCATTACCGTATCTCATAACACACCCCTAAATCAACTTATATAAACATAACACTGTAAAATAATATCAAATATATCAAATAATATCAAAATTAATTTCAAATAAGTCACTTATTTATACTGAGTCACTTTACATGAAGCTTAAAACAGCCAATCAACGCTTACAATATATGAGGCGCTCAACACTGAAAGAAGTGTACTTGCGAAAGTAGTGTACTTGCAATGGGTTATACGGACTTCCAGTCTTTCAAGTGCGCAAGGGTGCTGTTGAACTCATTTAGAACACAGCCTGCACTGATGTGAATCACTAACCATATTTGCTTAGTGTTACAAAAGTCCGCAAAACACTGTAAATACAAAGATCACAGAGACGACGTCTTAACACAAGGGTAACACGCTATATAACTGAGATATATAAAACAATATATATATATATATATATATATATATATATATATATATATATATATATATATATATATATATATATATATTACTGAACTGGGAAGAAGGAGGGGCACGTTCAGTCTGTCGTTTGTAAAAAATGGACGCTACGTCATTATATCAGCGTACTACGTAGGTATGTCTAAACTCAAAATTTGACTTTTTTGGTTTTTTTTTTTTTTTTTAAAAAACCCTGTAAAATAAAAAAAAATGTAAAACGGATGAACATAAGTCAGGGAGCATCTGTATTTGGTTTCACACTTAACTTGAACAGAGGTCCATGTGGGATGTTCCAAAAACCATGGTGCCTACTCTGGATCCTGGCTGTAAGTTACATAGTCAATGTTGTGTTTCAGAGGCCTACTATTAAAATGACACCATAAAGTAGATTTTTGGGAAATGTATGTTACTCTGGAAAGCTAAATTTATGAATTTGAACAAATTACCCCTGAAAATAAAGCTTATCATGCCAGCTTTAGTTGAGAGGTAGATCATTCCCAGTGGTTAAAAACCGAGGGCACCGGAGGTCAAAATGTTCTGAAATCTCACCATTATTTAAAACTGTAGGTTGTGTATTGGACAATGAGAAAGTTTAAAAAGGAGATGAAGAGATTAAATTAAAGTGAGTAGAAGGTTATGAGTGTGAAAGTCAGCCATAGGGTTGAAATAATACAGCGCGTGCAATGAAAGCTGCCTAAAGCAGAGGAGAGCAAGAAAAACTCTCTGCAGTCGTGCAGTCATGCACACAATGTATTAAATGTCAGTTGAGGGATGTTGATTGTATGAAATAGAATCCCTCTGGCTTTTGCATTCAGCTGAAGAATAAACCAACAGCCAACAATGTGCTCATGACCCCCACGCACACCAAATCCTTCCATAATTGGCTTTGTATTAAGCTGGCCTGTCACTCAACATTTTAATGCTGTATTTATTTAACCTTTCCTTAACTAAGATAGCCAATTAAAAATACACTCATTTGAATGAATAGTTATAAAACCTGTGCCTTGCCCTTCCTGCAGCAACCTTTAAAACCGCCAATTTGTTACCATTTTATTAGACATGAATATCACAGCCGTTATAAATGCCAAAGCTTTTTCAAAAGCCTTGTTTGGGGCAAAATATCTGCGAAGGGATTCAGTTTGTTAATAAATCGTGACATCAAATACATATTAATCTGTACAACAAAAGTTGAATAGCAGAAGTCAACTGAAGGACCTCGATTTTGAACAATGGATGAGACATGGTGTGGGCACAAATGGCCAACTCCTCAGTACACAGCGTCTCAGTGGGTCAGTGAGTAATTACCCAGCTGCATGTGGTAGTCTTCATCTTTGGGCAGAAAGTCAATTAGGATGTGTCGATATTTGTATTGCTTTTAAGACACAGAGACATTCATTAAGAATCAAACTCCGCATAAAATACAACAAAGAAAATTCTCGACTTACTCAACAGGAGTGAATACGGTATCAGTGATAAGAGAAATCACCAAGACAGTGCTTTTCTTGGCTTTATTAGGCACATTGAAACATGTGCGCTAAATATATAATTTTTAAAAATGTGTGCAGGAACAACACATCTTTCTTTATTTCTTGATTGTTTTGACCAGTCATCAACATTATATTTTGGGAAACTTTAAAGGAGCAGTGTCAGGGTACACCAACATTCTCAATTCTATTTGCTAGACTTGTTGTGCGATGCCATATAGGGACAGTGGTGGTCTAGTGGTATAGGGCGCAGGATCGCTGATCCTAAGGTTGGGGGTTCGAGTCCCCACAGGGTTGTCACTGTCCCCCCAGTGCAGCTAACTGGGTTATCGAAAGTGGGCCATGTCTCTCACTGTCTATGTAAAAGAACCATTGCTGACTTTCGTAAAGAGTAGCTGCAAAGCCGTCAGCGTGTTTCTGTACCTTGCTAAAGCTTTGTGACAGGAAGGGCATCCGACGTAAAAACCTCTGCCAAATCAAATGTGTGAATCAGATGATTCGCTGTGGCGACTCCCGAGAAAGGGAAAGAGCCGAAAGGAAAAGAAGAAGAAGTTGTGCGATGCCATATGACGTCCTACAGCTGGTTTAACACACTTTCCGATTCATACTGCAATATGCAGAATTGTACTGTGTTCTTGGAATATAATTAAACCCATGAAACCTTTATATAGACTTATAGAGCAATATTGCATCGGACAACATTTTTACAACACTGGTGGTGTACTGGTTTGTGTACTGGTCACAGTAAGAAGGTTCTGAGTTCGAGTATTGGGCTTTGTTTGCACCACAAATATTTACTTGTGAGTTTGTTTGCCTACCCAAGTTAGATTGTATTTATCGTCTGCCTACCAAAGATTGTGTATATTTAGATTGTGCAAGTTTAATAAGTGGTGCATGAGCCTTTCTTTCATTGAATTTGTTTGTTATGAATATTAAATCTTTTTTTAAATCACTACCCATTGTCATTCAAATCAGTGATACATTACAGTCAATCAGCATCAATTCAGCAATGTGGCAGCCCTACTGGACAACAGACAACCAGACAACAGAATGCTAAGACATCGCTGAAGAAAATCTTTACAAGAATTTTGATTTGAGTGAACTTCCCTACATCCACCACTCTCTCTTACAAAGTCTTTACAGTCTTCCTTTCGGCTTTTTCCCTTTTTACTCAGGAGTCGCCACAGCAAATCATCTGATTCGCACGTTTGATTTTGGCAGAGGTTTTTTACATCGGATGCCCTTCCTGTCACAACCCTTTTAGCAAGGGACAGAAACACGCTGACGACTTTGCAGCCTACTCTTTACGAATGCAATGGGTCTTTTACACGCCTCACACCATAGACAGTGAGAGACATGGCCCGCCTTTGATAACCCAGTTAGCCACGCTGGGGGTTACGAAGTCTTTACTGGCCTCTTTAATTCAAAAGCTGCCATTGGAAGCGTCATTGTGAAGCATGACAAAATTCAACTGGCTACTGAATAGGTGCCTTATTTTCAAAGTGGGATCGGGGAAATGGACAGGGACCCTAACTCAGGAGACACTTGGAATGGCAATGTTGAGTGGCAAATCATGTACCGCCAAATTCCGCCAGATGAACATCTGTATTTGTTCATTGTTCTAAACCTTAAAAAGCAAGACGGTAGCATATATCAGCTTGCAACACTGTCCACATGTCTAATCCAGACCAGGTAAAGAAAACTGAGCACCACAGACTGGAGCCCCAAGATGAATTCAGAGTCAAATAAAACAACTGTAGCCTCTATTCCTATTACAATTGCTATTTCTAGATGCCCTGGATAGCACTGTTGTCTCTGTTAATCACTATCTGTTTATCTATTAATCCCCTAATAAATGTGGTAGCTAGCCCAGTGGCTCAGTGATTCTCATCACAGCGAGAAGGTTCTGGATGGTATTGGGAATCAGCAATGTACAACTCGCTCAAATTATCGGTGGTCGGGTTTTCATTTTCGGTTTTCAAACGTTACATTCATGTTATCATGCCATCTTGAGTAATTGATATTTAATTTAAACAGGACTGTGTTGCCTGTGCAGTTAGAAATACAAACTCTTCCTTCAAGTGAAATGAAATGAAAGCCTTCCAAACTCTCCTGTTGCACATGAACATATGTATATTTTCATAATCAGGTGGTTTTTACTTGCATTACAGTTGTAAACACCTGAAATCTGTTTGATAGTTTGCATTAGCCAATTTGAAATGTGCAAAATTTAGAGAACAGGACATGAATCACCCAATTCATATAAGGCAAGTTAATGGCAATAATACATATAATAATATATATTGTATAATAAACTTCTTTTCCTTTCGGCTGTTCAATTCAGGGGTCACCACAGCAGATCATCTGCCTCCATCTCACTCTATCCTCTGCATCTTCTTCTCTTACACCAGCTACCTTCATGTCCTCCTTCACCACATCCATAAATCTCCTCTTTGGTCTTCCTCTAGGCCTTCTACCTGGCAGTTCCAACCTCAGCATCGTACTACCAATATAGTCACTATCCTTCCTCTGTACATGTCCAAACCATCTCAATCTAGCCTAAAGATAATAAACTATCAAGTCAGATGTAAAGTAGTGAAGGTCTGAATAAAATTGACCTGGCACCTCTACAATTTATACATAATTCCATTTACATACCTTAAAGGAACCGTGTGCTCGCATATATATGAACAATTTTAGCACAACGTATTCATACACAAATTGGTTCCGTGTTGCCAACAGAGGCACAAGATGATCAAGTGCATTTTCGCTACTTTCTTTGCACTAAGGGGACAGCATTGTAACGTAGTAGCGAATTTATTGGTTGTTTTTTATATTTTCTACATAAAACAGGGGTTCATTCAATAATTTTCTAGACAAGTCAGTCTCATTAGGGTCGTGAGAAGTCTGGCGCTCAACTCCGCCAACTCTGGGCGAAGGCAGGGTACACTCTGAACATCTCACCAGGCCATCACAGCGAAACACACACACATTCATACTCACACGTAGGGGCAATTTGGAGCAGAAAAAAACAGCCTACTGTGCATGTTTTTCGGGTTTTTGGAGGAATTCGGAATATCCGGAAGAACAGACACACAAGCACAGGGAAAGCACGCAAACTCCACACAGAAATGCCACGAGCTTAGGAATTAAATCCTGGACCTTCTTGCCATGAGGCAAACGTACCACTGTGCCTCCATGCTGCCTTGTTCATGAAACAGTGCCGGTGAATAGAAACAGACCTAAATGATGCATACAAACTTTTAATAAGTTTAATTTAATTTTAAACCCTGCTGGTGTGCAATGCCCAATAAATATTCAGAGCTGCATTGTAAACACTTAAGAGACTTAGATGGCTCATAGATAATTTATTCGAGCATTGGTTCGATCGTACAAATACTACTGTATGGAGTTTACATGTGCTTGAATGTGTTTCCTCTGGGTCGTCTAGTTTCCTCCCATAGTTCAATCACATGCACGTTCGTTCAGCTGGCTAATCCAAATTGCCCCGGGTGTGAATATGAGTGTGAATCAGCGTTGTCTACCTGTTCTGTTTGAGATGCAGAGATGCAGCTTATATAACCGATGGCTTATAGCTTTGCCAATAGCTTGCATGCACATTATAGTGGATGAGTGGGTAAGTGAGTAAATAAAGACGTAATTAAATATCCACCCGCCACGTGCTTTCTACATATAAGCAATCCTTGTAAATTGCAGGACTGCACATGTATTAAAAACTGTATTAATTATTTTATACAATAAGAATCTTCTTACAAATTACACATAACTAACTTCCCATTAGCATCCTGCAGCAGGAACCAAAGCACTGACTAATTACAAATTATTTTTATCACTTTTAATTGAAGTAATAACATTGCCAAAAATCTCAGAATTTTTAAAAAATAAAAACAAGTATTAAAGTCTGATGGAATGCAGCGCACTTAATGAGCACACAATCCTCATCCATGTTTTCTGTTTATTTTTAGGATTGAGGGAATTTTGGGTCAACAAGATGCCACAGACAAACTGTAAACTCAATATCTCCAGAGCTCCACGGCTGCTTCTTCATCCTTAGTCTCCATATGTACAGTACTTCAATTAAAAATATTTTGTTTTAAGTGTGGGTGGCACGGTGATGTAGTGGTTTGCATGTCTGCCTCACAGCAAGAAGGTCCGGGGTTTTGAGTCCATGGCTTCTGTGTGCACTTTGCATGTTCTCACCATACTTGCCTCCAGCAAGAGAATGACTTTAAAAGCGTATAGAAACATTTTTGTTTTGCCAGATGTACCCACTTATGTTAGGAGACACCTCATTATGAAACAAAATACACTGCCAGCACAACACAGTGCTTTCAGATGAAAAAAATCTGAAGATCTTAGCGTGGTTAAGTCAATCATCACACCTTCAACCAGGATATGTTTCACCTCCTAAACAAGAAGACTGAATCTCCCAAAACAAACAAAGTTGAATTACCAGATTTTTAACCAAGAAATCCAAAATTCAAATCTGGTTCAATGCCACAGCCATCCATGACCAGGAGATCATGGGAGTCCTCATTGGAGGGAGGGATACACCCATACACTCAGTTCCCTGTCACTCACTGCATTCACCAGCCAATCATGGGCATCTGTGAGCTTATTTGTATGAGGGAGTGGATAGTGCTTTCCCTCCAAGTGTGTTAGACCACACCATATGCATTCACCGCAGTTCGGGTTAAGAACCCAGCTCAAGCACCCACCAGTGGCAGCATGGTGGCAGTGGGACTTCAACCCCTGAGTTCTCCAAGCACTGAAGCACCACTGCCCCAGTGCATACGCACCCAGCTGTTCATAGAATCTAATACAAATGGAATTCATGAAATTTGTTTCCATTTATGTACATATTTGCATATCCATCTCACAGCAAGAAGATTCTTGGTTGTCTAGTAAATGTGGACTTTGCATATTCTCACCATGCCTGTGTGAATTTTCTCTAGATACTCTGGTTTCTTCCAATGTGAGGCAGTGGTGGTCTAGTGGTATAGGGCGCTGGATTGCTGATCCAAAGGTTGGGGGTTCGAGTCCCACTCTCCACAAGGTTGTCACTGTCCCCCCCAGTGCAGCTAACTGGGTTATCAAAGGCGGGCCATGTCTCTCACTGTCTATGGTGTGAGGCATGTAAAAGAACCATTGCTAACTTTAGTAAAGAGTAGCTGCAAAGTCGTCAGCGTGTTTCTGTCCCTTGCTAAAAAAGGGTTGTGACAGGAAGGGCATCCGACGTAAAAAACCTCTGCCAAATCAAACGTGCGAATCAAATGGTTCGCTGTGGCGACTCCCAAGTAAAAGGGAAAAAGCCGAAAGGAAGACAGACTCTGGTTTCCTCCAATGGTCCAAAGACATGGGTAGCAAAGTAGGGTAGCATCAGGAAATATTGATTAACAATTAATCATGGGTAATATAGTACATTGGAACCTGGTCGAACACAATTCGTTCCAAAAATGTGGTCGAGTACCGATTTGTTCGAAGAGTGAAACAATATTCCCCATAAGAAATAGTTAAAAGTTGATTAATGCGTTTAGATTAACATCTACTTCCGGCAATACTGTTGTACAGGGATGCCTCACTTTCCGCGGTTAATGGGAATCGAGACCCCTCCCCCATGACTGCCAATTTCCGAGAAGTAGGATTGACCCCCCTGACTGACGTATACGTACACGCATATGTGTATATAATATCAATAAGTACATATTCAACGCTATAAATGCTTAATGCTTATAATAATAATTAAACATTCAAAATAACAAAAAAATGTAAGTAGTTTTGTTGGGGGGGGGGGGGTTTGCATAATTGGCCTTGTCTTTGGGCATTTTCTCCAACTTTTAACCTATTTTTTCTTAATTTCCTTATTTTTTATTTTTTGATGAATATTTTTGAAAAACCCACGATGCACTGAAGCTGCAGAAACTGAAGCATGAAGTAGCGAGGGATTACTGTATATAATTTGAAAACAAGGTGTATTTATGAAACATTAATGTACAAGAGTAAAACATAACAGTACATAATAATTAAGCTAATTTTGTACTGTATTTGTTTACATACCTTTCTGGTTGGGATGTATCAGCGTATGTGGATGGATGGGGAGGGAGAGCTGGTGGACAGGTTATTGTTTTTGGGGGTGTGGGGGTTAATTTTTCCCTTCTCTGTCTCTTGATCACAGTTGATTCTTTCATGTTCTCAGGACTGTTCTCTTTTACTTTCCAGTAGAATTACTGCTGCTTTTCTTAACAACCATGGTTAAGGGTTAAAGTAGCCGTGATGTAATGATTAAACAATAGGCATTACGAGACATTCTCTCAATGGCTGTTCAAAGTACTTTACACTGAGCAGCGTTCAACACACGCGGCTCTGTTCCGTTCGAACTCTGATAATTTGTTCGAACACCAATGTATATTTTCCTCATATTTTTTTTTATCAAATTCCAATTTGTTTGACTAAAGAGTCATTTGGCCACCGAGGTTCCACTGTAGTTGTATCCACCTCACCTTCCCGCTCCCTGTTTCAAGTCCTGGGTTTGGTGAGGACGTTTCTGTGTGGAGTTTACATGTTCTCTGGTGCTTGCCCTGGTTTTCTCAGAGTCCAAAGATATGCAAATTAGACTAACTGGCTGTTCCAAAATGCCCATAGCTGTGTGTGTGTGTGTGTGTGTGTGTGTGTGTGTGTGTGTGTGTGTGTGTGTGTGTTGGCCTACAATGTCTTGGTGAGCTGTTTAGGGTTTATAACGTCTTAACCCAGAGTTGCCTGTGATAGACTCCAGTCTCCCCACAACCCCAGTAGGACTAAAGCTAAGCAGTTTGGTAAATGCCCAAGAGTGATTGAGATGCATATACTGTATATGGAAATAAACATTCCAACTAACTACTATTCACACCCTGTGCAAGGTCAGGGTATAACCTGAACAGCTCACCAACACAGACGCATCACCATTCACACTCACTCATACTGACTGTATGCAGTTAGCCTAATATGCATGCCTTAGGACTGTGGGAGGAGAGCAGAACACCCAGAGGAAACCCACGCAAGCACAAGGAGAACATGCAACCTCTACACAGAGATGCTCTCACTGGGCACAGGGCTCGAACCCAGGACCTTATTGCTAAGAGGCAAACATGCTAATTATTATACCACTGTACTGCCCATTTGGTTATGTAAACTATTTAAAACTCAAACTACTCAGAGTGGATGAAAAACTTTATATTATATATATATATATATATATATATATATATATACATATACATATATATACACATATATATATATATATATACATATACATATATATACACATATATATATATATACATATACATATATATATATATATATATATATATATATATACATATATATATATATATATACATATATATATACATATATATATATATATATACATATACATACATATACATATACATACATATATACATATATATATATATATACATATATATATACACACACACACATATATATATATATATATACACACACATATATATATATATATATATATACACACACACACATATATATATATATACACACACACACATATATATATATATATATATATATACACACATATATATATATACACACACACACACATATATATATATATATATATATATATACACACACACACACACACACACACACTGGTCCTTCTCAAAAAATTAGCATATTGTGATAAAGTTCATTATTTTATGTAATGTACTGATAAAAACTAAACTTTCATATATTTTAGATTCATTGCACACCAACTGAAATATTTCAGGTCTTTTACTGTTTTAATACTGATGATTTTGGCATACAGCTCATGAAAACCCAAACTACCAGGCAGAAGGCCTAGAAGACCAAACAGAAGATTTATGGATGTGGTGAAGCAGGACATGAAGGTGGTTGGTGTAAGAGAAGAAGATGCAGAGGATAGGGTGAAATGGAGGCAGATGATTCGCTGTGGCGACCCCTGAAGGGAACAGCCGAAAAGGAAAAGATATATATAAAATAATATAATCATATTTATATATATCAAATTTAAAGCCTTAACAATAATAAAATAACTGTCCTTTATCTCATTGCACCTCCTTCTGTATAATGTTATTAAATCAAATGAAAGGATTCATCAGTGGATAGTAAAATGGCAGAAGAATAAATGGTAAATTTACTCACACTCACTGTGGTAGTTCTCAATAGACAGTGATGCATCAGGTCAGCACAAATACTAACACAGGAAATGTGTGCCACATATTTGTTTTATTAGACTCTGTTTACTGAATAGATTTTAAAAGAAAGAACACTTCAGTCAATAGATGCATTCAGATTTAATGTGGGTTAGTTCTAAAGATGGACAGAGGTGGCGTAATAGCTTCACATGTCTGACTCACAGCAAGAGGGTCCTGGGTTCACGTCCTGTGCTCAGAAATGACATTTGTGTGTAGTCTGCATGTTCTCCCTGTGCTTGCATGGGTGTCCTCCACAGCTACACCTGTTTCCTCCAACAATCCAAAGACATGCACATTAGGTTAACTGGCATTTCCGAATTTCCCCTGGGTGTGAGTAGAGGTGATACGTTGATGTTTGAGTGGGTTTTGTGACTGCCGTGGTCTACGAGCCTTTCTGGATATACATTTTTTTTTTTTTTTTTGCCCAGTGACACCTGAGATAGGCTCCAGTCCTATTGTCATAATTAACATGGGCTTTAAAGCCAATTGAAAATTATTTGTAAAAGATATTTATGTTTATTTATTGCTGCCCTCCATCATGCAAGTCAATTAGGCATAACAGCCAATCAGCATCAACGCAACTCAGCAACGCTGCAGCCTTATTAGGTTTCCTGCTGTGGCATGGACAACCATTCCTTGACGATGGTGCTCCACTGGGAAGTTCCACTATAATGTCATGCAGGCTTTTTGACGACAATCTTTCTTCAAGTATCATGTTCTTTCAAATGTTGTTGAATTCTCAGCACAGTGGCACTTCATCTGTCAGTCAGTCCCAGGATCACACTAAACCTCTAACGGCAAATCAAGTAGCATTTAATATTGCGTTTACTGCACATTTGAAAAGCTTCTAGATTCGACATTCACACAAGAATCAATGTAGAAATTGACAGTTTATGAGCTGTTATACTGTAATATTTCAAAAACAGTGAATTGATTTTATCCATCCTCCAGATTTGGCCCGTGAAATTGTGTTGTGCTTCATATTCCTCTACATGTTCATGCCAAGAGGATGGAGAAGGGATGAGTTTCACCATCTGTTCCTATCTGCCTCTCATTATCCCCACTGTTGACATTCACTCGTTAATTGATGGGTAGCTTGGAGAGGATCTCCTTATACTGTGACAGGAATCTCAAGAAAAGGCTCGTGTATACAACGAGCAATAGCAAACAGCCTTATAGTTTAATTTTCAAAAGGTCAGAGAAAGAAAAGCAGAATACATTCACCTTTTAGAAGCTCTTTGTACATATAGCTTTCTCACAAAGGTGCCTTCTGCATTTCCAGGTTTGAAGGCATCATGTATACTAGTAGTTGTGACTTTTCTGGCCTGGCTCTAATGTGTGAACACTCCTGGATTGGTGAATGGAAAATGGAGTAGGTAACGACTGTTGGGCTTTTTACACTTGAGCTACAGGTGATGCTTATCCCAGTTTGTGTAGTGTGAAGCCACTTGGAGTTCAATTGCACCTGGATGGGGTGCCAGTCCATTGCAAAGACCTTTCCAGTATTTTTTTACTGGTACTCATTTATACTGTTGGGTGAACAGAGGTACATTTGTGATTAAACCCATGCCCAGAACCCTAACCATTACACCACTGGCCCCTAAATGGAAAGCAGTACATTGATCTACTTCCAGAGCGGAAAACACATTTGCTAAATACATACCCAAAGCGTAATACTTACTCCAAATTCTTTTCCTGACATGTTTCTCTGTTTCCAAAAAAGCCTTCACCTTTGACAGATGACAATCCTGATAAAACGATGTTGTGAGGGTGGGTTTTGACAAGACATGCAACACAAGAAGAAAGGAGGCAGAGAAGCAGTGGCAGGCGCTAACAATAGCTTTCAGAATTGAGACGTTCTTTCTTTCTGCAGAGGCAGCAGCGTGACAAATAACCACCCTCCGAGCACGTGAGTTGGTCAAAACAGAACAGCCATCCTCACACAGGAGATAACACAACCTTATTTGCTTCAGAATTTACGAACCCGACGTGCATTGCCATAACACGTCAGTCTTTTATTATACGATTGCACCATAGCCTCATTTGAAGCACTCTCTTAAATGAGATGATCTTCTTTGGAGTAAAGACGGCAAAGGGCTTGTCATGTGGTGCCAGGTGATTCTGGGCCACTGGCCACCTTATTTCCTGTCTCACCTGGTGAGTGGATCATGTAAGATGTTAAAAGTTGATGATCTGGTGTCTAAAGGTCACCTACGCCTCAACCGTATCAGCCTCCCAGAGGCCCAGAATGGTAGACTTTAATGAGCCAAAGCTAGCGGCTTTCAACTAATGGAGCTATTGCTCATTGGTCACCAAGGTACGGACAGGTGCACCGTAGCAGAGGATGCACTGATTGATGAAATACTACATAGCCAGAAAAGTAATTTTAATTGCTGGAAAAACACATTAGTTTGTCTTGATCGGATATTGAAAAATACATAGCCATCCAGGATGGTAAAAATCCAATCTGTGTACAGCATATGCATTAACTGACATCTAATAGAAGGTTAAAAAAGGTAATCTATCCAAGATTTAATTATTCCACTTGCAGCCTTGGTTCTCTGCATACCATTTCTATTTGCTTGCCAAATCCAAATCAGAAGAATTTGGGGCAGGATGCAGTAATGCTGCAGTGATCACTGCTAATACAAGCACATCATGTCCTGGAGGTGTTGCAGGCAGCTTAGGCATTCCATCAATGTCGTTTTCTGCTTACATGCTATTGGACCAACACATTATTACTGAGCTCAATCAATACTTTTTTTTATTATTACAGCCACTTTGTTCTGCCAGTGCACAACCTGCAAACTAATCAACATTTAGAGTATTAAAAAATTCCTTTGCCTCTGAGGTTTTTTGGGATGTACAGGTGGATCTCAGTGTGAGCATCTAATGGAACGTACACTGGTACCTCACCTTACGAAATTAATCCATTCCAGAGCTTTTTTTGCAACCTGCATTTTTTCGTAAATTAAACCACATTTTACATGTAAAACATGTGATTCGTTCCAAGGCCCCCAATACTACCCCCTAAACCCTTTAAAAATTATAAAAGCATCCCTCTTAAGACCTCCTCCTGCTTCAATATCGTACCGATGGTAGACGGGTTTGGCCATATTCCTTTGTGATATCACTCGAGCCCGTTTCGTCTTCTCACGCGTGTGTATGAACTCACACATACGTGTGTGTGTGTGTGTGTGTGTGTGTGTGTGCACGGGTGTTGACCATGTCTTCTTAGTAGAGTTATAATCTTACAAATGTTTATGGAAGGGTTAAAAGCCTGAGTCAAGAAATAAAGCATAAAACAACAGTAACTCTGTCCTTTACATGAAAAGCATCATGGTGGCTTCAGCTCTATAATAGGCAATGAGAGGTAGATGCGTCATTCCTCCTAGCCAATGGGATCCCTGTCCAAGATGGCGTCAGGTGGACCTGTCCAAGATGGCACTCGAGTGAAGGCAACATGAACGACAGCTCAGTTGTTAGCCAATGGGAGGCCAGCGAGGTGGGATATTTGAACGTCATTGATGGGAGAGCAGCTCGTGCATTGTTTGAATGACGCATTTTAATGTTTGAATGGCGCGTTTGAATTTTTTAAGATGGCGCTTTCGTAACGTGAACTTGTTTCGTATCCTGAGACAAAAATTTTAGGAAAATGCTTTCTTCGTAACCTGCATTTTTCGTTTGGTGAGACTTTCGTAAGGTGAGGTACCGCTGTATTAACACAAGGTGAAGGTCCTGGGTTTGAGTCTCATATCTGGAGAGTGTGCCTCTGTGTGGCGTTTGCGTCTTCCTCCCGTGCTTGCATGGATTTCTCCGGATATTCCTCCCACAGTCCAAAGATACCCACATGACGGTAACTGGTTGTTTTCGATTTCTTCTAGATGTGAGAGTGCGTGTGAATAGTTTGTGTCTATGTTGTTCCTGCAATTAACTCGTGAGCTGTTCGGCGTATACCACACCCTCACCTAGAGTTGGCACAGATAGACTCCAGCCTCCCTGAGACCTTAGTAGACCATAATCAGTTCAGCAAATAAATGAAGATATGAATGTCTATTACTGCACATCGTCATGCAAGTCAACGATACATTACAGCCAATCAGCATCAACTCAGCCTTATTGTCCTTCCTGTGATAGGTGCATGCCGAAACCTGGCAGGACACAGGACATCCGTCCGACTCATAGTCCATGACTATTGGTGCGCCGCTGTTAAGAAGAGTCAAGCCAATTGTACAGGCAACCCATCAATATATGTGACTAATAATACACTAAGTAAGTGAGTCTAGACAGCATCAGTGAACTGCTGCACAGAGCTTTCAAAAGCGTAATACATTTATCAGATCATGTAAATTATATAAATAGTCTAAATACTGCCAGATTTATTTCAGGTGATGGCATCCTAGTCGGAACACAGGTTGAACACAAATGTGAAAATAACCTTATCCGTGACAGCAATGTTTACACCAGTCACACTTAATTTGCCGCAGCGCCTGAATAAAGATGAAAAATAATATGCACCTTGCGTTGATGAGAACAGCGTGGGGATGAGGTCTCAGTTTTGAACCAACCGCGACTAAAGTCCATGTAAAAATCCAACTGTCTGGTTTTCCCCGAGGGAGCAAGGTCAGTTCAGTGTGCTTCATGTCAGCTGTAACAGTGATGAAATCTGCTCTGAAGCACCTTGTCTATCTCTGGGTGATGGGCTCACAATGCTGTTCCAGCCCATTGACAAGCACAGATCAGCAGCCAGTGCCGGAGTCTATTCTATCATCTGCTCTCGGGGGAGAAAGAGCGAGGGAGAGAGCTTGTTCATTCATTTATTGCAGGACCTTTGGCCAAAGCCAGCCTTGGTTGATAAAGAGTGCTTGCATGGCACATCTGTTCCTCATTTATAAAAGGTTGAATCTTGCCTTTAATCTTGCTTTTATGGTTGGTCGTTGGTAGTGTTTCAATTCACTATATCCATTTTATTTATATTATGAACTAAAATGTTCCGGTGGGTGAATTCACAGTGCAGTAGAAGTTGCACAGAAATAGTACGCAGTGATGAGAGGCTGTTACTGAAAGACACAAATAAAATACAACTGGGGAGGGGGAAAAAAATAAATAAATAAATAAAACAATAATTCAAAGAACATAAAGTTAAACATTAGACTACCAGGGTGCACATATTAGTGCTTAATCTACATTTTGCAATCTGTGCCACATTTGAATCACATTTCCGTATTGATTAACATGCACATTAGAGTTGCTAATTAATGAAATAGCCATTATAATAAATCCTTCTGAAAAGCCCCACCTGGCCTTTATTCGTTGCTTGTCTATAGCTGCTGGAGCCAGCCAATTACTCTGAAATTTATTGGACCCCGCTGCATCTGAAGTGTGATTGGAATAATAACGAATCTCCAAATGGCACATTTTAGCTCCTTCACCGCCGCATGGCAAAGTGTACAGAACACAGGCACGAGAAAAATGTTGGTGCAAGAAGGCTCCCTGGCAACGGCATGGCTCAAGCCAAAACTGGAGACACAAAGACGGAGAGAGTGAGAGAAACAGGGGAAACAGACAAGAACAGAACAGAGAGAAGGGAAGGCGAGACTAAACGAGAAGAGACTGGAGCAGGGAGGAAGACAGAGGGATGACAGTGGAATAGAGAGAGAAGGAGCAAAGAGATAAAGAAGGGATCTGGTGAGAGGAAGCAGAGAGATAACAGCAAATAGAAAGAACAAAAATTAACGACTCAAGGTGATGGAAAATAGAGAAAAATAACAGAGAATGAGAACAGAAAAGAGAAAAGAACAATTTAAAAAATGTGGTTGTCCCTTTGGAAGTACCATGTTGGGGCGCAAACCACTTTTATTAAGTCACCAAATGGAAGAGTAAAGTGCAAGGCAAAGCTCACTGACTCACTCATTAATACTATTTGGATCACGGGGAATCTAGAGCCCATTTCAACCAACATACCCCAAACAGTTCGGCGGTCCATCATAGGGCCAACACACATACAACCATCCACATCCACATTTACACCTAGGGCAATTTGGAACAGCCAATTACTCGAATGTGCGTGTCTTTGGACTGTGTGAGGAAACCCACATATGGAGGACATGAAAACTTCAGACAGAAACGCCGAAGCCTGACACTAAAACCCAGGACCTTCTTGAAAGGAGATGGACGTGCTAACCACTATACCACCTATTGCCCCATAGCAAAGGTTTTATATAAATCCGCTTTTTGTTTTGTTTTGTTTTTTTTAAAGTTAGGTGGGTAAGGTAAGGCTGTTGGGTTTTTACACCTGAGCCTAGTGGCTCATCAGGCTGGTGCTTATCCCCGGTTTCCGTAGCGTGAAGTGACCAGGAGTTCAACTCCTCCTGGATGGGACGCTAGTCCATTGCAGGTTACCTTCCCAGTATATTTTTTACTGGTACCCATTTATACTGCTGGGTGAACAGAGGCACACTTGTGGTTGAGACCTTGCCCAGGGGTCTTAGCACAGTGGGGGTCTCAGTGGGATTTGAACTCACAACCTCCCAATCATGAGCCCAGCACTCTAACCACTACACTCACCGGCCCTTTTTTAAATTCGAACTCAAGAAAATCTGCACTTTTTTGTTACGCTACTTTGTCTAGCAAGAAAGCTGCGAGTGAGTTTAATGTATAAATAAAAAATAAAATAAATAAATAACAGTTGCCAGAAGCAATCCCGCGGTCCAAGCATCAATGACTGAATTCCCCGGGGTTCTTGAATGACAGAGGTTATTAGAAGGGTTTTACGTACCACATTTTGTGGCTTTTTTTATTTAACGTATTTTTACGTTATATTATAAACTAGATTACGGTTATGTCGCCATTGCAATTTGATGTTCTTTGGCATAGCAACTTTTCCTTTGTAATTTAGTTACAGCACAGCCAAAAGCCTCTCGAAGTACAATTTTGCAAGCTACAGTTCATGAAAAAAAAAAGACTTTTACATATTTTTAACATTTCTAAAAATTGGCATGAAAAATTGACATTTTTGACAGACTGCTTTAAAATTTGGAATATCCTGTTGATGAGGCCTTGTAGAAAAAACAAATCACAATTGATGCAAAGATGACTGATATTGGCATATTTGCATATTAATTGCAAAATGTTGCAACAGTGTCTTGTGGAGGCCATGGTTTTTTTTTTTTGGTTTTTTTTTCATATCAGCTTCTCCTTCTAAATTTATGTTCAGAATAGGCTCAAGTGTATCAATTTCATGAATATCATTATAGCCATCCAGAAGATAACTTTTTGCTATAATCATAATTAGGCAAATTACCTCGAAATCCTGAAAAATAAAATAATGGAATCGAACAATCCAAGAGGCAAAATTGATGTTTGTGAGGAGTGAAACCTATAAGTATCCTGACTTTTCATCAAATGGTTCAGGGAGCGGAGCTTTTGAAAAGGTCACGTCCTGATAGAATCAGAAGGTATTGCTTTTTTTAAGTCAAGTTTGAGAGAATTTTAATTTGGCTTTTAAATCAAACTATCAGCTGTAACACAACGCTTATTCTGCTCTTTAAGTGATAAAAAGCTTAGCTTTTACTCGACCTTCAGACATAACCTAATATTGTAGGGATGAATAAATTTAAAAAAAATCCAAAAACCAAGGACCACAAGGATGGTTTCATTTGCTCATCCATTCATTTATTCATTTTGTGAACCATTAAAACCTAATTGGGGTTGCGGGGAGGCTGCTACACATCTCAGTTGATTCTGGGTGAGGACAGAGTACACCCTGGACAACATCACAGGGCAGAAACACGCTGAGGGCAACCCGATGGCCTATTCTTTACAAACAACAAGCAATGGTTCTTTAACGTGCCCCTCACCACAGACAGTGAGAGGCATGGCTGGCCTTTGATAACCCAATTAGCTGCTCTGGGGGAGGATTGTTTCAGATTATTACAATTTATTTACATGTCGCTCGCCCAAAGAGAAACCCACTGTAGCGAAACCCGGGACCTCATGCCATATTCCCGTTTTGAGGATTTCGGAGACAGTCTTGGACAACCGAGGGGGGAAAAAAATGATCCAGTCAAATAGCATAAACAATTTCACATACACATTAAAATGTACAATTTAAAATGTACACTCAAAGAAACAAAACATTTAAATAAAATAAAACATGCACTGAAACTGTTTTCATTCTTAAGTGATGTGGAATGTTTATTGTAAACGTATACCACGGATGTAAATAAAGCATAAATTTACCAAAGTTCTATTAACTGGTATCTAATTTGGACTTAAGGCACAGATGCAGTCTATTGTTCCCATCATCACCGTCTCACCTAACCACCCCACGATTCTGGGTATAGTGTTGATGATTCTCAATAATGCAGTACCGTCGATAACGCACTTGGGTATACAGAACCATGATTGTCACCACAATGGCAGCAGGGCTGCCTTCAACACCACAAACTTCAGTAAACAGCCACCACTATTGCAAGCCCTGATATGTGGGCACCCATAAACATTGGCAAAGAATACCATGACCTCACTGAAGTCTTCAGTAAAGGAAATGCCATTAAATAACCTTGCAGCTCAAAGACCATACAATTGTACCAATTTCTTCCTCCAAGTGCCACACCCCTCATGGCTCCATCTACCCCTTACTACGGTCTGAGCAACAGGGTTTGCAAACTTTTGGAATTCTCTATATGTTTGCATAACTATAATTTAAAACATCACATATTTAACCAAGTCCTAAAAGTAGGTAGATACCCTATTGAAACAAATGAGACAAAAATAATACACTTGGTGATGTGTTTAACAAGGAAAATGATCCAGTGTTGCATAACTTTAAATGGCAAAAATATGTAAACTCTTGCTTTCAGACCCCTTAACCATTAATACGTGTAATTATATATTTGTGGTAGTCCTGCATATTGAGTTGGAGAGATTTTAATACAATCCTCCGAACAGAACAGCTTTAACTTTGGGATGTGGGTGGGTTTCTCACATAAACTACTTACACAACATTTCTTTTGGATTAAGGTTTGGACTTTGACATGTCCATTCTAAAATATTACATTTATTCTTTTTAAACTATTATTTACTAGACTGAGTTTTGTCTTCAGGGTTACTGTTCGGCTGCATAGTCCACTTTCTTTTGAGATTCATTCATTCATTCATTTTCTGAACTACTTAATCCTAATTAAGGCTGGGACTCATGGGGTGCCCAAGGCGGGGTGCACCCTGGAGAGCTCGTCAGGCTATCACAGCGCCAACACACATACAACTATTCACACTCACATGGGCAACTGCCAAAGGGGCAATTTGGAACAGCCAATTAACCTCATGGTTCATTCCATATGAACTCAAACAAAGTTAAAATGTTCCTGTGTAACCGACTCCGATTTGGCTGAAATATATTTTGGAGATGCATCTAAATGAACAATGAACACTTGCAAAATTTTAGACTTACACTCCAAAGGGTTTCAGAGATATGGCCCTCCCAAGAATTGGGTGCCATGTCCCCCCTTTTGTCCTCATGAATCGCAAACTTTAATTTATAGGGTTTTTGGAAGTCAATATCTTTCTAATAAGTCAAGGTTACAGACTGAAATTTGGTATTTGGGGTAGTTCTGGCCCAGTCTTTCTGAATTGATCTCTTTTCATTGTAAAGTTATTGGCTTCTCAAGTGAGTATCTTTTTACAGGCAGAAATAAAAAATTCAGTTTTCAAGACCCTTCTGTAAGGACAAGTTCAGTTACAGACAGAGAATTGTGCAAGAATCATCCTATTTGATGACAGGTCTGTACGTATAATAAATATTTATTATATCCAAGTCATAATAAAGGAGTTAGGGGTGAAAGGACTTGGGGGGGAAAAAAAAAAAAAAATTTTGCCAATTTTCAGGTGGTGGGTTCATCATATGGACAATTACTCATGGTAATGAATTTTTTTCTACTTATTTGTACATAACTTGCCTTTATTTGGACAAAATTTCAAACCCCCCCATCCTTCACTGCTAAATAATTTGGTCAAATGTAGTTTTTTTTTCTTAAAATGCCCCAAATCGCTACATTAAATGATAAAAGTTTGCCATTGCCATGGATGAAGTTGCACTTAACAGATACATGCTTAAATTCAATATTGTTAACTTTAGCATCATTCCTCTAAAAATCCTGCTGATTTGGTGAGGTAAGTATTTCAGTTCATTGGTCTCTAAGAAACTGTAAAGGTCATGAACACCTTTCACCATGAACACAATCATAAGTACACCACGAGTAGGTTTACAGGTGCTCATAGCAATGATGGTAATTTCATCTGTAATTAAATTGATGGAAAATATCATAGATTCTAAATTTATCTTGAAATTTAAGTACTAATCCTAGAGCTTACCTGGCATACACATAATCAAGTATAATGTTTTGCATTGCATTTATTTCATTGGATTCCTTTAGATTACACTTGAGCAAATGAAATGTATATAAAGGGTTAACAAACTTTTACGCAATACTATACGTATATATCAATGGCATCTTGATATACTAGCCCCCTATAGAATCCCATGTTGCTCATGTGGGAAAGTGCCTTGATCCAATTCATCATCGAAGTCATCCCATCTAACACTGGTGGGAGGGCTATTCTCTAATAATGCTTTGGAGATAATCATAGAATGCATCGCCTACTTTTTCTGGAAGCTGTCTCCAACCAAAAGAAACTATGACATGGTGGATAGAGAACTTCTACTCATGAAGTTGGCAGACGATGAGTAAAAAAACAGTGGCTGGAAGGGGTCAGGCAGTAGAATTTACAGATAATCCATTCATTCATTTGCCGAGTCACAAAATTCTACTTAGGTTACAAGGAGGCTGGAGCCCTTCACAGGGCCTTCACAGATCATAATAACCTAAAAATATCTATGTATTGAATATCTGTTCGACTCGTTGTGTGATCTACATACACACTTCAATTTCAGCTTGGACTACTGGTCTGGCTCATGCAACACCAAAACTGAATCACTATCCAGCAAGATAAGCTCTTCCATTCAGCAACATTCCTCCCGTCTGGTGCTATTAATGTGTTTTGTCACGCCACAGAATAGGACTTAGACCAGGGGTCACCAACCTTTTTGAAACTGAGAGCTACTTCTTGGGTACCAATTAATGCGAAGGGATACCAGGTCGATACACACCTCTGAACTTACAAATTTGCTCAATTTATGTTTAATTATATGTTGTTATTATTCATAATTAATGATATTCTTCTATATGAAGATATTGATTAGATTTAAAAATCTATTCAAAAAAATTAGATGCAGCTCAATGGAGAGTGGCTCTATGGAGCCGTGGGCCGGTCCTAAAAATAGCAGTGAACAGGTCTGCGGGCAACTTATATTGTCCTTGCGGGCTACCTGGTGCCCACGGGCACCACGTTGGTGATCCCTGACTTAGACTAAGGGATCAGTGAAATATTACCGACCATGTCCCATCGGAATGTCCTAAGCGCATTTATGTACCTTAGAACCTGCCTTATCTCTTGGGTGCACACATCACCAACCACTGATCACGCTGGCACTAATCTCACCACTGATCTCAACAACGAAAAATATTGGTAGCCACACAAGAATGAGGGCATAGCATGCTGTATTGCATCATGTTCAGACTGTGCACACTCAAAGTTGCCACTTCTATTTGCACAGTGCCCCTGGTCTCACATTGCCCTCAACTTCATTATAAATCTTCCAGTGTCCCAGAGCTCTACTACTACTATCCTCATTATCTGGACTTGTTTTCCCTCTCTCCATCTTGTCCTTTAACGTGGCATGACTTTTGGAAAAGTTCAAATGCCATTTAAGCATGTAGACATTTTGTCATTATCGATGACATAGGTAGATGTTGTGGGCTACAGTCTACCTGATGGTTATACAAGACATTCATGGAAAAGCTGTGAACATCTGTTGGCATTACATCTGGGCACTACCCTGAAGCTGATGGGTACGTAAAGTGCCAACTAGGAGATTGGGCACTTTCCGTGCTGATTGATTATGGCATTCTTCCTGCCCTCGGGAGTATATGCCCAGAACTCCATGTGCTATTAGATCACCGAGATTACTTCCTTTCAGTATGTCCTTGGCTTTCAGCAAGGCTTGTTCCCATGGAACACCGCTCCCAAATACAATCCAAATACACAACACACGGAACATGCCAAAAATGTCGTAGGTTTAACGTTCACTACACTGGGTCTTACAAAATATTCAGATGAGTCAATGATATGACCTACAGGCTTGCTCATCCCACTTACAGGCGCCAGTCACATTTGTTCTATGAGTCACAACTCAAATCTATAATTTCCAGATCCCTGGTACTTCACCCCAATACCAGCACAAACCCTAGTATAATTGATAGACCGTCAGCATATACAGGATAGACACTGCTGGCCTCTAGGCAGAGGAGAAGGGTCTGGAATATTTAGTAGAATGAGATCAGTAGGTGCTTGAGAAAAAATGTTGAACCCCTGCAAAAGAAATTCTTGACGCTTTCCTGCTTCTGATTCCTCAACATTATATTTTGGATTATCTCTACTGTGTTGTTTTCTGATTAATTGTCCTCAGCTTGCTTTCTGGATTTTGAGCTGGAACTGTGGTTTGAATCTGTCAGCCTAAAATCGTTTAAAAATCATAATCATAATAATAGTCTTCATTCTTCACCCTCGTCCCTCCTTCCACAAACTTGTGTGAAACTAGCACACTAGCATTACTTGTCAGTGTTGGCTGCAATTAGTGACATTGTATTGATAACTGTTGGAATGTCAACCAAAATGGTTAGATTTAACCATTTGCAAACCCTGCCTCTATGGTAATTATTTGTACCCTTGATATACAGTACTGCATAAATGTACCTTAAAAAGGTACAGACCATTAACTTGAGGTCC